>JACTVC010000019.1:0-600000 GCA_018417955.1 Laccaria trichodermophora
GGGGTTACCATGCCCACACGGGGAACTTGTGCACCAAAAAGTCACCCCCGCGACGAATTTATCTGTTGCTCTTGAGTAAATGACTCGGATGTAGATATCTGATCGTGGACGTACCGAGTGTATACGGCTGTGTTCTTCGTATTTGCTCTCTTTGAAAACCTAGGTGGGTGATTTGATTGGTGACGGTGAGATGATGGCGGATCATGAGGCTCACTGGGCTTAGGTACTCGCGTACGGCGAATATGTTACTAGACTGGATTGGTTATGTCTGGATAAGTTGGTAGGAGATGAATGACGCGATTGTGGACTTACTAGGAGGGTGCATGGAGGTTGGGTTGACAGAGAGCTGTTTTTGTATAGAACCTCCTCAAACAACTGCGTGGTGCCGAAGCAGAGGCGCCCCTACAAACATAAAACGTTGAGACAAAGGTACGTCTCTCGAATCTTGAGCTTCTTTTTACAACATAAAATGGCCATCCTCAGATGCGCGTGATGATCAAGTGCCGCTCAAGGCCTACTTACAGGCCACGACTCTAGGAACACACACGAGTGCTCGTACGCGACCAGTCGGTGTAAACAAGGACTCCTTAAAGCATTATCCGACACCCCTCACATAAACCCAACATAAGCACATGGCTTCGACCCTCCTTCGCACTCCCTCGCCCCATCAGATCTTCAGATCCTAAGTAATTTCGCCATCCGAGTTTACATGGCCCACCCCGCCAGCATCCATCCCCAGTGCGTGCAGAGCCTTCGCAAAGAACCCCCTCGGCTCTTCCTAAAAGTGATCCTCCAAACTTTTCCTTCCGCCTCAATCCCCCATTCCACTACGAAAGCCTCGTCTTCCGCCTCAACTGCCTCCCCCCCACTTCAAATCTTCATCCCAACCCTCATACAAACTTCCCTCGATGTGTCGGACAACACTAACTCTCCCTCGTCACTTCCACGTTCTCCTTCTATTGTTAGAATGTGTTCGATGCTGGGTGGGCGCAGCGTGCGGCTGAGGGTGATCAGTTTCCAATGGAGAAATGCCAGGGTTTCTGTGGGACTGAATGCGTGAAAGGAGGGTGGGATTCAAAAAGGAACTTCGGACACAACCTTTACTCCACGCAATACGCATATAACGAATCACCAGCTGGTTGTGCTTCTCATGCCCAATCTCAGATGGCGGACGCGAACGATTGTGTGGCGCATTTTCGTCAGTTAAACCGTTGCCCCTGTATCGCGCCTGGTATGGGCATTGTTCCCTCTTGGGATTCTTCAACGTCGACTTCATCTTCGAGGGTCCCATTCACTCCTGCTACCGTTTGCCGAGTTTGTCTTCGACCCCCCCACCCCGTCGAGTTGAACTTTAGATTCTGAAAAATGGAAATCAGCATAGCCGGACGACCACGCCTACAAAGCAGCCACCACCGGCTTCATCTACCTCTCTAGTTCTCCACCATCTCTGAACACGATCTGTACTGCCACTACGTCCCGGGTCGTCGGCAAGCGACGGTTGTACTTCCAGCGTGTTCGAAGTCCTTCGTCCCAGCCGTGCTTGAGTGGATGGTGAACCTGCGTGATCCTTTCATTCTCAACTTCAGCTCAGCAGAGCTTCGGTTCTGGCTTGTACTATGAGGTGTCAGCGCGCTTGCGGAAAATTAAGGGGTTTTTACCAACGATTTTGGCGGAAGCGTTGACATTTCAGACTGATATCCGCATTTCAATAGGTTTGAGTACGGCATTCAGGCGTCGTTGGTCGTAGGTGGTTCAAAGCGACTGTTCTTTCGCTTCAGTCGACTGGCGTGAAGAACAATGCACGAGTCCAAGCTTGCCACCATCGCTTGAAGAGGCATGGAGTTGGAGATCAGTCCGTTTTTCAACGTATGTCCTTTACTCACACTGTGTTTTTTCTGTCTCATCAAAAGGTCATCATTTAGATAATATTCTGCGCCGAACTGGGCATGCGTCAAAGAAGCACTGATATGGCTACAACCGCGTGGTGTGGGGCTCCAGTCAGGACTCTAGTAAGTTCACATCAATCATTGGTAGAAGTTCACGGCGCTAAACTGCAAACTGTAACTCTAAGCCGTCATGCTGCTCCATCGTCGAGTCTGGCGCCTGACCAAGTCAGTCGTAATGAAATTTTACACCAATAAGCAGATACTGGAAGTTAGCTGCCTCCCTCTAAACACCTGCCTTTGCTGGAGTAGCGGTAAACAACTTTCCAGGTTTGCCACTGTCTAAAGCACCTCATGAGGGCACTTAGATAGCCCGTTCCTCCCCCCCCCCCGAGTGTGCGGAGATTTCGATCTCGCGCCCTTCACGGTGAGTTGTTTCTTGCGCTTCGTTTTTTTCTGAAGCTGACTGTTCTTACCGTTAAGGACATCGTGGCGCTCACCACCATCTGCTTCTTGACCACTACGCGTGACATATCCTTCCCTCACAAAAGTTGGCCTTCGGTTCGAATGGCAGGTGTGAAAGCGGTGGGCGCCTGTAAGGTTTTATGGTTTTTACCGAAGTTGTTTGATCTGATTATGAATTGAAAAGTGAAGTTGTGCGTCTCGCCAACATCAAGGCCACCAGCAAAGCACTCTTCGGTGTCATCAGAAGTTGCCTAGGACGATATAAAATCTCTCTAGAGTGACAATGTTTCTGGGTGCCGGGCTCAAAATGAGCGCCCTTTCCTGTATCCCAAGACACACCAGAAATAGTAGGATGCTGCCCAGTGTAGAACCGATAGTATACGCGAATGACAGGTTTTCCCGTGGCGACACTCATGCAAACTAGCATCTTCACTCAGTACGCATTGCTTGTCAGTTCTTTTCGAGCTTTTCACCTCGTACGAAGCTGATTATTCTTAATATAAAGAGCCACCTCAGCTCTCACGCACTCCCTGATAATCAGTCGTGACAAATCTTCACCCCAGAAGGAATGTACAACTCGTTACTCGATGTCCATGATCGGCTCAGATTGCGGGTTCCGTATGTAAGGGCCTATGCAAAAATGATGTGTCCAATCAGAAGGCGAACTCGTGTATCTCATCACCGTCATAGATCCTACTTTTACGAGCAGGACATCGACGTTTCAAGTCGAGGTGGGTGTGTTATATCTGTTCTCACTTGTCTGTGACCTTACCAGAACAACAGACTCAAGATTACAACGACGGTCACGACACCCAATTGTTCGGACAGTTCAACGTGCTGAGATGGTAAGCCCTCATCGACGGGAGCTCTTCATATCTGATTTATCAATCAGTTGCCAGGAACGCGCTCCTCACTGTTCAAGATCGACCCAATTTCAAGACGGACTGACAGACCCAATTTTAACGAAGGGTTTCTCACCGCCAGCTTCAGAACCAGCGCCCAGAACTACGCAAGAACTACGTAGACGTGCGGTGCTGCTTAGCACGGAACGGAAGAAGCTGGTCTGTGCGGTTATGCGGGTCGAGTGTGATGTACGAACTATGCATACCCATCTTGGGTTTTCTATTAGGGCAACGGGAGACGACACAATGGAAGGTCGATTTTAATGCAATCACCCCACCAGCTACAAAATCTTCTGGTTGGTATAACATCTGGACCCCTACAAAACAGTCAGAATCGCAATTGGTACGTCGTCTATGCCTGTGTCGCATTTCCATAAACCCTTCCTGCACAGATCGGCCCTACAATCGCTGTGTGATCACGTACAGCGTTTTCCGCTCAACTTCAGATTGCAAGGTCGCAGTCATTCTCGTTTGCGGGTGCGCAGCATAAGAGCTCAATTACCGTAAATTCGAATGACATCTAACTTGCGACTTTCAAGATCCGCCGTAGAGAAAGTCCGCTTCCAGAGGGACGCCACGACGTGCTTCAAACCTGGGTAGCTCCCTGGGTCCTTGCTGGCCCTGTGCCGTACTTCGACAGCCTGAAAAGGAATAGCATGAGCGACGGCAAGTATCATGGCCACGGAGCTTACCACACCCGCCCCAACGTGCTCCTTGCCCGCCGTAGATCAACCAATATATTCTTCATTGAAAACCTACACCAAGATAGAGACCCGAGTTGCGAATTTCAATGAGATGTTGTTCCTCGAGAAGTCGCTGTCATTTGCGCATTCCGCCATAGCTGAATCTGCGACCTTTGAGGAAGGTGCATGGAGGAAAGAGACACGATCACACAAATCTACCAAAACGATCACCTGACGAGCACCCAGCGAACACCCACAAAACCAGCAACAATCTCCCACAAACCATTTCGAGCCTTGCAGTGTCCTTTACAGCTGCGAACAAGACGAGGAGAACAGGAAAATCTACAACACTGGAGCCTGAGGACATCCATGACGAGGTCAACAACTGGAGAGACTCACAAAGAGCCAGTGTCCGGCCATCCCACGGCGACCCCCACAATCTTCACGTTACGAGTCCGTCCTTCACGTCCAGGTTCTTGAGATATAGTTTGTTTACTTGGGTGTTCCCCACTTTTCACCACCTTTCTGGATCAGTAAACAAGAGTTCACAAACGTCCCTCAATGGGATACATCATCGGATTCACCTCTGAGCCTTTTCCTGGGGTTTTTCTCGCAATAGTTGCACAGAGCGGTCGATGAACTTATCGAATACCTCATCATCTACAGTCGATACTCGTCTTTTGACTACGATGTTCTATTCACTCGGTCGTCACACGAATCAGCGGACTGCTAGGGACCCTAAGGGCTCTTCAACCATGTCATCTGCCGCGTTCAGAAGGGAAACATTTTTGGTCGAGAGCTACATGCCCGCATTAAAAGGAAGCTGTGTTACTGCCTTTCGCGTATATCCTCCATTTAACCATCACACCAGCTCTATACACAATTCATTCTACTGGCTTCTCTTCGTTCAAGTTAGTGGCGCACTTGTATTCTTTCTTCGACACATCAGCTTCGCGGTTCATTTTTGTTCGGATTAGGGCATGTGTATACAGACATTGAGACAACAAAGTTACACAGGGAATCAAACGATTAAGTCATGTTTTGCCTACGCCCCAATCCTCGTCTTCATTGTTCTCGAAGGCCTTAGCTGCACTTTGTAGCTCCTCCATAATCTCGGGTTTCATCTGATACTCCTTGATCAATTGGATGATCTTCGCCAGAGCTGCATCCTGGTCAAAGCGGCCTGCCAGCTTCACATGTTCCTTAATCTCCTTGTGAACTTTGCTCCTTTCGTCTGAAATGCTGTAGGCCTTGAAGACGAGCTTGATCAAGCGGCGGGAAAGGCGCAGATGGGCGTTCACCACCAAGCCAAAAATTATTTGCATAATAATCGTGAAGTCGACGATGTACGCCATCAAACGTTGTAGCATGAGTGCCCTGAGGTTTTTCCGCTTAGCATTTTGACATGGCATAGTGAGGAAGACATACGATTGCTTGTACACATCGAAAATCCATTTTGCCAGCAAGAGAGACGCAACAATAGGAATCACAATGGGAGCAGCAGGTGCAGTCAAACCCCCAATTAACGTAGTCAAGGCACCAAGTAGCGAATAAGCACGGGGACTGACAACTTGTAAAAAATGAGGTGGCACAGTCGACAAAATTGACTTACAATATCGTGTTGGGATCTGACGGCTCGTCATATTGATTCCCAACAAGTTCGAACATTAGTTTTTTCAGTTCCTTGCTTTCCAAATACTAACAGCACAGTTTCCATAAGTGTGAGAAGATGGAATGATGTTAAAGTATTTACCCCGCAACCATCTTGAATGTTCCACACTTCAACGATATCAGTATGTAGAACCCGTAGGCATTCTTCTATAGTTTTTCCTGGAAAATTCACGCTAGCTGCGAGACCCATCCAATAACCTGACAAAAAAAGGGGTAGCTTAGTTTAACTTTCACTGAAGGGCATGCCGAAAGATTCATACGCTTCTTCCCAACCCTTGAAATAGGTGTCAGCATGACATCAAGAGAAGACGAACGTTTGAATGCTCACGCAATCACCGCATCGATCTTTACAGCTGGATTCACGCGTTGGGCGATGGCAGAGACTAGCGCAACATCTTCAGCAACGTCAACTGCCAGGGTGTTTTTAACACAGTCAGCAGTGAGACGGACAAGCTCGTTCAACATCTTTCTGGTATCCTTGTATTCTTTATTGGCTGTGTTGGCAAGTATAAGCACAGGCCCAAGATGTCTCTTGTAGCTTACTTGAGACGGCAATGTGCGGAATGTCTATACCGACGACCTTTTCAAAGGGACCAACACACAACTCTTGGAACTGTGCTGCTGTCTCCTCAGCAAGACGTGCATTTCGGGTTTCCCGATCCAAATGTTTGTTGCGTTTGTGGAACTCTAGATTGTTACCGTATTCAACCTGCTCTACCAACTTATCATATTTGGTAAAAACGGTGATCATAGGAACTAAAGTGAACAGTGAGCCATCGTCGATCAGAAAACACCAAGAACATACCAGGGCCAAGGTCTCCGTTGGACTTCATACAGAATAACTCCTCCACTCCAGCCTCGAACAAACGGTCACCTCTAGACAAGGACACTGGGAAACAGAGCCTGCACAACACCTTCATCATCTTGTTCACTCAGGTGATCGAGGGAGCAGTAACCATACCAGACAGCATGTACCTGATCCCTCACATTGGGCATGTCCTTCCGAACTTTCAAAAAATCAACGACTTTCTTGAAGTTGTCACCCTCCCCATGCTCGAAGCCCTGACTGTCGTGTAGAACAAATCTTCCATTTTCGCTGGCTATAATCGGAGTATTGATATCCGACACGCCAGCTTCTGAATGAGCCACGGTCTGGGGAAGGACAGGCTTTAGCAGCGGATCTTCAGAAGACGGGGAAGTGACCTCACAGCATCCTTGACGCCGAAGCATTCGTTGATAAGGGAAGATTTCCCTACACCGCTCTGTAAAAAACAAACTGTAAGCTAATCCCTGAGAATACAGGGATAAGAGAGCTACTTTGCCGATGACCAGGACTCGGAACCTAGCAGTAAGGTAAATCAGAGTAATCAGGGATTAAGCAGACTAACCGTTCGACCAACTTGAATAACTCATCCGTTGTAGGTTGTAAGTCGCCACTCGTCGGAGGTTCTGCCTTGGTTAAAGCATTCTAAGATCGATAGTACCTGCATTAGGCGGACGCTTTTGCGTTTGGGGAAGAAGTGCACACACCCCCACGTATCGGCTAAACTTCAGGACGACATCGAACTTGTCAAATGATTTTGACCATTCTAGAGTAGAAAGTCCTGCATCAGCAAGACAGGAGCGATTGCGGAAAGGAGGCACTTGCCTTGTTTTCCGGAGAAGTGGGGGCCGACTTTGCTTAGCAGTTCATCGAGAGGTATCTTGCTCTTCGCCGCAGCACGAAACAATCCGCGGAATCGGACTTGCAGATAGAGGGGCTCTAAAGGCGAAAGTTGACTGCGTTGATTAGGTTTGTCGTTCAATGCTACACATGGTCATCGGCTCACCAGGGGGATGACAACTCAAATGCGTGAGTCTTTGCATCCAATAGACAAGGTGATTCCCGCTCGAACGATCCAATCGAAAGTTGGACCGATTTGAGGATGTGCTGGGATGTAACGCGGATTTCTAGTCAATGGGTGTCAGATATTTGACCTGGGGGCAAAAACCTGGGAGGTTACCTGTAATCTCAATGCTAGGGCTTCCCGTTGAGCCACCCATCGCGGTAGACATGGTTGTTTTGGTGAAAGGATTGTGCTTAGCGCTCGGAACATGCTTTGTCTGATAAGGCACTCGGTGTGACTGTCAGAGGATGTGACGGTATCACCTGCGAGCGCTTGAGCAATAGCTGGTTGCTATTGAATCCGTTGAATGAAAAGCGAGGAAGACGCGACATTGAACCCGTACAGGCCTCTGCCTTGAATTCACAGCACGGAACAGAAGGTTAGTAGTGTCATCAGTTGTTCACGACCGTCCTCAAAAGGGGGGTTGAGGTGGGGATCGCCTCGAGAAGCGTCCGCGGAAAATAATAAAGGGTGATTTGGGTATCCGAAGTGAGTACAGGGTGTGCCCTATGACTTCCGCCACGCTGTCGGAGGCCAGTGTTTAGGAAGGGCATCGCAGGATGGTTGGAAGTTCTACAAAGTCCACAATTGTGCCAGCGCACGCCAAGGTCTTTCGGTTGCAAACGTACTGTTGACCAGGCTACGTTGCGGCTAGTTGATAATCTAGATACAACTTACGTTAGAGGCGAGAGAAAATGGGAATATTAGAAAAGTAGTGTCGAGCTGCGGAGCCATGTGTGCTCCTCCTCCGGTCTCCATAACCTACGGCGTGCATTGACTTTGTGAAAGATGAAATATGACTTTGTAAGGGCATGTTAGAAATTTGTGCGGCGCCACCCCTAGATATGAAATTGAAGCCCTCAGTTGCGGACGTGCTTCTGGATTGAAAGAAGGTGAAATTGCGACTTGAATGGAAACAAACGCTATGTAGGCATAACGAATAGTCAGTAGATAGAATTTTGACGTGTCGCCCCAGCTCACCTGGACGACAATAATCCCAAGTTATCATGAAGATGCGCGTCGACGTGGTTCATGCCCGCAAATGTCGTTGCAGTGCTAAAAGTCGATGTTCCAGTTGCCAGCACTCGTTCTGGCCAAAATGAGCAGAAGCTTTCTTTAACATGTTGACCAAAAGTTTAACCCAATATGGGTGTACCACCAACCCAAAAAAAAGAAAGAGCGTGCGTGTTGGGTTGTGTTGGGTGAAAAACGCCCTCTCAGCACAAAAAGACTGTATCAGGCCAAGTGGCCCAAGTCACCACGATAACTACCGACTCACTCTATAATCCTGGTCATGTTACATTTATAGCAAACCGTTGAGCGTATTGTGAGGTCGCCCCGTGCTCGTTCCTCCGAAGCATCGCAATCCAACCACTAGGCGTCTTTCTGAAACGTGACACGACGAAGTTCCACGGCGCAGTACGGAGAATGCGCTTCGCGACAACATGTGCCGGGGTGGCATTGGAATTTTTTGAAAGACAAGCATCGGTTGTAGATGACGAGGCACATGGAAAGTTCGTCGACCTTTTCCTGAGGAATTCTGCAAGACGTAGGTCCGAGCGTGGACGTTCCGCGAAACAGGTCATTCCTTGTGCCAACACCACACGATGGAGCTTCGCACCCGCTGTAGTAAGGGTTGAAAGTCATGACAGTCGTGAGAGGCGGCCGGCACTCTTCCACAAAATAGCAGTAACCTAGTTCGCCAAAGTGACTCAACAAGTCTTCACACTAAACTCTGGGTGAGCATCTTCGCCAGTAGAATAAGCATGGCGGAACTCACAATCTCGGTAAGAGCCATCCCCAAGATTTCGTAAACCTTCCATCCTCCCCTTGAAGCCCTTCGGCTCCTCTTGAACGAGGTAGTGAAACCCCAACTTACGTTCTTTGGCTGGACTACTACTGGCATCTAGTTGATACTTGCGACTGTTCGTCATAAAATCAATCTAATAAATTGGTTGAAGACCCACCTCATAAAGCCTCAGGTAAATTGGCAGTCAATTTGAGTGTAGCTCAAGACTTGGCACTTGCGTAGTCAAGCTGATCACGGCGTCGCTGGCGTTTCTGACCGGGCCAAAACCGAGCTTCGTTAAACATCGCCACCTCTCCCATTGAACCAGCTGTTGAAATTAACGTTAATCGCTACTTACCGAGAGAATATCGTTGAAGAGCGTACTGGAATCATTGGGTTGAATAAAACGGAATCTGCCTCTGAGTGGGACTACCAGGCGAAACATTGCCGACTCTTATGGGCAAAGAAACTTGGAGAACGACACAAGTACGCCGGATCCAAGATACCGCTCGCTCCTTTCCTCTCAACGCCTTGATCGGCGAGCATGCGCAACACCGTCTTGCTGAAATCCCACGTTCACGGCGAAGAAGGCAACATTCGGACCTATGGTGGTAGTTGGGTGGTAGTTTCGAACAGGTGAACGTTATGTATACTAATCAACAAACACTGTATGGCACACATTACGACTCCTTCCTCCTTATCATCCACTCCTCATCTAACGTTCCATCCACAAACAGAAAACTTCGAGACAAAGGTACGTCTCTCGAATGTTGAGCTTCTTTCAAATTCTTACAATGTAATATTGCTACCCTCAGAAGCGCGTGATGATCAAGTCCTGCCAAAGGCCTATTCACAGGCCATCACCCCGGAAACACGCACAAGTGTTCGTATACAAGTACGTCGGCGTAATCCAGAACTCGTTGAAGCACTATGCGACACCCCCCACATAAACCCACCATAATCGCATGGCTTCTACCCTCTTTCGCACTCCGTCGCCCCTTCAGATGCTAATCCCGCCATCCGAGCTTAGATGGCAGACCTCACCAGCATCTCTGCGTGCAGACAACCTCCTCGATCAGCTGCATGGTGTCGAAGCAGAGGAGATTGAAACCTCACTGAAATCTCGACGAGGACGTTTCGATTTGATTCCCAATTATGACTGGCACTCGGCCCTCCCTCAACAAAGTAACTCTCCAAAGTTTTCCTTCTGCCTCAATACCCCATTCCATTTCGAATCCCGCGTCTTCCACCTCAACTGCCTCTTTTCCCACTACAAATTCTATCAACCCCTCATCCAGACCCTCATCCAACCTTCTTTGTGCGCATCGGACAACATTAACTCTGCCTCGTCATTTCCGCGTGATCGCCCCGCGAAGTTTTTCCTCCACTACTAGAATCGACGTGTTCGATGCTGGGTGGGCTGCTTGATTTCAGGTTTCCGGTGAGCAGAAGGCCAGGGTTTCCATAGGCCTGAATGACGTGTAGAAAGGTTGGACTTGGGACACAACCTCTACTCCACGCAATACAGGATGCCATTCATTACCTTCAACCCCTGCAATAATGACCTTGGCCTTGTCGAGTTGGTCTTCAAGCCCCCCTCTTGTCGAGTTCAACTTTAGATATCGAAAAATGGACACCATCATCGTCGGCAAAGGCTTCTCCTGCATCTCCTCAGCCTCAACAAGGAAGATCCCTGGCTAGGCTCCCAACTCCTACTCTCAAACTCCATGGGCCTCCGTGACGTTCGTGAAGATGTCGATCAGCAACGGTATTTCTGGCCCGAGAGAAGGAGAAGTATGGGTTCAAGAGATAAAGGACTCTTCTGAGCCAGCGGCACTGTAGACAGCGACGTGGGTGCAGAGTGGGGTGGCCCTAAGTGTGTGAAGATTTCGACCTTACACCCTTCACGGTGAGTTGTTTCTTGTGCTTCGTGCCTTTTCTGGAGCTGACTGTTCTTGCCGTTAAGGATATCGTGGCGTTCAGCACCATCTGACTTCTTGACCACTGGGTGGGACATATTCTTCCCTCACTTCAGTCGGCCCTCAGTTCAAATGGTAAATGCGAAAGTGGTGTCCTGTGGAAACTTCTTGATCTCAATTATGAATCGAAAAGTGAAATTGCGCGTCTCGCCGACATCGAGGTTGCTAGCAAAGCCCTCTTCGGCGTCGTCGGTTGCCTGGGATGATATAAAATTTCTACAGTGACAAAGTTTCTGTGTGCCAGGTTCAAAACCGAGCACTCTTCCCTGTATCCCAACACGCTTAGGAATAGCAGGTTGCTGCCCAGTGTGGAACCGATGATCTACGTGAAGGAAGCAGGCCTTCTCTTCCCATAAGCCGTGGCCGCAACTTGCTACGTGTTAGGCCCTGCCAGCCTGGCGCTCTACAGACTGTACCCACTGCTTGTAAGTTCCTCTCGAGCTTTTTACCTCGTACGAAGCTGATCATTCTAGATAAAAAGAGAATTTTCCCCCCCTACTTCAACTCGCACACACTCCCTGGTAATAAGTCGCGATAAATCTTCACGCTAGAAGGGACGTACAACTCGATGCCCATGATCGGCTCAGATTGCGGGTTCGTCGTATGTAAAAGCCTACGCCCTTTTTAAGTGTTTCACCAAAATGACGTGTCCAATAGGGGCAAACTCGTGCATCTCATCGCTGTCATAGAATACATGCAGTACATCGACGTTTCAAGTCGAAGTGGGTCTGTTATATCCGCTCTCACTCTGTGTGCTAACCAGAACAACGGACTCAAGATTATGACGACGGTCACGACGCCCAATGGTCCGGACAGTTCAATGTGCTGAGATGGTAAGCCCTCATCGACGGGAGCACTTCATGTCTGATTTATCAATCAGTTACCTTTCAGCTTCCAGGAAAGCGCTACTCATTGTTCAAGACGGACTGACTACCCAAATTCAACCAAGGGCTTCTCACCGCCAGCTTCAAATCTACGGAGACGGGCAGTGCTGCTTGGCGCAGAACGGAAGAAGCTGGTCTGTGCGGTTAGGTGTGTCGAGTACCATGTATACTCATCTTGGCTTTTCTATTAGAGCAACGGGAAACATTAAATGGAACGTCGATTTTGGTGCAACCACCCCGCCGGCTACAAACCCTTGTCTGAGACTGGTTGGAAGGACTTCACCAGCCATGACGTCGGCAAACTGGAACCACAAAACCTTCGCATTTAGGACTTGAATTGGATTTCCCTGTTTGTTTTGAAGAGTCGGAATCGCGCTGGTACGTTGTCTATTACGCCTATGTCGCATTTCCCCAAACCCTTCCTGTACAGATCGGCCCTACAACCGCTGCCACTCTAATTGACAGGAAGGTCTGTGTAATCACATACAGCCCGAACCCAAATTGCAAGGTTATTGTGAATGGTAGTCATTCTCGTTTGCGACTATCTCTATTGTAACTCATGTAATTACTGTTTTCTATTCTAGAACGCAGGCAAACGACGACCCGATTTATACAGCTTTCAACGTTTCAACGAACAGCACCACTCTGACTCCTCAAAACCGAGGAATAGCAGCTGCCAGCCCTGTCCGGATTCATGTCCGTTCGAGTTTATATCGCAGGGGTATTCATGCGGCATCCCAGACATGGGTGCTTCGAACGTGGGGAAGTTGGGTTATGAAGCAAGCGTCATTTGCTGCTCACCGTCGTCGGTCTTCAACGGTGCAAATGCTCTTTGGCCGTGGAAGACTGAATGCTTGAAACGAACCGGGTGAAGCCGTTAACTGTACACTAACAAAGTCTCGTTGAGAACTTGCTGGTCCAACTGCTGTCCAAGGGGGTGAAAGGCAAGTGAACATTCACATCTTGGGGTTGTACGGCGTAGTTCTGGCATTTCTCTGGGGCTAGCTTTCTTTTAGACGGTGGAACGACTCGCTAGCCGTGACGGCAATGAAGAAAAGGACAAACATATTTTGGTAAGGACAACATGAGTTGTGTCTTCGATGCGGATGCACATTGCTCACAGGCCTTGATGCAGCGCTATCCCCTGATGGTGGGGAGCATTCAAATGGAAGGTACGGTTTCAGGCAACCAATGAACGTGGAAACCTACACCGACATCGCGATTCACGGACAAATTAGTAGGGGGTGTGAGAAGGGAAGATGGGGGAGAACAGTGGCTGTGGCGATTCTTGGTTGACACGGGGACTTCATTGGCAAAACGGGATGGCACATCATGATAGAATTGTAGCTGATAATCGTACCAAGTAGGATTTAGTTTCATACTGCTCAAGCGCTCATGTTACAGCCACTTCTTCAACCTTCCAGGTCTTCACACATAGTCTGAGTCCTCTACGTGGTCAATGAAGGAAAATGACCTCTTAGAAAGAAGCCCGCTGCCGAGGGGACTTGTCTGTGCTAAGTGGCGAGCTCATGCCAGTGCTGGAGCTCGAATGGCGACTCGAAGGGGCATTCACCTGAACTGTAACAAAACTTCAGGGAAAGTTAACCTGGAGTTTGTACTCACCCTCTCCCTCGCCGCTTGGTTGATGTTCAGATCTGGCAACAAACTTGCGCGCTTTCACGATCGTTGTGGGCAGATTGAAAAGCTCAGTTGGGGAGCCAATGATGTGTGTATATATTGGAAATTGAGTGAAGGGAATAAAGTTGTGCGACGGAAGAACGAAAAGCTGGGAGAAGTTCGGAGTCAGTGACGTCACTCGAATGGTTGACCCAGCATAACCAAACAATACAATGCCCACCGCGCTTATCTTGATTCTTCACCACTTCCACCATCTCAGGCATCCCAGCGACAAATGTCTCTTTCCAATGTTGAATCCCAGGCCGCAGAGGATATAGAAAGACAACAGAGACGAGCAGACAGAGTTCGAAACCTCACCAAGCGCTTTCGCGTCCTCATCATTGGCCGCGCCAACGCGGGGAAGACAACCATCCTCCAGCGAGTTTGCAATACGACAGAACAGCCGAAAATTTTCAATCGGGGGGGTCATGAGGTATTCCATGTTCTATTAATCATCATCTATCATTAATTGATGTGAAAAAGATTGACTCATCCAAGCTTGATCCAACTGCACAGGTAATGTAAATCTACACTTCCTCTTGCATTTTACTGAAGGTGTGACAGAGAGGGGAGCATGATATTGAGAATGAAATGATTTTCCAGAGTAATACGGCATTTGTCTTTCATGACTCACGTGGCTTCGAAGCAGGCAGAACATCTGAGCTGGATCATGTCAAGGACTTTTTGCAAAAATGTTCAACTGCCAAGGAGCTCAAGGATCATCTGCATGTGATTTGGTGAGTGACTGAATTGTGACATTGAAGTGCATCTGAATACATTCTGTGTAGGTACTGCATCCCAATCAATGATGAAGCCAGACCATTTACAAGGGCAGAGATAAATTTCTTTGATGAGTGTGGGACTGGTAGAGGTGTGTAAATTATTGATAATCTCTTGAATTTCACCTTTTCTTTTTGTGCACAGTTCCTGTTATTGTCCTGTTTACAAAAGCAGATATGCTTGATGCCCAAACCATCAAACACCTGGTTGATACTGGAATGGATGTTGAAGATGCTGCAAATAAAGCTCCAGAAGAGTCAGTTGCCAGGTTCGAAGAGAAATTTGGCCAGCAACTCTTCAAGAGAAAGTATCCTCCCAAGGATCATGTGTATTTTCGAGGTATAACAAACTCATTTACTCATTGACAATAGATTAATTGCATTTTACAGATATGCAAAATCCCACAAGTGACTGCAGTGAACTGCTGAGGAAGACAGCAGCCACCTTTTCAGATGATACACTCTTACAGCTGTTTCTGACAGTGCAGCAAAATAATGTGGCTCTGTCAATTGAATATGCAATTATAAGGTAGTTACTTTATTTTGAATTATATGCTGCTAAATTGCTGATTATCTAGAATAATAGAGTTGTGTTTCCAAGTTGGAAAGTATTCAAAAGAAAGAGAGAGTGGAGGGAGATGGTTGAGGACATATTGTGTTATTTTCCACATATGGTATGTGAACCTTACTTGACTATACAGCTGTAGAATAAAATAAGATATTTAAACAGGAGGTAAGCCAACATCCAGTGGGTCTCAACTAGATGCTAATGGGAGCATGCTCTGGTTTTTGAATAGAATGTAAGTCAGGATCTGGCTGGCCCTTCCTGCTTTTGCTGACAAGAGCATGCTCTGGGTTTTGAACAGAATGTAAGTCAGGATCTGGCTGGCCCTTCCTGCTTGTTGCTGACTGGAGCATGCTCTGGGTTTTGAACAGGCTGTAAGTCAGCATTTTACTGGCTATTCCTGCTTGTTGCTGACAAGAGCATGCTTTGGGTTTTGAACAGATGGTAAGTCAGGATCTGGGTGGCCCTTCCTGCTTGTTGCTAACTAGAGCATCATCTTGGTTTTGAACAGCAAGTAAGTCAGGATCTGGCTGGCCCTTCCTGCTTGTGGCTGACAAGAGCATGCTCTGGGTTTTGAACAGGATGTAAGTCAGGATCTGGCTGGGCCTTCCTGCTTGTTGCTGACAAGAGCATGCTTTGGGTTTTGAACAGTATGTAAGTCAGGATCTGGCTGGCCCTTCCTGCTTGCTGCTGACAAGAGCATGCTCTGGGTTATAAACAGCGGGTGAGTCAGGATCTGACTGGCCCTTCCTGCTTGTTGCTGACAAGAGCATGCCTTGGGTTATAAACAGCGGGTGAGTCAGGATCTGGCTGGCCCTTCCTGCTGGTTGCTGACAAGAGCATGCTCTGGGTTTTGAACAGTATGTAAGTCAGGATCTGGCTGGCCCTTCCTGCTGGTTGCTGACAAGAGCATGCTCTGGGTTTTGAACAGGGTGTAAGTCAGGATCTGGCTGGCCCTTCCTGCTTGTTGCTGACAAGAGCATGCCTTGGGTTTTGAACAGAAAGTAAGTCAGGATCTGGCTGGCCCTTCCTGCTTGTTGCTGACAAGAGCATGCCTTGGGTTTTGAACAGGATGTAAGTCAGGATCTGACTGGCCCTTCCTGCTTGTTGCTGACAAGAGCATGCCTTGGGTTTTGAACAGGAAGTAAGTCAGGATCTGGTTGGCCCTTCCTGCTTGTTGCTGATGAGAGCATGCTCTGGGTTTTGAACAGATTGTAAGTCAGGATTTGACTGGCCCTTCCTGCTTGTTGCTGATGAGAGCATGCCTTTGGTTTTGAACAGAAAGTAAGTCAGGATCTGGCTGGCCCTTCCTGCTTGTTGCTGATGAGAGCATGCCTTGGGTTTTGAACAGATTGTAAGTCAGGATTTGACTGGCCCTTCCTGCTTGTTGCTGATGAGAGCATGCCTTTGGTTTTGAACAGAAAGTAAGTCAGGATCTGGCTGGCCCTTCCTGCTTGTTGCTGATGAGAGCATGCCTTGGGTTTTGAACAGAAAGTAAGTCAGGATCTGGCTGGCCCTTCCTGCTTGTTGCTGACAAGAGCATGCCTTGGGTTTTGAATAGGCTGTAAGTCAGGATCTGGCTGGCCCTTTCTGCTTGTTGCTAACAAGAGCATGCCTTGGGTTTTGAACAGGAAGTAAGTCAGGATCTGGCTGGCCCTTCCTGCTTGTTGCTGACAAGAGCATGCCTTGGGTTTGAACAGCAAGTAAGTCAGGATCTGGCTGGCCCTTCCTGCTTGTTGCTGACAAGAGCATGCCTTGGGTTTTGAACAGGCTGTAAGTCAGGATCCGGCTGGCCCTTCCTGCTGGTTGCTGACAAGAGCATGCTCTGGGTTTTGAACAGCAAGTAAGTCAGGATCTGACTGGCCCTTCCTGCTTGTTGCTGACAAGAGCATGCCTTGGGTTTTGAACAGGCTGTAAGTCAGGATCTGACTGGCCCTTTCTGCTTGTTGCTGACAAGAGCATGCTTTGGGTTTTGAACAGGATGTAGGTCAGGATCTGGCTGGCCCTTCCTGCTAGTTGCTGACAAGAGCATGCTCTGGGTTTTGAACAGGATGTAAGTCAGGATCTGGCTGGCCCTTTCTGCTTGTTGCTGACAAGAGCATGCCTTGGGTTTTGAACAGGATGTAAGTCAGGATCTGGCTGCCTCTTTCTGCTTGTTGCTGACAAGAGCATGCTCTGGGTTTTGAACAGGCTGTAAGTCAGGATCTGACTGGCCCTTCCTGCTTGTTGCTGACAAGAGCATGCCTTGGGTTATAAACAGCAGGTGAGTCAGGATCTGGCTGGCCCTTCCTGCTGGTTGCTGACAAGAGCATGCTCTGGGTTTTGAACAGTTTGTAAGTGGCTGGCCCTTCCTGCTTGTTGCTGACAAGAGCATGCTCTGGGTTTTAAACAGAATGTAAGTCAGGATCTGGCTGGCCCTTCCTGCTTGTTGCTGACAAGAGCATGCTTTGGGTTTTGAACAGGAAGTAAGTCAGGATCTGGCTGGCCCTTCCTGCTAGTTGCTGACAAGAGCATGCTCTGGGTTTTGAACAGCTTGTAAGTCAGGATCTGACTGGCCCTTCCTGCTTGTTGCTGACAAGAGCATGCCTTGGGTTTTGAACAGCGTGTAAGTCAGGACCTGACTGGCCCTTCCTGCTTGTTGCTGACAAGAGCATGGCCTATATTTCAAATAGAAAGTATGTCTCAGCCTTCTTCTCTTTTCATTTTGCTAAGAATGATGAGATTGTGAGTTCAGTTGTAGAATTTTAGAAAAATATTCATGAAACTCTACTTCTTCAAATAGTATGTGAGTATTATATTTTTCTTCCCATCATTTTTTTAAAACTAGTATTGACTGAACCACATACTATTTTTAGGTGAAGAATGTCCCCAATCATACTGACTGGTCCTTGGTAAACCCTCACCACATAAATGCTATTCAGTATTCTGACCACAACATAATTCTATGTAGATTCACAATACCAAATCCTTCAATCACATTGCCTTTCTCTGTATTGGTGTGTCTACTCTCATTTCTGACTGCTCTATCATAACTACTATTTTACTGCTCAGTGACTGCTATCATTGCAGAGCACTCTTTTTTTCTCTGGAAACAGAAACCTTCAGCTTCTGTGAAGCGTTCACTCTGAACTTCTCGCATAGCTGAAGCCAAGAGGGAAGGAGGAGGCAAGAATGGGTGGATCTGGGATCAACACCCATGAGTGAGCAATGAGCAGTTACAAGATACTCAGCTGGCCCAACATGATTATGCATACTGTAGGAAGTACAGTTATACAAAGCACTACATGTAGTGCAAGAGGATGGCAAGACTGCTGACAAGGTGGTGGTTCAAGACAAAAGATCAATATATTATGTAAGATATCCAAATCTAGCTATATACCACTGTTTGACTATGGCCTCTGGGCATTCCCTGCCAATCCTATATCACAAAGCCCCCCAATGTCCAGAGGGCATGTAAGGAAAACAATGGTGGGGAAGAATAATAGAATAGAAATCCTCTTGCCCCCAGAGTGAATATCAGGATAAAATGAGACCAAAAGGTAGCAAAGCAAAGAAGATGAATAAAAGAAAGAAAAAATTTGGCCCCAAATAATTTACTATCTGGAAAGCTGGTCACTGTAAGCTCCCAGCTTAACCCAGAAATACCCATATGATCCTCCCATTCTCTCTTCAGTGATGTATAACCATGAGTACTGGGAAACCATGCAAGTGGATGGCTTCCAGGTCATCCATCCCAACTCCATTGCCTTTCCCCATCAAGATGGTGTAGCATGCTTCCATCATACTTGTGGTCTGGGTATAAGACATGTATAGTGTGATAGAGGCTTGCGCCTCTCCACTCAGATCGTTGATCCCAACTCAACTCCCTTTACCCATCAAGATGATGTAGCTTGCTTCCATTGTGGTGTGTCATCTGGACGTGGGGAGTGTGTAATGGGATAGAGGCTTGCGCCTCTCCTCCCATCTTCCACCTATACTCCCCTACAGCCCCCCACTTTTCCAGTGTGCGAATCTCAAGAATCAAGCCAGGGAGGATAGAGGCGAAGAGATCGTGCAGTGGAAAATTACAAGCCGTGATCGTAAGTTGGTGTCAGAGTAGGTAGAGGTGGTGCCAGTTGGGTAGGAATGATGAGAGGTTGAAGGAAAGGGGGAGAGAAAAAAAAAAAAATGTTGTCATAAATCTTGCCCCCCAGAGTGGACACAGGCCATGCAACACACAAGCAGCAATCTATAAGGTTACCATGATTGAAGAAGAGTCCGCCGCATAATGTGCGAGCAGCAACTCCTCAACACTGATCCGCCGCAAAACATGCGAGCTGCAATCAGGAGCCAGAAGGTTACCATGATTGAAGAAGAGTCCGCCGCGTAATGCGCGAGCAGCAACTCCTCAACACTGATCCGCCGCGTAACTCGCGAGCGGCAATCAGTACTTCTGAGGGACTCAGAAGGTTACCATGATTGAAGAAGAGTCCGCCACGTAATGCGCGAGCTGCAACTCCTCCACACCGATCCGCCGCGAAATGCGCGAGCAGCAATCAGCCTTCTGAGAGAGCCAGAAGGTTACCATGACTGAAGAAGAGTCCGCCGCGTAATGCGCGAGCAGCAACTCTCAACCAGTTGAGGTGTCTCCCCTGCCCATAAGAGTCCTCCAATCAAGTCTTAATGCCCCAAATAGAGGGGAGATCCTGAGGTAGCCAAAAATGTGTTTGAGCATAGCGTAGTGATTTCTGGCCCGTTCCTGGAGATCAAATACCCGTTCGAAAGCTACGAACGACACCTTTCCAACGGTATAATTCGCGTATCGTGACGAGCCGTGGTCGTTGAGATAGAGAGGAAGTACCCAGAAACTGCAGTTCTGGAGTAAATGCATACTGCAGACCAGGCTGTTGTCCGTTATCAACGTAAATAGGTGCGTCGGAAAGGTACGAATCCAACGTCCAAAACGGGCTATAGAACGTCCGATGCGAGCGGGTTATGACAATAGGAATGGGGAAATGGTTGTTGAAGAGATGGCACTGTAACACAAGGACCGCTCGTCCATTTGATGCGTATGAGGGCTTCCCAGAAGCGCATTGACCGTGGCTTCAAAACGAACCAAAGAACGAAAGAGGCGACCGAGATCTCGCCGAGAACGGACGAAATATGTTCATCTTGGTCATACCAGACTGAACTAGGCGAAGCGCCGCCAACAGGTGACCGTTTGGCGAGTTCAGGGAGTCCAAAGGAAGGTGTGGATCAGGGCTTTCCAACGCAAAAAGGATGAGAGCGATACGACCGTCAGTTGGCGAGATATGACATGAACAAGTCACATGCAAATGGTTGTTGGAGGGATGGTGCTGTGACACGAGAACCGCTTGTCCGTTTGACGCGTATGAGGGCTTCCCAGAAGCGCATTGACCGTGGCTTCAAAACAAGCCAAAGAACAAAAGGAACGACGAGGTTCTCGCCGAGAACGGACGAAATATGTTCATCTTGGTCATACCAGGCTGAAGTAGGTGAAGCGCAGCCAATACGCGACCGTTTGGCGAGTTCAGGGGGTCCAAAGAAAGGTGTAAATGAGGGCTTTCCAGCGCAAAAGAGACGAGAGCAATCGGGGCGTCGGTCGGCGAGATATGAGGTGAATAAGTCCCATTTTGATGTCCCATCAACCCCATCCAACCCAAAACCACTCCAAACCCTTCTAACCATTCAGAAACCAAGAAGAGCCATTCCAGGGAGTTCATAGAGAAGAAAGGAGGATGAGAATACTCATTCCTCAAGCAAGAAAAGCAGCAAAGATTGGGAGAGAAGCATAGTAGGGCATAGCACATAATTTCCAGAGCAGCAGACTGAACTGGAGGGATGTCAATGAACATCTGGCTGTTCTTGAGAGGCCTAGATGCTAAAAGACAAGGGAGATGGTTGAGGAACAGGTGGAGTCTGAGAGACAGTGAAGCAGCGCAAAGCAGCAGGCGACACTGGTTGCAGGCGACCTCCTCACCAAGTCAATGGCCGCATAGTCGCGAAATCCAGACATAGGTGAGAGGAACTCTCCTCACAGTAGACTTCAGGCCGCGTAGTCGCGAAATCCCAAAGCCCAGCTGCTCAGAGTCAGCGCAGCACCCCAATCGAACAAACCTCAACCAGCTGTGCAAGCACAAGCTAAAGTCAATGGTTCATCCAACCGAAGGATGGATGAGCCCTTTCACATGAAGTAGTAAGCCCGCCGCGAAGTGCGCGAGCAGCAGCTACCATCCATGCTAAGGTTCCTCCTGTGATGAGCTGGTGCATTCCCACAACTCTCCAGCTCTCCCTCTACCAAGAAATGCAGACTTCAACCATGCTTTGGTGAAGTCCGCGGTGCCCCCACCATTGTGAAGCGTTCACTCTGAACTTCTCGCATAGCTGAAGCCAAGAGGGAAGGAGGAGGCAAGAATGGGTGGATCTGGGATCAACACCCATGAGTGAGCAATGAGCAGTTACAAGATACTCAGCTGGCCCAACATGATTATGCATACTGTAGGAAGTACAGTTATACAAAGCACTACATGTAGTGCAAGAGGATGGCAAGACTGCTGACAAGGTGGTGGTTCAAGACAAAAGATCAATATATTATGTAAGATATCCAAATCTAGCTATATACCACTGTTTGACTATGGCCTCTGGGCATTCCCTGCCAATCCTATATCACAGCTTCCCCTGCCCCCTACAAATTAGCCATTCAAAAGTTCAACTTGTCTGCTGACATGGCAAAAATCAACACTGCCATTGAGGAGGCCTCTCATATGAAGACCAAGGAAGAAAAGAAACAGGCTCTTGTAAAGATTGCTATGGACAATCGTCTTCGTGAGTATCAATATTCCAAGTCTTCCAAGGTCTTCTCATTTATTTGATTTTAGCTTTATAAAAGTTTCAGCCCACCTTCCCAGAATTTCATAAATGCAGCACATGTCTATAGTTACCACCCATTATGATGCACCTTTTGCCTTGTCATTCCCAAAAAAATAGATTGTGTCATTTGAGCAAAAGTAAGTCAAGGATGGTAATTTTTTTTAAAGTCCACAAGTTTTTCATGTTCTCAAGCTTCCACAGCTTGAGGGTGCCCTTGAGTTGTCTTCACAGTGTATGTGTATGGGAGCTCAAAGAGTTGTTAGAGGGGGGTGAGATAATACATGATTTATGTATTCTCCAAAGTCTGTCAGAAAAACACGAAAGATACAGATACATATTCCAAATTGCAACGTATTCACAAAGAAAGAAGACCTCTAAGTACCAACAATGGTAGAAAAAATACAGGTAGAAGAAATGACGGCTTAGCAATGAGGGAGGACTGGGGAGGTACAGATGAAGGGAGAGTGGCATCAAACTCAAAAGGACGTAGTCGAGTCAACCTCAATAGTCGGCACGATGCTCGCAATAAACTTGAGGAAAACAACCAGATAAAAGTCAACCCTCATCCCCTCCACCTCCTCTTCCTCAGCCCCAACTTGCAGCTGTTGAACGTCCTTGACGCTCCCAGACGACTTTCGGCTGAACGGCCATTTCTTCTCTTTCTTGGGGGTGTCCTTGCCTGACGAAGAAGAGGATTTACCGCGCTGTGCGAGCTGTTCCTCGACAACGCTATTGTTCATCCGTTCTATGACTTTCTTCATGACGCTGGCGTGTTTGCATGGATGCACAGAGGCAGCTTGGAGAGAGGCGGAGTGGATGAAGGGCTCGATCGTTACTGTTTTCTGGGCGTGGTCTGCTGAGATGTCTTGGAAGATTTGGGAGGGGGTTAGTGGGGTGCGGTTCTGTTGTTTCCGTTCAGCTAGTGTAGAACAAAAAAAGGAAGAAAAGGGGAGGCAAACCTCGTCGTAGCCGATCAGCCAAACGCGTGGGGTCTGGTAATACTTGTCGTATGTGATCATTACGTCGTACGTGCGGACTTGAAGTAGATTGCCCTTTGCGACTTCCACGTTAGCGCTACAAAGAAACCATCAGCACTCTTTCAACTTTCTCAGAAAACCCAATAAAGATACCTAGCATCAACCCCGGCAGCAGCAGCGGGTATAACGGCCGTCTTAGGCGCAGAAGCCGTAGCCTCATCATCCCCCTCCTCCAAATCATCCTCCTCCATATCAGGGATATCATCCAAATCAGGCGTCTCCGGCCCAACGCCCTCACCCCCAGCTAACGACACGCCCCCCAACCCCCTCACAATCCTCTCCTCATCCTCATGCGGCCCATCCCCATCCAAATCAGGGATATCCGCAATCTCACCCGCGTTCGTCGCAGAGTCCGTTCGATGCGCCTGCCGACCCGCGTGCGTCTCGACCCACTCGTCGCCGTCTGCAGAGGGGGAAGAGGAATCAGCGAAGGAGAGGAGACGCTCGGCGTCCTCGTCTGCGTCTGTGTAGGCTAGGGAGGTGGCGCGCCGGAGGCAGGGGACGCCACGCGTTACTAGGTATTGTTTGTCTTGTGGGAGGAAGTCGCGGGATTTGGATGCGTCTCCTTTTTCCCTGTTTACAAGTCACTCAATCTTCGCGTAGAGAGGAGGAGGAAGGAATGGAGGAGGACTTACCATGTCCATACGGGGAACTTGTACACCAAAAAGTCGCCGGCAGCGACGAATTCCTCTGTTGTTCATTTCACGGTGAGCAAAGAGGAACGTGATAGACGATCGTGAAACGTACCGGGTGTAATACGGCCGTGTTCTTTGAATTTACTCTCTTTGAGAACCTAATAGATGGGTTTGACGGTGAGATGATGCCCAGATCGCGGATAATAAGGCTTACTGGGCTTAGGTACTCGCGCACGGCGAACAGACTGGACTGGTTGATATTATGATTAGGAAGGTGGAGGCGAACGACGCGGTTTGTGGACTTACTTGGAGAGCTTGCATGGGGGTTGGACTTGAGTTGAGGGAAAGCTGTGGACGTGGTTGACAATGATAACCCCAATCGATTTCGATTTCGTCACGAGGGTCGAGTGGTATCATATGACCCAAGCGGCATAGAAACCCAACAGCAATATCTCTACGGTATAAATCGAATAAGATCATGACCCAGCCATTGACCGTTTCTTCTCCTTCTTCTCTTTACGCTTTTTCTCCCGAACCTCAGTTTCTTTCCCCTCCTCTGAAATCATCTCAACGTCCGCGTTGTTGGCCTCCGAGTCGACCTTTGCCTTTTTCGATTTCTTCTTCTTCTCTCTACTGCCAACTTCCGCCGTGACCTCTTCCGTATCCTCCTCAACCCGTTTCCGTTTCTTCTTCTTCTCCCCACCATGGCCATTGGTTTCGGTTTCAGAAGGAGCCTCTTCTTTTTTCTTCTCCCGAATTTTGTCAGGCTTCTCCACCTCTTTAACCTCCCGTAGTTTCTTCAAAGCCTTCTCAGCCTCTTTCTCTTTCCGTCTTTTTTCCTTCTCCTTCATCTTTCTCTCTTCCTCTTTTTCCTGACCTCGTTTCCTCGATTCCGCTCTCTCCGCCCTCCTCTTCGCCTTCTCTGCCTTTTTCTTCTCTTTCTCTGCCTCCTCACCCTCACCCTCACCCTTTGCAGGCGACGATGGAAGTGGAACAACAGCAGCAGCATCCACGGCCTCCTTCGCTTTCCCATTCGTCTCTGGGACTTTCACCGAAATCTGTTCCTCAACTCGATCAGAATTATCTTCACAATTGGACGCACGACGCTTACCTCCGGTACCACAGGCGCGACAGGAGACGCCGCCCTCGTCGGCGTACCCAACGGCGTATCATTCGCACCAGTTCCATTATAGACGGGCCGACCCCAGCCATTCCCGCCTCCACCTCCCCCACGTCCTCGACCGCGTCCACGAGCACCAGAGAACCCGCCACGGCCCGAGTAGCTCTGGTTCCAGCTGCCTCCTTCTGGAGCTGCCGGTACAGGTGGTTGTGGTGGATAATTGTTTTTAGGCGCTGATGTACCCTTCGAAAAAAAAAAGTCAAGTTCAGTTGAGGATGGACGTAAGATAAGGAGGGAGAAAGGAAGGAACATACAGTCTTAGGTCCCTTATACAAACTCTTCTGATACTTCTCCGCTTCGCTTATACACTGCGTATGGCCTTTATATTCCGCTGGGGTATTGAAAGTCGTTGAACAGTCTATACAGTCAAAACCGCCATGACATCTTGATCTGTGTGTGTCCAGTTTGGGCTTTTTGACGACGTCGCCGCATGCTGCCACCAGAGAGGGGTTAGGATTTTATTTTTTAGAGAAAGTGGAGATTCGAGATGTGTGGAGGGTTTGGGAGGAGAGGACTGACTGTGACATCTGTACGTAGTCGGTCAGAATTGGAACAATCGAGGGAAGTAGTACTCACTGAAAAGAAACCATCCCTTCCACTCACTCACTTTCTAAGTTTCTATCTACAAAGACAAGAAAGAAAAAAAGCTGCGTTTACGGCGGGCTATATATATCCAACTTCCCACGGCCTTCATCTTTCTCAAACCCGTCATCGTCTCCGAATCCAACATCTCAATAAATGTCCTCCCTATTCCCCGTGTTCCTCCTCCTAGTGATAACAGCAGGCCTAATGACCGCCTCGGCGCTGTTCATTCCAAAAGGTCCTAACCAAGTGTCCGTCGTCTTTTCCAAAATCTCTTTCTCGAACTGCGCATATCTCATTGGATGGGATGAAATAGTGTGATTCGAACGGCCCTCATGGTTGGACTAGCGGCGTTTTATTTGTTGTGGATGATCACGTATATGGCGCAGCTTCATCCTCTTATTGGTGAGTCCCCTCCTTCACGGTGGTTGAGGTGCGTGTGTCGATGGGATCGTGTTTTGTATAGTGCCTGTAAGGACGGTTGGGAAACTTTGAGTTTGAGGTGTTTAACTACGGAGGGGAAAATGGAGTGGAGTAGTATTTTATACCAGGTATGATGATTTTGTCTCCTTCAATACGAGCCCAGTAGGCTAACCACGAAACCAGCTTTTGTTGTATCAATAATATCTGCATGCATGCATACATTCCAAGTTTCCCAAAAGAATGTGCCGAAAAAAAATCACGAAGTAGTATCACTATCACTACCATCATCATCCCCATCCCACCCAGCAGTCGAGCTGCTCGCACTAAGCGGTATAACACCCGCACCGTGACTTTGCTGCTCACCATCCGAGCCCCAATCACCCAACACGCTCCCCCAATCACGTACGTCCCCTTCTCCCTCCCCTTCCTCCTCTCCTTCTCTCCGCTTGAACTTGTACTTCCCCCAACCACGCAAACCACCCCACCCAGGCTCCCCTTCTTCCTCTTCCTCCCCTGAATCACCCCACGAAACATCCCCCTCCGCACCCGTCGACTCTCCCTCATAATAATCATACTCATCACTAGTACCCCCACCCGGCAACTCATGTGGTCCTTCACCTGGAGTCCAATCCCCCGGAACCAAGCCATCTAAACTTCTATTCCCCTCATCAGCATCAGCCCAAAGATCCCGATCCCGACGAGGGATATCAGCACCAACGAGCTCAACGACCCAATTACTCCTCCTCGTAGTCCCCCCATCACCCTCATCCCCTTCTTTCTTGAGCACCAACTCGGAAGACTCCTCAATGGCACGTACGAGCACCTCGATAAACCCACCACACCCAACGCAAACATCACGCTCGAACCATATTTCCTCCATACGCATGAACGCTTCTCTATATTCCTCCATCTTCGCTTTGACGCGTTGTGCGATGATGGGGAGGGGTAGGGGGTGTTGCGAGGATGCGTGCGCGGGGTGGTTGTGTGTTTTTAGGAGGGTGTGTTCTCCGCTGGACAGGTTTAGAGAAGCGATGAGTGCTCGTGCGCGTTGTTCTCTTTCCTCTCTACCCCCACTATCCAGCCGGCGGAACTCAGCAACGCACGAAGCACCACCCAATTCCTCCTCCCTCCCCCACGGATCGACTTCCACCGCTCGGCCAACGGTAGTTACCTTCACTTCGTATCCCCATTCTTCCGCTGCGCGGTTACACCATTCAGAAAATTCTGCAAAGGTCCATTCGAATTTATGATCGTGGTGTCTGAAGATCCTATCTGTCCTCTTAGTTGGGTCCGGGAAACCTTTACGAACTGAGGGAAGGGCGGTGGGTGAGGTGAAGCGCGCGTTGTAGGTGTATGACGGGGTTGTGATGAGGAGGAAGAGGGGGTGGTAGACCCCCAAGAGCATTGGTGCGAATGCTGGGAGGGTTTCGGGGTGGAGATGTTCGATCCTATGCATGCGCCAGATCAGCTATGTGGTACGAAAGATCCAGCAGAAGAAAGGGCTTACACTTCGGTGCTGACGATACATTCGACGCCTACGAACGCCTCGTTGACCGTCTCCAAGCCGCCTTTCCAGATCTTGACTTGGAGATCTTCCCAGCGCTGGACACCGGTCGAATACGTCCTGTACCCCGTCCCCGTTATGCCTTCTTCAACTTCAGGTTCGGGAGGAGGTGGTTGGGTACGTTCAATCGCGAATTCTAGATCGCCCGCGGATATATCTAGTCCGTGGAGTGTGGATATGTGGAGGTTGGGTATGTCGTCTTCTGTATTGTATGTTGGTGATTCTGGTTGTCCTGTTGGGGATGTGGTGGAAGGAGAAGAAGGAGCAGAAGGAGAGGGAGGTAAGATGGAAGTAGGGGGAGCAGGGAGCCATGGGGCTGGTTGGCAGAGGACTGTGAGGAGTTCGCCTTCTCCGCAACCTGCGTCTAGGACTTGGGTGATGGATTCGCGTCTTAGGACGTTCAGGATCCAGATGCGCCGTTGGAGGAAGAGTTCGGGGTAGAATGTTACTTTGAGCTCTTCTTCGTCTTGAGATGTGTCCATTGGTATTGGTATGGAGAGACGGGGTTTGGTATAGATGGATGTAAGAAAAGACTCGGAGTCCTGTTCAATCAAAGTTTCTTGTTCTTATTATGTACGTGTACAATAAGTACAAGGAATGCCTTGAGGCTTTTTTGATTTTTCCCTGGGCACGCGTATGAATCGTGTATAATCAATCGTATGTGTGCAGTGCCCACGTTTGTGTCGAGGAATTATCTGATCCCTAACGATCGCTGAGTACTGAGTCCTCATGTCCTCGAGAGTAATTAGTATTTGTCCGATCCGTCTAAACTAAACAACCAATTCGTTCTCCTTCTCAACCCCCGTCGCGTGCAATTCTTATCCAACAGCACCCTTGTTCCGTCCGATCCTATTACATATATATCTTCAAGGTCAAGTCACGACTAGGACTACAACAACTCGACCCCACCCAGGGCCTGGCACACAACCACAATGGCAGACCCTAAATTGCCGATCAACGTCGACCCCCGCGTTTCGCCAGGTTCACCAGCAGATCAGCAGCCCACAATCGGTTTGATAGGGATGGGAGCGATGGGGAAGATGTATGCTGATAGACTTGATGAAGCTGGGTGGAAAAAGTGCGTTCTCTCTCTTCCGCATTTCCCCCCAACTAACGGGATTTGGGTAGGATTCACGTATGTGACTTGCCGGAGAAATACGGCGCTTTACAACGGCTTTATTCTGGTTCGCTTTCTCCTCTAACAAGCGGCTAGTTATTGAGGAATACTTTGCAGAAAAACCAAATATCAGCGTACTACAAGACGGACACGCCGTCGCCCGTTCCTCCGATTTTATTATCTACTCGGTCGAAGCAGAATTTATAGACCGCGTCGTTGCCCAATTCGGTCCTTGTACGTTCCCCCTGCCCCTTCCCCTTCCCCCTCCCTTTGCCTTCTCCTTCTAACACGCGAAAACGGTAGCAACAAAAGTGCACGCAATCGTAGCAGGCCAAACATCCGTCAAAGCTCCTGAAAAAGCAGCATTTGAAAAGTATCTCCCCAAAGACGTGCATATCGTGTCATGTCACTCGTTACATGGGCCGAGTGTTAGTCCGCAAGGACAACCTTTGGTAGGTCTCTCTTTTCCTCTCTTTTTCTTGTGTGACTTATAAAATGAGGATGTAGGTTTTAATAAAACATCGAGCATCAGACGACGCGCTCCTCCTAGTCGAAACCATCCTCTCCCCTCTCAAATCGCGATTCGTTTATCTGTCATATGACGAACACGACTTGGTAACGGCAAACACGCAAGCCGTAACACACGCCGCTTTTCTCAGGTACCT
The DNA here is from genome assembly GCA_018417955.1 of Laccaria trichodermophora. Lineage (NCBI taxonomy): Eukaryota > Fungi > Basidiomycota > Agaricomycetes > Agaricales > Hydnangiaceae > Laccaria > Laccaria trichodermophora. The sequence continues at coordinate 29,237 of JACTVC010000019.1, forward strand.
TCCTTCCTTCCCCCCCTCGCCCTTCCTCTCCTTCTAACTATAATTTTCTCCCTCAGCATGGGAACAGCATGGGCCTCCGCACGCTCCTACCCCTGGGAACAAGGCCTCTATGTCGGGGGCATCGAAACCGCCAAAGTGAACCTAGCATTACGGATATACTCCAACGCATGGCACGTCTACGCCGGCCTCGCCATCCTCAACCCCAGCGCGCGAATCCAGATCGACCAATACGCGAGTAGCGCGACGGAGTTGTTCAAGTTGATGATTAGGGGAGGAGAGGAGGAGGGGAGGAAGGTGTTTAGGGAAAGGGTGATGTGGGCTAAGAGTGTTGTTTTTGGGGATGGGGGTGCTGGCGAGGAGGATGGGAAGGGGAAGGGGAAGAAGAAAAGGGGGAGGAAACCGATCTTGCTTTCTGCGGACGTGTTGGATAGGTTTAGTCTCGCTAAAATGCCTCCTTCCCCTCCTACCTCGGATGGCAGCAACTCACCACTGTCACCTAACGGACCCGTATTATCCCCGCCTAGCAGGTACAGACCCAACTCGCACCTGTCGTTATTGGCGATGGTAGATTGTTGGGCACATCTAAGGATAAACCCATACCACCACCTCTCGGTGGCGGCTACGCCTATATTTAGGTTATTCCTTGGCGTAGCGGAACATTTGTTTCTTTCCCCTGCTTCCCCTTCCTCCCCTTCCCCATCCTCATCCCCATCCCCATCCTCCCCCTCTTCCCCGTTTCCCTCAACACAACCGCAATCACCACTAGACCAAGCCATCCACTCATCCCTGCACGACACATGGCACCGCGCAGACGACCTCGAGTTCGTCATAGCTGCTCGCGGGTGGAGTCAGTGTGTCTCGTTTGGGAGTTTTGAGGTTTATAAGAGGCGGTTTGATGAGACTAGGGGATTTTTTGAGGCGCGGTTTGAGGAGGCTGGACGGTTGGGTGGGGAGATGATTAAGGCGTTGATGGAGAGTGAGGTTGAGAGGGAGGGAGAGGGGGAGGAGGCGTGAGGTGCTCGGAAGGCAATATAGGGAGGGGTTTTTGGCTTTTGGGGATGATCAACCTGGAGTACTCCCAGCACTTAGTTGGAGGGTCAGATGAGCCATTTTAATGTTGAGCTTTGGACTCTGGAGATCCAAAACGTTCAACGTTTATGCATTTGGCTTGCTTGAAGTGCGTTCAATTCAGGAAGAAGTTTATATCGTTCTTTTTCGTTTTGAAGGTACCCTGCTAACAACCCCTGAGAACCGGCGGGGTATTATTCATTTACAGCCCGTCCGAATCTTCCGAGGTCGCATCCATGTTTCAGAGAAATAACATATACATAGTTTAACATCTACTGTGCACCGTGTTCAATCTATATAAAAAAATTAAAAGAGGCTCCTCGAACGTCGCAAGATTCTAAAATCTTGAAGATCTTGGAAACGAAATCCACTACTTCTCCAAGTTGCCAACGCTCACAGAGGCAGTCCGACTTGAGGACCCGGTGCATGGATTTTAACAATTTTGGGCCAGTCTTATCCAGTTCATGAGTAGGAATGACATTATTCCGTCCCGAGTCGTCCTGAAGCGAAGGTCGTTCAATCTAGTGAATGAAGGAATTCGTGCGGACTTGAAACTTGAAGAGCGCAATGAACTTCTGGCGCTGTCAAACGTACAACCAAAATCTACGCTCAGACTTCGACATGGCTAACACCTTTAGGTTCTTTTTTGGCAGAGTCAGTGACTCTCAGTATATGAGGATAATTCTCGTTTTCCACGCGCAGAGGGTGGGTGAGGCTGGAAAACATTGAAAGGTCTCCGACCTCCGACATCATCGTCCATGGCCAGCGAGATGGACATAAATATGACAAATACGATTGCTGGGTCGTGGTTACTCGTTTTTAGCTGTCACTATCAGCATGGGTGGATGACTGAAAAAAGTCGATCTGAAAAGAGGTCGCAAGACGTCGAATTCATCAAAAAAGCTGAGCTCAGTGGTCGAGAGTCGAGGCCTATTGCAAAACTCCCCGCGGAACGAACACAGGAACGGATGCATCGAGCTTGCGTTGTGCACCCTGAGAAACCGATGGCTTTACTGGGGCAGCCCCTGTAGGTGATACTCCCACCTCTATAACTGGGCTCGGAGCTGTCGAACGTCTTGAAGCCATTGGAATAAACGCATCGGCCTTAACAGATAATTTCCTGATCCCAGATCCCGTATTACTGTCAATAAAAGTAGTTTCTAAATGGCTGCGATAGGGGTTCTGCGCCCGCGGCTGCAGATATTGGACCGTCGGATGGCAAAACTCCTCGTGGAACGAACACAGGAACGGAAGCATCGAGCTTTCGTTGCACACCCTGAGAAGTCGATGGCATTGCTGCCACTGGGGCAGTCTCTACTTCCACCTCCATGACAAGGCTCGGAGCTGTCGAGCGTCTTAAAGCAATTGGAATAAACGCCTCGGCCTTGTCAGATAACTTTCTGACCCCAGATCTCGTATTGCTGTCAATGAGAGTAGTTGTTAATGGCCGCGATATGGGTTCTGATATTGGAACGTCGGATGGCAAGACTCCCCGTGGAACGAACACAGGAACGGAAGCATCGAGTTTGCGTTGTACACCCTGAGGAGTCGATGGCATTACTGGAGCAGCCCCTGCAGGTGATGCTTCTACCTCCATGACAGGTCTCGGAGCTGTCAAGCGTCTTGAAGTTGGAAAAAACGCCTCGGCCTTGTCAGATAACTTTCTGACCTCAGATCTCGTATTGTTATCAATGAATGTAGTTGTTAATGGCTGCGATAGGAGTTCTGCGCCGGCGGCTGCAGATATTGGAACGTCGGATGGTTCCTGGTTTGAACGACGGGATTGTTCACGATTTTCGGCTAATTCCCCGGAGGGGGAATAAGTCGTCAAAGAGGAACAGAGAGCAGAACAATTGCAAATCACGTCATCTTTTCGAGAGGTTGTTGTCGTTGACACAGGTGTTGGTGGATGAGGTTGAAGAATGTTTGATAAAGGTGTAACAGGAGGGATATCGATGCTCCAACTATTATGATTGAATCCAGCTGAGGAAACGAATGCCGGTGAAGTTAGTCGAGGTTGGATCTGGGTCTCTAATGGCACAACCACGGATGGTGTAGATGGTACTGCATGTCGATTCAAAGGCAATGGCGAGGGACTAATAGGCGTCGCCAGTCCATGAGTATAACGTGCATTTCGGAGATCCAGATGCATAAGGGAAGGTGCCGAAGGAGATGCCCTGGGAGGCCCTTTGCTATTCAGATCTTGGCTTTCTCGTCGTTCAAGACAAAGCTGAGGTAGACTTCCAAGCGCACTTGATTCACGAGTGTCTCGGCAGTCTTTAGTTTCTACCCTCTCCCCGGTAAGTGAGGTGAAAGGCTCAACAACAGCATCTCCCATCGGAGGATTAGTGAGCTCTTCCTCCAGCCAGGCCTTCGCGTTAACGATGTTTTCATTGTCTGCGATAAGTTGACGACCCTCGTCGGCTACTGTTGGTCTAGATTCTTCAAGGGATGTACGAGCACAAATTCCTTGAGGTCCTTCAGTATTTCTGTCGCAGACAAGGTCTTTTAAGAAGTTCTTGATCTTCCTAATTTCATATCGCTCCTCAGGATCTTCAGCCCATGATTGCCCAACCAGAACCCATAATTGCTGCTCTTCGTAAGTCCACGTCCCCTCCGGCGGTAATGGAGCCCTATGTTTTTCCATTAAGACTTTGCGCATGACAGCAATACTGTTGGCAAGGTCCGAGAGAGGAGGTTTCCCGGTGTATATCTGATTGACAGTGAGGTCGGCTTAGAGCCATTTAGATAGAACAGCGATACTTGCCTCATAGATAGTGCAAGCCAGTGCGTATATATCGCCGGCTTTCGCACTGTGAGCTGATGGGCGGCCTGGCTGCATGAGCTCAGGCGCGAGCCAACATATCGATCCCTGAAGTCCAGGCTCGGTCTTATCCACTCGTTGCGAATCAAAGATAGAGGAGAGGCCAAAGTCCGCCAGACAGCAGATACCTTCGTCAGTTACGAGCACGTTGGCCTAGTTGAAAGCTTAAAAAAAGGTTTTGATTGGGAGTTGGTTGAACGCACTCCTTTGATGTCCTTGTGTGTGACGGGAGGATCAAGGGTGTGCAGATATTCTACTCCATCAACAATTTGACAGACCTATATCATACCAGTGTTGAGAAGAATACTCCTCCATGTAGATTAGCGTACCGCAGCAAATCGATCGTGGTGGGGGTTTTGTTTCAAATACGACATGATGTCACCCCTGTCCATCCAGAGAGAAATGAAGCAGAATCGGGGAGAAAACAATTCTGTGCTTGCTCCTATGAAAGGGAGGATATTTGGGTGCTTAAGTTGTCTCCAAACAAGAACCTCTGAACAAAATTCCTAGAGACACCTTTAGCGCTCGTATTGATTGATGATCAGCCACGAAAAAAGTTACTTTGTATAGTTTTTCGCGTTCTCCGAGTGCCTCGGCTGTGACAAACATACGCAAGACACGGAAACAAAAAGCAGTACCCTGAATGCGATCCTTGTAAATGTCCTGACATTAAGACTCATGAGAAACGGCCCCTCAAGACCGATGATACAAAGCTCACGGCAAAGGCTCCTCCCCCCACCGCATGCCCATTACTATCTTCACGCTTCAGGTTGTTTAAGAACAATGACGGTGGCAATATGGACCGCTTTATCGCTAACTGTCGGAGAAATCGTAATGCCTTGCGCCTACATCGAGAAGATGTTGCAGGATCCGTATCCGTGGCAGTGTCGTCCATGATCTAATCGGATATCAGCGAGTAAGCGCCTCAAAATACAATGCCTCACAAATTGTAAGAGTTGAGAGAGGCATGTAAGATACTCGTCCTCATACTTTCCATGTTCCAACTCCAGTAGTTCCTCCAGCTCTTGGTCTAAAGAAAGCAAACCCCGAAGATCTGCGGCAGAGCCGGGATACGGTACATTCGACTTTGAGAGAGACTGTATCGTTGCGGCGGCGGGAGTTGCCCACACAAAGAGATCTACAATCTCAACTTTGTTGGAAAACTCAATTCTGTAGCCCTTCTTGAGCAGAGAATTGAACCCCTGTAACAAAGGAGGACTGGTCCTCAATGTACGCGCAATGGCAATAGCTGATTGCTCGAAATCAGGGTTAGTGCTCAATTAAAAGGATTCAGCCAGGAGTTGCAGGGTAACTAAGGTCGATCACCTTTCGTTCTCGATCCAACTGCGGAATCGACGCAATAAAGTAGACAATGTCACCGAATCGCCCGTAAAGTGCTGTTTGACACGTTTGAGATACTCAGCTGCGTCCGGCGCATCGAGGAAACGAGCTTGTCGAGCAGAGCCCCAGGTCATCTGACATAAAGATAGTTTGGAGATGGAGTTGAGATACGAGAATATCGTCCAACTTGAGGGTGGAGGAGGAATGGAATGGGAATCGCAGGTCGAGGGTTTTGAGTATATGCCTATCACAGAAGTCCTCATGTGATGCAGACCTCGGCGCGTGTGTGGCGCGCGTTAGATACTTTTCCAATCTGTTCCAATTCGTCACATCCTGTGGCGTGTGACCGACGCGACGAAATTTTGCTTCACCGAGCAAGGTGCCAGAAAATTTTGTCGAAATGACGATCAGCCGTGGGCTGTAGAGAGGTTTCATCGCTGCCCCCTGTGACCAACGAATTGATTGGATTAGTACAGTATCCTTTGAAAAAAGGTAGGTCATTGAGCTGGAGAATTGAAAGAGCTCGATGCTAGCCCGGGCAACTTGACCTAGCATGTTCGCCTTCAGTTCCGTTCTCGATGTCAACAAGTACTGGCATTGAGCTTATACAGATCATTCGGCCATGGATGGGCTCTGCCTCGAGGTTACCTTGGAAAGGGTTCATGACATTGACAGGAACGTTGAATGTTGTGGAAGCCTGGGAACACCCTAGAGTGTATCTGATAAGATTGCGACGCGCGCTCAGCGGCATCCATCTTAAAGGGATCTTGAAAACTGAGGTGAGGTACAGAAATGTTGTGGACTGTCCCACGTGGGATTGTCTTCAACGAGCTGAATCGAAGCGGGTGCATTGGAGAGAGTCATGGTTGCTTCGTAGTAGCAGCCCGGGAATGGAGCCAGTATGTTTCGTTGAGAGGTTTAAGGTTTATCGAAGGAGACCAGCCGTTTCTTTGAGGCAAGCTTCGAGGAGGCTGGACAATTGGGTGGGGAGATCATTTGGGCGTTGATGGAGAGTGAGGAGGAGGAGAGGGCGGGGGGCCGGAGTGCCTCATGATATGTTCAAGATATGTTACGCACCGGGCTCCAATATTAATATTCGATAATCGGATTCCTTGTACGAAGTATGTATTACGCTTTATTACTCACCTCCTGAGTACTCGGAGTACGTATGTCATATACATTGACAGTGGGCGAATGTGAGGACAGGGTTAAGTACATACATGGATGATGGAGAGCCTAGAGGTGTCTACTGTGCACACCGAGCAATTCCCGAAGGTGTTAGGCGCCGTACGGCCTAGGGGTTGATTCTATTATACGTAAAATCATTCGATATACATATTCAAGGGTTGATTGGATATAAAGTCGCTGAAATCGTATACCCATAAGGACACTCAACCCATCTGCATAAATAGGCCTAGCCTAGCACCTACCACCCATCAATCACCTGCACCATGAACGTCCTCGAAGGAAAAGTGGGGTACACTCCTCCCTATGATGATTCGAAATCTGAACTTTTCTCGCCAGGTAGCAATCGTAACGGGCGTATCCAGCGGAATCGGACTCGAAACCGCCATAGCCTTCATCTCAGCAGGCTGCAACGTCCTCGGCGTCGACCTCTCAGAGACCCCTTCAGGTCTCCAAGACACCCACTTCTCCTTCCACCAAGCGGACCTCGCCTCGCCTGCCGCGCCCTCCCTCATCGTCAAGGCAGCCAAAGAAGCGTTTGGTGGGCGTATTGATGTATTGGTCAACGTGGCTGGCATTATAGACCGAAATGAGGGTGTGGAGACGTTGAGTGATGACGTGTGGGAGAAGGTGATGACCGTGAACTTGACGGCGCCTGTGAGGCTTATGAGGGAGGTGATTGGGGTTATGAAGACCCAGGGCGACGGGGAGAAGGGGGGGAGTATAGTGAATGTGTCGAGTAAGGCAGGAATTAGTGGGGCAGTTGCGGGTGTTGCGTACACGGCGAGTAAGCATGGGTTGGTGGGTGTTACGAAGAACACAGCGTGGTTGTATAAGGATGATGGAGTGAGGTGTAATGCTGTTTGTCCTGGGGGTGAGTGGACAAGCGAGTTGTTGAATGGTTGCTGATTGATTCGCCACTAGCCGTGAAAACGAATATTGCCAAAGGCGCGGACTTTTCAAAGTGGGATATGGGTGCGATGCTGAAGATGAAGTAAGTCTTCTTTCTTTTTTTGGGTTGGACAGAGCTGATTCGGTACACAGGCCTGTATTAGATGTCCATGTCAAAGATGTGCTGACGGATGAAGGTGTCGCTGAGCCGCGATTATGTGCAGATGTTATATTGTTCCTTGCTTCTGACCTTAGTCGCGGTGTGAATGGGGCGATTATCCCTGTCGATCAAGGGTGGAGTGTTATTTGAAGGGCCTGTATTAGTCTTAACAAAAGTCAAAGGTCGATATCAGGTTACATATCTTCAATGCATGACAGATACCTTCTCGCTGCTTCCCTTCAACCTCGAAGGGCAAGGGGTCATGTGCGAGCACTGGGGTAAGAAGGAGATCCGAGTGTTTGGCGCAAGTCTTGTCGAAGCAAACTAGTCATAGGCGAAATTCGAGATGTCCGCCAGAGTTGGTGGGATGCTTCACGACTTCAAGATACGCAGTGTTAATGTGACTATCATCCTATCGAGGATTGAAGGCAGACGTAGGTCAGCTCGTCCGAATTTCCGTGAAAGACACAAATTTCATGGCCTGGATAGTAGAAACATTGTTAGCTTTGAGAAGGGGAAGAGACGTTGATTTGCACTGGATGTTCGATATAAAGTTTAGATGGCTGATAACAACCCAAAAAGTTTACAGTCACTCGATAGGAAGAAAAAAAAAGATAATTTGAGCATTCAAACAACAAAAAGTACAGAAAACATCACGTAGGTATTTGTAGGTTCCATCCAAACCCAAGACACCCTCTATCACGTCCCCGCTCCCATCATGAGCACCAGCAGCGAGGCGATGCCTCCAACGAGGGAGAGCGCAATGAAGCGAGAAAATCCTGAGCAGAACAAAACCGAGCGCCTGTAGCACCTTGGTATAGTATAGGGGACGGGAACGCGGACAAGGAGGCGGAAAAGCTTATACCGAGTCCGAACTTTTATGTCCACAGTGTTTTGTTCTAAGGTTCAAAAAAATTGGGAGAAGGTTTTTATACAATCGTTCGGGTTACGTAATTACTTCTCACCGGCACATCAGGAGTTCGAGTTATCACAGGCGTCCTCACAGAAAGATAAATGTTGACGGCTATCTGTGAGCCTTTCCCTCCCATCTTTTCTTCCTTCAAACTGATTACACCACGCAGAGATAGAGAATGGCCCAGCCACCAAAAGTGATAACTCTAGCTCGGTTGAACGACGCCGTCTTGGGCGCTTTCGCTCATGTTCAGCCTTCAGAGACCCTCAACCATTTAGTGCGATACCTTGGGACGTGGAGTGGTAGCGAGTTGCGTTTGTTTCACATCTAAAGTCAATGTCGAGTCTGACCTGATTCTTTACAGCAAGCTGTTCATGGTTGGTTGACTCACCTTAGAACCATTTTCGATGATGCAAATGAGTACTGAAGGTCATACAATACGCCGTGAAGCTTATCGTCCCACTTCTGCAATTACGCGCGCGTCTACAACACCGCGCAGGCCTTCGTCAGACGCCTAATAGCCGTAGTGCAGAGGCGTATGCGAAGCTCGGGGGTCTTATAGCCGACGGGCGCACTTTATGGAGGATCTGGGGTCAGCCTCACTCTAAACTCGTTCTTACACGCGATCTAATCATTTTTTACTAGGTCTTTTGCCCATCTTCCAATGGTTAATATCATTGGAACGAAGCCCCCCATCTACACGCAATCTACTCACCATCGAGCGTCTACAAGGATGGTCAATGCTCGCCTACTACCCCCTCGAACACCTCTGGTATCTCCTCTCACACGGGATCATCCCCTCCACCGTCACCTCCCCTTTGTCCTTGTTCTCTTCCAAGATCAAGAAAGTTAAACTAGACGCCGATAGATTGGGAATGTGGTCATGTCGATTCTGGGCTTTGTATGTTGTCCTGCATTTCGCACACCTGGTGGAAGATAGGAAGATTTTGCAGCAGAGGCAGTTGATGATGAAGAAGGCGAAAGGGACTGGGTTGACACAGACCGAGAAACAGGAGTTAAGGCAGAGATGGGATGCGTTTTGGTCAGAGGTTGTGATCAATGCTGGATATCTCCCGTTGACTATTCATTGGTATGCTATCATGATCTCAGTGGTACAATATACTCATCACCGACTGCTGCTTCAGGTCACTGGAACAAGGACTATTTAAAAACGAGGTAAAACATCAGCTGTCTTCCATCCCTTTTTGCCGTTGACTTGGGGGTTGGCAGGCTTGGTTGGGTATTTTCGGCCTCATTGCAGCCGTCGCGTCCTTTAGGACTGGGTGGAAGGCCACTGCTCTTCCCCCTCCACCTCCTACCGTTTTGGAAGCACCAGAGCAGTCGGAAAAACAAACGACTGAGTATGATGTATCTACTAACCAGTCTCCGTGATGTTGTCTCGTATGCTCAACCTCTCTACTTTTGCAATCTTGGATATTTAACACTTTGTGAAATGTTGCGATGTAGAAATGATATGTGGTATGTCATTGTACTTTTCGATGCTTCCCCATTTGACGTTCTCTTCTCGATAGCTTATTATCTCTGAGCCAGAAGCGCTCTGTTCATGCAACTTAAATGGACCAATCTCACAGAGGGTCGGCCAAAATCCAATGCAGAAGAAGTATCCGCTAGTGCTTCTGACAGCGCCATGACTACTTCAGGACGGTTGCTGTCGTATGTTCATATCGATGCCAGACTGGTTTACGCTCACTACTTTTCTAGTACCTCTGAAAGCTAGTTTAGCGCGACGTGGTTATCGGGTCCAGTCATGTATCACTGCTCTGGACCACCCTGCTACTGCTTAAGACATTCAGTTAGTTGCGCGGCGATTATGTCACCCTGGTGTTTTTGTCAGCAGCAGCAAACCCTTTGTCCTTCGCACGTTATGGATTGCTATAGACAGAGGGATATGGTACACTTTGATCTCGATATCGACTTCACGCTGACGTTCGTCCAGGCTATCTTTGACTCTCATATAATTCTTATCTTTTGGTCCGTGGTCAATGGCAATCACCATTTATCTGGTATTGGCCACCGGACCACGTTTCTTTGTGCGAACGTTGCTATGCCTTTGTCACTGATCATAACCATTGCAATGCAACATCGAAGAAGTCGAAGAAACCGGTCCTACACTGGAGCCAACTCGATTCTGCTCCTTGTCCGACTGCTACTAAAACTCAATTTGTCTCAGATTCTGGGCACCCTGAGACGGGCGTGCAATCACGTCTCACGCAAACGGTACCGTCTACCACCGATCGTGAAGAACGTACGAAACCTCGTCACTTACGCAAGACTTCCATTCTGAACGGCCCGCAAAACTCACATGCCGATAGCTAGGCGCTTGGCAAGCCTAGCTGTATGATCCTCGATGGATAGTACCCTATAGTATCGCATTAATACTCGGGCCTTCACGCCTCTTCAAACTCGATTTGAACATCTAGGCTTTGCATCGTAAAGGGTCAGCTGATTCCGGTATCTTCCACCCGAGTTCCAGGGGACTGATAGAAAGGCGCCTTTAGCGGAAGATGGCTGTAGTCATTTGAGTTCCCTTCCAGCACTTCTATTGAAGGTATTACACGTGGAAAGATTGATATCTTTCCAAACATTTGCCTGGTAATTACTAGGTTCTGATCAGGGTTTTTTCATCGATAACAATCAGTTTGACAGATAAATAAGTAGGGCGGGGCATTGAGAAAACGATCTGGTCCCTGTTCTCCTGACAACATGTCTTCTGCGCAATCTGAGACCTACGATATCATTTTTGCTGGAGGTAAGTGCTCATTAGACGTAATGTTGCAGGTCTGTTCCAACGCTGAATATTCGCGTCAGGCGGTGCTACGGCGTGTGTTGTAGCTGGTCGCCTTGCAGAGGCAGACCCGTCCTTGAAAATTCTGGTGATCCCTCTTTGTTCGAGGGCTGCGTGATAGACTGACGGTGACTCCAGATTCTTGAGGCTGGCCCGCACACTCGCGAAGTCGAAACACACATCCAGCCTGCGCGTTACTTCAGTAACCTCGCACGAGGTGGAGAAACATTTACGTACCATGTCGGCAAGCCGAGCAAGTCTTTGAATGGACGATCGCCTATAGTTCCCTGCGGACGAGCTCTCGGCGGAGGATCTAGCGTCAATTGTAAGTGGGTTTATGCTCAGAGATACCGGGATGCTTACACAGTGGTATAGTTATGGTATACACTCGTGCTGCGGCTTCGGACTACGATGACTGGGAAACACTCTTTGGTAACAAAGGATGGGGCTCGAAAGACCTTATACCTCTGCTGAAGAAGGTTCAGCCCGTTCGTTCATCGCTTCATTACTTGTCTCAAACTTCGTGTTAGGCTGAAACCTTCGAACCTGAAGTGAATGACATTTCCGTTCATGGGAAATCAGGCCCCATCAAAGTATCGCTTGCCAGCAGCCAGTTTAACATTGGCTCTCAATTCCTTGCAGTGGCTGAAGCTTACGACAAAGAGCGGGGTCAGAGCGATGACATCAATGATTTCCGCAACGTCAATGTATATGCGGTGCGTCGCTCTCTTTTTTCCCTTTTTGCCTTGGGACTTTGACGAATAGGGTTCTTGCAGAGATGGCCAAGGTAATCGTGATACCTGTCTTCGTCTTCTTTTCAACTCATGGCGAACCTGTCAAGGTACATCGACGGAAAGTCCGGCAGACGTTCCGATGTACCTCATCACTACATCTACACGCAGGATGAAAACAAGAATTTGACGGTCTTGGATAGGCAGCGAGTCATTCGGGTCATCTTTGAGTGAGTTTGACCGGACAACATAATAACAATTCTTACGATGTTCTGCAGGGGAAACAAGGCAGTCGGGGTAGAGTACGTGGGTGACAAGATCGGAAGAGCCAAAGGAGAACAAGAACCATCTGTAGCTCGGGCATCTCGCCTCGTCATCCTTTCCGCGGGTGCCTTTGGATCACCTTCAATTCTGGAAAGATCCGGAATCGGAGCCAGTGAAATTCTGAAGAAGAATGACATCAAGGAGATCGTTAACCTCCCAGGAGTTGGTGAACATTACATGGGTGAGACTATAGTTTGCTTCAATTCCGTTATGTCCTGATGTTAGGTTCAGATCACAACCTAATGTTTACGCCTTTTGTTGCGGCGGAAGATGCGGATACCTTGGATGATATCTTTCATGGGACACCAGACGAGATTGCACGTAAGTGTATGGATACGCCTGGGTAATCATAACTGACCATTGATTTTCCACTGACAGCCTATGCCACTCAATGGCTCGAGGGTGGCAAGGGCTTGCTGTCCCACAAGTGAATCATTTATGGACCCTCTACGGTTTTGAAAACGCTAACGTGTCATCCAGTGGAGTCGATGCTGGCATTAAGCTGAGGCCCAACGCAGAAGAGCTCGAAGAGATCGGACCTGGGTTTGAGAACAGGTGGAAGACCTACTTTGCGAATGCACCCGACAAGCCTGTCATGTTATCAGGAACCCTAACTGCGTAAGCTGTTCAAGTACTCCCTCGCCTGCTTACAAGAGCGCCCTGGTTAGCTACCTTGGTCCAAACCCCAATGTTCCGAGAGGCAAGTGCTACAGCATGGTATACTTCTCAGTAAGTGTAGCAAGCTCTCTTTTTCATGTGATGCTTAGCCGTGACAGGGTTATCCCGTGTCGACTGGGCATGTCCATATCACCTCTGGGCTAGACCCCTATGCTCTGCTCGATTTTCATCCTGGGTACCTGGACGAGTAGGTCCCTTTCTTTGCTCCTCACCCAAGTGTTGCTGATGTTGGGTTGTTATGATAGCCCAGCTGATTTAGGCATTCTAAGATGGTCGTACAAGTGGACTCGCGAGTTTGCCCGCCGCATGGACTCATATCGTGGCGAGCTGGCAGCTGGACACCCAGAATTCCCCGCAGGTAGTCAAGCTGCGGTGAAAACCACCGCCTCTGGGCCTGACCCGATCGACTCACCAAAGATTGTCTATACGGCTGAAGACGATGCAGCCATTGATGACTTCCATAGAAACACTGGTTCGTCTTTGCTTGCCACTCGCTGTTCCTCACTGAAGTGTTTTATGTTAAACAGTTGCAACCACTTGGCACTCGGTGAGTGGGGTCGCTCGTAGTCCGTCATAACAGTTCTTACAAGTCTTTCAGATTGGTACTTGTGCCATGAAACCACGTGAAGAGGGTGGAGTCGTCGATTCAAGACTCAACGTTTATGGGGTCGAAAATCTCAAGGTTGCAGGTGAGGATTGAGGTACTCTCAGATATTTGGGACCCTCTGACCCTGTTTGCTCTAGATCTCAGCATCACACCTGAGAATGTAGGCGCAAATACCTACAACACCGCTATCGCTGTGGGCGAAAAAGCAGCTGTCATAATTGCGGAAGACCTGGGTATTCAAGGAGTGACGGCGTTCTAAACTCAATGGATTGCTACGCGAGATTAACGAATCGACTTGTACTATCAGTTTCTCCCATTCTGCTTCCGTAGCTTGTACTTTTACATCTTCCTGTTCGTACCACTGCCTACTGCTGTGACAACCAGAACGCGTTATGTCACGCGAACGTGATTGACCTTCTGCCTTTGACCCTCATCATCCCGTTTGAGTTATAGCGACCACTTTCAAGGCGCAGTTCTCATTTGAAAATGTCACTCTGGGTTGACGAGGTATTTGGAAACGCTCTATTCTTCTTTCTATACTCAAGACCTCATCGCAGTACCGACCTAGAACCCTTGATGCATTGCACTACCATAGAGGACTTTCAGAACGCCTCAAATCTCTTGTATGTCGCCCGTTCATGATGTATTGTCCATCTAATGTTGTAATAGGCTTCCTCAGGCGACTTCCCGCATATGCTCTTCTATGGACCTTCAGGTGCTGGCAAAAAGACCCGTATAACTTGCACTCTGCGGCAGCTATTCGGAAATGGAGTAGAAAAGGTGAGTCACCATAGACGCTATGAGATTGTGCAAGGCTAACATTTGCCTTTACAGCTGAAAATCGATCAAAGAATATTCCTCTCGCCTTCCAAGCGGAAACTCGAAATCAACATTGTTCAAAGTAACTTCCACATAGAGATCACGCCCAGGTACTTTCGGAGCATTTCTCGAACTCCTCTACCGTCGGCTGATCAAGTTCCGTTGTTTTAGTGAGGCTGGAAACTACGACCGACTTGTGATTCAAGAGTTACTCAAAGAAATTGCGCAAACACAACAAGTTGATCTCAATGCTAAACAACGTTTCAAGGGTAAGTACGCCCTTCATTCTTTTGCTGAATTGACTTATAGCGACGACAACTTACTTTCAGTCGTCATTATCAACGAAGCGGATTCGCTGTCGCGTGATGCACAAGCCGCTCTGAGAAGAACAATGGAAAAATATATGTCGAACATGAGAATCATCCTATGTGCGAACAGTACCAGCAAACTGATTGCCCCTATCAAAAGTCGTTGTTTGCTCATGAGGGTTCCTGCACCTAGCCCAGAGGAGGTACGAGCATTGTTATAGATTGAATATCTCTTTGACGTTCACCGTTGTATAGATGCTAAACGTTCTAGAGCTCGTCGCTCGAAGGGCAGGCTTTGATCTTCCTCCAGAAGCTGGCATGAAAATCGTGGACGACTGTGGGGGGAACATGCGGAAAGCCATTCTTGTCCTGGAAGCTCTGAAGATGCAGTCGTGAGTAATCTGTTTAATGAGCCCTGTTTGACCTTGATACCCAAACCAATTGGTAGACCAGACCTGACAGGCCCTCTTACAATCGCAAAACCTGACTGGGAGACCTATTGTCATAAGGTGGCTGACCTCATCGTCAGTGAACAATCTCCCGCTCGGGTGATGGAGGTTCGGGCGAAATTCTATGAGCTTTTGAGCCATTGTATACCGCCAACTGTGATACTCAAGGTTTGTTTCGGGGTTCGTGTCTCCCGGCGGTTACTTATCTTCCAATCTCAGACTGTAGCCGAGCGTGTCGTGGAGAAAGTGGACGAGAGCCTGAAAGCGGACGTCATGCATTGGGCAGCTTTTTATGTGAGTGTGTCCCTCTCGTTTTTAAAGTGATAGCTGATTGCTCGTTCGACAGGAGGTCCGAATGAGAATAGGAAGCAAAAAGATCTTTCATCTAGAAGCTTGGGCCGTAAAAGTAATGAGTCTGTATAAAGTGAGTTCCTACTTCACCTTTCCTTCCCGATTCCCGACATATCCCCCCCCCAACGGTCACGTGACGTCCCGCACGAACTTTTACTGAATCTTCTTTCACTCCCTTAGCATTTCTTCTATGATATTGATATGTCGGCGTTTGACTAAAACACGGGCAGCATGAACTCTTGTTTTTGCATTCTATCTTGGTTCCATACTGGTATTTGGCCACGAAGGTGTGTTGTTGTAATACTATCGAGAAGGATTATTGTTGCCGGATCCTCATGTTCAGAGTGGGAGTTGTGAAAGGTCGGGGAGTCTATTTGCATCGCCTTGAGTCTAAAATTTGGCACTTCCATTCATGATGGCTTGATGGCGACTGATATCCAAGAGTCTGTGCCTGTTTCTTGGATGTGATACTTATCTCAAGGAGGACGTCAAGTGTCAAGTGACATCCTGCAACAACTTGTCATGGAAAGTCGCATGGTTGTTGGTGTGCTGGTCCAAATTTGTGGTCAGAATGGGGTCGTTGCCGTCCCCAATGGCACATGTGTTGTCCAAATGTAACTGCACATCCGCAGGCGGCAAATGCTTTGTTCACCATGCGTCCTGTGAGGCAAGTGACGACCACCTCAGTGGCCGACGATGGCAGCGTTAGGCAGCGTTGCAGCGCCTCCCATAACCGCCGGCCCCTTGATCGACCCTTATCACCTCATCGATGTGGCCTATCTGTTGCTGTTCACTTTGGGAATTATGGAGCCAGCCTTTTGGTACAAAAGCCTTAACACTATCACTTGCTTTACGGGCATCTGGGTACGAGTTGCTTTTTCTGAACAGAAAACATTTCCGCATTTGTCCTTTGCGAACCAATTCTCAGTGTTCGGAGCCAAATGGCCACTCTGGGAGATTGACTTATCAGCGATGATCACCGTGAACAAAGGAACACTTGGGCTTCCTGTCAACTTCCTGTTCTTTTGGGGGACGCTGCGGAAACGCTACGCGTCAAAACGGGCTAAGACGGAGTTGGGACCTTATAGGATCATGAACGGATAGTGATCCTTTTGATATGGAGCGCGAAATAGTCGGGCGCACACACTGTTTCCTAATGGATACGAACGATTGTAATTTCGTTAGTGCGGCAAGAAGCCTCGTTCAGGGTATATTGGATTTCCCGAGTTAACGGAGACGAAGTGAACGAGATTCAGCGCTTCATATGTTGTGCCTTTCCTGAATATGGGCAAAACGGCCCACTATCACTGAACCGATTCTAAGCTCATGGCCTGTAAGTTTAGACTTTAGATTGCCTTAGTCTTGCTATGAAATCGGCTAGTGACAGAGTAGCGGCACGTTGAGAATGCGAGAACGTAGATTGTCACCTCGGCTCACCCGTTAATTGTTGATAGGCCATTCTAGAGATGGTCGACACCCTCGTCGATGGGGCCCTCCAAAACCCGTAAGTCATCAGGATTTCATCAGGGCAAATCCGCTTATTGATGGGTATGGCCGTGCGATCATGATCAGGGGGATAAATTCCATCTAAGCTGTGTTGGGCTGGAAAGACCAGACGAAGTGTTGTGAAGGTCACTAAAGTGGTATAGATTCCGGGTATTCAACGGTCAATTAGGAGGCTGGTATTTGGTTATATGGCCTGACATCTAGGGTATGGTCTTCTAACGATGTCGCAAGCTCATCTTCCACGGAAGCGAGAAAAGCGATCAACTATGAAGGATCGGGTGTGACTGTCAAGAAAAAAGTTGCGAAATTACCGACAGATCGAACTCACTACTTGATGTCGTTTGTCCCCCAATTTCTTGCCAGGTTCTGTCTTAAGTCTTTCACAGATATGGACTAATTTGTCGTGGAAGTGCTGGATCGCTGTATGTTCATGTTCGGGGTCGTCGGTTGGTGTGTGTAGCGGCCTACAATGAGGTTAACCTTCTGTCGTAGCCATGAGGATAATCACGCCTCGAGGCTTTTGACTTCACCGGTTTGTAACAGTGCTGTACGCTGCGCAGCGCAAAATGCCTAAACTCATGTAGATCAGTCATCAGCAGCACGTTCTCAACAGAACCCAACGCACCAAAAGCACCAATAGCATCAAGTCTATCCGCGTCCTGGACACAATGTAATTCTACGCAAGAATTGTGCCATTCATTCCAGAGGCCATTCGCTCTAAGCTTCTTTTCGGTCGACCAGGAGACATTGTCAATAATTTTGGTAATCGTGCGAGCCCGGCCATTTTCTATCATATTGAGGCCGTGCAAGGAGGCCATGGATTCGAAGAAGGGGAGAAAGAATGTATAAGGATCGGAAGCTTCCTCTGGGGTGACATATTTTTTGTCAAGAACATCGTGGAGCAGAGCGGCTAAAATGGAAGCAATGTGACGAAAGATTGGTTGAAAATGTTGGCTACAAACCCAATTCGACGACAAGGAGGTCCGGTTTGCTGGGGAGACTACGAGCCAGTGCGAGCGCGGTTTTGCGGACACGTTGAACT
Source organism: Laccaria trichodermophora (assembly GCA_018417955.1). NCBI lineage: Eukaryota > Fungi > Basidiomycota > Agaricomycetes > Agaricales > Hydnangiaceae > Laccaria > Laccaria trichodermophora. The sequence goes on from JACTVC010000019.1 coordinate 47,240, forward strand.
GCAGAAAGGCATTCATATGTCGACCAAGGCGAGTTGCGATAGTATCGATGCTCACCATGATATTTATCATGCGAAGGATCGTATCTCGCCATCGTTTCTATCATAATCTTCTCAGCCGTTTGAATGACTTCCTGCTCTTGGGCTGTGGGATACATGGCAGTCGAAGGGTAGGTCGGACTCGCCTCGCTGTTCCATCGTTTGACGAGGACAAGATTGGCTTACATCAGATTTTATCTCTCAAAATCGTATCTTTCATGAGAGTACGTTGGGATTACCCAGCTTCGCTCTAGTTTCCGTTTTGTTGGGTGCAAGTCATCTTTTACAACAGAACTCGTAAACATTTGTCGATTATGTGAGCTCTTTAATACTACTTTTTCGTGATTCCATCCTCTCGTGTACTTGTACTTGGAGGACCCCGCAGCGCCTAATGGCACACTTTCCACCCATCGAGGGCCTCATTTAGGTCTGCACGTCCCACGAGGCAATTTTGTCCGCTCTCCGTCGACTCTATTTCAGTAAAGCGATCCAACAGGCTGCCTCAGGAGGGCCTCCATTCGCTTTTTTAACTCTGCAAACTTCACTTTGGATGTGGCTAGGTATCGTCAGGTAAAGGAAGCTGGTGACGTCGGAGAGTAGCCCGATGTAGAAGACATTTCAACTGGCATGAGAAAAATGGTAAGCCGCATGCACTGGATTGCGGGGTGCACACGACAACCATGGGTTCTTATGGGTGCGTCGTGTCAATGAGTGTGATCGATTTCAACCAGGTGGGTTGCTATCTCAAGTGTTGATGTATACCTCACAGCCCTTCCTAAGATGCGGCCCTGGTCGAGGAAAATGTCAGATATAAATGAACTTGTCGAGGCATTATATGTCAATGACCCTCGTTATGTCCGCCCTCACCCTAAAAACCCTCTTTATCTGAGTTTGATCTGGGCTACATGGATGCGTATGTATCCACAGTTCCAGAAAGCAGTTGAGGCTGCTGAAGCATTTCTCCGTGCAATCGAAGCAGAGAAAGCTAAACGCGAGTCCAAGAGTTAGCTGTACATTCTGACAGGTCACAGGTTGTATCCAAACCTGTATCCTGCTTATTAAAAGCAGCCAACGTGTGCTGCCAATTATCTCCATGTATAGGAGGACACTTTCGACGGTCCGAGGTGTTTTTGCGAGAGAGGTTTTGCGAGTCTCACGTGATGGCTCTTTTGAAATTGCCACGGCCAATAAACGCGTTGAAGGCTTTCAAACGCCCAACGACTTCATTGTCGACCACTGCTATGTTCTCTCGCAATACCCGCCTACTCGTTATAGTCACTCTTTTAACTGTCTTTCTAGGAGGAAAGAACAATGTCTTATCCCAAGTCACAGGGAAGCACAGCGCCAAAGGAGTGCTCTCGGTTTTCGTGCGTCTGGCGGCTGTATAACTCAATCAGAACGCTGCCTAATCCACGTACGGGCATTTAGGAGGCTGACATACAAGAATGCTCGCCTGTGAAACAGCTTAGCGCGCTTAAACACGCCATTGAGGACCAGGAGTCGCCTATTATGCGCCAAATCTTCTCCTGGCTCTTCCCGTTTGGGCCTGCCTGGAACTCTATCCTTGGAACGTTTTACATCAGTTCGTGAGTGCAAGGCGTGATCCCCGCTGTTGTCATCAACCTGGCTAATTGTACAGGCAGCGTTCCCAACTTCATTCTTGCTTTTATCCCTGCTCAAATCAATGGGGATACCCTCAACACCATGACTGCGTTTGCAGTACGTGTCATTGTCTATTTTAAGGTTACCTTTGAATCAAGCCATAAATTTACAGACTGGTGGCCTTCTATCCGACGTTTTTCTGCATCTGGTACCACATTCCTTCATGGGTGAAAACCAAGGGTCGGGAGTACACTTCGTAATGGTCGAAGAAAAACGGAACATTCTTATAGGGTCAGCCCTTGATCATCTGACATGCAGTCGTGTGGTACTCACTCGAACTTTTCGTCCAGTCTCGGCATATTCGTGGGGTTTGCGGCTTTCTTTTTCATGGAGAAGACTCTCCGCGTTCTCAGCAGCGATGATGAAGGATTAGGACACTCTCACTCGCATTCCCACGTCGAGCCTACAGCTGTGAGAATTTCAGGCGTAGAGCCAGTTTCTACGTCATCTCAAGGCGGAGCACGAGCCCGAAATCCGGAGAAAACCACCGCAGGGTCAAATACGAGCGAAATGGAGCCGGCAAAACGGGATAACGGTCCTTCCAAGCTGTCCGCGTACTTGAATTTGTTTGGTGACTTCGTGCACAACATGTAAGACTGTTCATTTCGTTCCTTTTCATGTATAGTTGACTGATCCGGTCTACCTTCCCTAGCACGGATGGCCTGGCGTAAGTGTTCGAACCGCATTACAAGCGACACACATTCGTCGGAGAGTCCCTCACCGTATTTCTTTCTAGCATGGCCGCTTCCTTCTACGCTTCGCCTCTTATCGGTGCAACAACAACGTTGGCATGCTTTGCGCATGAGATTCCCCACGAGATTGCCGATTACTCGATCCTGATAAGAAGCGGTTTTACGAAGAAACAAGCTATGCAATCACAGTTCCTCACCGCGATCGGAGCATTTGTGCGTCTCTGTCTACTCTCTTCGGACGTTGTGGGCTGTTCCCACTTCTCCTTTCGAATGTAATTTGCCAAGTGATCTGACTGGCCTCATGTAAACAGGTTGGGTATGAACGTTCTTTAAAATAATCAGAGAAGTTTTTTGCTGACCATTTCTTTTAACTGGAAATAGGACTTTTATTGGTATTGCCGTACACACTGCAACCGTCACAGACTCCGAACAACAATTGAAAGACCTCGCGGCAGGAGTGCGACAGGACGCCGCGGGCCTGCTCGGCACTACCGTGCATTTATCTGATCTTGTGAGTCACATGCCCAATGATATTCCGAGGATCTCTCGCTGGTCCTGAAAAAAATGATTTGCCTGCCAGGTTATTCCGTTCGTCGCTGGCGGGTTTCTGTACATCGGCGCCGTTGCCGTTCTACCAACGTACGTCTGTCCTTCTTTTCATTTGAACATGAGAAATACATTCCCCGGGGACATTTCATGGGAAGTGCGACGTAACCTCTAACACAACGCAAGTTGTGGTGATGTCACTGATCTGGACTAGCAGATTATTGATACTGTTCCGCGTTCCTAGTTTCTTCTTCCGCGAATTTGATTTTCAGACATGTGTTGAAATCATATTGTCTTTTCTAGACTGCTTGCAGAAAGCAAGAGCGCGAAACAGGCCATGCGTGAGGCAAGTAAATTTTATTCAGAACTTGGAAGGAGATATCCTTGTTCCTGGCGTTGTACTGATGGGGGTTTCTTTCGCAGTTTGCTGCGATGGCCTTTGGTGTTGTGTGTATGTTTTTGGTCGCGTGAGTACTTTCCTGTTGGATGTGCGTAGGTTATTCCTAATTTATCATCCGTTGCAGTTGGAATGAATAGCCTCAGTATGTCCATTATGATATGTCATAGTGACCGACTTCAAGTCAGATTCTATTAGACGTGTTATCTTGCGCGTTTGTTCAGCATCGGATCTCAAAAGTCGGGCCTCATCTTCCGCGCCTGTAGAGTGCATCTGATCCCCGAGTGACGTATCTTTTTGCACCTTGCAGCTTAATGTGAATGTTGAACTTTTCGAGAAAATAAGACTGCGTGTTGGGGTCCTCTTGCTTCGTGGTATCGAATGTGCGCTGCAATGTGGAAGCCAGCCCTGTTAATAGCAGAAGCAGAGTATTTCGGAGGACGGACTAGATAAGGTAACTCTCCGTGAGACACTGTGAGAGACGGTGGTTCCGGCAGCAGGAACCGGAGGTAAGCGGAGTGGCCGGCGGCATGGGCAACGAACGTGCGTCAAATAATTTGTGTGGCGGACGACCCTAATATGGAGGTTAATTTTACTCGCCTCCAAGCATCGAACCCTTTTCTTTCCTTAACACTCTTGTGACTGCGACTATAAAGCACCTAATCCACCCACACACCCTTCTCCCTCTTTTCTATTTCAACAACGACCACGCCGGCTTCGCTTTGACCCCAAGTCTAGGTTCGATCACTTGGGTTTCTCTTCTACACCTCTCTGACTCTTCTTGACCACCACCTCTAGACTACAAATATCCGTCTCGCAGACCTAATCTCTCCTCACACTCACAAGATCCATCCCCCACAAGTTATCGGTCGTCAGACTGGTGAAATTCACTGTCTCGTTCATTAGCTGATGAAGAATTCATAAACACGTCAAGAAAGCCGCTCTTCGTCAACGTACCAACCCGAATAAACCGCCCACGTTACTTTGATCCTTCCACATGGGAACCAAAGGCCGTTCCGTGCCTCGCATTGTGTGCTGCGCTATACCCATCTCCAGAGCAGCTGGAAAAGTTCTCGTTGTCACAAGTCGCAAACGACCTGACAGCTGGGTCTGTGAGTGCTTTAGCTCCGTATTCATCTAAACTTCCAACTCGTCAACCCTTCCACGTCACTCCTTTTTTTTAATTTTTTCTTCTTGAGTCAAGGGTGTCTCAGACGCTGACTAGTTTTACGTCACGACCTTTTAGTACCTAAAGGTGGTTGGGAGCCATCGGATGTGCAGTTGGAGGCTGCAGCCTCGAGAGAGGCCCTGGAAGAAGGTCCTACCCTCTGCTCTCTTCCTCTCCTCACCTCCTGATTCTCGTCCTCTCTGTTCTTCCCCCATCCATCTGTTGTGTGTCCTGCAATCCAACAGCTGGCGTACGCGGAACAATTACACGTTATGTGACCACAATCCCAACACCGTCAGCAACGTATCACTTTTATGAATTGGACGTGGAGGTCCTGGAACCGGATTGGCTAGAACGCAAAGAACGACGAAGAGAATGGGTCGACTACCACGAAGCCGTTAGAAGATTAGAGTGGAAAGCCGAGTTAGCCCAAGGGCTGCGATCTTCGTCCTTGGCGCGGTAGATGGATGAAGAGACGAATATCAATTTTCGGCTTAACTCATCCCGACGCAATAAAACACCTGGACATATACGCGATTAACAATCGTTTCACGTCATCTAGACTCTTGATTCTCAACATCGCATCCCAACCCACCTACTTTACTGATCCTATCCATTTTACATACCCATCAGTTTGTCACCAACCACACGTCTCGTAAAACTTACCATTCAGCATTGGCAGTCAGCCATCCATGCATAGTCACCTCATCCTGTCCCGGTTTCTCTCCCCTCACTCATGTAAAACTCACTTGGTTGCTACACTGATATAGAACCACCCATTTCTTGGGACCCTATCCGCCTAGATGTAGCACTATAATATCCATTGCACAGCAGCACTTACGTTCCATCCTGTGTTCTTACGCCATGTCGGCATTGGCATCGGAACAAAAGAAAAACATAACCACAGTTTTTTTTTTCGGCATGATCTTTCAAATGCATTCGCTCATCTTGCATGGCCAAATATCCGTTTGCCTCGGCGCCTCTCGAGAGACGAACCCCTTCAAGCATCGTAACAGGGACCATCAGCGAGCGCTATGCCATATGGCTTTTACATAATAACCTTCTGATGTGACAGGTTTCCGTCTGCTTCCGTGTGTTCCGTCCGATGCTTAGTCAGCTTAGTCATCCGCAGGTTGTCCAAGTCACGCACAAGCAACGCGAATAAATTTTGAACTTGAGTATGGACTCTGGACTCTGGAAGACCCTTCCTTCGAGGCTTCGAACACGCGCCTAACATGTGCCAAACCCTCCAACATCGACACCCAATTATTCGCGAGTACCCTTGACCTATAGCATCATATTGTATTCACAATTGATCGATTCATCACTCAGGAGCAAGCTCAGGAGAATTTGTATATTGCTCTGGGAAGCGGATTTCGCAAACTTGCGCTCTCAGATATTCTTCTTGTTCACGGAAGCTCGGTCCTGCACAAATCCTGCAGCACAAAGGGCACCTGCCCTTGCTTGTTTCAGTGGCTTATTTGCTTTTCCTGCATCCTTTCGGTGATTGCCCAGCTAGCCTGAACAAATTTTTGCGATGGTTGCTTCAGGACTTCGCCGCGCTCAAATTGGAGAAGCGAAGGGGAAAATCTACGAATCTGAAAATGATCCAGTTAGAACGCCGCTGCCTGAGCCCATGCCTTATCTAGGCCGAGGCGCTGCCCAAATACGGTTGACGGTGGATGACATGAAGCGCTGGACCCACAATCCCGTAAGGTGCGCCTGCCTCAAGGCTACGAACCTATACAGTGAGTGCTGCGCCTGTGCTTAACTCTAATACACAAATAATACACCTGATATCCTTTCCCATCCCCTGCGTCATTTGACCTCACCTTTTTGAAATTTCCGCAACTTCTTCTCAAGCAAATGCCCCTGCTGAACTGTGTCTCACGACACAATTCCCAGAGCCCTTTCCTCCAATTCAGTATTATGCACCCTCACGATCACAAAAGGTACGCTCTCTGCAGCGCCGTCACACGTGGACAAATGATCACCGGTCAAGATGGCGGCCCTGATGACGGTTATTGCCATGTTCTTCGCGGGATGTCTGAACCACCTCAAGCCAGCCTCACGATTGAGTTCGCTTTGGCTTGCTTATTACAGCATCTGGTTCGGGTTGCTTCGAACTTCGAACTTTTACCGGCAGTGAATGCTTCAAACATTGGCGCGGAAGCAACTGTCTCATATATCCGCTAGGCGACCTTATTCTTCGAGTATACCCACCAAGTTCTGCAACTTAGGCGACATGAGGTTTAACAAGCGAAAATTGGCTCTGGATAATTCCCGAACTCACGATCTTAGACTGACCGACATTAACGATGCTGGGATTCTTATCGCCATGCCATCGTGCTCGTCTCTGGTTATCACCTCCTTGGGTACGAAAGCTAGTCTAATACTGCGGATAACCTTACTTGACGGCATCGGAGCTGCAGACTACTTGATCGACAGTTGGAATGTGCCGAGGCTATCCCTAAAGTCGTCGCTTGCTCCTACATTGATCCATTCATCGTTCTAGGATCTCCGACGCATCACTGAGCGATAGATTACGGTGAAAAAGGACATATGAGGACCTCGAGGTTTGCGCATTTTTGTCGCAAGTCGCAGGTGCCGCCCCAGGATGCGGAGTGTTCTTTTATCTATCCGCTGCGCAGACTCAATTAGCAAGAGGATACGAACGTGCGGTATTTATCCCGGTGATAAATAACGACTGGAATGTGCCGCTACCATGTCGGCAGTGGTGAAGACCTTCCCTCGGCCAGACGGGAACGATCGACCTTGGTCATTCTAGTTCAAACTCCTCAATTACACCTTGCAAGGTCATTAACGGACAGTCGGGGATAAACAACTCGTCCAGTGTCAATCTAGAGAAATTAAAACTTGCAAGGACAGTCGCTTCCTTGTAAGCATGTATGACCCGTTTGTCTCTATTGTTTTACAAAGCCAAAAACTTTGCTGATTTGGCACTAAGCTTTTTGGTATGATAGCAGCATGCCCAAGCTTTGCCCAACTACTTATGCTCTAAACTCGTCTACAAACGGCTAAATGTCGTCGTTTGATTGTTCTTGTAGGACTCAAGACGTTGAACTCGATTGTCAGGTGGCCTTGGTGATAATCCCATACGCCCCGAAGCCACCGCCTCCGCCTGTCTCCGCTCGGATCTTTACCAGCAGTCTGTCAACGTCGAGTTTTGGAGTGAGTGCGGATATCGGGCTGTTCACTAGTTCACTCCTGGCGTACTTTCCGGCAAGTTTCAATGTACCGTGGACCCTACACGCCCCGCTATCGCTTATCCATCAGATCCCGCCAACGCATTGCTTGACTAGACGCCCAGGTCGCTGTGCCACTTCTCCACGTTTTCTTGATGCGTAACGGCATTCTTATCGTTGTCTTAGCGTGCTGTCAATCCCGTCACAAAACACCTTTGCTTCAACCTCCAGTTTTGTCCCTGTGACTAAGAGAACACCTGGCGTTTAGTCGCGTGATGACGGAGACCTTGCTCGCCTGCTGTTTGCAACAACTATGACCTCGGATCCTCTTCGTATCTCTCCCTATTGTGGTTTTCTTGGGAACTTCGGCAACCCAAAGTTCCTGTCCTCCGTCGGAACATACAGCCAATTTAAATACCTTCTCTAAAACGAGAGCCTGAAGTCCTAGCAAACTACTTGAAGAAGACCGAATTGCTCATGTGACATGTCCAAACGCTCTGGCGTACACTGTATGTCTGCAGCCAATCTGCAGCTGGCTACCCTGAGCAGTACTACGTTATGATATGATATCACCTCAAGTTTTCCTCTCTGATGACCGTTTGTCCGAGTCCAACGCCGTTCAGGGCGAAAATCTGTGTTTGCAAAATATATCTTCTCTTGGAGTGTACCAAAAAGTTGGCGCTTTAAACGAGTTCTTCCGGAACGGCGATCATTTCCAGTAGGTCCTGCACGGTCTGTAATCAGTAACCGACTGCACCGCTCGGTTTTCTGGCTCCACATAACTCGCTCATACATATTTACCATTGACAGAGCGTTAAGTTCAACCAATCGTCCAAATGTTTATAGTCGTCCAGTATCTACTCAATGAGCGGAATATTTGGCAATTTTGCTGACTGCTGTCAAGTTACTTACTTGGGGTGCAGTCACTGCAGTGTCAGCAATATATGTAGTCGATTGAAGCAATGACCTCAATTTTTTTTTGTATCTTAAACCCCAAAGTACTTTTTCCACTGATCGTTTTGACTAATGATGCTACTGGTGTGCGATGCTGCACATAACCGTTTCATCCCCCGGTTACATAGAGGGTGGTCCTGGTGGAAACGGAAAGTCAAGTTAAGTCGTCCTCAAGGCCTCAGTCATGAAAAGATGTGAGATATGGGGTACAGCCTTCATGCAGAGCTCATGGATCTGGATTAAACCGGTTTGATTGTGTTGACGATCTGTTCCTGATTTCCTAAAGGGGAAATATCACACTTCGCCCAAAAAGCAATTCTGCCATCGAGGGATCGGCCACTCGGTCTTCGAGAACTGCTATGAAGATCGACGGCTTGCCCGATCCCCTCAATCTGGCGGACAGGGAAACGTGGTTAAACTGAATCTCAACGTTTTTTTTTGTAACAACCCTCAAGATGCCATCGGCACCCTCATTGTTAGGTCCCCCGTCGGGCACTAATATACCGAGTTTCTTTTAAATGCGGTCGTCAATCAAGCTGAACTTCCCAACTTTCTGTCGGACTCCTAACCACCTCCTCCAAACTTCACATTTGACAATATGTCCTTCGCAGATTGGCATTCTGGAGTCCCCGTTGCCACAACCGACAGCCAACATGGGTTTATCAACATGTCCACCGTGGACGACCTCTCTTACACCCCATCCGAGGAAGAGAAGTACCGCGACGCTGCCCAAATCGCTGCCACTGGCCGTCGCAGTTGGAAAACCCTTAGAGGAAAGGGCGAAGCGGTTTGGCCACCCAATTTGTTAGTGTGATTCTCCAACGACCGACTAATTGAAACTGACTCTAATTTTTTGTAGGGAGGCCGCTCTGATCGAAGGCAAGCCACGCTTTGAATTGGTTTCACGGAGACTGTGACTAACGCCGTTTCATTAGCCCTTGAAAAATATCAGCCAGAGGGAACGCGGCCGAACAAACTTCTTGGTCGCTTTCCGATGCGGAATCGCTTTATTTCGGATTATATCTTTGAGGTTACTGGCAAGCAGAGGACCCCGAAACAAGTAGGCAGTCGCCTTCAGCAGATGCGAGATACTTGTAAAGGCGGACCCAGTATGTCTAATTCCCCTTGTTTCATCATTATTGGCTCACAAGTCATGTCAGTACTGGAGTTAATCTCCCGTCGATTCTCGTCCGCAGAAGCCGAGACCATGACAGAATCCTCTGGAACCGCGTCGGAGGGCAGTCGGCACGCCTCTCAAACGCCTTACGATAATTCTCCTTCCAGGGACCACCCCACCGTTGTTTATGTCGAAATTTCCGTTCAACCCTTTCAACCCTCAATGTCTCCCATTCCGACAGTTCACTTCGTCTCGAACGACATCGCAAACCCCCTCATCATTTGTTTGGCCCCTTCGGCTGTCCCGGCCTATCAAGGACACAGCGTCTCTCGTAATTCCCGAGGCTCTGTGCTGCGTACCTTATCAAACACTGTCGAATTTGCGTCGCCCTGCGCTCTTGCCCTGCGCTCGGTTTTCGATGTTTACCGCGATGGTTCACACTCACCGATCCATACGGAGGACGTTCCACTCAAGTGCCTTTCATCACCGGTGCAAAGTTCTGGATGGCTTTACAGCACTGAAATCACTCCGGCCTTTTGGAAAACGCTCTGCGAGAAAAAAGGTAGATAATATCTTCCCCTCCTCGATTTATTTTTTTAACGAGTACCCGCCTTACCAGACCCGACGCGATACACGATCCTGCAGCGACTAACCCCAATTCAGTCGTGCCGAACCCCGAGCGTCGCCCGTCGCTCCTCTGCTCCTCCAGAATTGGCTCCATCCTCTCAAGAAATTTCCATAGTGTATCACTTCGATGTTGTCGACGAACCTGACGTTAAGGTTCTCGATACCTCATCCTATTATCAGTCTACAAGCTCCCATAACGATGTGAGAATTCTCCCTCTCCGGGTTAGTTAATCGTTTTGATCATCTAAATCTAGTTCGTCGCCCCCTCCCAACAACATTCATCGGCGGACTACCGTCAATGGGATTCAGGCAGGGAGCATACAGCAGACTGGTCGTATCACCAGACTCAACCCGCGGACCAGCATTATTCCACTTCAATGTCAACGGCTCCCCGGTACACGCAAAACGACTATACCTATGATCACCAACATAGTCATATGTCGGCCGATTCCTCGTTCAAATACGGGAGTTCCCAATACGAAACTGGTTATGGTGTACCGGGAATCAGTTCTTGGCCTAACCAGCACGCACAAGTGCCCTCTCTCCACTATGCCTATTCATAGCTAGTTTGAACTCGTATTCAATCTGCTTCTCTTATGTTTCTTCTTAGGACCCATGGATTATGGATTGTTGGACACTTGCTTAGAAGTCGCGCTATTGACGGGGTCGTTATGTGTATTGATATAGGGAGGGGCTGCGGTTGGCTTGTAGCAAATTCTATTGTACATTAATCATCGTTTGTAATACCAGCTCTTCCTTTACTAGCTGCGCCGCCAGTTGTCTGAAATGCTCCGCCTTCATCTGACTTGTCCATATTCTTCTTGCTTGCAATCTCAGCGACGTTGAATTTTTGCAAGCGGTAGTAATCTTCGACGATAGAGATGCCACAGACACTCTGCAAATAATTAAATTGAGCGGCAATGAGGGAGTAATATTGCCCTACCTTGAAAACCTCGACGAGAACGAAGATTTCTGGATTAGCCAAGGAAACATTGTGACCTTCCGGGATACATTGAGCAACATGTTGGATGAGAGCCTGGCGCGGTATTGTCGTGTGGTTCCTCATTCGCAATTCAATTTTGTACTGGATACCGACGATTTCAATAAGAGAGAAAATCTAGAAAGTGAGAGAGAAATACCGTAAACTTTCTTTCCCCATGTTTGTCGAAGAAAGGCTGAAAGACTGTGCGACACAGTGCGTCAATTTCAGGAAGGTTAGCGACACAATTTCCTGACACTGGAACGAGGCGATGAGTATATCTGTATGGTGAGTAGTCAAACGTTCAAAGGTCAGGAAAAAGGCGACAAAGCGAACCTTGTTCGAGATACACCCGTTGTTTCAACGCTCTTAATGAACTTAACCACAAGCTCAACAGGATCCACAGGTGGTTTGCACGAGATGAATATTACTGAAACAACAATGAGGGATAGAAGGGTCAGATGGAAATTAATAGCCACCGCATGGCGTGTTTGTTTGGCAATTCGCTGAGCAACAATCAGTGAACTCATTTACGGCATGCGGAGGCACCACACAGCACCAAATCTTTGTTCCGTCGTTGGGCGTTTAATGGCAGAAACTTCGTTGGCAATCTGAGCCTCTATGCTGAGGTTCGTGGTATCAACGTCAGAATCAGCGTCTCCTGAATCGACATCCGTTATTGGCCAGACTTCAGCGGCTATCTGGAAAGAAAATGAGCTGGCGGGGCTCAGAATTTAGATAGGGCGCACGGATTCGAATATATCGTATATTTCTCCGACTGTCTTCTTTTCCTTTCCCTTCACGCCTATCCAATCTATGAGTTCTTGGGCGTCTGTCGCACTAACCGATACACACAGCTAACCCATACTCCAGGTCCATCGATATGTCGTTTGCCCCAAATGGGGGTGCCATCCTTTCGCGTTAACCAATCAGTAAAAGAAATCAGACGGAGAACCGTGCGTCTCACAGATCGATATTTCTTCTTTCTTGTATCGGTTGATGGTGCTTTGCGCTTCGAATTTGACATGGTCAAGATGAGTTGAGTCGCAAGAATATTGCGAAGTTGCCGCTTTGGGCTCACACGTGATCAGCGTTAATCTTATCTGATTAATTGCAGCAACCTGGGAGTCCCAAGTCTACTTCAGCCAACCTTGAAGCTTCAAGATCGGAACTTCGCCGCATGGTATTGCGGATTTTTTTTTGTTAAATCTTAATGAGTGATGAAGATGCTTTCCATGAGGTTTGTGCCATGTATCGTTAACTGGAATGTGTAGACAATTTGAAGGTTCCATCGTGTATGATGCATTCCCTTGTGGGAGACTATTTCAACTTTGATGGATTCTAATTTCTCTCCGATGAGAATTTGAAGAAAGGAGAGATGTCAACCTGAGCCCAATCTCCACCGGCATTTTACCTGTCATTTATCATCTACCTCGGCTAACAGCGAGGGTCACTCCGAGTTTATGGACGAGTTACTGGTCCCATTGCACCCCAATTCAAGCGTTCAGATCCTGGGGGTATTGTTTGACAAGCGCGATCCCCAACGATGATAGCGCTACAAGTGCAAGGAAAGGCACGCGAAGAACATGAGGTCGCGCTTTAGAAATGCGATGTGCCTACGTTTGATGCAAATTTTCAAGGCCTAACTCCAGAAGGGCGAAGGCTGAAATATCACTGTGATCTTCCTTCCAGTTTATGGCGTTAGATGGCTGGAGCTCGTAACTGACGCCAAGCCCATGAAATTGGCGGAATTTCCGAAGGTCTGCCCTTGAAGGTTCCATTCTTAGGCCTTCACTGCTTCCTTTGTAGGGTTGATAATGATCATGATGAGGGATGCAAAGTACGTCAAGGCGGTGGGTCGAGGGAGAGAGCGTATCCCGGCGCGCTCCCGATGAGGATTAGTAACCGGCTCAGCTGAGTTGCAGATGGGGGAACGGCAAAGTGGCTGCTCACCAAGACAGTCGACTTTCAGAAATTAGCTAGGTAGAAGTTTATTAACGGTAAAAACCGTCAGCTGTTCATGATCATTATTGGCGACACATCGAGATGTGTAGCAAAAATGTTGCCACGTACCCGGATTGAACGAATGACCTTCTCATTACAAGTGAGACGCGCTACCACTACGCCAACGCGGCTTGTTACATAGCATTTTGAACGGGGTCATATATTGGGGGCGGATGCGCACCTTTATGCGATGGCCGTCTTTGCGCGTTACTTACTTACGTCTCAAGCCGAAGAATTTGTGGGGAAAGTTGGATGTTTAAAATGCCACTATCAAGGGCGCCTCAGCCCCGGGAAGCCCGATTGCGATACATGCATATTTTTGGCTGTTGAAGAAAGGTCTCCTCATTTATTGAAGAATATAACTCAGGAGTCACATAACTTAGAAGATCTACGAATGAATTTGATTTCAAGGCAAGGCTGCCTGTCCGGGAAGTCCGATTGCGATAGACATTCGGGCTGTTCAAGAAAGGTCCCCGCTTCAATTGAAGTTGATTTGGCGCAATTCCGTACCCTTGCGCTCGATGGAAGGGCGGAGCACTCCGATCCAATACATATACAAATCTTCGAGCTGGACCTTCTAGGACAACCCTGAAAGGCGGCGAAGTTATTTAGATTTTAAATGAGGGTTGCCTCCATCAATCAGGACCTTGACGAGCCTGAAAGGGAACAGAAATAGGGAGAATTCTCCCATTAAGCAACAACGCTCTATAAGGGTAGGCGGAAAGTAGTGAGCGTCGGCTCAAATACATGTGTACGTGTATCTGGCGGTGACCGTTAGTATTTTGAGAGACTGGCAATGAAAAAGACAAAGACAGGGATGAACGTCGGCTCAAACACTTGTGCACGTGCATCTGGAGGTGACCGTTAGTATTTGAAGAAACTGGAATTGATTGACGATTCCGGAAGAAATGAAGGTGTATTTGCATTGTAGGCTTCTAGAAAGCCAGGCGAGCTGTACCATGTGAACAGCTGCGTTAGTTTGAATACGAGCCGGAATTTTACAAAGGCGGGGATGTTCGCTTTTGCAGGCTTCCAGAAAGCCAGGCGAGGTGTATCATGAGAACTGCACTAGTTTGCATTCAATACGATGCAGGCTCACAAAGGCGAAGTAGTGGCGGGCTTGCCAGTGTTGTTTCAACCATGGGCGCGCGGAGCAGGGGGAGTTTGACAGTTAGTCCCTGACAGCGCCCACACCCGTTTGCCCAAACCGATTTTTTCCAAAGCTGTCATGAATAAAAATAATTCGTCATACCGCACTCGGGTCAATAGCATACAGGGGGGGGTCATTCTGAATTCAACCACACATACATACAACTCACGCCGGCAACGGTGCCTTCCTACTCCTCGGTGGGACTTTCTGCCTATAGAAGTGGGCAGCTATCGCCTCCGTATGGGTCATTGTCAAGTTCGAGATCGGATGCGTGGCGTTCAGTCTGTTCGCGTGACCTCCGACAATCCTGGAGGGACTGGTGCTTTCGTCTTCTGTCCACGACAGAATAGAGGTGAAGACACGTTTACGGAGGGCTTCGTTGGGTGTGGCTAGGCAACTGGGTTAACTGCGTGAGCCGTAGATGGCAGGAAGGAAGTACCTGGAGAGGCTTCCCAGGCGGATTCGACTTTTTGTCGTTGAGCGGTGGAGGGGAACACATGATGTTGAGCCGAGGAAAGGCCGGACAGACAGTACAGGGTGTGGTATGCGTCAGCATTCCTGTGCAGTAAGGTATGAGCGCGACTTCTAGGCAGAGAGCCGAAAAGCTTACTTGGGTGGTTTATCTCGTAGACCCCCGGCAGGATGTTGACCAGCGTACAAGATGTACTCTTGCAATGCTTTCTCATTGTAAAGCCCATCTATGCATCGTATTAGCGCAAGGAGGGGGACTCAGTCGGGGTGATCACCATCGATATCATCCCATGGGTCATCAGGATCGTCAATCGGTACTTCTTCAGAATCTGCGTTCTGGATCCCCCCAACACCCAAAGCCTCCAGAAGCGCGAATGAACCTCCACACCACCAAGAGTAACACCCATCAACAAGTTTGTTCGTCCGTCCTCTAAAGCCGCCCAGCTCAATCTCGGTCCCTTGCATCTGGACGAGCCAGCGTAAGAGGTTCTTGGTATTTATCGTTGGTTTCGTCGGCTGATCCACGATGTAAGGCTGGAGAAGAACCCAGGACGCCAAAGCGCAGAATGTGTACCCTCCATGGGCCTCACCCAGTGGGGGACGTGGAGATGAGAGGAGCTCATCCTTGAGGGTGTATGATGGATGCGAGGCGGACGCGAAACCGCCTTCGTAGGTTTGGCATGAGGATATGAACTCAGCTGTTCCCGCTACAAGTTCGGGAGTGATAAGGTCGAGGAGGGAGGCCACCACAAGGAGGCAGTAGATACCACTGTAGTTCAACGGTCAGCGTTTAGGTCCAAGCACGGATGGATCGCAGGAGACGAACCGAACATCGACCTCTGCGTGATGTGATACTAAGAATGACCCGTCTTTCTGCTTCAGAGACATGAAAAACTTGTACAATTTCTCTCTGTACTGCTATCGTTAGTATCCATAAAGTAAAATAAGGTATGGATGCACCGATCGATTTGATCCCAACCCCCACCGGGACCAGGACGTCCGACGATAGCGAGGGAACATACAGCAGCATAAGTAGGCAGTAAATGCGCCGCTTGCTTTGGTCCACCACCAAACCCCCCATCTGGGTGCTGCCACGCCATTATGGTATCTATCGCCCTTGCAACAAACACTGAGCTCGATGTTGTGCCAGAAAACAACAAGACAACATACCTCTGCTTGTTCCCTGGGTCCAACCCAACCTGCAAGACGCTGAACGCCTGTATAGTCCAGAACATCAGCCACGGCTGGCTCGCATCCTGGCTGATGTATCGCGTGGGGAACCCTTGCACAAGATTCCGGATAAGGAACTGCATGTGTGCGTTCTTTTGCAGTCCTGGGAGGGGTTCGACGCCATCGGGGATGTGTTTGAGCAGAACGGCCTCCGTCTCCGCCTGGGTCTGCGATGTCAGCGTTGGGAAAGAGTCTGTGGGGGATGGGGATGGAAGGCTGCTCATTGTGGTGGTGATGGTCAAGGGCAAATTGCAATTGTTAGCTGGTAATGTGAAACAAAAGCAGCGAGAACAATAACAGCATCTTCAACGATATTTCTGGCTTAAGAGACGCGACTTGAGAGGATCTGAGCGCTGAGCAACTGGTAGGTATGCTGCGGGGAGAGGTGTTGTGAACGTATTTGGCAGGGAGCTCAGGTTCAGATATCTCCTTCAGCTTCTGCTTTCATCGTCCCTCAGGCTTATCTCACGTTCTCCATCGCCATTCGTTTTGCTAGATATCACAGCTCACCATGGGCGATCTCGTAGACTCCATGTTGGATCTCATGAGGCGGCTACCGCCAACTCGAACGGAGGAGAACGTCGATGCGCTCGTGCGCATATGTCCAGACTACGCCGACGATCTCCTCGGTAGTGTTGATCAACCTCTGCAACTCAAGACAGATGTAGCTACTGGGAGAGACTACCTCGCTTGCGATTATAATCGTGATGGAGAGAGCTATCGGTACGCTTCTGCTTTAGGATCTCATCTCGCAGGAACTGATGATGGACTAGGTCGCCATGGTCGAATGAATATGACCCTCCACTGGATGATGGTACCGTTCCATCGCCAAAGCTGCGGAAGCTTGAAATTTCGGCGAACGAGGCTTTCGATACCTACCGAGAGATGTATTTCGAAGGCGGAGTGTCTTCTGTATACCTGTGGGATCTCGACGACGGTGGTTTCGCTGGTGTTGTCTTGCTCAAGAAAAGTATGATAATTCCACTCGTTCCATTTTCAATAAATGATCTCTTATGATTCGTTTTTGCTAGCTATGGCCCCGACGACACCATTTGAGCCCTCTGGATCATGGGACTCCATTCACGTCTTTGAGACAGCTGAGCGCGGGCGACAGGCGCATTACAAGCTCACATCGACGGTGATGCTCCAGCTTGTAACAAGAAAGGGGTCAGAGGGTGAGGGAAGCGCGCCCATAGCTGCTGACAGAAAAGGGACAGAAAGTTGGAAGCGTAATGGGGAAGTTAGCTTGAGCGGGAGTATGACGCGTCAGGCGAGTTTTATTCCCTCCCTCCCTCTGCATGAACGACTGCTGATGCTGCTGCTACGTGCACAGACTGAACAGGATTGGCCGATTCACGATGCGTCTTCGCACATCACCAACACCGGCAAGATGATCGAGGAGATGGAGATCAAGATGAGAAACCTCCTGCAAGAGGTGAAATTGTCCTTTTGCTTTATTTCAAATGACCCTTTCTGATGCATTGCGAATCAGGTATATTTTGGCAAGACTCGGGATATCGTTTACGACCTGCGCAGCGTGGATGATCTTGAGAAAGCGCGAAGACAGAAGGAACTACAAAAGGAACTGGTCGGTTTTATCAAACGGTAGCGCAAGAAGATGTTGGCCTCAGCCGGATACTGGACCTGTATGATACATGCCATAAGTAGTGCTACGATGATGATTATCAACGCAAGAGGGTCCTTTCTACAGTGCTCCATAACGGATTTCGCGAGCCGAAATTTTGAGCGAAGCTAGTGTCTTTGTCCTCACGTCAAGGATGGATACGATAGACGTCAGTGTACGTTTTAATTTCTTGATTTTGTCTTCTTCCGCGTGTTAGAACCACTCGGCCATGGCAATGTGATGATGTATACCGCCAAAAATGGATGTCGATCCTCCTTATATAAGGTGACTTTATCGTCCACCAACAAGATCCGCGTCGGCAATCGGGTTCGCGTGTATAGTTACCTATTTTGAAATTGACATGAAACTTGAGGGACAGCGGAAGAAAGAAAACCAACGTGAGTCAATTTGATTTCGTTGAGAGGCCTGTTTTTGTTGTTAACTGGTACGCGTTCCATAGCGTCCAATGCCGAATCTGCACCATCTATCACTTTGCCTAGGATGGTGTATTTGCCGTCGAGATGGGGTTGCTTCGCGTATGTGATGAAGAACTGGGATTTGTTGGTATCTGGGCCAGAATTAGCCATTGCCACGACACCACGGGCGTTAAACTGGGGACAAAAGAGGATCAGGATGGAAGAACGATGGATGAGAAAGTGGAAAGGAAACCGACTTTGAGAGTGGATCTGATCTCATCTGCAAATGGGGCACCCCAAATGCTCTGACCGCCCTTACCCGAACCGGCTGGGTCACCCGTCTGAATCATGAATCCCCGGATGTTGCGATGGAAAATACAACCATCGTAATAGTTGGACGCGCAAAGCGCAAGAAAGTTCTGGATTTCGTAGTTAGTAATGTCGATCGTCAGGAGTTGTGGGCGAAGTTGAAACACCTCTGCTGCCTTGGGCACTGCCTCGCAGAAAATTTCGAGCTGTAAAGACGATAAATACGACGCTTTGAAGATGTAATTATCGCACCTTTATTTCCCCGTGCGTCGTATGGAGGGTTACGGACTAGAAGATGTTATCAGTGGCCTTGTGTTGATGATGTAGGAAAGAAATACCATTTCGACGGTTCATCGACGTGTGACAGTTGGTAAACCCTGATGTGACGTTGTTACTGACGGCTGTGACGTTCTCACGTCACTTTCGTTGATGCAACAAAATAGCCAGTGAAACTCAATGCAATGCATTTATATTTCCTGCTCAACAGGTCGTCTTCTTTTCTTTCTTCATAACCACCACCATCGCCTCCGCCCACTCGACTAATGCGCACGCCGTCGCTCTACAGCCAGGATGATCCCATCTCCGCCGCCCTCAAACCTTCACCCATGGAGACGGAGGCAGAGCGTACGTCCCGTCTGTACGCAGAAGCCGAGGCGAAACGGGTTTCTGAGCAAATCGACGACGACCTGCGGGAGGAGCGGGAGCGATTGAAGAAAAAGAAGGGCGACGTCAAGGTCAGTGTGCCTTACGATTATGCGCCGCATATACTCATCTGCGCTGTTAGCTTCTTCTCCTCGGTCAAGCCGAGAGCGGGAAATCGACGCTGCAGAAACAGTTCCAGCTCATGTATAAACCCACTTCGATGGATCAAGAACGCGCATCTTGGACAGCGGTCATCTACTTCAACGTCGTTCATTCATTAAAACACATCCTAGCTACGCTTGAAGCTTGGGACGACACTCTCGACGAAGACGCCGAGGCGCAACCTACATCGACGGACGATTCACAGTCTATCATACCAAAGAAGGCTCGCGGGAACGGTATCGCAGATCAGCCGTCACCATCTACTTCTCTCTTGACCGGTAGCATCATCCAAGGATCGCCAAGTTCCCTGATGCCGTCGGAGGCCGGCGGCTCCCACTCCCATTCGACGAAAGAGGGCGGCGCCCTTCAGATAGCCAATCTTCGACGCAGGCTGTCTCCATTGGTAGCTGCGGACGCGCAGCTCGCGGACAGACTCAGTGGTGGAATCTCGGTGTCTGGTTCTGGTAAGGGCGGCGTCTTTGTGCGGAGTGGTTGGCAGGCCCGTACCATCGAGAATGCTCTCGGAAGGATCAAACAAAAGCGCCCTTCGGCCGAAAGCGAAAAGAAGACTCGTGAGATTGAACCCCAGGAACCACAGGACCCTTTGGTTCAGGACGTTGGGCGAATGCTGGAGCTCTCCGTTCAGGATATCCGGGAGTTGTGGCATCATCCCACTGTCAAGGGGTTAATCGCTAAACGGAAACTGAAACTTGATGAGTGGTCCGAATTGTACGTCGCCTGACTTGGTATCCCGTATTCTATGCTGATCTTGTTTCTTAGTTTCCTGAAGAACATCACGCGTGTCGCATCGCCGGACTACGTCCCAAGTATAGGTAACGTAGCTATTCTTACTGTTTATCGCGCATATATTCACTTCTTCCCACCAGACGACATCCTTCATGCTCGTATCCAAACTATGGGGGTCGCTGAACACATCTTTGATGTGAACATCCACGGGAAATCTGTGACCTGGCATCTATTTGACGTAGGTGGTGCCCGAGGACAGAGACACTCGTGGGTGCCATACTTCGATGATGCGAACGCTATCATTTTTGTTGCTCCCGTGAGCGCATTTGATCAGGCGAGTCTCTTTCTCTTCCCTTGGCGTTCGCGCCGTCCTCCATTTCTATCACTTTCTTTGAAACATGGCAACCACCAGCGTGCTTCTCTGTTTCGTTTTGTGGTTCCTTTCTCAACTCTCATTTTTCGGCCACGTTATTGGTAACCATGCTAACAAATCCATTTAGTATCTCGAAGAAGACCCTCGGACGAACAGGATAGACGACTCGCTGCAATTATTCACGCAAATATGTTCGAACGCTCTCCTGAAGAACGTTCACTTGGTCCTCTTCCTGAGTGCGTAAATGCGCTAAGGCTCTTCTCATCGTTCCTTCGTGCTCATTCATCACAATTTTTCTTACAGATAAGACGGATCTGCTGAAGGCGAAGCTCGACACCGGACTCAAGGTCCGGAAGTAGTGAGTCACCCCGTTTGCAACGAGGTTCTTATCACTTACCCCTCATCAGCATCACGTCCTTCGGCGATCGGTCCAACGATTACGAGACCGTCGTTCAATACTTCCGTGCTCACTTCCTGCAGGTTCATAGACGAAACAATGAGAATCGTCGGGTGCTGTATACTCATTTTACGAGTGTAGTGGTGAGTTGTCTTTCGGCGAAACCTAAAAAAAACTTTCTCATATTTGACGTCTAGGACACAAAGGCGACGCAGCGTATCATTGGAAACGGTACGCTCCATTGCAGCGCCTTGGATTGTTTTGCTGACTGTCTTGTTCAGTTCGCGACTCAATCTTCCGAGGTTACCTCCAGTCTGCAGCCCTCGTTTGATCTGCTTTTGCTTTCTCTTGCTAGATCCCACTGCTCTCGTCGCATCTCCATCATTGATCGTTGTATTCACTCTGATATCCTGGCTACTATGCCCGTCGCATCAAGATTCACATTGACATCCTCAACATTCCCAACATTCCCGCCATATTATATCCCCTTGCAATGTCCCCCCTAATCCTTAATTCTTCTGAAACCTCTAACCCTACACACATCTAAAAGGTTTATTGACCGCTACTCTTGCCGATTTTCCCCTCCCATGATCATGATCATGACCATGTACTCTCCTCCATACCTTCTGTTGTCCACATCCCCCAAGAAAATGTATAAACTACACACGCTGTCCCTCCTCCGCGCTCTGATCCTGACTACGTTTTTATTGTCGTATTATACAATGCTGTATGTGTAATTAATTGGTGATGATAGTCCTTTTTTTGCTCGCCCATCCATTGCGGACCGCGACCTATTGACTACTAAGTATGTGGTGATTCTTTGCAAAAAAAAAAAGAGTCATCGGGGTTTTTGTCGTCAAAATGGAGATACGGTCCTGTTTCAGAGCTCGTTGATATCGTATCATATCAGAGTAGTACAGCCGTTTGCATCTCTTCATTTCAATCATGAAATTGACAATCTATTTTTATGAGCAGATATTGATTGGCACGGCTCAGGTGGGCCGCACTGAGATCAACGCAAGATGGTGGTGTTCAAATCGCTAGGCATTCGGGCATCGGCAGCTTTGCGATTCCAACAGATTTACAACGGAATTGATAATTGGTAAATGACCATGATGCACTTTGAATTTGAGTCCAAGCCGATTACCCTTGTTAAACTGCTAGAAAAAGTCAGCACACCGAGTTGAGAAACATGAATGGGTAGGTCAGCCTCCGTGCATACGTTCATGAAGTTCCAAAGCCTTGGCCTCCTCTACAACTTCCATAAATTTGACATACCCTTCCTGATCGAGTATATTGAGATCCCACCGATTTTTAGGTACCATATCCACAAGAATTTGCTCCGAATACTTTGCAGCCTTGTTGCAGCCGGAGGAGGCCTCAGGAATCTCATAATACCAGTAGCATTATCCTTTTCCAGTTATTAGAAGCACACGTTGGTGCCGAAGGCACTGATACCATGCATCTTGCAGGGTGAACTCTAGAACAGTTGGTCAAATCTTTTTTGCATTTGTTCAGCAGCGGCTCCTCTTGCGTATATGTCTCTAAGATATTTCGGAGCCTTGACCTCGACGAAGAATATGATTGCCTGATTTTTCATGACAGAGAATTATAATTTATGTGATGACAAAATCGGCGGTGTCCGTAATACTGGGTTCGATGCGAGAGACAGGGAACTGAGGACAGATGATATACCCTTCAGAAAGCGGGAAGTAGTGGAAGAGGACACTGTTCCAGGGTCCGTAGAATGAGTACTTGTCCGCCTCTGGATCAACCTTCTCGAAGGTATCGACGATGAACTGTGGCCACATAGTAAAGCGAATGTTCAATGTTCAATTGGAAATAAATCGACTCTCCGATCTAAAATAATACATGCATACATGTAGTCAGAAAGGGAAGCTCGAGATACTGAGGCAGAAACTTCTTTTGGTCTACTATATTATTATCTCTGCTTTATGGCGACCGACTCTGGTAGAAAAGGTATACAAAGCTGAAGAATAAATACATCATGAACACCAGACCGGATATCATCGATAAAACATTCCGTGAGCCAGCCAGTAAAGATGGTCCTGAGTACTAGCTTGACGTGCCAAGTACTACCAACCAAGATATCCAACGTTCACTCCGAGCGAGCCATAGCAGAAGACTAAGCAGAGGATGAATGTACCCTCGAAACATGAAGTTCGAGGCGGTGTACTCCGAAGTACAGTGAGGGCTAGTCAGAAGCCATCTCGGGTATCGGCCCTCAAAAGAGATGCCTTCCTTCATTTCTCATCTGTTCGCTGACGCTGGTTGCTCCGTCGCAGACGGTCTTACTCGACCCTCTGAGGCTCTGATGATCTGAGCCTTGCAGGCCGCCCCTGGTGTTGTTGCTCGTGCCGCGAACGCCTTGGTTATCGTGCCCCTGATACTCATCACCGAGTCGACGGACGACTCGTTCTCGAATATGTATTGGCTTGCCAGCTTCAGGAACCCCAGCACCGTCGTGAAGGTCGTTTCTTCCTCGAGCGCCCGCGCCTCTGGAGTACCTCGTCGTGAAGGCGGCGTCATTCTCGGAGGAGCGGAAGCTCGTTGGTCTGCACTATTTCTTGGGCGAGGTGGGTAATGGCGAAGAAGTCCTAAGTCTGGAATTCCGGTTCTTCAAAAAATTCTGATTTCGCCTCCCAGAGCGTCTCGCCGTAGAAGGGGATTTGCCTTCTTCATAATTTGTATCTCGAGAAGTAAGAACGATGCAATTAAGAAATCGAAGGAACACTCGAGATAGTCCCACCTACACGGAAAACATTGCCATAAACTGGCAGGTTTCCCCTTCGAAGGGGGTAGCCACTCTGCTTTCTTTAATTCGAGAGCAGACTGACCGGTTTCCAGAGGAGCCACGTTGACGACTTTTCTCCAAACCAAACCCATGAGTGTGAAAACCCCAGCCCAAGGGGACAGGCGAAGCCTCCGCTTGTGGAAAGCTCAAGGCGAGCGAAATATTAATGGACAGGCTCGTCGAACAAGTTGGTCAATTCCAAACCTAGTAAAGGACATTTGAGTTTCACGAACGGGGGAAACAGTTCCTGGAACTTGCAATGGTGATAGTGATTGGTGTCCAATAGTACCACTGTTCCTCTGTGCATTCGAAGCTGTGACCGCATGTTGACGTGATTGCTGTGAGAGTTCATTGCCGCCCTCTCGTAACTGCTTTGCATGAGCGAGCAACAGCTCTCCGCGCGCCCGTTTCGGCTCCTAGATCTTGGACACCATCGACGCCAAGGTGTCTTCTCTTGTGGCTTCTACGGGTCGGGAGGTCGTTGTCATTTTCAGGTTAGTACAAAGCCAGCCTCTTGATGGCAAACGGTGGCCTATTTGCACACTGGGCCATTGCAGCCGCAAATTCCCATGCGCCTCCGCCGCTGGCAAAACTGGAAGAAAAGACGTACTAGAAAACGCAAGGTAAGTATGCATAGTTCGTACATCACACTCAACCCACCTAATCGCACAGACCAGCTTCTTCCATTCCGCGCTAAGCAGCACTGCACGTCTACGTAGTTCTGAGCACTGGATTTGAAGCTGGCGGTGGGAATCCGTCGGGCAAAATTGGGTCGGTCAGTCTGTCTTGAACAGCGAGGAGCGCTTTTCTGGCAGCCTGATTGATAAATCAGATATGGGGAGCTCCCGTCGATGAGGCCTCAGCACGTTGAACTCAGAACTGTCCGAACCATTGGGTGTCGTGACCGTCGTCGTAATCTTCAATCTGTTGTTCTAGTAAGCATACAGACAAGTGAGAGCGATATAATACACTCACCTCGACTTGAGACGTCGATGTCCTGCTTGTGAAAGTAGGACCTATGACGGCGATGAGATGCACAAGTTCTCCTCCTCTTGTTGGACACGTCATTTCGGTGAAACACTACAAAAGGGCGTAGGCCCTTCCATATGATGAGCCCGCAATCTGATGCACATCCCTTTTGGGGTGAAGATTCGTCGCGACTGAGAGACTGAGAGTTGAGGTGGGGGACGGTTCTCTTTATTTCTACTAGAATGACCAGCTTCGTATGAGGTGAAAAGCTCGAGAAGGACTCACAAGCAATGACTACAGAGTGAAGGTACGTCTAATCTGGGGTGATTTATGGGTCAGGGAGCTGTTATGGTGAAGCGTCCTTGAAGCTTGATTGGTCAGCAGAGGTTCGAGGAGCGAAAACTCACTCTGAACCAGCTCTGAACGACGCAACAGTTTCAGACGATGGAATTATTGCTACCCACTGCTTCGGCCAACGCAATAGTCGGATAAATGGAGCGTCACTGAGTACTGGATCCTCGTGATGAATTCGAATCCATTGGGGTTATCAACCTCCAAGTAAGTCCATAATCACCTCCACGATCCTAATCATAAATATCAACCAGTCCAGCCTCTTCGCGGTGCGCGAGTACCTAAGCTCAGTGAGCCTTATTATCCGCGATCTGGGCATCATCTCACCGTCAAACCCATCTATTAGGTTCTCAAAGAGAGCAAATTCAAAGAACACGGCCATATTACGCCCGGTACGTTTCACGATCGTCTATCACATTCCTTTTTGCTCACCGTGAAATGAACAACAGAGGAATTCATCGCTGCAGGTGACTTTTTGGTGTACAAGTTCCCTGTGTGGACGTGGTAAGCACATTCCTCCTCCATTTCCTTCCTTCCTCCTCCTTTCTAAGCAATGATTGAGTAACTTGTAAACAGGGAAAAAGGAGATGCCTCCAAATCCCGCGACTTCCTCCCACAAGACAAACAATACCTAGTAACACGTGGCATTGCCTGCCTCCGTCGCGCCACCTCCCTAGCCTACACAGATGCAGACGAGGACGCTGAGCATTTCCTCTCCTTTGCTGATTCCTCTTCCCCCTCTGCAGACGGCCACAAGTGGGTCGAGATGCACGCGGGTCGGCAGGCACATCGAATGGACTTTGCGACGAACGCTGGTGAGATTGCAGATATCCCTGATTTGGATGGGGATGGGCCCCATGAGGATGAGGAGAGGATTGTGAGGGGGTTGGGGGGCGTGTCGTTGGGCGGGGGAGGGGGTGAGGGTGTTGGGCCGGAGATGCCTGATTTGGATGATATCCCTGATATGGAGGAGGATGATTTGGAGGAAGGGGATGATGAGGCTATGGCTTCTGCGCCTAAGACGGCCGTTATACCTGCTGCTGCTGGGGTTGATGCTAGGTACGTTGTTGGGTTTGCTGGAAATCGAAAGAATGCTGATGATTTCTTTGTAGCACTAACGTGGAAGTCGCAAAGGGCAATCTGCTTTAAGTCCGCACCTACGATGTAATGATCACATACGACAAGTATTACCAGACCCCACGAGTCTGGCTGATCAGCTATGATGAGGTTCGCCTTTCACCCTATTTTGTTCTACACTAGCTAAACCAAAGCAACAGAATCACACCCCACTTACCCCTTCCCAAATCTTCCAAGACATCTCAGCAGACCATGCCCAGAAAACAGTAATGATTGAACCATTCATCCACTCCGCCTCTCTCCAAGCCGCCTCTGTGCATCCATGCAAACACGCCAGTGTCATGAAGAAAGTCATAGAACAGATGAACAACAGTGTCATCGAGGAACAGCTCACGCAGCACGGTAAATCCTCTTCTTCGTCAGGCAAGGACACCCCTAAGAAAGAGAAGAAATGGCTGTTCAGCTGAAAGTCGTCTGGGAGTGCCAAGGATGTTCAACAGCTGCAAGTTGGGGCGGAGGAAGAGGAGGTGGAGGGGATGAGGGTCGATTTTTATTTGGTTGTTTTCCTCAAGTTTATTGCGAGCATTGTGCTGACTATTGAGGTTGACTTGACTACGTCTTTTTGAGTTTGATGCTGCTCTCCCTTTCGTCCTCTGACTTTATCTGGTACCCCTAGTCCTCCCTCATTGCTAAGCCATTGTTTCTTTTATGTGTATGTTTTTTTACCACTTTTGGTACTTAGAGGACCTCTTTCTTTGTGAATACATTGCAATCTGGAATATGTATCTGTATCTTTTGTGTTTTTCTGACAGAGTTCAAAGAATGCATAAATCATATGCATTGAGATTGATGTGAAGAAGATTTGTATCCACGACATCTGACCCTGCCCTCCAACAAGCAAAATCAATTCTTTAAACTCCTGTATGCATCAACTGCGAAGACAACTCTTGAGGCACCGGTGGAAGCACAGAAACAGGAAGAGCTGGTAAAGTTTATAATCCTTGACTTTCTTTTGTTTAAATGACACAATCTGTTTTTTAAAAAAAACAGTAAGGCAAGGATGCATCATAATGGTGGTAACTGGTAACTAGAGACATGTGCTGCATATTTGAAGTTCTGGGAAAATGATTTGAAACTTTTATAAAGCTAAAATCAAATAAATCAGAGAAAGACAGCAGAAGACAAAGATCAGAAACTCACAAAGACGATTGTCTATAGCAATCTTCACAAGTGCATGTTTTTTATCATCGGTTTTTAAACAAGAGGCCTCCTTAATGGCAGTTTTGATTTTTGCCAAGTCAGCAGATGAGTTCAGCTTTTGAATGGCTAATTCGAAGGGGGTAGTAGACACTGAAGGTTTCTGTTTCCACAGAAAGAAAGAGTGCTCTGCAATGATAGCTGTCACTGAGCAGCAAAATAGTAGTTATGATAGAGTGGTCATAAATGAGAGTATACACACCAATACATAAAAAGGCAGTGTCTTCAAAGGTTTTGCTATTGTGAATCTAGTACATAGAATTATGTTGTGGTCAGAATATTGAATAGCATTTACACCGTGAAGGTTTACCAAGAACCAGTCTGTATGATCAAGGACATCCTTCACCTAGAAATAGTATTTAGTTCAGTCAATACTAGTTTTGTAAAAAAGATAGGAAGAAAAAATAAAATACTCACAGACTATTTGAAGAAGTAAAGTTTCAATGATATTTTTCTAAAATTTTACAACTGAACTCACAATCTCATCATTCTTAGCAAAATGAAAAGAGAATAAGGCTGAGACTTACCCTCTATTTAAAACACAGGCCATGCTCTTATCAACAAGAAGAAGAGGAGAACAGCCAGAAACTGACTTACATCCTGTTCAAAACCCAGAGCATGTGCTTGTCAGCAACAAGCAGGAAGGGCCAGCCAGATCCTGACTTACTACATACTATTTAAAACCCAAGACATGCTCTTGTCAGCAACAAACAGGAAGGGCCAGCCAGATCCTGACTTACATACTGTTTAAAACCCAGAGCATGCTTTTGTCAGCAATAAACAGGAAGGGCCAGCCAGATCCTGACTTACATACTGTTTAAAACCCAGAGCATGCTTTTGTCAGCAATAAACAGGAAGGGCCAGCCAGATCCTGACTTACATACTGTTTAAAAGCCAGAGCATGCTTTTGTCAGTGATAAACAGGAGGGAGGGGCCAGCCAGATCCTGACTTACATACTGTTTCAAACCCAGAGCATCCTTTTGTCAGCGATAAACAGGAAGGGCCAGCCAGATCCTGACTTACTTTCTGTCCAAAACCCAGAGCATGTGCTTGTCAGCAACAAGGAGGAAGGGCCAGGCAGATCCTGACTTACCTTCTGTTCAAAACCCAGAGCATGCCCTTTTCAGCAACAAGCAGAAAGGGTCACAGCCAGATCCTGACTTACAGCCTGTTCAAAACCAAAGTGCATGCTCTTGTCAGAAACAAGCAGGAAGGGCCAGCCAGATCCTGACTTACATCCTGTTCAAAACACAGAGCATGCTCTTGTCAGCAACAAGCAGGAAAGGTCAGCCAGATCCTGACTTACAGCCTGTTCAAACCCAAGGCATGCTATGGTCAGCAACAAGCAGGAATGGCTAGCAAGATCCTGACTTACATGCTGTTCAAAACCAAGAGCATGCTCCTCTCAGCAACAAGCAGGAAGGGCCAGTGAAATCCTGACTTACATCCTGTTCAAAACCAAGAGCATGCCCTTCTCAGCAACAAGCAGGAAGGGCCAGCCAGATCCTGACTTACATTCTGTTCAAAACCCAGAGCATGCTCTGTTCAGCAACAAGAAGGAAGGGCCAGCCAGATCCTGACTTACATACTGTTCAAAACCAAGTGCATGCTCTTGTCAGAAACAAGCAGGAAGGGCCAAGCAGATCCTGACTTACATCCTGTTCAAAACACAGAGCATGCTCTTGTCAACAACAAGCAGGAAGGGTCAGCAAGATCCTGACTTACAGCCTGTTCAAACCCAAGGAATGCTATGGTCAGCAACAAGCAGGAATGGCCAGCAAGATCCTGACTTACATCCTGTTCAAAACCAAGAGCATGCTCTTCTCAGCAACAAGCAGGAATGGCCAGCAAGATCCTGACTTACATCCTGTTCAAAACACAGAGCATGCTCTTGTCAGCAACAAGCAGGAAGGGCCAGTGGAATCCTGACTTACATCCTGTTCAAAACCAAGAGCATGCTCTTCTCAGCAACAAGCAGGAAGGGCCAGCCAGATCCTGACTTACATTCTGTTTAAAACCCAGAGCATGCTCTTCTCAGCAACAAGCAAAAAGGTCCAGCCAGATCCTGACTTACAGCCTGTTCAAAACCCAGAGCATGTTGTTGTCAGCAACAAGCAGGAAAGGTCAGCCAGATCCTGACTTACAGCCTGTTCAAAACCCAGAGCATGCTATGGTCAGCAACAAGCAGGAAAGGTCAGCCAGATCCTGACTTACAGCCTGTTCAAAACCCAGAGCATGCTATGGTCAGCAACAAGCAGGAAGGGCCAGCCAGATCCTGACTTACATTCTGTTTAAAACCCAAAGGCATGCTATGGTCAGCAACAAGCAGGAAGGGCCAGCCAGATCCTGACTTACATTCTGTTTAAAACCCAAAGGCATGCTATGGTCAGCAACAACATCAGGAAAATCACATCACGTGTGGCATGTGTGGCACCACGCTTCTCATCCAAACCACGCTCAGCCACACTCTCACAAACAAGAATGGGGACATTATACTTGCGGTGGCGACTCACTCACCACAATCATTCATGGCACCACAATCTGAGGTCT
The DNA here is from genome assembly GCA_018417955.1 of Laccaria trichodermophora. Classification (NCBI taxonomy): domain Eukaryota; kingdom Fungi; phylum Basidiomycota; class Agaricomycetes; order Agaricales; family Hydnangiaceae; genus Laccaria; species Laccaria trichodermophora. The sequence goes on from JACTVC010000019.1 coordinate 77,169, forward strand.
TTACCATCCCCCACGTAATCCATATGGACTCCACTGGACTCCAGTGGATTCCAGTGGCCCTCTTACCAGGCCAGATTGGCTGGCAGAATGCCCAGTCCACTGGAGTCCAGTCCAGTCCAGTCCAGTCCACTGGACTCCCACTGGACTGCCAGCCACTTTCCTGAGTCCAGTCCCAGTCCAGTGGACTATGAGTCCAGTCAGAGTCCAGTGGAGTCCAGTGGAGTCCAGTGGATTCCAGTCATTCCAGTATATTATTATTATTATATATGAATACTACTAAAAAAGCGAAAATAGACTATGCAATAAACTTACATTTTAATGATCAATGAAAGGAAAGGTTATAATTTACAATATAGTGTGGGTCAGTGATAGCTGCAATAAGGATTTATGATTTTGTTCAGTCTGCGGGGTGAGGTCACGTGACTTACTTGAGGGCGTGCCATATCGTCACGTCTCCTGTTTGCGGCATGGTCACACCTCCGTGACCATCCCATTCCCTTCCACCACCACCACCTCTATCACTGCCCACGCTAACGCCGCCCACGCCAACTCCGCCCACGTCAACGCCGCCCACATCAACGCCGCCCACATCAACGCCGCCCACGCCAATGCCGCCCACGCCCATGCCCACGCCAACGTGGAAGGACAGGCCAAGAACGAGGGACGGCGCCCATGACGTGTCAACGTCATGGGCCAAGGGTATGTCTGCCCCACCACCCCAATGCCCCGTACTCACCACGACAGGCGCCAGCGGCACGCAACAACAAAAACAACACACGAGGAGGCCAACGACACACAAGAACGACGACACGAAGACGACAACACACGACGACGACGACACGCCAGGACGACGACACGCCAGGACGACGATATGCGAGGACGACGACGACGACGCGCGAGGACGACAACACACGACGACGACGACGACTACACACTGGAACGACGACACACGACGACGACATGCGACGACGACGACACACGACGACGACGACACGCGACCGACGACACGCGACGACGACGACTAACACGCCGGGACGACGACACGCGACGACGACGACGAACGAGCGCCGACGAAAACGCCGCCCCCACCACACCCGAAAAACGACGAGCGCCCGCCAGCGCTGAACGGCGACGAGGCCCCTTCACTCTCTCCCCCTTTCCCCCCTCCCCCTTTCCTTGCTCCTCTCTCCCCCCCTCCCTTTCCTTCCCCCTTCCTTGCTCCCTCCCCCCTCTATTCATTCCTCTCTTCCCCCTCCCTTTCCCTTTCCCCTCCCTTTCCCTTTCCCTTCCCCCTCCCTCCCCCCTCTGTAACATAGAATCTATGTAAATTTAATTAATTTAATTAATAAATATACTTCAATTTTATTTTTTGTTTTCAAGTCTAAGTTCAGGAATTCTGGATTAACTTAGGTCTGTGGCAGTCCAGTCCAGTCCAGTTTTGTGTTGGGAGAGTCCAGTGGAGTCCAGTCCAGTCCAGTTTTGTGATTTGCAGTCCAGTCCAGTCCAGTCCAGTCCAGTTTTGTGCTTGCAGTCCAGTGGAGTCCAGTTTTGTGCTGGGAGTCCAGTGGTGTCCAGTTTTGTGATTGGCAGTCCAGTCCAGTCCAGTCCAGTGGAATCCAGTGGAATCCAGTGGAATCCAGTGGAGTCCATGTGGATTATGTGGGGGATGGTAAAGTATTGCCACAATCTCATCATAATTTCATCATGGGGCCACAAACCAACTTCTGAATCATCGCACCACACTCTTGCCAAAATAGAGATAATTTTTTTATTACTATACTACATACAGAAACACCATGTAAATACCGATGTAAAGACTAATTCGACGATCTAGCAAAATGATGGCTGTGGCTGCAACAGAGGCGAGGAACGAAGTGGATGACGGTGAGACGCAAAAAGCTCACTATGAATTGCAAAGCATCATAATCATGGCTTGGAACAAAGTGGAACGGCGGCAACGAAAGACATTCGTCGTTCGGCTACCACGTCGCTAGCACCTGGGTTCCGTGTTACAAAGATGAGCGGTGTGGGGAAGATGAGCTGAGGAGGTCCAGGGGGAGCGTGAATCTTGGTTTGGTGTAAGCCCCACCCGTGCTCACGCTGGGCATATGGGCGGAGTGAGAAGAAAAGACAAGATTGGTTAGTGGAAATTGCCGGATGGAGAGGTCCTGCACACGTTCTCAATATAGCATACATGGGTTGAATACACGACGTACGGGTTCATATTCTGCCGACGCCCGATCCGCATCCGCACGTGTATGGATGACGCCGAGAGCTAGGCTGTTGATATGTTGCATTGCTGGGATGTCTGTTATATATTCGGGGCAGAGGGTTCGTTCGTTGGGGTAAAATAGGATATGAGGTTGGAGAGTGTGAGCGGCATTGCGACTTTTCCACCCCCTTTCAAGTTCAATCTAGTGAGAAAGGAAGAACGGACAGCGAAAGAGGTACCTACATACAATGCCTCAACACCATCACACCTTCAAACTTATATTTTGCGATGACTCGCTTGACACCAGTGGCCATGCTCTCAGTCATATGTGGTGCCGCACGCGTTGACATATCGAGGGCATAGATTGGTCGTGTGGGCAAGGCTCGGTGGAAAGCTTCTGCGGAGTGATTGTTAGGTCCTCTTTGAGCTGCTATAACATACAGATGGTTGAGTATGAGACAGTCGAAAAGAGAGGAACGGACAAGAACCCATGGAAAATGATCAATGCACCTTCCGGCCCGATGGACGGGGCACAGACGTCCCATTCTGGGTACTCGTAGGTGTGGTAAAGCATTCGAAGAGAGCGACGTGACACCTGCTTCTCTTGTTAAAAAAGGGGAGAGATCATGCCACGTTGCCGACAGCAACGTGGCCCCCTGAGTCTTGCGTGAAAAGAGGAGAAGGGAAGGGAAACTGAGTGGCTGACCTCAAGCAAAATGGGCAGTGACGACGACATGCGTCATCACCATCTGGTCGACGTGGCACACCTGTTAATGTGCCAGGTGTTGTTGTCATTGGTGTGCATTGGTGGTTGGGAGTGGGTCACCGAACGTGGTGCTTGATGGTGGTGGTGACGCAGCGGAGCGGGACTAGCACGATGGGGAAGACGAAGGAAGGAGCTTGGCGGGAAGAGTCGGAGAGTGGAGGAAAAGTTCAGAAGTCCAAAATTTTCCACGTTCAACTTGTCGCATGATCGATATTTACACACGCGACAACAAATCTGTGGTGTGAATGCTTAGCGCTTAAGTATTGTGACGCGCGTGGCACAATTTACCCGGAGATCAAAATTATGGCAGTGTGGTGCCAGATCCATCACTCCGGCCACACTCCGCCACGCGATCACAACCTGCCACACATTTGTGATTTTCCTGATGAAGCAGAAACAGCCATCAGACGTTGACTTACACGCTGTTCAAAACCCAGAGCATGTTGTTGTCAGCAACAAGCAGGAAAGGTCAGCCAGATCCTGACTTACAGCCTGTTCAAAACCCAAGGCATGCTATGGTCAGCAACAAGCAGGAAGGGTCAGCCAGATCCTGACTTACAGCCTGTTCAAAACCAAAGGCATGCTATGGTCAGCAACAAGCAGGAACAGCCATCAGATGTTGACTTACACACTTTTCAAAACCCAAGGCATGCTCTTATCAGCAACAAGCAGGAACAGCCATCAGATGTTGACTTACAGCCTGTTCAAAACCCAAGGCATGGTCCTGTCAGCAACAAGCAGGAAAGGTCAGCCAGATCCTGACTTACATGCTGTTCAAGACCCAAGGCATGCTATGGTCAGCAACAAGCAGGAACAGCCATCAGATCCTGACTTACAGCCTGTTCAAAAACCAAGGCATGGTCCTGTCAGCAACAAGCAGGAACAGCCATCAGATGCTGACTTACTTGCTGTTCAAAACCCAAGGCATGGTCCTGTCAGCAACAAGCAGGAACAGCCATCAGATGCTGACTTACTTGCTGTTCAAAACCCAAGGCATAGTCCTGTCAGCAACAAGCAGGAACAGCCATCAGATGCTGACTTACTCGCTGTTCAAAACCCAAGGCATGGTCCTGTCAGCAACAAGCAGGAACAGCCATCAGATGCTGACTTACATGCTGTTCAAAACCCAAGGCATGCTCTTATCAGCAACAAGCAGGAACAGCAGCTGACTTACAGTCTGTTCAAAACCCAAGGCATGCTCTTGTCAGAAACAAGCAGGAAGGGCCAGCCAGATGCTGACTTACATACTGTTCAAAACCAAGAGCATGCTCTTGTCAGCAACAAGCAGGAAGGGCCAGCTAGATCCTGACTTACAGTCTGTTCAAAACCCAAGGCACAATCTCATCAGCAACAAGTAGGAAAGGCCAGCCAGATCCTGACTTACAAACTGTTCAGAACCAAAGCACATTCCAATTAGCATCTAGTTGGGCCCAACTGGATGTTTACTTACTTTCTGTTTGAATATGTCATTTTGCTCTATAGGTGGATAGTCAAGTAAGAACCACATACAATATGTGGAAAATAATGCAATATTTCCTCCACCATCTCCCTCCATTCTTTCTTTCCTTTGAATAATTTCCAACCTGGAAACATAACTCTATTATTCAAGGTAATCAGTATTTTACATGCATATAATTAAACATGAAACAACTACCTTCTAATTGCATATTCAATTGACAGAGACACATTATTTTGCTGCACTGTAAGAAACAGCTTTAAGAGTGTATCATCTGAAAAGGTGGCTGCTGTTATTCTCAGCAGTTCACTGCAGTCACTTGCAGGATTTTGCATGTCTGTTAAATGCCATCAATACATTGTCTATGAGTAAATGAGTTTGTTATACCTCGAAAATACACATGCCCCTTGGGAGGATACTTTTTTTTGTAAAGTTCTTGACCAAAATTCCTTTTAAACCTGGCAACTGATTCTTCTGGAGCTTTGATTGCAGCATCTTCAACATCCATTCCAGTATCAACCAGGTGTTCAATGGTTTGGGCATCAAGCATATCTGCTTTTGTAAACAGGACAATAACAGGAACTGTGCACAAAAAGGAAAGGTAAAATTCAATTGATTATCAATAATTTACACACCTCTACCAGTCCCACACTCATCAAAGAAATTCAACTCTGCTCTTGTAAATGGTCTGGCTTCATCATTAATTGGGATGCAGTACCTACACATAGTGTATTCAATGCACTTTAATGTCACAACTCAGGCACTTACCAAATCACATGCAGATGATCCTTGAGCTCTAAGTTGTTTGAATGTTTTCGCAAAAAGTCCTTAACATTATCCAGCTCAGATGTTCTGCCTGCTTCGAAGCCACATGAGTCATGAAAGACAAATGCCATATTACTTTGGAAAATCATTTCATTCTCAATATCATGCTCCCCTCTCTGCCACACCTTCAGTAAGATGTAATAGAGGGTGTAGATCCACATTACCTGCACAGTTGGATCAAGCTTGGATGAGTCAATCTTTTTCACATCAATAACGATAGAATGATGTCTAGAGCATGGAATACCTCATGACCATCCCGACTGAAAATTTTCGGCTGTTCTGTTGTATTGCAAACTCGCTGGAGGGTGGTTGTCTTCCCTGCATTGGCACGGCCAATGATGAGCACGCGGAAACGCTCGGTGGTGCTTCGAACTCTGTGTGCTCGTTCCTGTTGTCTTACTATATCCTCCGCGGCTTGGGATTCAACATTGGAAAGAGACATTTGTCGCTGGGATGCCTGAGATCAAGGGGCATGCAACCGAGCATCCGGTCATTTCAACCATACCTATGACCCCGTGAGAACTATTACATGAGCACACTCCAGTCACATCATGTCACGCTGATCTTAACAAGCCAGGATTGCAATCTATGCCTTTACTTACTGCCGTCTCTTCTTTCCAGTTGGTCCAACAACACTAACTGTTGGCACTTTTTCTCGCTTCAGATCCTCCTTCAGCACCTTGACGTCGTCACTTCTTGGAAGTGTATAAGTCTGCCTGTTCATCAGCGTAGCGGCTTCTGCAACCTTCATGAAGTTTTCCTCCTTCAGTGAGATGAACATATCAACCATCATCGCTCCGGGAATTTTAGGTAAGAGTGTGCTTCCAGGATCGAATATTCCATCTGCTGGGTGCTCACCGAGCAGGTGATATATGGTGTTATATTTCCAGATTGTCCATGATGGTGGTTCGCCTGATATTCCCAATGGCGGGCACAATTGGTAATGAGTGGGAACATCGGTACAAGGACTCGTTAATCTCGGGAGCACCAGGCAATCTAATAGTCTTTGAGACCATGAGCGGAACAAGTGCTTTTGGCATGAGCTAGAAAAAGAGAGAAGGTGGGGGAGGATAATGATTTCATCTCTCTACCTACTGGAATACTGTGGCCACTTTTTTTTACGTATGACAGAGCCTGCTGAGGGTCTAAATCTGAGGGTGCAACAAGTCACAAGTGTGTTGCGGGGTATGTATAGCACAATACAAGCATGATCAAGTAAAGATAAGGCACAAGCGTGACAACTAATTTGGGCAGCACGTGATAAATCTCACGGGGTCATAGGTATGGTTGAAATGGCCGGATGCTCGGTTGCATGCCCCTTGCCTGAGATGGTGAAAGTGGTGAAGAATCAAGATAAGGCTGTGTATTGTTTGGTTACGCTGGGTCAGCCACCACAGTGACATTACTGACTCGCGTTTCCCAGCTTTTCGTTCTTCCATCGTACAACTTTATTCCCTTCACTCAATTTCCAATATATACCCCAACTGAGTTTTCAATCTGCCCACGACGATCGTGAAAACGCGCAAGCTTGTTGCCAGATCTGGACATCAGCCAAACGGCGAGGGAGAAAACTCCAGGTTAACTTTCCCTGAAGTTTTGTTACAGTCCAGGTGAATGCCCCTTCAAGTCGCCACGGCACAAGTTCGCCACTTAGCGCAGACAAGTCTCCTTGGCAGCGGGCTTCTTTCTAGGGCGTCATTGACCACGTAGAGAACTTAAACTATGGTGACTGAAGACCCGGAAGGTTGAAGAAGTGGCTGTAGTATGAGACTAAATCCTACTTGGTACGATCATCAGCTACAATTCTATCGTGATGTGCCATCCCATTTTGCCAATGAAGTCCCCGTCTCAGCCAAGAATGCCACGGTCATCCTTTCACTGTTCTCCCCCATTTTCCCTTCTCACACCCCCTACGCATTTGTCCGTGAACCGCGACGTCCGTGTATGAGCAGCAAATGACGCTTTGCTTCATAACTCAATTTCCACACGTCGGGGCACCTGTCTCTGGGACGCCGCACTGTGAATACCCCTGCAACCCAAACTTGAACAGACGTCAATTTGGACAGAGCTGACAACTGCTATTCCTGGGTTCTAAGGAGTCGAAGTGGCGATGTTTGTTGAAACACTAGAAGCTGTATCCAATCGGGTCGTCCTTAGAATAAGATGCAGTAATTACATGAGTTACGACAGAGATAGTCGCAAACAAAAATGACCACCATTCACAATAACCTTGCAATCTGAATTTGAGCGGAAAAGGCTGTGCGAGATTACACATGACCATCCTGTTAGAGTGGCAGCGATTGTAGGGCCGATCTGTGCAGGAAGGTTTGAGGGAAACACGACACAGGCATAGACAACGTACCACTTGCGATTCTGACTCTTTACTCCAATTCAAGTCCTACATATATGCGAAGGTCGTGTAGGTGTCCAGATATCCTTCCAACCAGTCTCAGACTAGCTAGTGGGGTGGTTGCCTCGATGTCGACGTTCCATTATGTTGCCCTAATAAAAAACCCAAGATAAGTAAGTATACATAGTTCGTTCATCACACTTGACCCACCTAGCCGCACAGACCAGCTTCTTCCGTTTTGCACTAAACAGCACCGCACGTCTGCGTAACTCTCGCCACTGGATTTGACGCTGGCGGTGAGAAACCCTCAGATAAAGTTGGGTCGGTGGGTCGGTCAGTCCGTCTTGAACAATGAATAGCGCTTTTCTGGCAGCCTGAAAGGTAACTGATTGATAAATCACATATGAAGACCTCCCGTCGATGAGGGCTTGCCATCTCAGCACGTTGAACTGTCCGGACCATTGGGTGTCGTGACCGTCGTCGTAATCTTGAGTCTGTTGTTGGTAAGCATACAGACAGGTGAGAACGGATATAACACACTCACCTCGACTTGAAATGTTGTGTCCTGCTTGCAAAAGTAGGATCTACGACGGTGATGAAATGCACGAGTTCGCCCCTTCTGATTGGACATGTCATTTTGGTGAAACACTTCAAAAGGGCGTAGGCCCTTAGATACGACGAACCCGCCATCTGAGCCTATCACGGGCATCGAGTTGCAGACCCCTTCTGGAGTGAAAATTCGTCGCCACTGATGATCAGGTGTGTGAGGGTTGAGGTGGGGGGCCGGTTCTCTTTATATCTGGAATGATCAGCTTCGTACGAGGTAAGAATCTCGAAAAGAACTCACGAGCAACGCCTGCAGAGCGAAGATACATCTTATCTGGGGTGATTTGTGTGTCCGGGAGCTGTTCAACACGATGGTGAAGGCAGGGCAAATGAGTCAGCTTCATCAGAGGTTTGAGGAGGGGAATGTCACTTGGGACGCCGCAACATCGACAAGCTTGAGGCTTTAGTTCGTAAGATAAATTCAAGGCACGTTTCAGACGATGAAATTGTTGAGACGCCTGAATGCCGTACTTAAACCTATTGATGTGCGAATATCAGTCTGAAAAGTGATCGTTTCCACCGAAATCGTTGGTATCCGAATGCGGATATTCAAGAATCGAAGCTCTGCTGAGCCTGGAAGCACGGTTGACGAGCGGAGATGATCGAAGTTGAGAATGAACGAGGCATTGACCAAACACCATCCACAACCTGAAGCTCGACTCAAGCACCACTGGGACGAGGGATAGAACTTCAAGCCCGCTGAAACTAGTACAATCCCCGCTTTCGCGCCTGATATCATGCTCGTGACCCCTTCTCTCGGACGCGACTTCACTCCCATGTGGTGCAACTCGAGGCCATGTTGGACGAGTGGACGATAAGGAGAAATGAGCCGTGACGTTTGCCGTATGCTTGTTGATTGAGTTGTCTAGGACGTTCACCTGTTCACTACCACCATAGGTCCAAATTTATCTTCTTCTGAGAGGAAAGGGGCGAGCGAGATCTTGGTTTTCTGGCGTACTTGTGTCATTCTCCTTTCTTTCATTCTTTTCTATTCTTATTCCATCTTCACGACTCATCTCCTATGCAACTTAAACCAGATTGTAAGTCCATTTCACAGCCTCCATAATCCATAATATCTCACGTTTGCAGACCAAATGGATGTCGAGCCATCCAATGGCTCAGCCATCCAAATCGACGCGATTCCCAGCTTGAGCTCTAACGGCGAGCGGGGAAAAGATTTTCCCGACAACCCCGAAGCATTCGAGAAACTAAAGCAACAAGTCTTCAGCTGCAAACGACCCCATAAATCCAAGCAAGATTACCTTGATCGCCTCACTCTCCTGCACGCCCAGTCCGACACCCCATCTGAAGTCTCAGAGAATGCCACAGACAAAGAGAAGGAAGCCGATCGCTTCCGTCGTCTTCAGGCACCAACCACTCAACGCCGATTCATCTTTTCCACCTGGCCTCGCGACCCAAAGGGAAAGCCACTTCTTCCTGAAAACAGCAAGCTAGGTAAGATGGCGGCCAACGAATTACAGCACTGGGGTGCGACGCTGTTCGATTTCTACCATGTCCGACGTATCCACGATTTTGGTGGGTTGCCGTCGACGTCGACTGGGAGCAAGCTCGCTGCGTGGATGAAAGCGAATGGAGAGGATTACGCAAAGAAGGAGTTGCAGCTTGCGGAGGAGGAGGAAGATCCGAAAGAGATCTTCCCGTGTGATATTGCGAAGCTTGTTGAGAATGCTGATTTGCGGATTTCGAAGATGTTGAGCGAGTCTGAGGACGAAAGAAAACAGGAGGGATTTTCTCGTCCTGTTGGTATTTTCTTTTTGCGCCCTCCACATCTTGTCTGAGGTTTTTTCTTTCTTTTTAGGAGCCGTTTGACGCCGCATACAATTTTTTACCGATTCTTCAACAGCGCCTTCCTCTGCACCTTCTGCCAACGACTCTCTATGTGCATGATCCCTTCCGTTTGCTTCAAGTTCGATATGGCCAGGACAGGGAACACTATGCTCAATCATGGTCTTCACAACCCGACATAGTTCACACCTATAGGCATAACACCTCTTCCGCTGGCAGAGAGAAGATGAAAAAGGAAAAAGAGAAACTGATCTTAGACCGTGAGATTGAGGAAGCTCTTCGAAAGGGCGCTAAACCTGAAGAACATTCTTCGGCATTACCACCCTACGGATTTTACATCCCAAGTGACGCTTGCCCCATCCCTGGCCCAACGGAACCCTGGGTATACGCAATGCACGAGCCTCCCTCTCTTCCCAGTACTGCCGAAGAAGCCCATCTGTACCTCTCGCCTTCCCACCTGGCAGGCAAAGGAAATCACTCTTTCGCTTATCACGCAGAGTGGGACATCCCACGCGACCTCCTCGTCCCAGACGCCCTCTGCAAACAATGCGTCATCGACGAAGCGAAAAAAATTATCGCTGCTGAAGACGCGGAAGGGACAGACCCAAAATGGACCACTAAACGCGGGGAAGTTGTCCTCAAGGAAGACGTCCGGCCTGAATATGTGACGACCATCCCCGAAGAACCAGACGTTTACGTTTTGAAGGAGCGCAAAGAGCTCAACAGACTGGTCTACGAAGGTCCCGTCCGCATTATCCGCACCACAGTCGGGTACCAGAATCTTGCGCGGGGTGGATACTGCGTCCACCTCTCGGAACATGATAGGTTCAAACACCCACTTCGTACCACCGTCCGTGTCACGGCGAAACTGTCCATGCAGGGCGATTATCACCTGGACAGAGAGTCGCTTAACTACCAGGCGTTCCCTGACCATTTTTTCCAGCATTGGAATGGGTACAACATTGTCTCGCCGTTGCATGAGCCGGTACCTGTGGGCGCGCTGGTACCTCAGTATTATGGGCATTATGTTCCTGATAAGGATGTCCCGGTGAAGAAGGAGAAGAGCGCAGCGGCGGTTGATGAAGTTGGTCAGCCTGTGGGTGATGCCGGTGGTGGGGAGGAGATTCATTATCGTAGCCCGATCATTCTCATGGAAAACTGTGGAAGTCCAATCGACGTTCATTCGCTTAATATCGACGATAAGTAAGCGCTACCAATCCAACATCTCTTTCTCACTCACCAGATTTATTCGTTATAGACACGAATGCGCATCTTTAATTTTTCGGTTCCATCACGCAGGGTGGGTCCACCACTCCGTCGCGCCTCGCAACATCCTCTTCCAGCCAGGTCCTTTGACTGAATCACCTGTGTCCCGCACGGCCAACCAGATGGCATCTAATCCTCGAGACAGAGTGTTCAGTTTCAGGCTCATTGATTTTGGGAGGAGCAAGCTCTTTGGAAAGCCCTATGAACGTGAGATAGAGGAGGACAATGTTGAAGAAAATATTGGAGTCCAGAGGACACGGGATAGAAATGGAGTTCGTGCTTATGTATAACTGTTTCTTTGTAAGGTCCAAGAATGCAAACATGCCAGTGTCATGGAGAAAGCAATAGAGAGGATGGATGTTGGCGTCGTCGAGGAATAGCTCGCTCGCACAGTGTGGCAAACCCTCTTCAACTTCAAGGGGCAAGGACACCCCTGAGAAAGATAAGAAATGGCCACTCAGCGAAAAAATCGTTGAGGGTGCAAAGGACGTTCAACCGCAAGCTAAGTAGGGGGAAGAGAAACTTGAAGTGCACGAGGGGGATGAGCGTGATTACAATTGATTTTTATTTGATCGTTTGGTATGAACCACCATAATCACCACTGTTCACCGACTCTTTCTCGAATAAAGGGCTGACTTCACCAACCATAAAATTCCAACCACACCGACGCTTAGTATCCAGAGTACACAGGTACTGATTCCTGATTCGTATTCAATAAGATCTACCCTCGTCTCACCCATCTCTACCCACAGCCCTCCCAAGCGAACTCTTTGAATTCCATACGCATTCAAGAAGTTATGCGTGCAGATACGCTACCGGAGCCTACTATTGGGCACGAAGGTTTACAAAGTGCTCGACGTCTGCCTCAGGGAGAATAGGTATCACAGCCAGGAGATCATCTTCAGGTCGGTCACCCTTGAGTCGTCTTCTTCCGTGTTTCGTATACACACATGGGGTCCATTTGCTGATTCTTTTCTTTTCAAAAGTATCCATTGCTGTGATACTGATAAAACTTGGCTTACTTATAGCTGATCAAGACGCTCAGGACCCGCAAGCCTGTACACGGTTACGTAGGAGAATTCTTGACCGTCCGCGCCTCTCATTCCGTGTAGTCCTCGTCCTGCTGCCACCCGCGAAATTCGGTCCGACTCGTTGTTCGTCGAGAGAAAGAAGGGGCTGGCGTCAGCGTCGGCTTCCGATCGTGCTACCTGGTGGGACACGGGCTCGTCGATCACGAGGCAGGAAATCGGTTTGCTTGAGGCAACGATTTCTCGGATGATTACCACCGACCAGAACGCCCAAAGTTCGAAGGAGCACGTAAGAGCGATCGGCAAGAGTCATCTATTGCATAGTCTCAAAATGTTTCACATGGGTTCGTCTTCTTTCCAAGATGTTCCGCTTCATAGTCCCACTTGCAAGCAGATCAAGGTGTATACGACAGATCGCCACCACAGTACGTTTCTCTGCATAGTCATGTCCATCATGATCAAAATCCGTGATGAGTAAGCACGAGGAACGAGGGCTCGCTCATATTAGGATAAGATAACATCGCGCGTCAGAACCAGACATTTGACTCAGAAATACTGATATAAGTCTATGTTTCGGGGAGTGCTTCTCCCCACCTTTTCGGATCTGGTTCTGACGCGAAGAAACTACGTGTCGGTTTTCTGTCTTAAAATTTTCGAACGTCTTCCCAAAGTTCCTTGCGGTTCGTGGTTCACATCTCACGCAATGACCGACTCCACAGCAACCGACACCTCCGTCACCCCTCAGCCTCGCGTCCCGCGCACCCATACTTCGCCTACCATCATCCAATTATTAAAAAATCTCTCCCTGCCGAATATCTTACAAAAAAACAAGAAGATTGAAGCTGAGAACGACACCAGATCCGCTACAACCTTGAATCACGCTCTAGACCCAACCCATCACCCTCGACCGGGATCAGAAGCTGCTTCGTTGATCACCATTGATCCCGAAGATCTTGCCCGATTAAGAATCCCGTCCTTCTTTGCTTCCGTTCGCGAGCATATTTATAGCAGTTTGGCGAGGCGTCTTGCTGATGATGAGCTCAAAGAAAAGGAGGAGAAAAAAAGAAAAGACAACGACATCCCTGCAGAAGATCTCAGGCTTTCCAAAAGACGATGCATGGATGGCGCCAATCATGTAGAAAGGGTGGTTGGAGAACCAATTCCTATTGAATTCTCCCAAGCTTTGTATGACACTGAAATCTGCGTTGCAGTACCGCTTCCCTTTTTCTTGACCCGGAATCTCCGAATTTTGATTGACGAGGCATCAACCCTTCCTACCGTCAAATCAAACCCTGCGCCTGGGGAAACTAAGGGTATTTATATTCTTAATATAGACAAGCTCTCAACTTGTTTTGGAAAGGAATTATCCCTAACATGCAGTCAGTGGTCAGAGGCAGCTGCCAACATGTGGAGTTTTCAAATCTCCAGGGACAAATCTGGAGCTGATGGCGAACACGCCGCTTGGTTTGAGAAGCACTTCAACTTTTTCAACATGCTAAACAAAAGAGATGAACTCTACGACGCTTGGAAATTGATGGAGCTCGAATTCCGACAAGATCACAGAAGCCACCACCTTAAATTCAGTGTGCAAGACTATGACAAGGCTCTTGGTTTGACCGAGGAGAGCCACAAAATCCGAAAGGAGTTTCAAGGCTTGCTTGCTTCCCAAACGGCGGTTCAGCGGTCAGGGCCGTCCTACCGCGGCAATTCCGGTTCTTCCTCACAAAGGAACTTGCCACGAGGTCCTTTCCTCCCCTCCTCTTACTCCCAGCCCTTTTCATCAGGCAGCGGCAAGCCCCCCTCCAGCGCCGTCTGCCTTATCTGTGCACAAGAGGGGCACAACCTTTTCTTCCACCTCAAAGCCACCGTCGTCATCAAGTTTGCTGACGGCAAAGCAGTTTGGGCAAAATGTAGCCCAGGTTCTGGTCTCGTCACTCCTGACAACCACGCTATCTGCATCAACTGGAACGTTCGAGGCGCTGACGCCGCCTCCCAATGCGCCTCCCTCCACAAAGACGACCGCCTCCACCTATGCTCCTTCTGTGGAAGCAAAAACCATCATGCTCTCTCCTGGACCTGCCGCACCAAAACTACTTGAGGATTTCCTCTCTGTGTCAACCCCTCCTCATCTCTCATACACTGACTTTTCCCCTTCTGTTTTCCCTTGCCTCCCTCTACCGTCGTCTAACGCTTACCATTCCTCGATATTCGAACGCATTCCTCACCCTTACAACCCCGATGCTTTCAAAGCCCTTCTGCTTAAACATGATCTGTTTCCTCACTATCCTCTCCTTCCCTCTAATTTGCGGCACGGCTTTCCCCTTGGACGCATGCCAGCTTTGACACATGGCGTTGTCCTCCCTAATAATCCTTCTACTCACGCTTACATGTCCGATATTCAAGCATACCTCCAGAAGGAGCTCCTTGCTGGTAGGATGTCGGGCCCTTACTCACGTGAAGAGACAGAGCTTATCCTGCGTGGTCCCTTTCAATCTTCCCCCCTTATTGTTTCGCTTCAGCTGCAGCAACGCGGTATGCCTGACAAAGTCAGAATTTGCAGGCATCTCTCCAAGGCTTCTAAATTGCATGCTTCTGTCAACTCCCACATCCACAAGGAAGATTTTCCGACCCGATTTGATTTGGCCTCAAAGGTGGCCGAAATCGTGAGTCTTCTTTCTCTCAGTCTCTTCCCCCTCCCATTTTCCTCTTCTTCCTTATATGCCCCCTTTGTGTTTCGTGCAGGGGGACATTTTCCTCTTTGCTGCCATGTGCAGATTGGGATATTGGCACTTCTCGTGCGTTATCCCCGACATCGCTCCACTGTTTTCTTGCGCATACTTGCGTATGGGCCATCTTTTGCCCCTTCTTCTTGAGCATCTCATGATGTTCCCTTCATGCAAACTTGTGCTTGAAACACAACTTGTGTTTCTTCTCTCTGAGCAACTCATGTTGCTTCCCCTCTGTGGCCTTTGTCCGCTTTGCGTGCCTTATGGCACTTCTCCTTTCCTTACCTTTCCTACTTCTTTCTGTACCCTTTTGCTTCATCCAAGCTTACACATACTCGTAGATCGCCCTCGCTCCTCCCGGGACTCAGGCATGCACTTTGGACATAAAAAACTTCCATCGCACCTGCCCTGTGTTACCTTCTCACAAACCTTGGCTCGTCGTCCAAGGCCTTGCTGGTCAATTCTTTATTGACCATGCACATCCTTTTGGTGCCGCTTGTGCCAGCGGCAATGCTGGCATGATTGCCAATGCTGTAGTTGACATTTGGAAGGCAGAAGGTGTCTTCCCTGTCCCTGTGGAACACTTCTTAGCGAAAGCGTCCTCAAAGAAGTGGGACAGTCGTAGGGAGTCTGACGGATACACGAACAGAGGTGTGATGACCCTCGGAGAGGTCGAGTAAAGTGACTAGACGCGCGGGATCGTAGAATGTGACAGTTCACGGTACTCGTATCCCGATCTTCACGGACAGTTCCAGTGAAGATTGCTCTAGCGGCAGTTACGGCCTCTTGTAATCCACGCGTTCTCTGAGAGCTAGATGCAGCCGTTAGTAGGGCTAGTATCGAGCGATACAGAGTGGTTGGTGGCAAAAAGAAGATATCTTCACCTCATGTAGAACATGAGGTGTAAGTACAACGCTTATGTAATGAAAATAGTAACGTGATAAGCAAATAAAACACTGAGTGGCGGAACGAGAGTTGAATCTCGGGGAGTGGGAAGTATCATAAGTAAGATGTAGAGATGGTGAAGGCTTACTGCACTACCATGTTACAAAGCCCCCCACTTTCCACTTTCCGCTTAATCCAATCGTTGTTCGGGAAACGTAATGTCGTCGAGGCGTTGTTTGTGCCAAGTAGGTCTTAAGCCCACTCGCGAGATGCCATCCATGACGTCCGTGAAGTCTTGTGTGATAGGTAGATATCCCGGGCGACGTTGGCCTCGTTCGTTGTTCCTAACCCAGTTCTTCCATTTCTCCCTGGTGCGAAGTTTCCCTTTCCCCCTAGCGATGTCATTTGCGAGCCTCCTGTAGATGTGGTCTAGAGCTGCATTCCACTCGCCTGTCCAGAGTTCGAAATTGTTGTCGAAGATCTCCGCTGGCGGGAATAACCATTTTCCGGAACAACCATTCGTGCTGGGGCAGTAGCCGAGAAGCAAGTCTTTTTCTTGCTCGGAGACAGCGTCATGGGATAGGTATGAGGCGTCCTGGGATGCAGAGTCGTAAAAACCCCGATTATGCACAGTGACTTGTATGGATGGGCCTGACATGAATTCTTCTACGAGCCGTAGGCCAGTCCAGCACCTAGCAATCCAGCTGAACTGCCCTCCTTCTCCTATGAAGGCTCTAGCATGAGGGCGGTGAAGCAAGTCGTTCATTCTTGCCAAATATAGCGTGCAGAAAGTTGCTGTGTTCTCCGCCGGGGACAGATTCGGTTCTAGGAATCCTGTGGTGTATAGAGATGAGGCTGAAGTGCGATCAAGATTGTCTACGATGATCGGTCGGAATTGTCGTAGACGGTCCTGTGGTAGCGCTAGATGAAACCTGAGGCCATGTTCGATGGCTGTTGACATGAGCCTGTGCGCCGTCCCTATGCTATCCCAGCAGTTGGCCCAATATCTTATTCGAGCTTCACTTTCGACGTCCGGTATGAAGAGGTATGCCGTCTCCAAGAAATTGGTGTTCCATGCGAAACCTGGCGCGGACCATGTGCTTTCGGTGTAGGTGATCTTAGCCAATTCATCTTTCAGCATTCTTCTAAACATTACCTCTGGCCTTTCATGCGACATGTAGAAGGGGTCCGACAGGCGGGTCGGTGATTGAGAGCAGCGATAAGGGGAAGGGTCGACTCCTCGCGTTGCTCGAGCTTCGTAAGTTTGTTGGCGAGATTGTTCGAGCTTCTTCGCGTTGAAGCGGATCCATGCTGCAGGGCTATTCACGGTGCGAGGGTGATAGAGGACGTCTGGGACTTCTGCGAACCTAACGAACAACAGGTCTTCATCGGTAGAGCTGCTCTGCGACTCCCCAGAGGAATTGACAGCATGTATGTCACTTGAAAGGCAGTCTTGAAGGGATCGGGTCCCGCCTAAGCGTTTGAGGAGGGAGGGACTCTGGCGATTCCGTTGTGAGGTGATGAGGCCGGTCTCGCGGTTGTAAGTGGTTCCAGCTCTGGGTGCGTAATCGAATCGGTACTCTTCACGAATCAGGAACGTGGGTTCTTCCCCTGGTAGCGACGCCTTGTATTGTCGTCGCAGGTATTCGTCGTGCAGCAATCTTTTCCTCCACCTCCAGAATATAACAGTCTTGTATTCGCTGTCCTCTTCTTCCATCAAGACTTTGTAGTGGTAGAGTTTCGCGAGCGACACGAGTGTCGCGTCGTCACGTTTGACGGGTCGTCTCTTCCACCCTTCGAAGTCGATAATGAAGGCTGAGTAGGTGTGGAGGATGGGGGCTTTGTCTGTCTCTTGATACGCGAATATCTCCTGAAAGAAGTGATCCAACAACACTGCTTGACGGGCGATTTTGTTGATATCAGCTTCTTCAAGGTCCGGGATCAGCGTTAGTGGCGTCCCTCGTTGTATAGCCCAGTAGGTCATGTTAAGGCCCGGGTTGAGACGGCTGAATCGTTCGTCAGATCGTGCTTCGAAATCCCATATGTAGAAGAAAGGAATGTTGTTTTGGAGGTACAGGGGAATGTTGATTGAATGCCAGTCCCTATCCAGGTCGCAAATCACGCCCCTTTTGCTTTTAACGGTAGAGAGGATCGACAATATCTGGTGGACAACCGAATCTGCGAGGTCCGTCTCCCAGTTGACAATTATCGTAGTCCACCAGGACAGCCATCTGATGGAGTGCAGGACCGAACGTTTCGCCTTCGCCACATTGATCTGAACGAGTTTCTGCGTAGGGTAGACTTTAGCTAATCGTTCCGTGGGGAACACACCTGGTACTGTCATGCGGTGGGATACACGTTCATCGAATTCGACGACGTAGCAGATGCATGCTTGAACTTGGGTAAGGTCGAGTGAATATTCTCGACACTGCATTTCTGCCATTGACCAACCTCCGTCCCTTTCTTCGACTGGCACCGCGGTTTCGAGGAGATCGTACCAAGGGCGTTGTTGAGCAATGAATGACGTCGGTGTCCAAGGGGCCCACTGTTCCTCAAATCGGTACCAATCGGGGTCCCTGGCGTTGTCGAAGGGTAAGATCTGACCTGAATCGGAGAAGTCGTCTGCACTCCATCCGGGGTCAGGTAAGTTTCTGAAAATTATCGCAGAATCTGGAATCAGCGATGTGTCGGAATTCAGACCTACCCAAATCACATCGGTGTCTGCTCTGATCGTCGTGGTAGCGAGGGGGTTCAAGAGATGAATTGAAGACTCCATACAGGCTAAATCAAGCAGGACAGTCCCTTGCAAGATATGCCGTCCACCTACTGGAACTCGTGGACAGTCCCACCGAATGGCAGTAGAGGCAGGAAGGTGGGGAGAGGCAAGGCTGGAACGGGACGTTGGTTTTGAATAGAAACGTGGCCTCGATCGATTGATGATCAGCTCGGAATTGTGAAACCGTAGGGCGATTCGGGACTTCTTGACGAAGGCGTGAGTGCGAGATGGCGGCGGAGAATATTCGTGGTACGCGTGAAAGAGTTCGTAACGTGGTGCCGCAAAGCGGTACCACGTGTAGTTTATCCTGTGACCCAGGAACTGGGGCGCGGTCACCCGGCGCAGGACTCTTGTATCCCGGAGGGGAGGCATAAGGCTGCCTAGCCGTACAGAAAAGGGGTGACTCCGTCCACATGTAATATATGATGTGGTTGCAAAGTGAGTATCTTTGTTGTGAATGCAACGCTATACAGAGTAGGGATAAATACAAGTAAATACGATGATTCTAAGTCACGCATGGAGTATGTACTACCACACCGTTACAAAGCCCCCCCGTGAGATTGGAGCATCGTTTCTATAGCGTTGCCCATAAACTTGAGTTTTCGATCTGTCTCTTGCTCCTCTTTTGCTTTCTTGTAACCGACGGACAGGGTTGCATGGTTGCCCAACGTCTCTCCATAGTTGATCCTTCATTAACATCCATGATTGTGGGTCGTTTGTCATTTTATACGGCTGCATGGGGTCCGTCTCCGTTGGCTTAGTAATTTTAGGTCGCTTGTCCGGGTCAAATCAGGTAATTCAATCAGCCTGGAAGTTAAGACAGTAGGTCGGGATGGATGGTTCAGTCTATCTGTTACGATATCTGAAGTTAGTGATGGTAGAGGAGACCAGGAGTAGTTGGCCAGAGGAGAAAGCAGTTTAAGCGGAAGTCTTGTTCTTCGTAAAGTCCTCGTTAGTAATATGGTCGGTAGTAATGTGATCTTGACTAGAACAAGCAAGGTATATGCTTCCGACTCCGCCACCCAGGCATGAGGGTAGGACTATATAGTGGTATTGGCGACCTAGGCTGCAGCGTCATAGTGTCTCCTATATGTGGATCGTATTTTGCGTATAGCTTGCAGGATGCTGTGCATGTTACTTTCGCGCTCATGGGCAGCGAGACATTATGCAGTAACCCCGTAGTTGCGAGAGTGTGAGTAATGGATGCCAGTAGTGGGGTGACTAAGGTTATGTCGCTAGTGGATGAAGGGAGCCTGAAGGCATGAGTTGATGGGTTATGATAGCGAGAGATAGAAAATCGTTTGGGAGGTGGAGAATAGTGCTCAGATAGAGCTGGTGGTCGGTGACCAGATTGAGGGGAAGGGCACCCAGCACGATGATGGAGTTCCAGCAGAGACGGGGTATTGGGGGAGTTTCAAGGTTGTCGTAGTCCTTGATGTATTGACTTGTGAGTAGATGGTGACCTGACCATCAGGGCTTTTGGCGCAGATGTGACATCCTTCTGAATTTGTGCAGTATTGAAAGGGCTCAGCCGAGGACAGGTCAGTCGCTCATTCTCTTTACGACAGCCTGGGGCGTGTAACCTCGTTCGTCAAGCTTGCTTCGTTAATTCCTTCCTGAACCAGAAACTTCGGCCCAATTCGTCGTTTTCTCTGAACATTTGCCTCGGGATCAGTTGCAATCCATTTGCTTCAGCAACTACAGCAGCCTGGACAGGCGCGAATTCCCTTGAAACTGGCGTTTTATGGAGCATTAAGTTGAGTGGGAAGGGTTCTAAAGAGTTTGTTCTGTCGAAATCATTCATTGACTCATTATAGGGCACTTCTCTGCTAGGCGAAGCTTCATTCATTGCTACGTTAGGATTATTTGAGACGGGATGCAGCTCCATGCAGCCTGAAACAGTTTCAGTGGCGCGGTCGATGGGGGTCACTAGAGCAGCGTGCAGGTCGCGCTTAAGAGGATAGCCCTTGTATTTGTCAAAGCATGAGATACTCTCCTTCAAGTATCGTCGTTTTTGGTGTTCTTCCATCCCATTCGGCCATGTATCTAAATGGCAATTATCTATTTCTTCTACTTCGACACACCCTTGTCTGCGTCTAAGGCCCTTTTGAACCTTCATTGCCCAACTAACGTTGAGCAGGGATCGCTCACAGCATAGTAAGGAGTCCTTGCCCTCCGAGTCGGAAGCGGGCACACTCAGGCTAATTCTCTTCCTCCACGAAGTGCTGCATAGCAATTCGGACGAATGGTAGGCATTGCATACCTCACAGGGGCGATTCGTCCCGTTGTCCGTTATTTGCTTTATCCGTAACGGTCCATCTGCGCAACTGTCATAGGAGCATCCTGCGTCGTGGGTGCCAGAGGGGGCATGTATATTGGTGAAACGAATGAACCTAGAGAGATAGACCGGTATAGTCTCATGACACTGTTCTCCTGGGTCTGTCCGATTTAGGGGCAAAGAGTTCATCTCGATTTGATGATTCATTCTAGTCTCGCTGAATTCATCCTTAACTGCCTTCTCCGAGTCTAGAGGGCTTCTGTGCTTTCCCTCGGCTGCGAGTGGTCTGGTGTAAACCTCTAGGATTTGACTATCAATGGCGTCTTCCCATCGCCTTGTAGGGTAAGCGGCCTGGCTAGGTACAGCAGTCGCCCTTATGGGTACACTATTGTTATCCAATGGAGAATTGGTTTCATGTCTGGGTGAACGGTGAACGGTGGCAACGGCCCCCCAAGCGACTAGTTGTTGATTGACCCTTTTAAGGACTCGCGCCCATTCTAAGGCTGCGTGATTGATGATAAAGGTGTCTCCCTCCCTTTCGTAGTAGATTCCTGCTGATTTAAATGTCCACTTCCCCGAGGCGATTACTTGACCTATTCGCTCGTTGGTTACATCTGGCATAGCCCCCCATCCGTTTGTTAGATGAATTTCACATCGCTCCTTGGGTAGCTTATCGACTAATTGAGGCATTTTGTTAACCACCTCCCATACTCCTTTCGATCTGTTATGGCTAAAGGTTACTTCAAGATCCCTTACTAGTGTAGGCTGGCCTTGTCGTAGTCTGATTCTTGGGGTCAGGTTCAAGGTGCTTGTATATAATCGGTAGGATTTATTCGCTATTGGGTGTTCTGGTTCGAGATTATTCGCGCGAGCATCCTTGGTCTGTTCGAGGATAATTATAGAATCCGCGCTCTGCTGTCGTTCCACAACCCCACTTAGGAGGTCAAGCAGGGGAGTTGTGATCATAGAGTAGGGAGAAGCATGATTTAGGAAATGAATGGCCGTTTCGAAGGATATCGGTCGCTGGTTCGATGACATAGGATGAGCAAGGGTCGAGGTAGCTTGCACTTCCTCCTTAAGCGCTAGCCATTCTAATTGCAAGAGTTTTTGTCCTAATAGCAACACGATTGTGTGACTCCTGTAGTCTTTTATGGGACTTGATACTAAGAATAACCCCGACACAGCTGCGGCTCCTAACAATTTGTCTGGGCAGATTGAATGTCCTTTCCCGTCTTTTGAATAGATCGTGAAGTCGAACACGGGTGACTGCAGGGATATAAGATTGAGTAGCATTCCTTCGATCCACCAAGGTCTTAAGCGGCATCGAAAGACGGTTTTTACTTCAGAGACTTCAGCAGTTTCGAGTCGGATTGACCCTGTTAGGATATCCAACGAAGATGCTTGGGGTCCCTTCAAAAGCAGTCGACCTGTAGCTTTAAGCTTAGCTGGTTGCGCTTCGTTCGTGGGTTCTGAGGTCGATTGAATATTAGGTAGCGGCGGGGTTTGAATTCGCGCTTTTACATGTTTTAATCGATCATTCATCTCATAGGCTGCAACATTTCTAGGCCACACTCTAGACGATCCTTCTCTAAACTCGGGGAATGTTTCTGGGTTAAGGTCAAGTGGCTCGTCTCTGTTCCGCTCTAGAGGATTCTTCGAAAAGGCTGTGATCTCCAATTCCCAGGGGAGGCAGCCCTTGATTCGACCATCATGTTCCGGGGCAGCTGCTATCAGATACCCCATAATCTCTAGTGTTCTAGGAACATTTGTCTTCATAGCTTCTGCAGAATCTGTCGTCTTACTCAAGAGCTCTCCTTCTTGGGGTCTGTCAGTCTCAACATCCATGTCATGTAAATGTCCTTTGTCTCGAGGTTTGTCCGTAGTAACCTCTGGGTCAGGCAGATACCCAACTACTTCGGGCTTTTTGTCTCGAGGTCTGTCAATCACAACATCCAGGTCATGTAGGCATCCTTCGTCTCGAGGTTTGTTCATAGTAACACCTGGGTCGTGCGGATACCCAACTGCTTCCCCCCCTAGGACATGCCACGGGAGAAGGCTGGCGACAATGATGGTTAAGGAGGAGGCAATCATTATGTCTTGACCCTCCGTGCCTAAGGTAACAGTAGAAGGCCGGATGAGGGCCTCGTTCGAGGTCATGAATTCTGTGTGCTGTTTCGCGCTATCCTTAGGTCTTGCGCGTGCTACAGCCTTCCCATGGATGAAGAACCCCGTCGTATACACTGCCGAGATTTCAACTGCTAGATTGCAGTGCCGAGCAGAGGCGGCGAATATTACGCGCCCGAATAACTCGCGATGCTCAATGATGAACTTAGTGACACTTAGTTTGCTGACGGTTTGAAGATCCTCGACAGGTTCCATCGTCTTCGCGGAGGTTCGTCCCAAAGCTCTGGAGACTAGGGATAGTCCTTTGCTCTTCCTCCTTTCATAACGCCTAATTCTTTGCCAGTCATGGTGAAATGCAAGCACTCGATGATAAGTTGCGACCGGTAACACTTTGGTTTGGTCAAAGACTTTGTGCATTTTGACGGTGACTCTATCGCACTTTATAGCAGCGAACGATCCCTCCGGATTATTCTGAGTTGCGCATGTGACCCACATGAACAAGCAACGCCCATCCCTTTCTTCAATTTTGTCGGGATCTAAATCTTCGAGAACCTTATGAATAACGTCACGTTTCCTGGAAGGAGGACAATTCCAAAGGACTTGTTTGGAGCGGGCATAGATGCACTCCACACACGGTAGGCTGGAGCGTACATCAGAATTGTCTGGTTCAATGGTTGCTCCTTTCCTTGTTCTGTCATGCAGAAATTCCTCTCTAGTCACGGTTGTAGGCCCCCCAGCCCAGAATAATTGGTCGAAGGGTTTAGCTTCTGTGTTACTAGCGAGGTTCATGTATCTCTCTTTGTCTGCTTCCCTACTACGGGTGTAGGATTCTCTTTCGTCTTTCGAACTGTTAATTTCTGCATTCATTGCATACGTAGCATGCGAATGATTACTACCGTAGCATAGCGTAGGTCTTTTGTGGTATTCGACCCGCAGCCAGGGAGCTGACAACTCCTTGTGGATTCGGTTGACTGCTAATCGTATGTCCAATACGGTAAAACCGAAAGCTCCCTTATTGAAGCTGTAAGTTTGGCCTTGAGCACGTTCTCCACTTATGAAATGGAGTCTAATTCCGGTAATTATAACGTCGCAATGGTAGGTAAGGAAGGCGTGATTCAGAGTTGGTAACGTTTCCCGCCCACGTTGAGCGTAGGAGGTCCTCAATTTCAGACTTAGTTTGCGCAAATGGGATGCAGCAGGTGCTCTGGGGCGAATGATGATTCTTGCTGGTTTCGGTGATTGCTGCACAGAACAGCTTTTTGATTCATGAACAGATATAAAATCCGGTACTAGAAGGTCCCCAGTTCTTCCTATACTCTGTCTCCTATTTGCAGCAGGGTCATGCGCAAAGTTCGGCCTTAAGGTAGGAGCCGGAGGAGACTTCGAGATTATGAACCCTTCCCCTTTCAGTAGACGATGGGACGCCAAAGATTGACACTGCCAGATTCCGAAGGCAGTCGACTCAGTTTGAAGAGTTGTCTGGTTGGGCTCGATAAGAGTTTCGAAGTCGATTCGGGAGTTGATAAGGAGATGGGAGTGTCGCTTCCTTTGAGCTTGTTCTCGAGTGTGTCTTCGTTTCTGGATCCTTCCATTAATTCTTTGAAGTTCTGCCCAACATGATACTTGCAGACACTGAATAGAGAACCTAGTAAGGACCCAATAGTCCTTAATGACTTGACTGCGTAAATAGGCAACAATCCCTATGAAACCTCTGGGGATTGAGCTATAACACTCCTTTCTGGTCAGTAAATTCCTTATGAAACATTTCAAAAGTACTGTCGGATAATGTCGTGGCTTGTGGTAGGTAGGTGATAGCTCCGTTTGATCTAAATGAGGGGCCTGTAATTGTCGACTCAGAGGGGGACGGTCATAATTCGATAAGAAGCGATCCCGTTTTTGTTTGGGAATGTAGTTTGCTAATACTTGTAAGATTTGTTCTATGAATGGGTTTGCCCACACGGCTTTGGGCAATCTATTGCGTTCAGTTCCATTGGAGGTTTCGAGTTTGGTAGAAGAGGTAAGAGTTTCCTCGACTAGGCCTACTGGTCGAGGATGGGCCTCGCTTTGATCCTCGCTTTTGATCTCTACCTCCCACGGACTGTTTGATTTACTACGTGTAAACTGCGTCGTGGCTACAGACAAAGACAGTTCTAACGCGAAGGTTTCTCTGGCAGTTCTGTTAGGTCCAGGGTTATTTGCACTCCTAATAACTGTAGGCACTTTGTTCGCGCTTCTGCAAGACGCGTGCATTCCTTTCGCGCCTATTAAGGCAGCGGGGCAGGAAGACAGTCTTATCAGGATGGAGCAGTCTATTGGGAGCGGACTTGGTAATACTGTACTCGCTAATGGCTCAAGACCATCTTCCTTATGGGGTGGACCCTGAGGGTCTACGCCCTCTTTCTTCATCTTAGCTAGTTCTAATTCCATCTCGAGTGGTCGTGTGATTTGATTAGAGATCATAGTTGTAAGATGTAGTAGTACGCGGTGAGCCGTATAAGCTTGATCGTAGAGGGATTTCACCAAGACTTGAAGTGTTTGATTCTTCGTTAAAACCATCTGGGACGCTTCCGAATGCGAGTTTCGTACGACCACGCAAAGGTCATCGGGACTGGAGCATCCTACTAGGTGCTCACTTCGACAGTTTTTTGTTCGTTCCAGTAGGGTTAGAATGCCAGGTACTGAAGCATCCTTAGCAGCGGTGAAGATAGGAAATTCGGAAGCATGATTCAACGGTGTAGTAACTGGTTCCATCCGGGTTGGCGGGTTCTTGATGGACCCAGAGCTCCAGAATTCTTCCTTTCCAACTTGGCTGCATGAAGACACTTGGGTTTTGTCATTCAGAACCTTGGATTGAGTAGCCGCGCTCGAGGCAGCGAGCCAATTGGTGTCAGTAAAGGAAGCTTCCTGGGTAATCTTGACGAGGGTCTTTGTATTGAGGTAGTTCCCATGATTCCAAGAGACTGTAAAGCTTGAGAATATTCCCTCTAAGGTCGTAACATCTGAGTAGTGGGGACCCCCAAACGCAGGTTCGGATACATTCACAGTATTGCGATTTGTGGGCGAGAGGGCCTTAACGCCCCAAGGGATCATATGAAACAGGGACGAATCCTTTCGCTCTTCTGCCGTCCTTTCTAGCTCCTTTTCCTTCGCAATTCGACTTATTGGGGAGGCTAAGGCTTCATCACTTTTGATTCTAGCATGGATGACCGCGCGCAAGGCAGCGAACTGATTCAGGTTGGCCGAGTGGAGTTTCCCAGTAGTTTTGTAGGGGGTCTTTGGCCCGGAATAGTTCGCGCTCTTGTGAGCAGCGATGGTCAAGGCAGCGACTTCGAGGGGCGTGGGCATTCGTTTCTCGTTTTGCGAGATCCTAGGATTTGGAAATGTTCGTTCAGGAGCCAAGCTGTCTAAGGAATGGGGACTCATGAGCGCGGGCCCCAATACAGATATGAGGGTGTAGTAGGTGAGGACAATGTTCCCTATATCCCAGAGGTCCACATGGGGCTCGGTTGAGTCTTCACGCTCTACTGTCACTGTTCCTGGATCACTCTCTCCCCTAATTCGACTTGACGAGGATGCTTGCTTCTCATCATTCCGGAACTTTCCTTGAGTAGCTGCGACTACAGTAACAAGCTGTTCCGCGCTGACGGAGGAAGGTCCCCAGGTCTTATTGTCGGAAATAGTTGCTTCTGGGAGGTTCGCGCTCTTGAGAGCTGCGGTCATTTTAGAGTCGTTCGCGCTCTCCGGGGCAGTGAGAATCTTAGTCACATTTTTACCAGGTACGGCCGTTTGATTCACGCGTTGGAAGGCTGCAGAATTCGAGGATGGATCTGCCCACCTGAACTTGGACAGCAAGTGCATTTCCGGGAGTGTGTGGTCGGATAGGGGCGAAGGAATGTTGCCCCGGGGGAGGGCGACTTCAAGGGCATGTTCCTCTTCCTCTGCTACTCCTTTTCCCTTTTCTCTTCTCGGCATTGACAGCGTTACAAGATCATGATTAGAGTAGCAGGAGTCACTGACATTGTTTCTCAGGTTATTCGTGCTCTTACAAGTGATGAGCACTTCATTCGCACCCTTCTCTATGGGCACGGGTATTGAGTTTGCCTTTTTAGAGGCAGCCCAGTTCAAGAGGGTAGTCGCTCTTGTCCGGTAAGACAAAGGAGTGGTTTGTTGGTGGCCGCCAGGTCTAATCAGTGGTGGTCGAGGGTGATTAGGGCATTGACGAGGAGGGGAATTCTCATGGACTATAATCGTTTGAGTTGTTGGGGTCCGGAATTTGTCAATTGGGAGAGATGACAGTGGACTGGTCGTTAGTGAGGAGTGGACGTTCAGCCGAGTAGCGTCGTCACCCTCGAAAGCAGCGAGATTTCGCGCTAACGAGATTGCTGGGGTGGTGGCAGATTGACTGACTGGGTCGACAGTCAATTCACCTTTACACAATTGAGAGCTTGTATAGATGATAGGACATTGATGAAATGGGAATTTCTCTGAGAATGCGGCCGCTTGGCTCGTCCACAAGAGGAGATTCCGGCTTCCAAGGGCTTGCCGCTGGCAATTCCTCGTGTAACTACTGCAGGCATAGCTTGTGTTGGAGGGGAGAGTCCGTTCCTTTGGCGTTGTTAGGGTTTTTGGAGGCTGCGAGCCGTTGTCTGCCGTAATCGGGTCATGCTCCTCGAAAGTGGCAGATAATCGCGTTATCATGAATATCGGAGGCACGATATGGTCATCCGTTGAATTTGGGTGGACACCCTCGAAATCGTCAAGCTTGTGTGCTAACGTGGGTCTAGGAACGACATGGTTGGCCTGATAGCCAGCGGTCTTGTCTTCACACAGAGTAGTTGAGGGTGACCAGTCGTCATCTGTCGTAGCCGAGTTGCTACCTTCGAGAGCAGAGGGTAGTCGCGATGACGAGGGTATGGAAGAAGTAGAGTCGACGCCCGTCGCGGCTAAGTCGTTATCCTCAGAAGCAGCGGGTAAACGCGCTAACAAGGATAGGGAGGGTGTAGAGTTGTCATCCATCGTAGCTGAGTCATTACCCTCAGAAGCAGCAACTATTCGCGCTATCGAGGGCATGGGTGAGACTTGGGAGGTTTGATGGATCGTGTTCTCATCTTCATGCGGCGTATTCGAGGACGAGGGGCTGTTGATCAGCCGAGGGGCGCTGTCACCCTCGAAAGTTGAGAGATTACGTGCTAACGGAGATTCCGGGTTGGATTGACTGAATGGGTCGTCGATTGGTTCAACTTCGCACCATTGAGGGCTCGTTAGCGTGGGGGACTTCCGGCCTTCAAGATCCTCAAAAGCAGCGGGTATCAGCACTAGCATAGGTTTGGGAGACGTGGAGTTGTCGTCCGTCATTTCCGAGCTGTTGCCCTCGAAAGCGGCGGGTATTCACGCTATCGAGGGTACAGGGCTACCATGAGTGGGGAAATCAGGTTCAGTGTCAGGTTTTTCCGTCATCGGCACCCCCCTCTCCTTTTCCCTAGTCCTTATCAGCGCTACGATTTCGTGACTGGAAGAGTGATTGGAGTTGCAGAATTCGATTCTATGGCGGTCGTCATTGAAAGGGTAGGTTGTCCATTTTGTCGAGTAGAGTAACGAGGTGGTCCGCCCACAGATGCCTGGTTTAAACGGCGGCGGTTGGTGATTAGGGCGATGACGGGATGGGGATTCTTCAGGGGATATCACCATTGAGCTTGTCTGCGAGGGGAAATCCCAGCTTTCAAAGTCCTGATAACGGCAGTTTTTCATGCAACTGCGATGGGCATAGCTTGTGTTGGTTGGGAGAGATTGAGTCTTTGACGATGTCGGGGTTATTGAAAGCCTAGAACCGTTGTTCGTCGTAGCCGAGTTGTTACCATCGAAAGCAGCGGGTATTCGCGCTAACGTGGGCAAAGGCGATACAGAGCCGTTGCCCTCGAAAGCGGCGGGTATTCGCGCTAACGAGGGTGTGGGAGCCTCGAGCGAGACGTGGTCAACGGTTTTCTCACCAGTGTTAGGTTTTAGGTTTACTTGGGAGTTGGAAGGTCTGGAAACTGTCGTGAGTTGACAGGAACTGTCAATCAGACTTGCCTTATCTAGTTTCTCTGAGCTTCTGCGCTCACGGACTTCATCTTGGTGAAGTCCGCGGTGCCCCCACCATTGTGAAACCGTAGGGCGATTCGGGACTTCTTGACGAAGGCGTGAGTGCGAGATGGCGGCGGAGAATATTCGTGGTACGCGTGAAAGAGTTCGTAACGTGGTGCCGCAAAGCGGTACCACGTGTAGTTTATCCTGTGACCCAGGAACTGGGGCGCGGTCACCCGGCGCAGGACTCTTGTATCCCGGAGGGGAGGCATAAGGCTGCCTAGCCGTACAGAAAAGGGGTGACTCCGTCCACATGTAATATATGATGTGGTTGCAAAGTGAGTATCTTTGTTGTGAATGCAACGCTATACAGAGTAGGGATAAATACAAGTAAATACGATGATTCTAAGTCACGCATGGAGTATGTACTACCACACCGTTACAGGAATGATCAAGACGGATGCAATGCGTTTCCGTTCCTCTGACTTGAAAAGAAATATTAAGTCATGAAATATAGATCAAAATGAAAGAATACGAAAAGAAAAGAGATGAGGCATAGGATAAATACAATGCGCTTATTTCAAAGGTTGTGTGCTGAGCGATACTCCTTCAAGAGGAGAGGCGAGTTCTTGAGATCTGTGGCTGTGGCCCAGGTGTCGAATTGCGGCCCGTAGTCCGCCCAACAAACCAAGTATCTCAAGGTTGCTTTCTTGCCTACTCGCTTGTGTCCTACTATTCTTTCTACTTCGAATTCCTTGGATTCGGGTCTCCGTACGAAGGAGTCAGGTAGGACTGTTCTGTCTGGGTAAGTCGTGTCGGTTTCGTACTTCTTCAGGTGTTGCACATTGATGATGGGTGACCCCAGGTAGTTGTCGCCCATTCTCAGGCGATAAACATTTGGGTTGACTTTCTGGAGGATTTCGAATGGGCCGATCCAACGTGTTGTAAGCTTTGCTCCCTCTCCTTTGGCTTCCGCCCATTCTAAAGAGTGTGGGTTTACTAGAACTTTATCTCCTTCCTTCAAGTCGAGCGCTCTCCGACCTTTGTTATGCTCCCGGGCTTGGTGGTGCTGCGCGTGGGCGATCGCTTGCCTGGCGCTATCCCTGTGCACTTGTAAGTGAGCCAACCATTCTTCCGAATTTGTCCTTTTAACTTCCTTTCCCTTAGCATCTCTAGGAATCAGAAAGTCGACCGGCGTCCTTGGCTCAAAACCGAACATAAGGAAGTTCGGGGTCGCACCTGTGGATGAATGCACACTGGAGTTATATGCCCATTCGAGTAGGGGTAACCATAACGCCCAAGTTTCCTTGTGGTTTGCTGTGAAGGCCCTGATCATGACCTTGAGGAACCTGTTAACTATTTCGGTCTGGCCGTCGTGTTGAGGATGGTGGGACGAGGATAAGGACATCTTGGTGCGTAAAGATTTTGCTACGCCTTTCCAGAAGTCTGATGTCCAACGGGGGTCGCGGTCGCAAATTATACTCTCGGGAAGGCCGAAACGACACGCTATCTTTTTCACGAAGAGAGCTCCAAACTCTTCCGCATCTAAACCGGTTGTGGTCGGAGTGAAATTTCCGTGTTTTGTGAGTCTATCCACTGTCACATGGATAGCATTGTAACCATCCGACCAGGGTAAGTTTACAATAAAGTCCATAGATATCGATTGATAAGGGCGGGATGGTATAGGGTTTGGAATCAAGTAACCGTACTTGTTGAAGTTCGGGTGTTTGACTTTCTGACATACGTCGCAAGTTTGCACAAATCTCACAATGTCAGTCTTCATTCTTTTCCAATAGAATCGTCCACTAAGCTTTTGCCATAGTTTCTCCAAACCTTGGTGGGCACCTTCGTACGCTTGCTCATGTGCTTCTTCTAACAGTAATCTCCTCTTTTCTAGAGGAACGCATAATCGTGGTTGATAGTCCGCATCCCTGAAGAATAGAAGACCATCAGAATCTCTGAAGAATCGGTGTCCAGGTGTCCAATTTTCGACTAGCGATTTCGGATTTTCCCAGATTTTAACCAAGTGAGGATTGTTTCGGTAAGCCTCTATCCATTCCCGTTTCACGTTTTCGTCTAAATGAACTAGAACATTCGGAGGGGGATTCGTTGCACCCCAATACGCATCCGATGGATCTGGGCCAGTCTCCTCTGGCTCCTTCTGTTCTTCATCCGGCCACTCAACTGGTTCATCAAGAGCGTCCGCTGGGGCTTCGTTTTTTTGTCTAGAGTTTCGAGTATTGACCGACGCTTCCTTTACTTCTTGTAAGCAGTCGTGAATGCTGAAGGCCATGAACGCAGCTTTGCCCATGGAAGGATTGGAGGAGAAATCCACGTGGATCGGATTCATTTCCAGGGCGGTAGAATCGTCCCTCGCTGGGGAATCTTGTGGGGGCGGTGCACGATATAGCCTAGAGAGAGGATCGACATTAGAATGTTTCCTCCCAGGTCGGTGCACAATCAAAAGATGAGGTGCGTATGCAGAGAAAACCGTTCCCCAAGCCGCTAACCTGCAATTAGAATTTTCGTAGGTCTTCACCCATTGTAGTGCGGCATGATCGGTGATCAAGGTCACTTTCTCCCCTTCGATAAATGGCTGGAATTTTACCAGACCTTCTTTAGCTCCCAGTGCCTCGCGTTCGGTTGTGGAATACCGTGTCTCTGCAGATTTGAAGGTGCGTGACCAGTAGGCGATCACCCGTTCTATGTAAACTACGGTGTCTTCGAACTCTTCAGCCCAATCCTCGGCAGCTAACCCATCCTTCAGGGATGAAGGTAATTGCACTACCAAACTCGGTGGCTTCTTCCCAGCCTTGTGGGCTTTCTCCAGCTGGGAGTAAAGCCTCGTCCCTTTCAGATCCTTGATCATGATCGGTTGGATCTGCTGGAGCGCACATCCCAACGCTTCATCGGATGCGTCAGTGTATAACCGGTAAGGTAAGCCTTCTATTGGATGTCCTAATACTGGTGCTTCTTGCAACGCTGTCTTGATAGATTCGAAAGCCGTCTCGCATTCAGCTGTCCAGGACCATTTCGCTCCTTTCCGCAGAAGCTGGAACAAAGGATAGCAACGGTCAGAATAGTAGGGGATGAAGGCCGAAAAGTAGACGGCCATACCCAAAAATGTCTGGAGTTGGGACAGCTTGGACGGCCGTTGAAGGTCGAGTATTGCACGAACTTTCTCAGCGTGGGTCGATAATCCCAATCGCGAGACCTTGTGACCTAGCAGTAGGATAGAGGAATAAAAGAGATGGCATTTCACTGGAGATAGGGTAATTCCCGCATGTTCGATAGCTTCCAATACCTTGTCTAGGTGATCAATGTGATCCTCGTAAGTCTTAGAATAGATCACGATGTTGTCTATGTACACCAGGCAGAAAATCCACAAGTAGGGGGCTAGAATGCCCTGCATAACTCGTTGGAAGATAGAAGGACCATTTCGCAAACCAAATGGCATCCTTCTAAATTGAAAAAGACCTCTATGCGTCCTAAACACAGTCTTTTCGACGTCATCTTCATGCATTTCTAGCTGAGTAAAACCTGACAAGGCGTCCAGAGAGGATAGGACTTGAGCACCTGATAACGACGATAAGATTTCCGACTGTCTTGGAATGGGAAATTCGTCCGGTGTGGTCGCAGCGTTGAGCTTTCGGTAGTCAACACAGAAACGGGGTTTACCATTTCGGTAGGCAATGACCACAGGGGTGCTCCAAGGGCTCTTTGACGGTTCTATAACATCTAACTCAAACCACTTATCCAGTTGTTCATCCATGACAGCTCTTTTGGCGGGTGACGAGCCATACATCGGTACTGCGATCGGGACTTGGCCATCGACTGTCCTAATATGTACTTTGCTCGGATGGTGGCCCAACCGCCCGTCAAAGCCGAATGCCCGTTGACGTCGTTTCAACATCTCCCAGGCCCTTTCCTTCAAGTGTTCTGGGAGGGAACCTACATCTAGCCACTCTTCCATTTTCTCGGAGGGGTATGTCGTCAAATCTGGCAACTCTGCAGTCTTGGGACCAAAAGCTTCGGGTTCTTCATCTGGGGCTACTTTGGTCATTGGTTCCTCAGGGACTTTATCATGCTCGGAGAGTTCTGATTCCTGTGAAGCCTCCCCTTGGGTCTTTGAAGAAATGGATATGATGGCCGCAATGGCTTGCGCGGAACGGGCAAGTTTCTCGAACTCGACTTTTGAAGAAGGTGTGTCGAAAAACTCTTGCGGGTCGACTAGGTAACCCACTACGTCCCCTTTCCTTATCATTCTTGGATGTGGAGAGGGGTTGGAGATCGGGATCCAAGGATCCGAGGCTGAGATCAGTACGTTGGGAACGATGAATGCTGAATCGTTATTAGAGGCTAACAGATTCTTCTCGACTAGCCAGGTTTTGTCTTCTTTGAAGTGACCATCGACTTTAATCCTCTTGCACTCGTCTGGGCGTAGACAACAGTCTTCGGATGCACGTACTGTCCGCTTCTCAATTCCAAATTTCCTTCTGTCCCTGGCCTTTTTCGCTTTATTTCTCTTGTGCAACTTCGATTTAATGAAGCTGGCGACTGCGCTGGCGCTTTGTTGCATTCGGCTGAAGTCGCCGGTTCGACTGACCCCCCTGGCTGGAACTGAATATGGCGCACCGGAGAAGTTAACGACCGACTTAAAATCGATTCTATGAGCGACGGTTAGTTCGTAATTCAAGTGGTAGTCCTCTCCCAACAAAATAGGAATGGTCATGTCCGGAACTACGTAGGCCTCAGCCTCAGTCTCGATGATCACTCCCTCTGAAGATTCCATGAAGATGGGGATCCGGATGTAGCCTTGGATCTTGGCGTCCTTGTCAGTAAGCTGCCATAAATCCATTTTTAATCCTTTCTGACATGCAGGACGATCTTTGAGAGACTCTAAGTATTCTTGTGAAATCAATGTAACATCCGCACAAGAATCCAGCCTCAAGTCGATTCGATTGTTTCTCAGAGACCCAACCCATCCTTGGACCACGACAACGGAAACTCCTATGGCTGAAGATCCTGCGGGCGTAAAACGTCGTTTCTTCAGCTTAATTTTGAGGTCTGTAGTAGGCGGTCCTGTGGTCGCGTTGGAAGAGTAAGCTTCCTTAGTTTCAGTGTCTGCCATCTGCGGGTCTGGCTCTAGTGAATCTGGCTCGCCTGGATGGAGCGGAGGGGATCTAAAATTTGGTTCCACCTTCTCTGAGTCTTCGTCATCTTCGAACTCTAGCTCATCTATTCTTTGTAATAGATGCTTTGGAGACTTGGGCTTGATTAGGTGGGCTATGACGTCCTCATCTTCGACTTCCTCCATGGTGGTCCGCCTTGAAGCTTTGTAGGCTTCCGCAATGCTGGGCTTACTCGCCTCCTCTGCAGGGGTCTGCGGGGTGGACGATGCCTGCTCAAAACCCTGCTGGGACAGAGATTCAAGAACTATGGGCTGGTAGGTCATCTGGCCCGAAAGTCTTTCATTTAGCAGAACGGAATACGCTGACGCATAGGCTTTATCGGCCTCGTCCTCGGACCAAATTTCCACTGAATTGGCGGAACACTTTGCTCTTTCCAGGTAAGTATTCCAGTCTGGGCATTCCTTGTCCCAGTGATTCGCGCTGCCACAGCATTTACACGGAGAAGGGGGCATTTTCCCCATTTTCGTTGTGACTTGATCGTTTTTCGAAAACGGATACCCTCCTTTAGGAGGCAGACGCGGTCTCTGCCGTAGTACTTGGTAGGCTTTGTGCAAAATATGCTGCCCCGAACTGAGATCCTCAACAGCAGTCGACGAAGCTGAGGGAGCTATATCTTCGGTAGTAGGTAGGGGAACGGAATCAGTACTAGCTCCAAATTCTACTAAGTTAACTCGTTTCTGCTGGTATTGTTTTTCTTGGACGAACCCCATCTGTCTAAGCTGTGTGACGATGTTATCCATAGAGGGTGTGAGTCCCCCTTTCGAGACACGATAAGCTTCTAAAAGAGCTTCTTCGTGCTCAGTAACTCGTGAGTACAACTCGCTTGAGTCCTTGACACTGCTCAGAAGTAAAATCGGTCCCCAGCTCACGGGGGCCTTTCTCATGATATAAAAGACTTCTAAGGGTCCCCTGGCGTCGACGGAGAGGAGCATACGAGTGTATATGATTCGTCTGATGATGAATTCAGAGGGCAATTCCCTCTCGTGATTCCTTTCCCTGAAAGATTGGGCATTATAATAGTTGTTCATCTTCAATTGCCAGCGGTGGCCAAGGAAACCATCCTTAATGCCCTTTAAAAACTTTAGGTAATGGGATCGCATGTAACTCTGGTGTGCTATTGGTAAGGTCACAAACCAACGTCGGACGGGAGAACCGTCCTTCAAACGGAACCACAGCCAATAGCCTAAAGCTTCAGGGAGCCAGCCTCCTAGGTATGCCAGTTGCTGGATTTGCCAGAAATAGTCAATCGCGGTCCAGTGGTTACCGTCCCACTCAGGTAACTGTTCTACTTTTAACTCAGTTTTAATCGAAGCAGGCATGTTGCCATAAGGAGCTGGAGGCCATGAGTCGTTGCTCTGGGGGTGTGGTCCACCACCTCCGCCTGGGTCACCTCCTCCACCACCACCACTTCCCCCACCAGGGTTGTTGTAGAACTGTGGCGTTCTAGGAGGGGGATTATTGTTCGGCCCTCCTCCACCACCTTGATTGGGTGGGCCTCCTCCTGGATCGCCTCCTCCTCCTCCCGGATGTGGAGGACCATTGCCGCCCCCTCTTGGGGGACCGTTCCCACCACCTCCACTCAGAGGAAGGTGCGGGGATCCGTGGAAACCATTCGATGCAAATGGGTTAGCGTTCTTGGGGAGGGAGTTACCGGTAGGGGTTGTAGCCGCTGTTTGGGTAGAGTCGGGGATTCGTTTGGTTATGGTGAGTGCGCTCGTCCCTTGACTTGCGCTGTACTCCCTAACGTTCTCCCCTAGGTCGGTCCTTGAAGGAGTAGCCAGTCCTATCGTGACGTCTGGGGTGGAGCTTGAGCCTAATCCAGGAGTAGAGAAAAAAGCAGAGGAGAGACCCTCAGTTGACGTATCAAAGAAACGGGTTCCTTTCTTGAAGGGTGTTTGGAAGCCGAAGGATGGCTCCATTCCCTCATCAAAGTTTCTACCCTGTTCCACGCTAGTTGAAGCATCTTCCCAGGGAGCGCTTTCTTCCCACTCAACCTTTTTCTTTCCTTGAACAACCTGGGTCCAGGAGAGCTCGGAAGTTGGGGGTTGCGAAACAGCGGTCGATGGTAAGGGCGGTGTAGGACAAATCACATCCCAACTCAGCCCATCCCGGAGAGCCTCTCACGCGCCTGACAAGATTTGGGAGCTCTTTACACTCCCCCACCTATTCCTACTGGACTCCTACTGGATTCCCGGACTCCTACTGGATTCTACTAGGACTCCAGCCAATTTCATATTGCCTGAACACCATACAAATTTTGCATCTCAGTCCTACTGGAGTCCTAGTAGATTCCTACTGGAATGATCCCAAATCACAAGGAATTAAGGATTCCTAAGGAATGGGTATAGTGGAGTCCAGTACAAGGAGTCCAGTAGGAGTCCACTAGGAGTCCACTAGGAATCCAGTAGGAATTTCTGAGTACCAGGAGTCCAGTAGGACCACAGTTTGTCACTGTTATTGTTATTAATATAATATAAAAATAAAAGTGCAACATCGGAAATCGAACACTCGACCTTAGCATCAAGGTGCCACAATTAAGGGAAGCACTCAAACACCTAGACCATGAAGGCTTTATTATAGGTATGTACTTTAACCTACACATACCTACAGCTCGGCCGCTTTCCCAGAACGAACGTCGGCAAATTCCGTTCGTGGAAATTCTCCACAAACCCTCGACCCACTCTTCCTCGCAACCACCACCATCGACAACGCATCGACAACCACCGCACACCACCCACTGCTTCCACCACCCATCGACACACACCACGCCCGCCAACGCACACTCCGCAAAGCCACGACGACCCCCCCAGCAGCTGCAAAGATGCGAAGGAACGAGAACAACGCCCACCCAACGACGCCAAATGCCAGCACACGCGAATGGACAGAGGCGCCGACGGCGAGCTCAGGTGAGCTCGCTACCCTCTCCCCCCTTGATTTCTCACATAAACCAGGTGCCACGTCAGTGACGTGGCACCAGACGACGAACGACGAACCGAAATTCGTCGTTCGTCGTCGTTTTTTTTTCTGCTAGTCCACGAAAAACCTACAAATGACACCCTCCGCCCACAAAAAACACCCACCACCCACGAAGAACACCCACCAGCCCACAAACGACGACCGCCGCCCACGAAAAATGCCCTGCGCCCACAAACGACGACCGCCACCTACGAAAAACACCCAGCGCCCATAAACGACCGCCGCCGCCCACGACAAATACCCAGCGCCCACAAACGACGACCGCCGCCGCCTACGAAAAACACCCGACGCCCATAAACGACCGCCGCCGCCCACGACAAATACCCAGCACCCACAAATGACGATCGCCACTGCCTACGAAAAACGCCCAGCGCCCACAGACGACGACCGCCGCCGCCTACGAAAAACACCCAACGCCCACCAACGACAGCTGCCGCCCACGAAAATCACTCCCACCTCCCTTCCCCTCCCTCTCCCTCCCCCTCCATCACTCCACTTCTCTTCCATCACTCCCACCTCCCTTCCCCTCCCTCTCCCTCACCCTGTCTCCCCCTCCCTTCTCCTCCCTTCCCTTCTCTCACCCTCCCTTCCCCTGCCTCCCCCCTCCCTCACTCTCCCCCCCCTCATCATTTCCCACCACTTCCTCCCTCCCCCACCCTGACCACATTAGATTATTAAATACTTTTGTATATATTTGTGTATATAGTCATCAATATAATATCTATGTTTAAATGGAAGTTTGGTATGAAATTGAGGTGTTAAAAGATCTGACTGACTTAATTAAAAATTGATAGAATGCATGATACTCCAGTAGGAATCCAGTAGGAATCCAACTGAAGGTTTGGATTTTTTTTGTCTAAGTTCAGTTGGAGTCCAGTTGGAGTCCAGTAGGAGTCCAGTTGGAGTCCAATAGGAGTCCAATAGGTGGAAATTGCCTTTTTTGGAAGAATTGTTGAAATCCAGTGGGAATCCTACTGGAGTCCT
Organism: Laccaria trichodermophora; assembly: GCA_018417955.1. Taxonomy (NCBI): domain Eukaryota; kingdom Fungi; phylum Basidiomycota; class Agaricomycetes; order Agaricales; family Hydnangiaceae; genus Laccaria; species Laccaria trichodermophora. The sequence continues at coordinate 115,488 of JACTVC010000019.1, forward strand.
GGAATCCAGTAGGAATCTTACTGGAGTCCTGGAGTCCAGTAGGAATAGGTGGGGGAGTGATAAGTACTGAGATTTGGTTCTGGTGACGGGGGATGTTGCTCAGCATGAACCTCATCCTAGCATCCACGCTCTCGATGTTGTCGAGTTCGTCGTGTAGCTCCGGAACGGTAGATATCGGGGAAAGGGGAACCTCCCCCTGACGATACTGTGCCTCGTATTTCATGATTGTTTGTTGGGTGGTGAGTAGACATCGAAGTATAATCTTGTACGCGACTTCTAGCTGAGAGCGACTTGAACAACCTTGAAGGGCTAGTGTCATCGTGTCGTTTGGATCGATATGAAACTTGGTGGTACGTTCTTCGATGAGGAGAGCCATTCAGTCCAAGAATACTTGTAGCTCGGTTACCACGTGGAGGATAGGTTGTAGTTCCGAATCAGTCAGCCGTATAGCAGTGTGAGGGTCAGAGTCGTCTCCCCCTCTCTCGATGTCTTGAGGTTTGAGAGTAGGTTTCTGTAGTATCCACGAAACCTCTGCGGCCGTAGATAGATTGTCGCCTTGTTCCATGTTATATTCGAGAATCAGGCTATACATTGGTGATAATGAGTAACCCCTATCCATTCCTAAACGGTTCGTGGTCGAAAGGCTTGCACTCGAGGCTGGATCATCTGATGAAACGACTACACCTGGAGAAGACGTTTGAGGAGTTTCGTTCGCTGCAGGGGTAATCGTTGGCGACGTAGTTGAAGTAGATCCGCTAGGATCAGAATGAAGCGGTTGGTGAGGAGGGGGGTCTCGCATGGCTGTAAATTTCTTGCTGCCTATCGGAGCTTGAGGAGTTGAAGCAGTCGCAGAGCCCTTCCTCCAAGCAGTTTCGGGTGTAGGGGCTTCAGACGCCAAAGTCTTGCTGCTACTCGGGCGTGTTGATGTCGGAACTGGGAGCCTGGAGATCCCAAGCGGGCCAGAGAAAGCCGGTCTGCCCCCTCTGGAAACCGAGGGGGTAGTCTTGGAGCGACGATACTCGGACAGATTGACGGGGGGGAAGCGGAAGAAAGACCAAAGGTTGTAGAATCACTTGACTGTCGTAAAGGCAAGTCGTCCGATGAGCGTAAGCGAATATAATCTCGGTAGACGATCAAAGAAGAAGTGTTATCGGTCAGATATGCGACTGTTCCCACAGTGTCCACCTTTGTGGAACACTTCTTAGCGAAAGCATCCTCAAAGAAGTGGGACAGTCGTAGGGAGTCTGACGGATACACGAACAGAGGTGTGATGACCCTCGGAGAGGTCGAGTAAAGTGACTAGACGCGCGGGATCGTAGAATGTGACAGTTCACGGTACTCGTATCCCGATCTTCACAGACAGTTCCAGTGAAGATTGCTCTAGCGGCAGTTACGGCCTCTTGTAATCCACGCGTTCTCTGAGAGCTAGATGCAGCCGTTAGTAGGGCTAGTATCGAGCGATACAGAGTGGTTGGTGGCAAAAAGAAGATATCTTCACCTCATGTAGAACATGAGGTGTAAGTACAACGCTTATGTAATGAAAATAGTAACGTGATAAGCAAATAAAACACTGAGTGGCGGAACGAGAGTTGAATCTCGGGGAGTGGGAAGTATCATAAGTAAGATGTAGAGATGGTGAAGGCTTACTGCACTACCATGTTACAGTCCCCAAATACGAAGACGACTTGAAGGTCTTTTGTATCCCTTCACCTATGGGGCCTTTCTGTGACGGAGAGTTCTCTTATGATTATGACCGCAGTGAAATGTTACGCCGCATCGCCCCCTTGGGCGTTCCCTGGCACGATGAGAAAGGTGATGATCACTTTCTCTTCATCACTACCTTCATCGGCTTTTGTTGGGACATCCCACGAAAACTTGTCAGTCTCCCTGAAGACAAGCGCTTAAAATTCCACGAGCACGTTCGTCGTTTTCTTAATGACTTCCAAGGTCCTCCTTGCCTCCTCTCCTCTGTTGATTTCCTTTTCTTATCTATCTTCTTAGGTCGTCGTTGCCATCTGCTTGATGTTGAGAAGATCCACGGCTCTCTCTGCCACGTCGCTTTTGTCTACCTTGACGGCCGCTCCCGCTTACCATCCCTATCCAACTTCGCATCTTCTTTCCATGACAACGGACTTATAATGAGGTACCCACCTCATTCCATGATCACGGATCTCACATGGTGGCTCCAGAAGCTCAAAGATGGCAGTGTCACGCATGCTTTGCGCCCCCGTGGCCCTCTCCAGGATCTCCACTTGTACGTTGATGCCTCCACATCTTGGGGCATCGGCATTATCATCGGAAGCTGCTGGGCCTCGTTCCAACTCTCTCCCACCTGGAAAATCACCAGTAGAGACATCTGCTGGCTCGAGACAGTAGCAATCGAGCTCCTCGTCTATTTTCTGGAGAACATGGGCCTGCACGACTGCCGCCTGTTGATACACTCTGACAACCAAGGCACCATCAGAGCCTTGGACAAAGGTCGAAGCCCTAACTCTCACATCAACCTCTCAGTCCGCCGCACATACCTCGTGCTTTCCCACTCATCTATTTCCCCTGAAATTGTCTATATTGACTCAATTGCCAACCCAGCCGACCCCATCTCGCACGGAGAACAGGGGGACGCCAACTTGCATATTTCTCCTAACTTCAAGCTCCCTGCTGAGCTGACAGACTGTTTCCTTAATGTTTAGCCTCAACCGAAAACTCACCTCGTCGACATGTGTCGTCGAGAGACCCGTGGGTAAGATAAAATCCCCCAACTCTATCTCACCGCACCCCACACGTTCTCGAAATTCCTTCCATCCTTTTTTGCGCCCTGCTCCTCCTTCTCTTCCCATTTCTCACGCCACCACAACTCCTTCTCCTGCAACCCTCTCACCTCTATCTTTGCCGTCCCCGTCTCTTTCTTCCCCCTCTTCTCGCGTCATACGTTCCCGCAAACCCCAACCTGGTTGTTCTATCACAAACAACAAACTCCGTCCCCACGTTCCTGCAGCCGACCGCATTTTTGCATGGCACACGCCCTTCGGTTCCCGTCATCATGCTGCTATCGCTAGAAGGCTTCCTGCACCCCTGCTCCAATCTGCTCTTATGGCTATCCGAGGTGCCCTCGCCCCCAACACAAAGTCCACTTATGGTGCGGGCCCTTTGCGCTTCACACAGTTCTGCAACAAATGGAACATTTCCGAAGAAGCTCGCATGCCCGCCGACTATGCCTTGCTTTGTGCCTTTATCGGGGAATACAAGGGCTGGCAATCCGGTAACACCATCCGTTCTTGGCTGGCTGGCCTGCGCAGCTGGCACATCATAAATCATGCACCTTGGTACAGTGATGACGACTGGGTTCACCTTGCTCGTACATCTGCAAATAAGGAAGGCACCAAACACAAGCTCCCTCTTTGAGCTCCCGTCTCCATTGAACATCTCTCCTGCCTCCGCCGCTCGTTGGATCTTTCCACCCCTTTCCATGCTGCTGTCTGGGCCATTGCCCTTGTTACCTTCTTTGGCTGTCGTCGACTAGGTGAAACTACTCTTGACGTCGCCGCTGCCTTTGATCCGAAATATCACATACTTCGCTCTACCAAGTACGTTCCCTTTTGGTGTTCACTATACCTCCTATTTAATTTTACTTAGAATCATTTTCCGTGTTTTGCGAGATGGCACATCTTCTGCCAGCTTTGACATTCCATGGACCAAAACAACAAAAGAACTAGGAGCCACCGTCATCCTCACCGCACGTCACGACGGCGACCCCTTATGCCCCGTCACTGCCTTTAAAAATCACCTTGACATCAACTCCTCCATCCCAACTTCATCTGCACTCTTTGCTTACAAAACATCCTCCGGCGATCCAAAGAATCTCCTCAAGAATGAATTCCTCAACTTCGTTACGGGAATCTGGTCATCCGCCATGCTCGCCCATGTCCTCAGACACAGTTTTCGTATTGGCGGCGCCGTCGAATTATTACTTGCGGGTGTTCCTCCTGAAATCGTCGCTGCCACTGGAGGATGGACATCCCTCGCCTTCCTACTCTACTGGCGCCACATGGATGAAATCCTCCCCATGTCTACCTCAAAAGCTTACAACCAAGCACACCTTCTTTGTCTGGCTGAAATATTTGAAGAATTTCGCATTGCTCACAAGATCCCTTCTGCTCTACTTGATAAATCTACATCTCCCTAAATTCTGTAATACTCTCCCAATCCCAACTCTTGTATAGTATTTTTACTCCCAATCTTAGCCCACCTCTGGTACAATATTCTTACTCCCAATCAACATCCTTCCAATGCTACTGGCATCTCATATGTAAAATAGAACATTATATTTGAATTTTTACCTCCTTCCATATATCTGCTTGTCAAGCCCGAGTGACACTCCACTGGGCAGTCAGTTTGGCTCTTCCTTGCCTCACCAACCTGTCGTTGTGAGCTTACACTCGGGTTGGTACTGCCAGTTGGTTTCGGCAAGTTCTCACCACACTTGAGTTCGCTGGACGCTCAAATCTTGCTCGCACCTTCTTGAGTTTGAGTGAGATTTTTGCACAACCAAGGAATTCGTCTGCTCGAATTCCTTGTACATTTATCCCTTTCACACAGCGCAACAGTTATCTTATCGTAACAAACGTAAACATTTAACAGCCCCGTTTCTGTGAGCGCAAAAAGTTCAACCCCAGCGAATGGGAACTCATCACCAATCGCACCGAGGAGTATCCCGGCATATCAGGCGTCCAGTTTCACAAGAAAGGCGCAACGTGCGGGGATTCACTGTGGCCACCAGAAGGGATGACTGCTGCTGAGATACTGGCTGTACCCGGTGCCAAGGCGTACTGGGGCACGATTGTGGAGGTTGAGGCGTATCTGTTGTACATGGAGCAGGCGTTGCAAAAGGACGTTGGGGAGATAATGGGGAATTATTATGACTATGTGTGCGAAGAATGGGAGGATGTTGACGATGGTTTGGATGAAAGGGGATAAAGAGAAGATCCAGATTTAGTTCAAGCACTTTCATAAAACTCACCACTCATTGTATCCCTAATATACAGGCATTTCGAAACGTCTTCACTCGTGCTTAGCGAACTCTAAAACGCCAACGGTAAGGCCTGCACTGAGTCTCCGTTTCCCCAGAGTCTGTCTGCCATCAAGAGCAAAACTGAAGGAATGAACGTTTCATGACAAAGACCTGATTGTACTTAACGGCGTGAAGAGATCGTCAGCCGCAAGATTCTGTTCTGGCTAGTGATTTTGCGAAATGGTTCGTGTTCGTCATGAGGTATTATGAACAGAATGATATGGTATAATTAGGAGTGAGCTGAAGAATGAAAAGTTAGACCTTGAAGGACAGAAAACCAATTTAGAGCTTACAGTTGAATTGGGCACTGCTTCATGTCAAGTCAATGACCCCACCCAGCTGTACCAACTCACATCACTCCTTCTTGACTATCCCTCCTTCAACGCTGTCACTCTTGTGCTTGTCTTGCGCTTCCGAGATTCCAATTCTTCGATCTGTGGAAGCTCCTCCTATGCACACAGGTCATCAAACAGAAAATTTTACTTGATGTCTACACACCATGAGTGCTTGTTTTCTGGTTGCTAAGTTCCCAGAACCTTCAGTGACATCCTCAACTTTTGATGGTTCAGGCTGGATGGCTGTCAGAGTATCTTTGGGAGCAATCCCATCTGCTTGTAACACATCTGGGGCACAAATATGATATTATTATTGAAGAACAGTGACAACACTTGATGTAGAACTCACCCAAAGGCCTGTATTTGAAAATGAAAGTCACCAGATGTTCAACGACCTTCGTTACACTTTTCGGTCCTTTTTCTTTCGACTGAACTTCATCCCCAAGGCTAAGGAAATTATGTGACTTTCAACTTGAAGCACATGAAGCCTCAGAACTCACCTGGTAACATGGACAATGCCTTTCTCTGAGCACTCATGAACCTTGTGGGGCAAAGCTGGTGGCTTCTTATAGCAAGTCAAGCATGCTCCCGTGAAATTAACCTGGTCAATATTCAATCTAATTTCACCAAGTTCTGGAGGTATCATGAGGAAATTGTCGTCATCTACTCAGTATTCCAGTGGTTAGCTCTCAGAATAATCAGAAATAATTGTATTGACCAGTGAACTCTACTTTTGAGAAGATGAAGGGTTTTTCTGTGGTTGCTGTAGTTTGTGCCCCACCTTCCCTATGTGTATGGGATTTTAACAATGGACCTAAGTAGGACCCGCGAATTGTGAACCCATCTATGATGGTATTTGAGGCAGTGGGAAACGAGCAGCTGTCATTTTTCCAACATATCACAAAGTTCTATGTTTGTGGTGCAACTCAGGGACATGTTGGACGAGGAGTAAATGGTAAGGCGGAACTTTACCTTTCTGACTTCAGAGGGAATCCAGCATGTTGCTGTCTTTCCATCCTCTGAATATTGAACTCTGTATTCAGGTAGCTCATTATCGTCCACAGTGATCCATCCCATATGAACTCCAAGTTGAAGCATGACAATCCACATGAGAAAAAAGAAATAGTACTGAGTAGAAGGATGAGCAAAGAGTAAGTCGAACACGCGTGTGTCACACTCCCCACATGACCGTCACACAAAATATTCAACAATTGGGACCGCTTCGAATTACTTGTACATCTACATTACCAAGGATTGAAAAGCGAATTAGGGAGAACAGCCCACATGAGCTTTCCAGGAAGCAGAGAGCTATCAGCTCTCAAGCTCAGCAGGCAGCAACATTTCGTCAACTTGTCATGTAAGGTCAATGATCTCTGAGTCCTGTCGAGCTTTCTTAACCCTTCGCAGAGCAGGCTCAGGATTGTTCTTGCGTTTCTGTGAAGATTCCAACATTTCTATACGTCGCAGTGCTGCCTTATTACACAACATATTGAGCAAGTACCAAATTGAGAACGTGAAGAGCTCTGCCATACCTGTAAGGCTTGTTTCGTTTCTGCTAACGTCTCTAGTTCTTGCTCTTGATCCTCAACTTTGGGCATCACAAGGGACTTTCTCTTTAAAGGCAGAGGCACAATATCGTTTGCCTGCAGTACGTCTGAGGGGCAAACGTCAATGAGTATATTTTGGATTAAGCACGGTGAGCGGCACCCACCCAATGGTCTATACTTGAAAACGAAGGTGACCAGGTCTTGACGATGGATTTTCGTAACTGATCCGCTGTAACTTTCAGTGCCCTTGGGACGTCGTATATCGTTTGCAAGGCTAAGCCCTTTGCATGTCAGCACTCAGCAATGTGTTACACAATGGAAAACTGACCTAACACCATGGACAATCCCCTTTTTAGACCGCTCATGTACTTTCTGGGTTAATTCTAGTGCTGCAGCTTTGTATGAAGCCGCCCTGCGGTTTTTCTTGATAGTTACTTCGGAAATGAGGATTTTGATCTCTCCAGTTCCAGAGGGCATTGCAAGGAAGTTGTCGTCGTCTGCAAAATCACGTTCAAGCAAATCCCTTTTGTAATTCCAAGTGATCCACGTACCAGTCAGTTCAACCTTTGAGAATATGAAGGGTTTAACGGTAGTTTTGGAGCTGGGTACGCCGATTCTCGTGACGGTTGTTGGGTGGTCGGACATGTGTCCTCCAGAGAACTCGGTGCCATCTAAGATCAAGTAGGCGCCGAGGGGGGTTGGAAGTTTGCGTGCTCGGCTTGTGAATTTCCAGTTGATGGCGAAGTGCTTTTCGATCCAACCTAAATGCCAGAATACTCAGAGGATAGAACGTACTTACTTGTCCGACTTTGGAGGGTATCCAGCAAGTTGCCTCCTTTCCGTCGTCCGAAATCTCAACTCCATACTCCTCTAATTCCTTGCCGTCAACAGTTATCCATGCAGAGAGCTTTCCGAGTTGAAGCATAGATGAAAGAGATGCCAATGAAGGTCGAAAGCCGGCTAGCGACAGCCTTTCCAAATAACACGACCACACATCAATTTAACCTTCTCTGGTCACGACAAAATGTCTTCTGGTTCAGGCGATATGTATTCCAGGAAGATCAAGGTATTACAAGCCGCCAGGGGCATTAATGTAGATCAAAGAAAGGAAAACGAGAACGAGATATTACATGAAATCGTCGTTTCCAAAGTCATCCAAAGCTTCCTCGTAAGCGCCTGTATCAAGCCTGGAATATCATGAATCAGCGAGAGAACCAAGGGGTCGTTGAATAGGAAAAACATGAAACTTGAAGGAATCGAGTATAAAAACGTACCGTGACGACACTTTCGCCCCACCCAACCCTGGCTTCGACGCCGCCTTTGGCTTCTTCTTCCCACTTGCCTTATCCCTCTGCTCCTTCTGTTTCTCATTCGCCAGCGTCGTCAACCCCGACGCGACCTTGCGGACCTCGACATCTTTCAGCGGCAGTGCGAGCGCCCTCGCAAAGTGCTCCACGAACGATGGGTACAACGGCTTGGATTCATGCCTCTTAACAATGAACTCGATGATACTCGCTGAGAGCTTCTGAAAGTCCTCCTTTGTCCGTGGTTGCGCAGATATCAGAGCGTCAAGTTCTGCAGAGGATGTTCCTAGATTAATTAATGGAATCAGATTAGATTAGATTTCGGGTTTTATGAATGGCAACAAACCCCCAAGAGCAGCTGCACCAAACAGCTCCGCAGCATTATTGAGATCGGCGTTGAGCTCCTTCTCCTTATCCCTCCTTGCCTTTTCTCGAGGATCAAGAACTGCATCCGAGTCGTATTCGTCAGAATTTTCGCCATTAGCTTGCCGCAGAGCTTTCTCCGCTTCTTTTTCTGCCAATTTCTGCTTGAGAGTGCCTTTCTTCTTCAGTAAAGCGACTGGTGCGGGTTTGGCTTCTTCCTCTGACTCTTCCTCTGATGATTCTTCCCAGTCGCTCTTGGAAAGGCTTGAGTGGGGTAAGAACACGTTGTGAGACAGAACATACCACAGGCCCTTCCTCCTCCTTATCTTCTCCTTCCCATTTCGATTTTACTGGCTTCGCAACAGCAGGCTTTGCAGGTGCTGCAGGTTTGCCCTTGACCACTGGCGCGGCGTCGCTGTCTGATTCTTCTAAAACAACGGATCAGTATGAGCGATTCATGTTGTAAACTAGAAATGAGAGACGTCACCCCAGTCCGACATATGAAGTGTACGATGTGGATGAGAAAGAGGAATGTTATCAATTTTGTTCAATCTGCATAAGATCAGGTTCAGGGTTATTTTGTCGGCTTTTACCGGCGTTATCCTTGCCCAGTGCTTTTCGCTTGAATGCAGCAGACACGCTTGCTCAAGCTCGCCTTGCCCCTCGTACGGACCCATGGCTTCACCCGCGAGGCTCTGGCGCGCTCGGTTATTCAGCTTCCAGCAACAGAAGCCCATATGGACCCTCTTCCCGACGCGGCGGTGTCAGCGCTCTTCGGTAGTGGTGACCAAGCACGGAAAACACTCATCGACGCATGGCTAACAGAAGGGATACATCAGCTGCAGTTCGTTGATGTCAAGGCAAGCACAGGAAGTAGTGCGACGGTGAGAGAGCTGCTCCGGGCAAGGCTGGCGTATAACGAGCCGGTTCTGGGATATCTCCCTGAGGTCTGTTTTTCTATCGCTCTTGAGTGTTCCATTGGTGCTGAGGGGTGTAATTCAAGGCCTTTGCCCTTATGGCATCTCCGGTTTCTGGTTCACCGCCATTGGATCCGATACCTGCGTTGAAACACGCGACAGGGATAGCCAACCAGGTGTGTTATATTTCTGGAGACGCTTCTCTACAGGTGAGTTGTTCAATTTCGTTTTTGCACTCCTTGGGGCTGATGAATTTTCCAGATGGCTTGGTATACCCGTAGAGCATCTCTAGCAGCAATATACATGGCAGCTGGTAAGATTCGCGTCTTTCAGAAGAATCACCCGCTAAACAACCTTCCAGAGCTTCACCAACTAACTTCCCCGAAAACTGCCTACGCATTCCTCGACTCCCTCTTCGAATCATCGTCCTCCATCGAATCTACGCTCGGCGAGGTATCCCTGTTCTCAAACTATATCATAAAGAGCTGGAAGGGGATACTCAAAAGTTCAGGGATGCTCTGAACACGAACACGAGAACGCGAGTTGATTCACTCCATGCTGTTATACCTGTACTTACAACGAGCAATATAATAAAGTTCTGACTCGAGGTTGAACCCAGCTCCCCCTGGAACAAAGTGAAGTTCTTTTAGACCTAGAAAACAACCCTACTCGAATCGCAAACGTTTTTAAGCGTGCGCATGCGCAGTCCCCGCCGAGGATCTGGACAGTATCTCCCATCTCATCGAGTTCTCAAAGGGATGCACAGACCTCCCCCCATGACCAGTTCAAGACCAGAAAGAAAAGTTTGCGGATATGGTTAAGCCAGTGGAGGCCCGAGGGCACTGTAATTTGGTCATCTCTCATGATCAATCGGGGCTCAATGATGAAATGAACCGCGTGCCGGTGCAGAATGGCTTGTTCCCTGTTCGATGGGCTGAGGGCCTGGAAGTCAAGGTCTGTGTCTTTGACCTAATCATGATGTTGGGATCTCATCCTTTTTCGGGTCAACAGCTGTTTTGAAAACCTCAGCGCGCAGAAGCTAGGCAAGGCAGGCATTTTGCAAGAGTTTCCCTTTGGTACGACTCGCGACAAGATTTTCGTCACTGAAGAGTGCGCCAATACGCATGCTGTGGCCTCTTTGTCCGGGGGAGTGTCATCTCCTCATCTTGTTCTGGGTCGGGGCCAATGAATCCCACTTTATCAGAGGCTAAACATGCGCTCCTCGGTGCCACCTGTGTAATGCATCATGATCTTCGACAATTACGTCGTCTTGTCAAGCCTCGCTCGCACCCTCTTTTCGATTGCAACACACCAATCATAGATCCCCTCTGCCGAGTAATACGCCATGCGGACATTCTTCTCGCACTCACCGTACCTCTGGCCGTAGAGAACAGCGGCCTCTCTTCCTAGCAGTTGGGCGCTGACTCACTGGAAGGAAAGAGAACGTTTCGTCGGTTCTAATCCTTTTACACAATGGATCCTAAAGTCACAATCATGCACGATCCCTCGAAGCAGCAACAGTGCCTCTTTGCAACGCAGGTTAGTCTTCTTCGTGCTTCTCTTCCTTGGTTGGTTTGCTGAGTTGGTGTCCTTTCCAGTTCAAGATCGGTGAGGCTCACATTCATGACATTCTTGACATTCGCTGACTATTGCTTGCTCACTTGTTTGGACGATGTGAAAACAGCAGGACCACACGACGATTAGACAAGTAGAATGACCTTGTGTCGTCGTAGGAAGCATACACTCTGGTTAATGGAAAACGTACTACCATCTCGCTCAAACAATCTCTGAAAATGGTTTCCTTTCCCCGAAGCAAGTATCCATCCCGAGTTCAAGCTTAAATTCGAATCAAAAAGAGAAATACGAAATACAATAAGGAAAGTTTTTCCGTCCCTAGCCTACAGAGTCGCGCTAGAGGGCTTTAGAGTTATGTATGAGTCACGTATCCACGAATCAAGCATATATAAAGCATAATGGGTATCTGAGCAAAGACAGTGGTGGGGTGCGTTGTGGGCTTGAGCATAAGGTGGTATGCGACCGGTGAGGTTCCGAGGCAAGACAGTAGTTTGGTGCTTGTGAGCGTGAGCATAAGGCGGTATGCGACCAGTGGGGTTGCTTTGCGAACTTGAGCATAAGGAGGTATGCGACCAGTGAGGTTCCGAGTAAAGACAGTAGTTTGGTGCTTGTGAGCGTGAGCATAAGGCGGTATGCGACCAGTGGGGTTGCTTTGCGAGCTTGAGCATAAGGAGGTATGCGACCGGTGAGGTTCCGAGTAAAGACAGTGGTTTAGTGCTTGTGAGCCGTGAGCATAAGGTGGTATGCGGCCAGTGGGGGTGCTTTGCGAGCTTGAGCATAAGGCGGTATGCGACCAGTGGGGGTGCTTTGTGAGCTTGGGCATAAGGTGGTATGCGACCTGTTGGGGTGCTTTGCGAGTGTAAGCATAAGGCGGTATGCGACCAGTGGGGGTGAGCTTGGGCATAAGATGGTATGCGTCCAGTGAGGGTGCTTTGCGAGGGTGAACATAAGGTGGTATGCGGCCAGTGAGGGTGCTTTGCTAGCTTGAGCATAAGGCGGTATGCGACCGGTGGGGGTGCTTTGTGAGCGTGAGCATGAGGTGGTATGCGGCCAGTGGGGGTGCTTTGCGAGCGTGAGCATAAGGCGGTATGCGACCAGTGGGGTGCTTTGCGAGCTTGAAGTTGAGAAAAAGGCATAAGGTTCAGTGAAGTGCTTTGCGAGCTTGAGCATAAGGCGGTATGCGACCAGTAAAGTGTTTTATGAGCTTGAGTATAAGGTTCAGTGGGGTGCTTTGCGAGCTTGAGCATAAGGCGGTATGCGGCCATTGGGGTTTCATGGTTTTGGTTCTTTGCGAGCGTGAGCATAAGGTGGTACGGGGCCAGTCGAGTTCCGAGTAAAGACAATGGTTTTGGTGCTTGTGAGCGTGAGCATAAGGTGGTATGCGTCGACCAGTTGGGAGTTCCAAGGACAGATTGCACGTCGAGAGAAGCAGAAGGCAGCAAAGAGTTCGAAAAAAAGCAGATGATGAAACCAAGCAAGGATAATTCAGATGTTCAGATAATGAAACCGTGTAATGACTGTGGCGCCAAGTAAGCTTGAGGCTTGAGGCGATGCGTATCCAGAGACTCAAGAATGAATCCAAACCGAAATCCAGAGAGAAAAAACCAAGCAAGCACAATTCAGATGTTCAGATGATGAGACCGAGTAATGACTGTGGCGCCAAGTAAGTTTGAGTTTGAGGCGATGCGTATCCAGAGGCCAAAGAATAAATCCCAAACCGAAATCCAGAGAGCGATAAAGTAGCGAGTAGACCAGAAAAGAGTAGATCCCGTGTAGGCTTGAGGGCATGGCGCTCGAGTTGTATCGAGAAAAGCCGACTGAGGCTGGAAGAGATGAGAGTCAAGCTGAAGGCAGACAGTGGCGTGGCATATTAGACTTTGAAATGATGAGCGACCTTGTTCATGAACTTATCGATAGCCCCGCCCGCTTTCTTGATCCATCGGAAGATTTGCCTCTTGGGTTTCTCCGGAACGTCCTTGCTAGCATCGGGCCTTGGGTAGTGATAGTCGAGGCAGGGAACGGTAGCGAAGGAAGTTACATCAGACATCGACTCGTCGAAAAGATTAACAGAGAAAAGAGGATCCGACTCCTCGGAGATGGCTGAGATGATAGACGCCGCCTGAGGAGAGTGAGAAACCCGTAGATAAGAAGACAAGTCCTGGTAGATGGAAGTATCCCGTTGGGCCAAGGCTGGGGTGTGGACGGTGGCTCGTAATGGAAGAGGTCCTTGCACCAAGGTGGGTTTCTTCGGTTGCGGAGCTTCTTTGAGTTGAAGCTTTGAGAGTGAAAGCATTACGGCCTTTTCCTTGGGGGTAGCGAAGAGAGCGTCGGAGAACTGAAGGCTCTCGTGAACGGAATATTCTTGCGTCTTGGGAACGACTGGCCAAGTAGACTTCTCTTCCTTAGTCGCACTCACAGAAAGAGCCAAGTCTGATAGTTCTGGCATACGATCCGATTGCTTGCTTGCATTGGAATAGAGGGCAGAAGATAGTGGCAGGGGTACTTGCGATGGGCCAAGAACAGAGTCCAGTTGCTTGGACGTGTCATCAACAGCCGTAGAGGTTCTGGGATGGGCTGATACTGAGATTACAGGCGGAGAAACCACTGGCTCCGCTGCATTGTCCATAGTACAATTCTCAGTTGGGGATTGAGGCTGGTCGAGCTCCCGTAAAACGTCGCCCGCGTACTCGTATGCAGGGAATGGGTCACTTCCCTCGGCGTATGGTTCCCCAACGAAAACCTTTTCGAGATACTGAAGACGGCTTGAAGCCAACTGCGAAACATTCGTCGAAGGAACCCACGGGGCTGTGAATCAATATGTTAGATGTGCTTTGGATATGTATGAACGAAGACTCACGAGTGAGCTGGTAGTCCTCGACATCGTCGAAGTCGCTATCGATTCAGGTCAGAGGGGGGAAAAAGAACACAAATGAATGTATGCTTACATGTCGTCGAAGAGGCGGTGGGAAACTATCCCAGGAAATTTGAACCGCTTGCTCGGCTCTTTCCGCAGAAGCTGACAAGCACAGAGGTCAGTTGGTGAATAGAGAGTCACCTCAAATGTACACACCTTCTCCAAGAAATCCTTGGTCGTCGCGTCCACGTCCACGTCCGCCTCCGTTTCGTATGGGAGCGGTGCCTCTCTTATTAAAAGAACTGTGTCTTCGAAGGTGTTGGCGCACCATGGGATCTGTAGACACCTTCGGATTAACGATACGATATGCATCATAAGCGAAGAACTCACGTCGCCAGTAACCATCTCGTAGAAGGTTATTCCAAGAGACCACCAATCGGTCTCGTAAGAGTACGGTTCCCGTGAAATGGCCTCTGGTGACATATATGGAATGGTGCCAACGAAGGCATCCGTCATCTGGGTCTCTTCGTCGGTTGAGAGGTCACGGGCGTGCACATGATCTAGGCACTCTACGTCCTCGCCGTATAAATCTTGGGACATCCAGTCCTTGCATAAGCCGAAGTCGGCTAAACATAAGTGGCCGTCGCCCTTTATCAGGATGTTCGCCGGCTTGATATCGCGGTGGACAACGCCGTTGCGATGAATATAGTTAATGGCGCAGACCTTTGTACGTTGTATCAGAGTCTGAAGATCAATGAGAGCCGAGCACGTACCGCTTCAGCCAGATAGAACTTTGCCGCAGCAAGATCCAAAACTTTCCTCTTCTTCAACAACTGCCGCAAATCACCTCCTGAGTGGAACCCCTGAAAATAATAATAATGAGATGAGTCGAATGAATGTATGTTGTAGAAGGGACACGAACCGTAACGATATAGAAGTTCTCTGTATCATGGAAGCTAGCTTGTAAGTCGAGAACGAAGGGGCACTCCCTCAGACGATGGAGGAGGCGCTGTTCTTGCAGAAGCATCCTTACGCACTCCGTCGCATGTTTGGGGTTGACTTTGACTGCAAGAAGTTTGGATGGATCGGGCCCGTGAGCAAGGTATACTTGCCCCTGGGCTCCCCTGCCCAAAATACGGCGGAGCTGTAGGTTGCGGACGGCGTCCTTTCGTTGGTTTGCCAGGCCGGCAAGAGGATCAGCCACATTCTGAACCCTCCTCGCACGATGGATCACAAAAGATTCAGAAGAGGATGAGAGAGCAAAGGATGGGTCGTTCGTTGTGATAGATAGCTTGGGTACGGGCTTGCGTTTCACTACAACTCCGCGAATAGGGGTCCCAGCGATGGGGGCGCGGATGGGAGCTACGTATTCCTGTTGTGGGGGAGGAGTGAAATGTCTGGGAAGAGGAGCGAAGCCGCTGCTTGTGGATAGGATAGGGCCAGCGTTCACCACCCGAAGTGGTTGACGAGGACGGCGACGAAGGGGGCCCTGGGGGACACGGCGGATGGGAACATGAGAACTGGAACTGGAGGAGGAGGAGCAGGGGTCGGGGTTGGTGACCTGTAAAATTCTTGCGCGAGCTTGGTGCACGGAGGAAACTCCATAGTGGCCCAGGAGGCGGGCTGCTGCGACTTGGGGTTGAACTCCCCTGTTCATATATACGAGTTGAACTTCTTCGAATGCCGATCCCTAAAACGATGTCAATTAGATAATGATGCGATCCTAAGATAGGGATCAACTGACTGCGCTGATATCACTCTCCTCAGACTCCTCATGGCTTGACGGTCCATTGTTGAAGATGTCGTCGACAACTTGAGGCAAAGTTTCTTCGCGAACAGGAGATCCTTCGACGGGGCTGACTTCGATCGGCGAGACGTCGCCAGGGAGGCCGATTACAGGGGACAGGCAGATATCTTGAACCAGGCCAGAGTCCGAGAAGGCCAGCAGAAGCTGGGCGCGTTCCTGTATCAAGGTGTAAGAAGGTGAATATACTTTCAATGCCTCAAAGTCATACCTCATCCTGAGATAGGTGATAGGTATGTGATCGTGTATGAATGAACGAATGCAAACTCACCTCCGTCAATACGACACCTTCCGCCTCATCCGCTCCAGATGGGATTTCTTGTTGCACAGACAGACGTTTGGGTGCTTCGGACAACACGGACATCATCTCCTATAACGAGAGTCGATAGAATAGGGTCAGCATGGTGAACCTATGAGGATGGGTGACCTTACGATCGCTGCGACTGCACGGGCAATCTCCGCCTCCTCTTCAGCGTTGGGCGTGTCAGACAAATTCGGAAAAGAAATACGACAAGATTCAACAGAGAACATATTTGCGTGTTATATCAGGTGTAAAGTTGTAGAGTAGAGCTTGGTTGGGTAGCAGAGTATACTTTCGATGGCGGTATGCTTGATGCGAGTGCGTTCGAGTGTAAGGTTGCTAAAGAGAGCGAGGGAGGCCCTGAAAAGGTTTTTATAGCCTGCCAGAGCTAGGGGCTGACCATTTGTGTCTTGGACTGGGTTGGATAAATTTATGGCTAACGCCTTGGAATTGTCCCTGCGGTTGGGATCTGGACTAGATGTTGACCATTTTCGCGTTCGATCTCGCCCTCAAACACGTGTGGTTTCACAACGCGTAAGGGAATCTGTATTACTTGCGGAAACGCGTCGGTAGACGCGTAAATGAAAATTTGTGGTTGTGAGCCATTTTTTGCGAAATCCGAACGTGATCGCGTCCTGATAGGGCTGAGGTCAAGGTCAAGGACGATGATTTCGGCTGTTTTTCTTTCAGTAACCTGGTTTTAGCAATGAATAAAGGAATCGAGGACGTACGTCCCAACGTAAGTTTCTGGTGCGGTGCTGGCGACGTTTGAGAACAAGTTGTGGTTATGTGTTTACTCTGTCAACGTTGTTTCTTGAGTCAACCATGACATCAAAACATGAAGTCGACCCGACACCAGTCAACGCACAAAGAAATAAGTCATATGGCGAAAAAATCGTTATGAAAAGTACTTGCGCTACCTAATGCCTATAGATTTCTGTGATTTTTTGGAAAACCCAACGAATACTACGCTCTCACCGTGACTTTCTGCTCAAAGTCGATCTGAGCAGCCGTTCGCCTCGACACCAGCGCAGCCTTAAAACTTTTGAGAAGATGAAAATAGCGTTTGTCCTTGGGCGATTATAGAGTCTGTCCTACGGTACTCATTTCGTTGTCCAATCGCTGTCATGTCCACTTAGGCTAACCTTGTTACAGGTTGCGCATTTTCACAAGTTAGTGGCAGGTACCTGGAGTATCAGTGCCCGCTCTTGGGTGAACGATCTTCATACATAACAAGCATTCACGAGAAAACCAGACCTTTCCGGCGAATCTGCCTACCGTTATCGAGCCCCAGTCAACCAAATTCTTTCAACCGCATCAGCAAATTTACCATACATAACCAGACCAATGAATGTTGGCGGGCAGCCTTTCCTCTTTCACCCAGACCTCGACTTTGTGCCACCGTCAATCGTCCACAGGTCTCTACACTGTTCCGGCCTGTAATTTCTGGCGCTAAATCAAGGCTAATGTGCCTTGTCTGGCCTGACGACAACATATTGTTAAGGTCGGAGTAGATAATGACCAGACTGTTGCCTTTCTGAATCTTAAGGGCATTATCAAACTTAAACACGCTCCTAGGCTCGATGAGGTCGCGGCACCCTATTTGGCCCTTGGGAAGTGTCCCGTTCCTGCCAAGTAGGTGAGTACCCGTACCTCCTTTTCAACGGTGACTGAAACGTAGACGTTGCTCGCAGAAAATGAGGCCCGCCTTCCCTCGTTGCCTAGCCTTCTCAAGGAGCGTCAGCAGTCCAATGCCAAACTTCCTGCGATGGATCCTTCAGCTCTTGGAGATCCTGCAAATTTTTCGAAGATTTAGGAAACTGATACTGAGAAAGTCGTATGGAGTCGACCCCGGGATGCCGATGCAACAATTCCCGTGATTTCCTGTCACCCCACCTTCCGTCAATTCATTGATGATTGCAAGAACCAATACACTGGTTAGGTACTTGACAACAGCAATGTCCAATTTCAGAACTTTGAGAAATTCTGGAGGATAATAGAATACCTGCCACCAACACCCATAATCTCCTCCAAGGCCTCGCAATTTTGGAGGGGCGAGATTGGAACATGGCGAATGCACAGAACTAGGCAAACTTCAAAACTTTTGCGATAAACTCGTCTGTGTAAATGCGACCCGGCTGTGTACAGTAGGATAAGATAGAATTCTTGCTGTCGCTTCTACCCACATCTTTCCTGTCCAATTGCCAACATCACGGTACACTGGTTGAATCAGGCAGAGAGGCACGCGACTTGATTCTGTCAAAGAAGGCCGTCATATGGCACGATGCATGGCCCAGTTAAGAGATGTTCGCGTATCCCTGCCATGAACGGTGCAGGTTGCAACCCCTTGGCTTCCAATGTCTCAATGTCACCGGCATAAGCATCGGGACTCAAATGTAAAGCTCTTTCCATCGCGGTCACAGATGTAGATAGGATTCACTTCCAAGTCGAAAGCGTCGAGGATTCGGCAAAAAACGTCGTCGATCCTCCCGTCGTCTGGATCCGAGGTTTTCAGAAATTTCTGGATTTTTTCTACGTCAATGATGTATCCCTGAAGGTAAGTAAGTCTACCTCGTGTAAGAACAGGTTTCGAAAAGGATAAGCAGAATTATCATACCATGGGTTTGCAGAACTGGCGTCAATCAGTTTGCAAGACTGTCCTTGGACCTTTCCTACAGAGGGAAAAGACCAGTACATACCATACTTATTCTGACGTAATCTGTCTTCGTCCCTACATGTCCGCCTCCTGAACGTTCCCCTTCACGAAGCATTCACGATCCTAGCAATCTCTTCAGGCCACGAGCGCGTCTGCCGCTTCTCCAAGCTATGCACGGGCTTTGAACTCCTCTAGCGGGACACGGTGCTCAGTGACCCGAGGGGATTGGACGATGGGACGCGTTTTTGTATTATGGATCCTGGTACCGCTTGCTTCCAGCCGAAGGTGAAGGCGCGCATGAAAGGAAAATTTGGCATCGACAACACTTCGAAATGACCCGAAACTGTGCCTGTGCTAGTCGGCCTCATGAAATCGGACGTTCACCTAGCTGGAACGTTTTCTTGGGTTGACATTGATTGAGTAGGGCGCAAGTACTGCCTAGGCATTGTACGAGACCTTGTCGGATGGGGTTGGTTAGTATGAAGGAAAGGATAGAGGGCACCTAAGACACATCGGTGGGTTTTGTGTTTCTTGACATGTGTACATGGTGAAGATCTTTGTCCGTCTTTTGCAGGGAGCAGCTCCGTACTTTTTTTTTCGAAGGATGGCGACGCATATAGTCGTAGCCGTGTGGCCTGTAAAACTCTCTCATCTCGAAGGACGGCGACACATAGAGTCGCAGCCGCCCAGTCCGTGGAACTCTATCATCTCTTAGGAACTCCATCGTCCCCATGAAGCTATGGTCTCTATGAAGGCTTTGAATGGATTGGTCACCAGTCAGCGTATCAAATGAGGCGAGAACACGAATATCAACCAGTGTCACCATTCACTCAAACTCTACTAAAGCATCAATCGAGGAGTCTTCTGCTAGCCCATCAATTGGCTCATGATCATTACGTTGGACGCTCGGAATGACCGGTCCACCGATATATAAGTAACCCTTCAATAAAAGAAATAACCATCACGTCGTCCAGCCATGTCAACTCCATCGCACAACTTGCCCAAACCCAACTTCTTTTTGAACCACATTGTCACTCTCCCCCTCCCTCTCCACCAAACATTCCCGATTCTCGGAACATCAGAAGGGCACGAGCGCATCTGTCGTCTTTGCAAGGTCGTCATGGGCGTTGAACTCCTCCAGCAGGACACGGTGTACACTGGCCCAGGCGGGCTGGGCGACGGAACGCGGTTTCGTACTTTGGATCCTGGTGCTGCACCTGCGCTTGCAGCTGGAGATAATCATGATTATGGATTTGGAGGGAAAAAAGTACACAGGCAACACTTCACAATGACCGAAACCGTGCCTCTCTTATTTGGTCTCATCGAGTCCATGTTCGGCTCACGGGGACGTATTGCTAGGCTGACTTCGAGGAGGCTGCGACCAGTGCATATACGGTGCATGAGACCATAGCCGACGGTGTTGGGATTACAATATGGAAGTTGAGGTTCCTTGAGGAGGTTGAGGTCGATGTTGGGGAATGGCAGGAATATGTGAAGGGGACGAGGCTGACCGGGAGGATTGAGGGTTGGGCACCGGCGTGGGCGAGGCCTATCTCTCAGTATATGTGTGCTGATGTGCATCGGTCAGTTTTGCGTTTTTCTCGTTTCGTTCGATGCTAATCTTGGCGCAGGGAGCAAATGGAGAAATTCCATACATTGTTTCCAAAAGATGGCGACCATGTAGAATCATAACCACTCAATGAAAACTACATGATACCGCTGAAGGGATTTCTATATCGCACATTATCGTCCGCTCAGTCCCAGCATATGAAATGTTGATTCAATCAAGCCTTGTCAACGTATGAATCAGAAGTCTTTCAACCACAAACGCATCAAAAAACATATCCACCATTTCGTTGAAGACATGCAGTCGATCCTGCCATAGTACTCCCAATACTCAGGCAACCACCCAGAGCGCTCTCAATCAGCAACAGCCCCAGTGCGCATCTCCGTCCTTCATACCCAAAGGATATAATGAAACCCAACATCTCCAGTCTCGATTAACCACCGTTCAAGTACGAAACGCTCGTCGGTAACTCATCATGATATCTGTCCACCACCTGATTGAAGACATCCCCTTCAGAAGTACATTTCATTCTGGCAGTGGACCTGCCCTCCAGTACTTTCCATCCCGCCCTACAATACTTCCAATACTCAGGCAGCCATCCATCTCTCGCACGATAAAGGATATAAGAGGCCACAAAACTCCAAGAAACATTGCCATGTCCTTTCTCAAAGCCTCCTCAACGGTTCTCGAGCCTCGGGGTACTTCTCAGAGGTTTCTCCATGGCGTCCCAGCCAAACTTCACCTGGAACTTACAAATAATTACTCGCCGACAATGCTGAAGCGCTCGACCACCCATCAACACCAACATCCTGCACCTCTGGATCTGGAGGTGACAACGCGCAAAGTTGGTCAGGATATGCCAATTGTTCGTCTTTGCTCAAGAGGTGCCCTCCTTCAAGGACAAGACAGTCGACAACTCTGAATGCATGTGGCGTTGAATTTGGATCCGAGTTTGGATCTGCACCTGAACATCTTGAACATGTCCAGAAGACGCCGAACGGGGATGGTGGGATTTGGCGCGACGCACTTCATCGTTTCGCACATCTTTTCCATCAACCGCATGCATATGCTGACCGTGGAGTCTAGGCGACAACTAACAGGAGGCGTTTGTGAATATTGCACATTCCCTGTTGTGATTGGGCCTGTGGACTCGTAGACGGTAATATATCCCCAAGAGCTGAGATATGGTGGAGCAGATTTTGTGCCAGGACGAGAGGAAAGATTAGACGTTAAACCGTGAGCGCTGAGCGCACACTTGGCCTTGATTATGTGATGAGCAACGCATTAAGCATAATGCATAAGTCCCAGGCTGGATATTAGTCTGGTGACGTTGAGTGCCGCGCGGGGAGATCAGGTGAAGCAAGTAGTTGGGCAACATGTCACTGAAGGCGGTGAAGGTCGTTCGTCAATGGAAGGGGTTCATCGCTAGGCGCCAGCGCACATGTGCAACACCTGGACACTGGCAATCATCAGCCAGCTATTCTTGGAATGACAGCGTGGGCAGTGACGGGACTTACGACAAAGAATTGGCCTCTGAGGCGTCTAGCGCTTGAGGGGCCTGACTGAGGAGCTGGGTCATGGAATCTGCCGCCGGTGGGCGCCCCTTCGCAAGAGACTTGCTCAGCCCAACATCATCTTTCACTATCTATCAAATCCTGCCCACCACAGGTACCAGTGTCTACCCAAATCTCTCCAGAGCAGGTTCTTACCGGGAATGTTCAGCACGCAATGGATCACCGTCAATTCATAGCTCAGATCCAGGCAAAAGTCAAGAAGTATTCTGATATAACTCTCTCAGCATATATTGAAGATTTAAGCCTGGCTATTCGAAAGGTCGTGCCACTACGCTACAATGCGCGTAAGATTAATCGTAACGGCTTCAAAGCGTTGCTTTTTCTTCGTCTTTACGAATTAGAAGGTGTTCCAGACCATATCACTCAAGGCTCGATCCTACTCCTCAACTTTGTATCCTTGTCTCAAGAACCAGGGTATGCCTTCACCTGTTTCTGCTTTGCAAATCACTCTCGTGATCTCTACGAGGAGACAACAAAGATTGAGTATCTGGAACAGTCAATCGAATTGATGCAACGATGGTTGGAGGCGGAAGAACAGGGGAGTGTGGTTCATCTTGCGGTAGCAGCAACCACCTCCTCTTCTTTCATGCATTACTACATTCGTGAGGATGCAGAAGGAGCACTGATGAAGGGAATGAAGTTATACAAGGCAACCCGACAGAAGGCGGAGAACGCTGGTTGGATCTCATCCCTCGGCATGGAGAGGACTTTGTTCGTCATTGGCGAAACCCTTTGCCAACGATATGCGAAGGGTGGATCCGACGATGATCTCGCAAAGTCCGTTCATCTTCTTCTAGATATCTTGAATCTCTTCACCCCCCAAGACAGTTTCTGCTTCACAACCCTTACCACTCTTGTCCTCTCAATGATTTTCCATCTAGCTCGGACTATCAAGTCTTCTGGACTTTGGTTCAAATGCCTCATCGGGCTCCACAATATTTTGTGTGTTTACATTTTGGGAGAATCCAACGGAACCGATCTTCCCGACGTCCTGTTCAAAATTCTAGATGCTTGTCTTACTGAACCCACATCCCATGCTGCATGCGTTCTTCACATTGCAGATCTTTTTCAATGCGGAGGAAAATGCGACAAACTGCCTCATGATCAGTTTTGTTCCGATGATGATGAGGTGAACAATGGTTCGCTCTGGGTTGATTCCTGGGAGGATGATCGTCGTGGCCTACGTGAAGCAATATCAAATGGATATATTCCCCCTCATTTCGTTTTCGGTTTCAAAGCAATTCTGGTTCACCGCCCGGAAACATCCGGCAAGATCCTGTTCCGCGCCCCAAATCCTGTAGAGGTACACGAGTGCTCCTTTGAATTCGAGGTATTTCCATTGAATAGGCACCCGAATACGATGCACAGTAAGCCTAGTTTCATTCTTTCGATGCACTCAATAGTCGCTAAATACATTGACAGAAGTTCCTCTGGATCACATGGCCTTCATACGAGCGGTTGAGAAAATCTGCAAACAAATGTCTTGCGATGAGCTATCTTTTTACATCGACGACATCAGGAAGTTCAACCCGCCCATATTTTCCGCCGTCCCACACCAGTGGACTCAGTCGCCTTGTATCCGCGCATGTTTTCTTAGGACCCGATACGAGCATCATGATTATGAGGATGAAGATTTAAAGGAACTAAAAAACCTGATGGCCACGGTCTGCCTAGAAAAAGAGCCTGGGTACTCCCACATTCTTTGCTATGTCGCAGATAAATGTCTGGACGACGAGACTGATGCGCCATCCGTTAACACCGCTGCCACCCATTTCCAGGCGTACCTCGGGATCCAAGAGCCAGGCTCTCCGGGGTATTTTATAGGTGTTGTTGGGTTGGCGTCAACCCTCCTGTTGTCGTCAATTCATCACGGGGCAGCAGTCACACTTGCTGCATCGCTCGAGATCCTCAGAGAGGTCCTTTCTTCCGGAGAATCTTGGATGACAGCGCGAAAAATATTAATCCTTGGGCGAATCTTGAACAAACGGGTCACACATTTTTCCGCCTCCAATGACGCGCTGACGAAATCCATCCCGATCCTAAAATGCATTCTTGGTCTTCTTCCGCCCCAACCACCCCCATATGTCTCTATCCTGGAACTCCAGGTTGTTTCAATGGCACTTGCCTTATCAAAGTGGGTGTCGGCGAATGACTGGCACGACGCACTTACCTTGCTCGCAAAAGGGTTAGAGCTGTATGTCACTGGAAATGTCTCTAGCAGCGATGGCGAGCCGGAATCGTCAAGACCGTATACGAAGGAAAAGTTGAACACTCTATATGGGCTCTTCACCAGTGCTCTTACAGGATCCTTTACTCTTGAGCTTGAAGCTATGTGTTTGATTCACATGGCGGATGTTCTCCAATATAGCGCCTTCGATGTTTTGCGTCACCCCCAGTCACTCCTTCTATCGTTCACGATATACCAACGAAGCCTGCGTCTGCCACTGAGTCGCAAGATGGCTGATGATGCACATTTCCTAGAGAAAAATGATCTCCACAGGGCATGGGAAGATGAGCGTGAGGCCTTGCGCAAGGCCATCACGGCATATGTGTACCACACAATTGCCCCAGTTGACACTCTCCCAAACAGTTCCTACACGTTCAAATATCGTGTTCTTCGCGACAGTAACCCCAAGCTTTGTGACCATCAATGTATCTTCCGGTACTATCCTATTGAGGGACATCAAGAAACTTTCCATGATGCACGTTTGAAGCTCCAGGACCTGCAACTAGAAAAAAGCTTTCGACTTGCGTGGCCCGAGGACCTCATTGTATTACCGGCGTCAAGCGATTCCTCCGTTCCAGACTTGCCGACAAGCTATAGATTTCCTGAAATTGATGAGCATATCTCGAGGAACGATAACGTGCTTTCTCTTCCGCTGGAGCAGCGAACTATGAAAGCACTCCTTCGGCATCTTGGTTCCGTAGTTCGCCATATTGAGAATTCCTATTTTGACATGACCAAGGCGTTCTTCAATAGCCTGAGACAAGAAGAAGTTTATACGCCGAGTGAACTTGCTCTCGAAAACCGTATACAGGACCTCAAAGACTCGTCCGCTTCTTTCGCACGGACGGCGCCTATCGAGGCTCTCATTGTGAGGGGACCAGAAAAATGTTTAGAGCTTGTTGACAGAACTCGTGCTCTATTCTGGGCGCGGCTCTTGCGGTTACGAACCTCATTCGATGGTTTGCCGGAAGGCCTGGCGCGTCGACTCAAGAAAACCGCCACGATGCTTCATCGTTGCAAGGGACAGGTAAATTCCGGTGTTTCAAAAGCCGAGGCTATAAAGCAGTTGGAGTTAGAGCAGTTGTTTAAAAAGCTAGTGGACCAGGCCCGTTCTGTCCCAGGATTCAAGAATTTTTTGCGACCGAAAGCGTATGATACCTTGATGAAGGTCTCAGCCGAAGGACCCGTTGTGGTTCTGCTTGGAGATTCGTCAACATATGCCGCACTGCTCGTCCATCCATCTGGTGTTGACGCAATTTATTTGTCTACACTCACAGAGAAAGTCCTGGAAAACCTGTTGATAAGGACACTACAAGCTAATCGAGCGGCCCGGTCTATTTTACAAGAGGAGGAATATATCCCAGGACAAGAAAGGGCAGGCAAGCTTAGCAATCCAGCCCGCTCCCTGCCCCCTTATGAAGAGATACTACGTGGTTTATGGCAACACATAGCAAAACCGGTTCTCGACCGCTTGGGCGCTACTTCGGTAAGATTTTTACGCCCTCAAAATCTCAAGCTTATCTGGGACATGGTAGAATGGGGATCCGTTGAAGCGCCCACGTCTTTGGTGGTGTCCCACTGGACGCTTCGAATTTCTTCCTCTCCATGCTGCGGGGATAGGTTTCGGAACACCCAAAGTCGAAAGTGTTTCAACATACGCTGTTTCTTCTTACACACCAACTATTTCAGCCCTCCTCTCCGCTCGCTGGAGGCCTTTCACGCTTTCTAGCTCACAACTAAAAATGCTGGTGTTAGCCCAACCGACGACCAAAGGTCACAAAGATTTACCAATGACGAAGAACGAAGTAAAGGTCATTGAACAGATTATCCCTCCCAACCAACTTCTTCGGTTGGGTGAGGTTGGGACACCGCTGAATATTTCTAATTCAAACCGGACTGTAGAAGATGCGACCAATCACCTTGCTCAAGCTTCCATTCTTCACCTTGCTTGTCACGGTCATCAAGACCCAGATGACCCTCTGAATAGCGGTTTTGAGCTTGAAGATGGGCGGTTGACGCTTGCTAAATTGATTGGCTGCCAGGCGCCCAATGCATTCCTCGCCTTTCTTAGTGCTTGCGAGAGCGCATCAAACGACCTGTCCATTCCGGACGAGACTCTCAACCTCGCAGCTGCTATGCTCTACGCTGGTGAGTAACTTCTTGATCTCCTTGTGGAGTAGCCTTCAAATAGCCAACTAGGCTTTCGAAGTGTTATCGGCACAATGTGGTCAGTTTTTCAAACATTCACCCGTTCCTGGGACATGTTGTAAATATCTGGATTTAGGACGATGAACGATAAAGACGGTCCTGAAGTCGCGCGAACGGTTTATGAAGAGTTGTTCAAAGACCCTGATCAAGAAGTGGACCCTAAATTGATACCATACGCACTTGATTTAGCAGTCCGGAGGTTACAAGAAAAAGGGGTTCACCCGAGCCGATGGGCTACATATATTCATGTCGGTGTTTGATTCGCTTCGTTCTTCATTTTTCGCGACATTATCTACATGAGTGCTCAAAGCATTCAACGGGCACTTGACAAAACAGTTGTCAGACTCCGATATGAATTTGGTGATAGTCGATCAATTTCATATGATTTATTTCAAGAACAAATCATGCTCATATGAGCTCCCCTCGCAATTCTATTCATGATCAGTCCCATTCTCTTTCCACAACACCAAAATTCCAACAAACAAGCCTGAGAGTCGACGAGAGCAGGAGGAGCTGAGCCGCACATGGTGGAGAAGACGACGGAGGATGAAGTGGGGACGGCGAGTCAGGTGGTCCGCGCCTACGCCAAAGCGATAGGCTGAGCGCCGGGAATGCGCGCCTCTGCTCTATCGTTTCGCAATTAGCTGTATATATAGATCCATTCACAAACCAGAAACCCACCAACGACGAAACACTCCAAAAATGCCGCCAAAACCCCGCTCTAAAAGTGAAATCTCCACCACCCTCACCAGTTACCTCACCAACATCCTCCGCGACGAGCCTTTGATAAAGGCTAGGAAGAAGGTCATCACTGAGCTGCTCGCCAACAAGCGCCGCAATCCGCCGTCCGACGGGAAATGTGCCAACAACTCCTTCATGGATCCGCCGCCCGAAGGGAAATATCCCATTAACCGACTTCCCAATGCACTTCTTGCGCGCATCTTCAAGGTCGGGCACGATATGGAGGAGGAGGGAGAGGGCGAAGACGATGATGACGGTTTCCGTTTGGCAACGCCGTTGAAGAAAGGCCCGGTTGGCGGGGGCAAAGAAATCGTCGATGACGATGATGATGAGGGCTGGATAGATGAAAGTGCCGAATATAGTTCCTCCGACGATGAATATTTTCAAAAGAAGGGCTTCCTCCCCTTCCAGATCCTCGCCTCACATGTGTGTAGGCGCTGGCGCGAAGTCGCCCTCCAATCCCACACCCTTTGGACAACCCTTATATTTGTGGCACCTGCTAGATATGATCAACTCGAGGCGTACATTCAGCGATCGCAGGGGTTCCCACTTAATATCTTTATTGATTGTACTATTCCAGATGTACAAGATTCCGACGAGGAGGAGGAGGACGAGGACGAGAACCACGAATGCAAGTTCTTCTCCCAAGATGAGCTGACAAAAATTCTCGATCTGGTCATCCCCCACGTCGCTAGATGGCGAGTATTCGAGTTCTCTGCAACCTTCTACACCTACATCTACACAACCCTCAAGCGCCTGGCCGAATGCCCCGCTGCCCCCCTCCTCAAGATATTCCAGCTATATCACTACGAAGAGTGTGAAGACTGTGACCTCTTCAGCCCCGTAGAGCTCAATACCCGTTTCGTGCCCTTCCACGGCAACGCCCCCAACCTCAAGCACGTCTCCCTCTGGGGCGTGCACATCGATTGGGAAGCGTCTGTCTCTTACCTCTGCGGTTTACAAACGTTCGAACTCGCGTATCACTCCAACGACGTCCGGCCCTCTTACAAAACTTTCTTCGAGATAATTGACAATTGCCCCAATCTCGAAATCCTCACCCTCAGCCTCTCTGGTCCGGCACTCCTTGCAGACTCGGACGAGGAATGGGGTCCGCACCAACTTGAGATCCCGTCGCTCAAGTGTCTTGTACTACGCTATCACGCCCCACACTACGCCACAGCGCTAATGCAGCACCTCTACGTGCCCAACGTCACCCAGCTGGAATTGGAGTTCGATGAACACGATTATTCCGAGTTTATCGTTAAAGCGCTGGCCAAACCTGTAAGGGGCAAAGCAAAGTCGCTCCTTGCACAGTTGGAGCAAATGAAGATTTCTGAGCTTCCTATTGATAACAAGGTGGCTGAAGTGCTGCTGGACCAGCTTGCGGGGCTGTTGACGTTGAACATCAACTGCTCAAAAACGTCAGAGCAGGCGATTCTCAACAAGTTGGCGTGGCAGAAGAATCTGTTTGAGTTAGGTCCATCTGCTGCTGAGGGACATGCAAACGCAACAACATATTGTCCCTTGCTGCACACCATTTACACAACGGGGGTTGACGGCGCGACGATGAAAAAATTCGTAGAGGCGCGCCGCGCCGCTGGGGTACCTTTAAAGAAAGTGCTGATGTGTGATCGCGATAAAATTTCGGCGAAACAAGAAAAGTGGTTGAAAGATCATTTGGAGTCGCTTGAATTTTTCGAACCGTCTGATTCCGAGGAGGAACAACCGATTTGGAGTCTTATCGAGAGTGACGATGAGGAGGACGATGAGGAGGAGGAGGAACCACCGAATTTGATGGAACTTATGGGTCACACGATCGACAATGAGAAGGAAAAGGACTATGAGGGAGAGGAGGACGATTATGACAAGGAGGAACTACTGCGTATAAGTAATTTTGTCGAAACTGATTTTTATCGACACCATGAGGGAGAGGATCACGATGAAGAAGAGGAATCATCGAAATTGACGATAAGAAAACTAATGATGAGGAGGCAGAGGAGGGCGATGGAGAGGAGGAGGAACAACCGAGTTTGATGAAATTTATCGATGTTAACTTGAGATTGACGATGAGGAAGAGGAACCGCCAAGTTTGATGAATCTTGACTTGGGAATCGTGATTTGACTGTACGGTACTTACATACTTACCAGTATACTGTAGGTGTATTTTGACTTGATGGCACAATGCTAGAAGGACGGATGATACCACAATGATCATGGTTGGGATCCTTCAACTGGTTTAAAAATATCACCGTAAAAAAGAGGGCGAAACTGGCAACCGAACCCCCATAGGCATAAAGGTCGTGAATTCGTCGTACAATCGTTAAACTGTGTAACAAAGGTTTGAAGCAGAAATCCCATAGTGTGATGCCAGGTATAGTAGAGTGAAAAGATGAGGCCCGCACATCCAAAAAAATCAAGCAAAATCTAGGCCGTGATTACCTGAACCCTCACTGGCTTACTTCTTTCCTTTCTTCTTCTTATTCTTTCCAGCCCCCGTGGTCTCAGGTTCCTTCGAAGTTTCACCTTCAGGCTTGTCCTCGGCAGGGGCAGCTTCCTGGTTATTCTTGCCCTTCTTGCCCTTCTTCTTCTTGGCAGTCACCGCAAAGCTACCCCACCCTTCCTCCTCCTGTGCCTCCTGTTCTTGAGCACCCTCTCCTTCAACCCCACCATCCCCTTCGCCTGTGGGGCTGGTAACCTCCTCAGGATCCCCAACAGCATCAGCATCAGCGCTCTCTTCCACAGCAGAGATTTCCTCGATAGTAGTAATAGCAGGTGGTGGTATGGGTGTTGCTTCCTCGGATCCATTGGCAGGCTTGGCCTCTCCAGTCTCTTGAGTGCCGCCTCCGATTGCGCCCAACGATGCACCAAAATCATTCCCAAACGATCCAGAGTTGAAATCAATGTTGTCGAACGCAGAGTTGACCATTGTATCCGTATTGTTCGCAGGCGTATCAGCGAACACTGATGAACTCCCAAATGCTCCTCCTCCTCCCCACCCAAAAGATGACAACTTGGAGGGGGTGGTAGCCGCTGGAGTCGTTGCTGCTG
This sequence comes from Laccaria trichodermophora, assembly GCA_018417955.1. Classification (NCBI taxonomy): domain Eukaryota; kingdom Fungi; phylum Basidiomycota; class Agaricomycetes; order Agaricales; family Hydnangiaceae; genus Laccaria; species Laccaria trichodermophora. Next base: position 145,577 of record JACTVC010000019.1, read on the forward strand.
GCGTGTTTCCCTTGGATTTCTTGCCCTTCTTCGCCGTAGTCGTGGTCCCCCAGCCCATGTTATCGTCATCCCATGCTGGAGCTGACAAGGAGGAGAACAAACCGCCGCCACCACCACCACCAAAGACGGAAGTTTGGGCAGTATCTGCGCCTGTGTCGAAGTTGAACAATTCGGCAGCTTTCGCTTCTTCTGCTGCTTTGTCTTTCGCCTCTTGCTCTTTCCTTGCTGCCTCCTCTGCCTCATTCGCAATCCTAGCTGCTTCAGCAGCATCATCTGCCTCTTTCTTTTTCCTCTCCGCCTCAACCGCATCCGCTTTCTCTTTCTCAATCCTAGCAGCCTCAACATCTGCCTTCTCCTTCTCGATTCTTGCCGCCTCAGCAGCGGCAGCAGCATTCGCATTCTCCTTCTCGATTCTGGCTACCTCAGTAGCGGCAGCAGCATCTGCCTTCTCTTTCTCGATTCTGGCTGCCTCGGCAGCAGCAGCATCCTCTTCCTCCTTCTTCCTGGCTGCCTCAGCTTCCTTCTTCTTCCTAGCCTCCTCAGCTGCAGCTTCCTTCTTCTTCTTAGCCTCCTCAGCTGCAGCTTCCTTCTTCTTCTTAGCCTCCTCAGCTGCAGCTTCCTTCTTCTTCTTAGCCTCCTCAGCTTCAGCTGCCTTCTGCTTCCTAGCCTCCTCAGCTTCCTTCTTCTTCCTAGCTTCCTCAGCTTTATCCGCCGCCTCTTGCTCCTTCCTAGCTTTCTCATCTGCCTCCTCCTTCTCCTTCTTCTTCTTCTCCTCCTCAGCCTTTCCCTCAGCTTCCAGCGCGGCCAACCTAGCTGAAGGCGTAGTAGCTGCAGGGGTAGTAGCCGCCGACCCTTTCTTCTTCTTCTTGTTCTTCCCAATACCACCAGCCTCCTTGACAGTCTCATCAGCCGGCGTAAGAGGTGTTTCCTCGACGGCAGGTGTAGTAGCAGCCGCAACGGGTGTAGTAGGCACAGCGGGCGTCGAGACCTTAGGCGACGCTGTTGCCCCCCAACTATCTTGTGCAAAACTCTCTGCAGCCACCTCCTGCTGCGCAGGATTCAAAGGGCTCAACAGCTTTGGGGACCCAGCAGCCCTAGGTCCAGACCCAAGAAGAGCAGAGGCAAGAGAAGGCGAGTTGAGAGCAGCAGCGATGTCAGCTGGAGCTGGAGGATCGAAAACGAGCGGTTCAGAAGCCTGCGCGAAGGGAGATTTACTGGCGAGGGTAGCAGGTGAGTTCCTAGACGCAGCCGCAGAGCTTTTCTTTTTCTTCCCCTTCGCAGTAGTAGTGGGTGACTCGACGATGGGTGCAGCAGAAGCAGGATCTTCCCAATTTTGTTGCTCTCCCGCCAACGCCGCAGGACCCTCATCAAACAAAGCAGGAGCAACCACCGTCGTACTAGTCTCCCCAACCACAGACGTCAAAGGCTCATCGAATATGGACTTGGGCGCGCCAGCACTATCACCGAATATCGACCTCGAAGCGTTGTCTCCAAACGCAGACTTGGGGGTACCAAACATCGACTTGGAGTTATCTCCAAACGCAGATCGTGGAGTACCAAAAATGGATTTATGTCCTTCTCCAGAGGGCGTCAGGGACATGGACCCTGCAGGAGGGAGTTCCTCTGCGGGTGGGGGTGCACCAAAGATGGATGTCGAGTCTGCTGCTGTTGAATCCAAGGGGGACTTGAGTCGGTCGAAAAGGGGGGATGAGCGCGCTTGATGTTGATCACCAATTGCAGATCTAGGTGGGGCTTCCCAAGTTGCAGGAGGAGCTTGGTCGACAGGAGGTACTACCTCTGCTGCTGCTACTGCACGATCCCTGCCTCTCTGAGAAGAAGCTCGAGACATTGATATTGACGCGGCAGTTGCAGTTGCAGGAGTCACAGGCCTAGAAGACCCATGTCCATTCGCATAACCCTCCAATCCCCCACCAGGCTTCGGCACAGCAATCGAGTTGCTCCTCGAGACAGCCCTGGAAACAGGCGTCCTATCATAATCCCTGTCCCTGTCCCTCTCCCGCTCTTTCCCCTTATCCAACGCCGTCCTCCTCCTATCCGACTCACTCCCCGTTCTATCCCCATCACTGCTCTTCAAAGAATGAGCAGGAGCGCGCGAGTGCACAGAAGGTGAAGAAATGCCGCTTGGGCCCTTGGACGACAAGGAGCGTTCTACGCGGACTATCTCTGGTATAGCAGAAACGGGTGTCTCTCGTCCACGTCTGATGCTGTTCTCTCTTTCGGAGTTGTACGAGTCTGTAGGTGTGCGTGCACGAGAGGAAGGCTCTGAACGCAGACGCTCTGAGCGTGGTGTGTTGTTATAAGAGGAGGAGACGTCGTCCTCTGGGTATGTGTCTGGTTCGTCTTCTTCTGCCCTGTGCCCGCGTTCGTTGTATACAATCGCTGCTGGGCCACTTGTGATTTTTTGTCAGAAAATTGCGAAAGGGTGAAAGAAGAGAGAACGTACTATTTCGTGGTTCCCTATTCAACAATGAAAAGTTGAATCAGCGCTTGGAAGTAACATGGAGGAGAATAAAAACATACATTATCCATCCACTTGATCCTCGCCTTGAACTCCGTCAACCCAAAATGAATCTCAACAGAAAACACAATGGTCCAATACGTCTTTCCACCCCTTCCTTTCTTGGGCTCTGCACTTCCACTTAGAAGGGACAAGTCCGCGCGTACGACACACAGTGTCGAGAAGTCATCTATTTCCCCAAAAAAGCTCCATCAGATAAACAAAGAAGACGAAAGGAAGAAAGAAGAAACCCACCAGCCTGTCTCTCAATCCACTTGGGTACAACATTCCCGCCTCTATAACACCAAATCTCCACCTCAAACACAGAGAGCATAGACAAATTCGTGAGTTCCGTACAATACTTCCTTGTAAACACCGTCGATTCTTTCACTTTGACACTCTATCATCCACATCATCAGCATTCATGCCAAAAGGAAATCCAAGGAAGAAAGGAAGAGAGAGGGAGAGAGATCCAAGCAAGGAAGAAGAAAAAGAAGAAGTAGATAGATAGAAGAGACGCACAACCCGAGGGGAAAAAAAGAGAGACAGAGATCCACAAGGAAGAAGGAAGAAAGAAAAAGAAACAAACGAAATGGACAATCCAAGGAAGAAAAGAAAGAGTGACGCAAGAAAAGAAAAAAAAACTTACCCTCGACAAAATACAATCAAACGCATCAGGCAACAACTTCGGCCCACTCGGAAGCTCACAAAGCCTCTCCTTCCTCGCAACATGTTCCGGATCCTGCATGTCCAATTCCCTCAAAAACTCGACGCCGTACATGAATTTGGACATGCGCGCCGCGACGTGGTGGTCGCAGTAGAACCCGATCGCGCCGTCTGCTACTGCTTTGGATCTGTTTTTTTGGTGTCAGTGGGAGGTAAGGGAAAAGGGAGAAAGGAAGAGGAACGAACGTTTGTGTATCTGGCCTGCTGACGGTTACGCCGAATGGCGATAAACGTTCTTGGAGTTGCCTAGCATTTCGATTTCAATAAGATTCTTTGAGATAGATGGAGAGAAGACGTACGTGAACAACCAAGGAGACGCAGCGTAGCCTCCTACCAGGAAAACCGACTATTCATTTATTCAATGTCAGTCAGCGGGGTAAAGGTGAAAAAAGGGGGGGTAGAGAGAGACCTTGATTGTACCGTTAGAAGCGTCGATTTGGGCTTTGATAGCTGTGACGGCGGCTAGAGAGAAAAGAGGTTTTGGTATATGCATCGTAAAGAGGGGAAGTGGAAGACTCACCGTCTACAGAAGGCTCAAACAGATTCGCAACTGCCAATAAATGAATCACATCTCAAAAATCCCAAAAACCGGATGGATGGAACATACCTTCATTCCTACACACGGCCAACACAATCAGCTCAAACTTCCTCCTTTTCTTTTTGATAAAGAGAAACTCACCCAGTCAACTTCAACTGCCCACCTCTAATACCCACACTCAAATCCTTATCAAGCGGCGATCCAAACGGAATAAACTGCAACTCCTTCCGATCCCTAAAAAGCCTCTTCGTCGTCTCGTCAAACTTGCGCGTGATGTGTTCTACGGCGTCTGGTGTGCCGTATTTTGAGTTTTTCAGTTTCTCTGTTCGATTAAACTTGAGTTTTTTTTTGAAAGACAATGAGGGAGGCGGGAGGAGTACCTTCTAAGAATTCCCGAGCGCGTCGGCTTACAAATACAGAACCTGCAAAAATACCTGTGTGTTGTGCGTGGTTAGGATTGGAAGGGAGGGAGGGGTGGGAAAGGCGTACAATCGGGAGGTGCGATTTCCTCCATTACAAGTGGCGCTGTGCCTCGAATAGCGTATGAGCTGATGTCCAGTGTGCCTCCTCCGGCATCAGCGATTAAAAATCCGTGTTTCGATGGGTTCTACACCAACAGGTGAATAAACGAAGAGGAAAAAAGAAGAAGGCATACAGAAAGAACATCCGCCGCAAGTCCATTCAAAACACACGCATGCAAACTCGCCTCTCCCTCCGTAACGAACCTAATCCTCGCCTTGCCTTCATTCGTATCAGGTATCAACGCGCCATACACCGCTGCCCTACGCATCTTTGTCTGTTGTGCGCCTTCCCAGCCGTTAGGATGCGACAGCACGAACTGGATGTCGTTCTCCACTGCGTTCCATAATGCAGCGCCGTTGGCGTGTGTGTCTGTTATGAAGATGCGGGTGCAGCGGTAGAGGTAGGCTAGAAAGTCACCGAAAACGTGGACGGCTGTTTTGCGCTTTGGGAGAGGGGAGAGGCGCATGCCGTTCATGTTTAGTTGCATTGTCCGGGGGCGGAGACGGAGTTTGAAGCTGTGTGGATGATGTGAATATGAGACAAAGGGGGCAGAGGGGAGGGGAAAGGGCGTACAGTTCTGCTTTGATCCATTGTTCGTCTTCTGCTTGTGCTAGGATGGAATTACTCTCTGCTTCTGCGCCTGCGGCCATGAGTTTCCCGCTCTTGTCGTAATAGATGACAGAGGGGATCTTTGAGTTTCCTGCTACATGTTCTTGACCTGGGAATCTGTGCGTTGAGGTTGAGTATACTCTTGTGTGAGTGGTGGTGGTGAGATCGAGCGTACCGGGTAACACCGTGTATTTTCGGGATCTCTCCTGGTTCTAGAATGGCATAGGATACCTGAGAGAGGGTTAGCAAGGGACGATGATGAACAAAAGAGTGATCGAAATGAGTAATAACGTACCCCGCTGAATGTGGTCCCGACGTCGATTGCTATTACGAGTGATCGAGATAAGCCGCTGTATGGTTTGCGTGTCTCTGCGGTAGAGTGCTTCATAGTAGAGACTTGAAGAGAAGGAAGAAAAAAAGAAAGGAACACGAGTTTAAGCTGTGGGAGTTCAACTATACCCGAACGGCATCCGTGGCTACAATGCGTTTGAGGCGAGGCCGCGATCTGTTCCGCTATTAGCAAGTATACCCTGGCTATAATTGTGTTTGTCCTTGTAGCATGGCCCTCCTTCAATCCATCCTCGATACTGCCCGCGACTATCTCCAACCAGTCCCTATTCAAAATCAACGCTCCTCATTGTCCCCTTCACCCACTTCACCCTCCTTACGTCAGCGTTTGGATGCAGCGTGCCATTCCCCAACCTCCTCACTTGCCAACACGCCCATCCCAACCATGCGCAGAGAACTCGATACAACAAAGCATGACCTCGCACGCTCCCAAGCCGATGTAGCAAGGCTCCAAGAGCGCTGCAAGATGCTCGAAAAAACACTAAAAGAAACACGGGATCTGTTAAGAACACGCGATGGGGAGCTGGAAAAGATGAGGAGAGATCGAGAGCGCGAACGGGCGCTTTTGGAAAGGCGTAAATCAGATATAGCCATTCATACAGCCCATCATACCACAAAGGATCTGTTCTCCCGCCATAGCTCCCTCGATATCCGGAGCAGCGCATCTGATATCGCCCGTGGGGTACAGATGAACGGCAACGGCCACCACGTCAATGGGAAAAGCACCAGACGTTCCCAAAGCCTCCATCGTCACCTCGTCCAACTCGACGACCTCGACCTCGACTTATCCTCATCAGACGAAGACCGCGCTCGGGCCCGTACCTCCGAGATCTACATGACCCGCATAGACTCCTGGTCCGGCGCCCAGGTCCTTCAAGCCGTCCACGACATCAACAGCGAGATCCTCCAATTCGCAGCATCAGCCACCGAAATCTTCTCCTTCTCCCCTTCCCCTTCTTCCAGTACATCATCATCACGCTCCATCCAAGCAATGCACGATACCTCCGCACGCATCGGGCCAAACTTTACTCGGATCCTCTCAAACAGGGATCACTCCCAAGACCCCATCCTCGTCCAACTCGCACTCCAGTCCTGCGTATCCCTCTGCATAGCTCGGGCATTCACCTCTTTCTGCATCGGGCTCCCTTCCAAATCCGATGGGGTCCTATCCCAGATCTACGCGCGTATGAGGGCGAGCGAGGCCCAGCCCACCGCATCAAAGTGGCGTGCGTTGGCTCATGCGCATGTTCATGCTATATACCCGACGTTGACGGAGTATTCGATTAATGAGTTGAGTGATACGATATTAAGATGGACTGCGGATATTTTTTTGATTACGGGGTGTCATCATCCGCCTGATCCGTCACATACGCCGTCGTCCTCACCGCAATCTATCAAATCTATCTCGGTCTCTCCACCTTCCACACGCACCACCACAACCACCATGGACACCGCCTCCGCCCTCCGTGCGCGGTTCACAGAGCAAGTCCGCCGTATCTCAAAAGCAGTCTTGAAACTCGAAAAAGTAGCGAGACAAGAAACGATGTCAACATCTTTCGAAGTCGTCGTAGCCGATCCCCTACACCCCCTCTTCGTCCCCGAGGGAATGCAAGATGCGTTTGGGGAGTATGGGCCTAGTAAAGGTGCTGTGCTTGCTACGACCGAGTTGGGGTTGAGGTGTGTTACGAGGGTTGTTGCGGAGAGGGAGAGGGAGGGAGGAGGGGAGGTGAGGCTTGAGGAGAGGGTTTTGTTGATGCCGAAGGTGGTGCTTGAGTCGGTTTTGGATGTGTTGGGGCCATAGGGAGGAGGGATTTATGCATGGATTTAGAGATGGATATACCATGTATGATAATTGTATTTTATGTATGTTTTTTGCCTTCACTACAATACATACTATGTACCATGATAATGACCAACCGTGGATATTTATTTAAATTTATTCCTGGTAACTACTGGTTCTTTCCCCCCCGGAATTACTGTTCAGCAATCGCTATCATTACTGTCGTCAGGCTCAGGCTCATCAGAGTCGCACTGATACCTCAACGCTCCACCAGCACATCCAGCAGCCTCACTCGGCGTCATCATAAACTTCCTTGAGCCTACGAGGATCAAGGGAACGGGTTCGGAAGACTCAGTTACCCCGTACTCTCTAATGCACTTTGAGAGCCGCGTCATCACATCCTTAAGATTCTTAATAAGATGGCTCCTCGACGGCGTCGTCTCCGGCAGTGACCCGTCACTCCAGTAACTCCGGAAGTCCTCCAAGTACGCAGGATGAACGGTCAGTTTCTCCATGTGAGGGAGTTGGGTGGTAGCGTCAATCAACGACTTCTATACCCTTCGTGAGCCCAGCCTCACCATCGGAAACAACACATCAACTCACCGCAGCATCATCGAGGGCTGCCGAGACGAGGCTACCCTCGAGGATCTCCAACTTCTTGCATAGCGAGATCAACATGAGAGCTTGGTTTCCGAAGCACCACCCTCCTTCATACTTGGGCCTGATAATGAGTTCTTCAACCGAGCTCGTATGCTTGCCTAAGCAAAGGTTATAAAATTGATTGGCGGCAAGATCAGATCGTTCCTTTGTCCCGAAGTTTATATAGGCCAGACGCAGTTTCTTCAATCCCGAGTACGATGAGATATAATCGAGAAGGGTGGTAGAGACATGGTTCACATCAATGCCGTTGAGACGGACATCGGTCGTCTTCAATACCACCCATATCTCGTCTGGATGCGTAACATGCGCCCCATCTGGGTCAGACTCCGTTGTCGAGCAATTGTGTAGTGTCAGGGACGTCAGGCGGTGGAGATGAGGAAGTGTTATGCTGTCGAGCTTCAGTGAGAATCCCTGCAAACCCAGATGCTGTAGTGGTAAGGCGAGGTTTGGAGGGCAGTTCCTCAGGAGACGATGAAGGGATGCTTGTGAACTGTACATAGGTCGCAAATGAAGGGTGTGCAGGTTTGGCGAGTTCGCAATCAAGAGCGAAAGGGGTTCAATGATTTTCATGAAAATATCGTTGCTGGGCGCAGATATCTTGATGCTCTGCAGATTACGTAGAGATTGTAGCTGGAGGTCTGGCGTATTAAAACTTTCTATAATGAGCTCTAAGGATTCAAGGAGGGGAAGAGTTCTGACGGCATTCATAACTGCTGTTGGCGTCCACTCTGAATCGTACCTACCAACGTTCCATCTTGTAAGAGATGTTAATTCGGAGCATTTGAAAAGATCAATGGGTGACTCACTTGAGACTTCGCAAGTTGCTTAAAGAGGCGATGGCCACCTGAAGCATGGCCTGCATCTTTTCCTCAGCAATCTTCACGTCAGGAGTGGGCGGCGGCTCCACCCATCCCCCCGTATCTGGGTCAAACACCCAAGTAGGGGAGCGATTGGATGGGTCCTTCAAAGGACAGAGGTTACGCATGTGCAGGTCGCGTGTGGCTGTCGCCGCGCGATTGCCCCGCGTCGCCAGTGTCGTGAGTTGTGATATGCCAACATCAAGTCGAGGCTTTGTAATGTCAATGGTAATCGATTGGAGAATGTGCGATTCGAGTACGCTGCTCATCCTCTTGCAAACGAGGCGCAAGTCTGCAACATTGTTCCCCAACTACAGAAAAGAAATGAGCGAGTCAATGAAAGGGTTGTCGATAAGGAATCCAATGAATATAAGTACATACCTCTGTCCCGATTCGCTGGATAAGTTCGGGCGCTAGGGAATCGAGGGTAGACATGATGGTGGTCTAATGCAAGTTGGAGGAACATTGCTGAGTTAAGTACTGCCGTTTGCATAATTCCGTGAACGCCGCGATGTTTTTTCTTGAGGTTACTTCCAAGGTTGAGGTGTGTGACGAGGGCGGTTTTGGAGAGGAGAGAGGGGAGTTGAGGCTTGAGGAGAGGGTTTTGTTGATGCCGAGGGTGGTGTTGTAGTCGGTTTTGGATGTGTTGGGGCCGTAGGGTACGGAGGGATTTATGGATGGATATACGAGGTTGACCTGAGGATACCATGTACGATATTGTATTTTATGTACGTTTTTTGAATATGACTGGCTTCACTACAATACACAACGTCGCCTTATGTACTGGTTATACCTCTTTCGCCAAGCCGGCAGTGATCTTCACTACCTACTTCAATTTTCGTGCGCCCACCATGATGAACCACTTGCCAGTGCGTTCGTTTCGTCCGTTCATCATGAAATTATACTCAGCAAATACTCAGTCACTCAATTTCTCGCTCCTCTCAACCCACCATCCAACGACTCATGCCAATAGCGCGTCAACCATGTCTTCAGAGGTGCGGAGACAATCACAGCGAATCTCTCCATCGGCAAGAACAATCGAACGCTTGTTCTGTGATTCCCTGGTGATGCTCTTAACGTCCGACCTCGACACGTTCGGGAGAAGTTAGCGTGTACGGCCTGGAGCGAGATCAATTCTCCTACGCAAGTTGCTCAGAGGGTCTCCGCGGTGTCAGGGTGGGCTAGGTCAGCCTTCATCTTTCACTACCGCCTCCTTCCTCATCCATCATGAATTTTACTTCCTCGTCACCAGAGATGACCGCATAATGGCCCAATAAGGGGGTATACACAAAACTATATCATGAGTTTGCGGGCTTGGGTGGGGATTATGCAAGGCACAGGCTGAGGGTCAAGTATCAAGACCCATGGCTTCTCAAGGTTAAACTCATTTCTATTCGATATCCATTACCGCGCGCGCAGGTCTCCTGTCCAGTCTCAAAGGGTCTACCCTCTTTTCAAGCCTTTTCCAATTGAGAGGGCCGACATCCACCGCTTCTTCAAAGCAAATAGTATGGGTCCACAGGACGTAGGTCCCTTCACCCTCACCACTCGATTTATCGCATCTAATTCAGCTCACTCTTCCCATGGCCAGCCGACTACATAGGCGGTGATATCTACTGCTCAGCTGGCGCCAGCCTCTTATCCAATATTCTCAAAAAGCCAGAATGGCCCATCTGTTGGGTGAACGCTGGTCGACTAGACGCCCTGGATAAATGTGTGTCAAGTCCATCTATCTTCCGCCGATTTGTAGGGAGTTCAGCAAATCCTGTTTTTTTTTTGCGACGAGCTCAGCCCGAGTACATGATGATGCTACCGACAACAAATTATTTTAAAACGGTTCTCCGGCATCATGCATCAAGCGCACGATCCATCTGCATTGACCATTCCACAAACTGAGTAGCCATAGGCTCTCCCGTTGCCATCAATATGTTTGGACGGACATTGACATGGGCCAAATTCAGGACAATTAGTGCCATCCTCGCATCTATTCACAATTGTTGAGTTCGTTAGTGTTACTATCAGCTCTTCAAGTGAATTTCTTCACTCACACGCAGCGTTTACCTTTGGCACAGTGTATACCACTGTAGCCGCTGGGGCAGTTATTGCCGCATTCATCTAATCCCAAGCTTCCTCCACAACGGATTTTAATGTCGGCGCCGCTTGAGTCATTGTTTTTCCAGCAAGCTGCACATTGGGAACTGCACTGGATTGCCACTGCCGCCTGGATGAAGGCAGATGCCAAGAACATGCTGAGTGCCGTAGAGAGCTTCATTGTGATGCTGACTTTGAAAAGAAAAAAAGATCAGCTCGAGCTGATTCAACAGAGAACTACAGATGGGCACTCACTCGAGTTCGACAAGCTTTGTCGAGAGAGAAATTCTGAATGATTATCCCCCAAGCATTTGGCACCTTATATACTCCAGCGTGCTCGGCGTACTCGGCGTGAAGGCGACACATCGGAACGTGGTTAAGGCTGTCGTTGCCTCCAGCTAGAACAGGTGATGCAGGACGTCTTGAAAACGGCCACCCGGTTCGGGTAAATCTGCCTTCTTGTATGTGCACTTGTCAAATTGTGAGTACGTGCGACACTCGTGGTCTCTCATTCTTGAGTCGACACCTGGTCCTGGGCCCCCATACATTGATCCGACGCATTTCTACGATGGTTGATGAATCATGCTTCTCGATTCTCTCTCCACTTTTTCCGGTGTTTTGTCGATGCTTGTCCTATTAGTGTTTATTCATTGACCCATGGTGATCCTCTGCTTTTTTTGTCTTTGATTTTCTTTCTCGCGGCGAGCTTTTTGTGTCACGGCTTTCTACGGATTGAGTTCGTATGACATGTCATGTATCTAAAAATAGCCATCGATGTAGAAAAAATAACCACGCACAAGAATACTAACTTCCCGGTTGTTTCTGCTTCTTACTGCTCCGCAGCTTTTACTGGGGTACATGTTCTCAGTTGCTTAGTGAAATTGCTATCTCATGACCTGAATGTGCGATTGAATCGTCCATCTCGATTCGCACAGGTCGAAAACTTATCCGGAGTTCTTCCATTATTCATTCGACTCTCAATTAGTTTAGCGATCTGAGGTGTACCAGTACACCTAATGAATTGGTAATTGGGATGGCAAATAAGACGGCGAACGTGCTGCGAGAAAATGTTACTGTGGCGACTTTCGACGATGATTCTGAATTCCTTGCTGAATTCAGATGATAACTGATTGACGATGTTTGGTCGTCGTTCGAGGTCACTGCATGACTGGTCACGACCGCGTCCGCGGCAGCTCATTTCCACAATGACCACGACGATCCACATCGAGGGAAGGTGCTCGCAAGGTCAAGGATCCCAGGCTCAGAGTGAGTTTCTTATATAACACGCTCGTATGTCGTCAGTGAATATTTTTAGCTTGACAGATGCGCTCCATTGCAATTGCCCATACTGCGGGCACTGCCAGCGCTAGGAGCGCTTTACACTATTTCCTTGCTCTGTGCGCCAGTTCTGGATCATGCTCAATATTGGGTGTTTTTCTTGGCTCAGGCGATGGCTTTGTAAAGATAGGATTGCGGATTGTGCGGACCACCTGGAGGTTCAGAGCAGTACCGGAAACTTGCCGGAGGATCAACGAAGCATCATTGCAGATGTAGCTGTGGTTACACGGAGCGCGATAATGACGTCCAGTGGGGTGAGTGGTCCATCTGTCCCTTGTGAGCTTTTACGAAAGATTTCATGTCCGCAGACATCGTCGGGAAACAATCGAGCGATTGTCCCCACGACCACAGAGTACTTCACCGCCAGTGTGAAAGAAGCTCTAACGCTGCTACAAAGTGTATCATCTGCGATACCGGTACCATTCCTGAGTGAATCGTTCAAAGTTACCCTGAAAATCATTGAACTATGCGAGGTTTGTCGTTTCTGAGCCCACCTTTGCAACGAAGGGCTTTAAACAAGTTCCAGGGCGCATCGGCTGTTGGAGAGGGGGTCAAGGAACTCAAAGCTAGAGTTAGGAATCTCATGACCATCATCGCCAATCACGTAAAGGCCCAAAATTATGTCGAATGCAACAGGATGACAATTGCGAATGCCATGAAGGACATGGAAGGGGACATCGGAGAATTACTGAGGTTTTTGCCCTTTAAATTTGGTTTGAGATGGTCTGATGACCTTGTAGCACTCTCAAGACAATTTACGAGGATTTGGAGAAAATCGGTGGGCAGAACAAATTGAAAGTAATGTTCACAGGTGTGAATACGAAGAAGCTTGAAGGCTGTGTGAACAGGCTGTCAACTGCTATGGAAGAACTCAGGGTATTCAAAGTCTCTTCATGTTTTCTATCACTTGCCTTCGCTCAACATTTTCATCATCTAGTTCACAAACGATCTCGGAAACACTTTCCGCCTACAAAACATTGAATCCTGCCAAGAGGAGACGCACAATCTTATGCAAGGCGTAGCCACCAAACTAGACAATGTCGCATGGAGGCGTGATCAATTAGACATAGTCGTTCAGCAACAAATGCCTCTCAAGTCGGAGATATTTCACGGACGCGAAATCCTTGTCCAAGACATTGCTCGACTCCTCATCAAAAAGGAAACCTCCCGCGTTTGCATTCTAGGTGCAGGAGGAATGGGAAAAACTTCAGTTTCCCTTGCTGTCGTCGAATCAGCCTTGATCAAAACCCACTTCTCCCCCCGAGCACCTTTTCTGGGTTCCCTGCAACGAAGCGGCATCCGCGACCCTCCTCCTTGAGCTCTTATACACGCAACTCCAAATACCACGAAACAAACACATTACGCTCTCAGAAATCATCTCTCAACTCGATGCCATCACCCAACCCCTCCTCATCTTACTTGATAACTTCGAGACGCCATGGAACACACCTGATGGACGGCAGAAAGTCGGCGACATCCTCCGAAAGCTAGCCATGCTGAAGCATGTCTCCATCCTCGTCACCATGCGTGGAAGCCAAGCTCCCTGCGACAAAGCCATCACTTGGCAGTCGAGGTTTATCCAACCTACCGACGAAGAGGCATCCCTCCGCATCTTCCGCGACATCAACCCGGATTCGGAGAACGACCCTGATGTCAAAGCGTTGCTGGCCAGGCTGGGACACATGCCTTTCGCTGTTACCCTCATTGCCAATCTCGGGAAACAAGGGCAGTCAACAGCGAAGGAGTTGTTGAATGCGTGGTTGAAGTTCGGGCCCGACATCCTTCCAGGCCAGAATGAACAGAGCATGAACAGGAGTATCAGCCTTTCCGTTGATGGGTCCCTCGTCAAGCAAAATCCAAGCGCTAACCTCCTTCTCAAAGTTCTCTCATTGTTACCAGCAGGAACGACGAAAGAGAACCTATCCTGGTGGGCCCCAACTCTTGAGAAATCTATGATTCCCTCTGCCATTGCTGGCCTATCAGCTGCAGCTCTACTGGCCCAGCAATCCACCACCTCCCCCGTGCTCTCCCTACCACCTGTTGTTCAATCATTCATGCAGCAGCAAAATCGAATTGAGGAGGATGTCCGAGCCCAGACTTTCTCGTCGTGTTGCCAATACATCATAGACAATGCATGCCGCTATGATGATCCCCGATTCCGTGTCAATGCAAAGGATCTCGCAGCTGAAGACACCAACATCCGATCTGTCCTTTTCAGCCGATCAGCCTACTCCGATTTATCTGAGAAGACTATTGAAGCGCTCATTGCCCTCAGCTGGCATTACTGCGACAGGGGGCGGGGTCCAGAGATCGCCTGCCGTACAGTAGAAGCAGCCAAAGCCTTCGGGGTAACTAAATATATTGCGTCAGCGCTATGGTGCCTAGGAAGGACATCCTACGACGTCAGCGACCACCCCGCCTATGCCAACTTACAACAAGCCTACCAGCTCTTCAACACCCTTCCCCCTGATAACCTCACTCAACGATTTGGTGGCCAATGCGGTATCGACTTCGTCTACTGCGCCCGACACGTCGATGAGGAGACCAAGATTGTCTCTTTGGCGAGGGACGTGGAAGCGAGGTGTGCCACCCTCTCGGACAACCTCATACATGCACGGAGTCTCATGTCCCTTGGGGTCGTCCTAGACACAGCCAAGCATTGGTCAGACGCACTCCACTCCTTAAGCCAAGCCATAGCTCTCTTGAAAGTTTTGAAGAATAATGCGAACCTCGCATATGCGTATCAAATCACTGCCCGGGTGCATTGCCACCAACATCAGCTCCAAGACGCGTTGGTGGCTGTTGAAACAGCGTGGAAGTACGCGGAGTTGAGCGACAGCCCCTACCTCAAAGCATTCATCTCCCAAGAACATGCTGGGATCCTCCTTAGCGCTGATAGAGTTCAGGAAGCGTGGGGTTGTTTTGAGACATCGCTGGTCATGCTAAACGAAGCGATTGGTTTTTCCGACTTGGAGTCATTCTGGTATGGGCACCCTCATGAATGGAAAGCGTTTTCGCTTATGGTAAAGGAACTGCTGGAAACCCGGGTTAGGTGTGATACGGGATCGGAGAGCGCGCGCAGCAGTGCCTTAATACAGTACGATAGGTTGACTGCCATGGCGTTAGCGTCAATCGGAATAGGACAGGCTGGTTAATCGTATCTTTTTCAAAGCTGGAGCTAAGTCTACATGGGGGGTCTTATATACCTCCCCGGGGTGTGTATGTATGTGTAAAAAAATCCTAGTAGTAATAGGGGTGAAATCGGAGGGACTTGAGAAATACAAAAAATTATGCTGTGCGAGCATTAGTGTTTTGTGTGTTGTCCTCGTCCATGAGAGCATTAGTGGAATGCAGAGTTGACGTCGCGGCCGCAACGCTACGCTTTTTTTCACCACGCGACAACTTTCCTTAGTGAATCAACTCCGACAGGTAAATGCCCTCGCTACAACCAACCGTCGACACACCCGCTACAGCTTTGACTGAGTTTCAAATCCTTGATGGCCACATAGCATGCTCCGTACATACCAGATCTTTTACATTGAGTAACACCGTAAAATTCCCAAAATGTGTGAAAATTTCAATCCCCTTCTTACTGAATGGTATTTCTGTTATGTAGAAATTAGGTATGGCATCACGTATAGAGGTAATTTAACAGGAAAGTATGTCTCAATTTGAAGTCCGCCCCAAGTCCGCCCGATTGGTTAGGCCCTCGCGACAGAAAGCGATACAAAGTCCAACTTTCGCAGATTTTCTGTATCGTGGGAATTAGCGGACAAGTTGTCGCGACCCATTTTAGCGGCCGCGACGTCAACTCTGCATTCCACTATTGTCCATTGCCTTTTTCCTTTGCGGCCGACCGTAGGTATGGGTCTAACTGAGCTCCTGTATGTTATCTGAAACTGAAAGTGCCAAGAAAGTGCCCCACCTTACTCGAAGTTATTGTCTACTTACCCTCACAGACTTCCCTGCAACTTATGACTCGAGATCACTGTCACTGTCAACATAATTGCGGTCCTTTGCGGATATGGACATCACCGCCAATTGGTACCTTGGTTACTGGGGTTTACATTTCCTATATTCCATCTGTCCTTCATCGTTGTGAACAGCACAATGCGCGTCGACATACCCACAGAACTACTCCTCCATGTCTCAAAGTACATCCCAGATGACACTCTCAAGGAGATGTTGGCAGTCAACAGGGTGTTCTATGATCTTGCTATGAATCTACGGTACGGCGACATGTTGATTGCGACGAGGAAGATTAGTACGTTGAAGCATCTCGTTCGATTGCAGTACGTCCCGCCTCGTGTTTTGGCTTCACGATACTTATAGTGATGTCGGTACAGATACCCAGAAGTCGCACAGCGCGTCCGCCGCCTCGAAATCCGACTAAGCCTAATGAAACCAAAAGGCAAAGAAGAGCACGCCCCCGAATCCCCCGGCTCAGTGCACACAATCAGACAAACCCTCAACGAGGCTCTCCGTCTTCTACGTCCGCGCGGGAAAGGAATCAAACGCAAATCTCCCCCACATCTAAATGAAAAAAGAGACCCATTCACGGTCGTCATCAACGAGCTCAGCACCGCTTTCCCTTCAATGACCAACGTCCAAGAACTATTAATCGATTCATGGGATTTACCACCCCAATACGACCTCCACCCCTTCCTCTCCTCCGCATGGGCTTCCTTCGGGTCTAAACTGCACACGGCGTCACTGTGTGGGAACCTAGAAGGCCACCGCGTCTTAATCGAGTCCAACCCCCCATTCGCAGCGCTCAAACATCTCCGAATGGAGTTCACCAACAACCTATTCCGCGTCGACCTCGATGCGGACCGTGCGATTCTCGTGGACACCGTGGCGCCCTTCGTGTGCCGCCTAGGACCGCAGCTCGAGTCGATGAAGGTGTGGTCCTGGATGGTCCTGGATTTATCCGCCTTTTTTCTGAATATAGGGCCGTTTGAGAGGTTGGAGTATTTGAATGTCCGGACGGCGTTTAATAGAGCGTTCAGGGAGGATTCGGGGGGGCTGAAGAGAGTACTGTGTGGGTCTTCGAAGACGCTCAAGAGAGTTGATTTGAGGCTGAACCCTTCGGGCTCGGCTATTGACCCGACGTCTGAGGGACCGCTTGGAAGGTGGCTTTTGGAGTGTTTGGAGGATGAAAGGTGTTTGGCGGGTGCAAGTGCGTTGGATGTGTATCCTACGAATTTGCCGAGTGGGATGGATATTTTGTTGAAGTGTGTGGAGAGGACGAGGGAACAGCTTACGGAGCTTGTTGTGCGTGATCGGTATTTGAATCCGGAGGAGATTGGGAATTTGTTGGAGGCGTTGAGGGGGTGTAGGGAGTTGACGTATTTGAGGTTGAATGTGTGGAGGATGAATGTGAGCTTGTTTGATGTTATGACTGTCAAGGCGCCTGGGTTGAGGAGGTTGTGGCTTTCGGTTGGGGATGCTGTTTCGAATGATCCTTCTGCGTCTTTGGTACGTTCCTCTGGTGCTATTTTTGTCTTTCTTGCGGACCTTGACCTCCTGTTTTTTTTTAAAACCTTAGGAGAATTTTAGAAATGAGATTCAGACTCGGCGCTTTACCGAGTGGAGGATTGACGATTTGACGATTTGGCAAGGTGGGGCAGAGATTGATGGGGATACTATGAAGGCTTTGGCGAAGAGTATCCCTTCTGTTAACAGCTTTTGGGGGACTGGACATACGAGGATTGAACCATGAATGAGTGCGTTTTATTTTATTTTATTTTGGTCTAGATGGGACACTGCGTTTCTTGATACCAGTTTCTATGTGATACCCTTTAAACATTCAACATCGGACTTGTGTTACTGACACACTCCGGAATACATCTACTCTACTCTACATGTCACGGTGTTGACCACTTTACAAACATAATTTGCGTACATTCCTCGTGTCAATATACGCGTAGATTGGCTGCTGATCGCCGTGAATAAACGTAAGAACTCGAGCAAGATCCGTGTCCTTCCTCCAATGGCACTCCTATGCCGCTGTGTTCGGCGGTCTTTTCCGGGTACAGCCGCGGACAAACACAGGGTCGCAAAAGTTTTGTAAGGTGCCAACGTGTGCAAAACAGCCTTATTCATAAACCACCACCATCCCCATCTCTTCTCCCTTTTCTCCCAACAACTTTAACTGTGAACGTTCTCTGTGGAGACCACCACGATTTCGTCAACCTACTCCCCCCACCTCCTTCATCGCATACTCTTCTGTCAAGGCAGAGGATTCATGCTTCGACCCACAATTGCTATACCAAAGGATAAAAGATTCTTGCCTCGGTCTCAAAAAACCAGTTTTGTAAGGACAAGTGGCAACTTAATTTCTCTTTCACGAGGCTGACGTCTGCTCTTAGCGTTAAAAATAATTACTATTGCCCAGCATGGCTTCAGGAATTGTGAACATCCGCCGCGACGTCGATGACAAGTTTTATCGTTACCGGTATGTTCTACTATGATCTGAGTCAATCGCCGATGCTGACCAAGTGAAACAGCATGCCCCTCCTCACCACCAAAATTGAAGGCAAGGGAAACGGCATCAAGACAGTCATCCCAAACATGTCTGATGTGGCCCGTGCCCTCAGTCGCCCCCCCACCTACACCACCAAGTTCTTCGGCTGCGAACTTGGCGCCCAGACTTCCTTTGACGAGAAAAACGACCGTTACATCGTCAATGGTGCCCACGACGCCAACCGCCTCCGTGAGCTTCTCGACATCTTCATTGACAAATTCGTCCTGTGCAAGTCGTGCAAGAACCCAGAAACCGAGCTTGTCATTCTCAAAATTGGACGCTCGGAGGATATTATTCGGGATTGCAAGGCCTGCGGTGAACGCACTGGCATCGATATGAGGCACAAGTTGACTACCTTCATTGTCAAAAACCCACCCGTCAAGATTAAGAAAGGCAAGAACAAAAACACAGGTGACGCCGCCGGTGGTGTGGGCGGTGGAGGTACCCCCGATGCTAATGGGGAAGATGGGCACGCCGATGACGCTGGCGGGGAAAGTGACGACGAGCTTACCAGGAAGATCAAGGCGGAAGCTGCGGAGCTTAACACCGACGCAGCTCTCTCTAAAGAGGATTGGTCCGCAGACACTTCGCCGGAAGCTGTCAAACAGCGCATCAAGGCTCTTGAGGGTTCGCTTGCGGCGACTGTCATTGGTGGTGACGATGAGGGCAGCGACGAAGATGCTAATAGCCCCTACTCTCAACTTGGTCGTTGGATCGAGGAAAATCGTGCTGATGCTGCTGAAGATTCCAAGGCGCACGCTATCGCGATCTACAAAAAGGCCGAGGAGTTGGGTATCGAGAAGAAGCACAAGACTGTGCTTATCGTCGTCCAAACCTTGTTCACCGAAGATATCTTGACTGAGTTGCCGAAGTATGTGGCGCTCTTGACTAAAGTAAGCTTCAGTCCCTTCTCCCACTTCGACTCATTGCTGATAAAGTGGTTACGTAGCTGGTCACCTCTGAGAAGCACCAGAAATCGCTCCTGGGTGGAATCGAGGTTTTGGTTGGCTTGTCCCACCCTGACCTTATCCCAGCCGTTCCAAAGATTCTAATGGTGCTCTATCAAGCCGACCTCCTTGACGAAGAGCTTGTCACCCAGTGGGGCAAACATGTCAGCAAGAAGTACGTCGACAAGGACACGAGCAAGAAGGTTCGTAAGGCTAGCGAGCCTTTCATTAAGGTACGGTTCGCTCTCTATTTTGTGGTTATTCCAGACTCTAATCTTGTTAATGTGAAGTGGCTCGCCGAAGCTGAGGACGACGATGACGAGGATGATGATGAGTAAACACCGGCTGTCGGTTTTTGAGGTGCTATCGTTGGTTTGGGTATATCATTTTTGTCTTTCTTGTCTGATTGAACAGTTTTGTCTATCCACTCTATGTATCCAGCGTTGATCTCCTGATATACAGTATGATTGTCTTCTCACCTTCCGTACCCAGCCTGCCGATCAACGCAAAGTCAGAGCTACATCAATCTTGTGACAATCTCCTTTGAATTCGAAGGTTTTTGCCGCCCTGATTGCCTTCGTTGTGAATGATGGGGAGGGTGCCACATATAGAGTGTGCATTTTATCAGCTGATTGTTAGCTGCTACCATTTACAATGCTGCTCCACAGTTTTGAAGCCACGGGATCGAACAGCTTTGTGAGCGACCTCGGGTACGTATTGCCCAATTCCTCCATATCCAATGCTGAAAATACCCGCCACAGGTCCACAGATGTACATAGACATTCCCATGTCCATGGCAATACGAGATCCTCACACACCTGATGGCCCTCTGCAGAATAGATTTGATGTACTCTTCCCTGGTTGAATGTTTGACTTTTCACTTATCTCGCTAAAATTCATTTTCCAGGACTACTCCGGATACTTTGTCCACCTTAAATTCACCGAACATTGACCGTCGTCGGTCGTGAGGGGCTTCCTTGCTCGATAATAATTCATGAAAAGTACCCCTTATTTCAGAGGTTTTTGCAAGTCCAGAAACTCGTCGACAGTCGATGGTTTCGTCCTCAACGTTCAACGCCAACTTGAAAGCGCCAGACGTAGACATCACGGTGAATGCTCGGATACCGAATGTCCTCTGGTTGACGGCTTCCCCACAATCTGACAGATCTCAAACTCCATTTAGGATTTGTTACGATCCCCCCCTTATGTCTCCCCGCTACTTTGGGAAACCGCAAAGTCTTATGACAATCAGCGATACCAGACGACACCCTCCAATACCCCCGGCTCCGAGCTAAGCGAGCTTACAACACAGATCGCGGTCAAATGATTCATAGCCGGTTGAAAAATCGACCTTTAAGAATACCCCTCACCCTGATCCCCCCGCGGTTTTACTTCCTTTCAAATCCGTGCTTCTTACAACGTGAGGGTCTGTTTGACCTCTCACTACCTTCCTTCTGCCGTCAGGTAACCGACCCGACCCCGACCTATTCATGCCATCGTCGACGATGCGCTTTCCATCAGTCGGTTTCCAGGTTTTGAGTTCGCTCATACATCTTCTGGGTGCGTGACTTTTACTTGCGCAGATCGAACCCAATCGAAAGGTTAAACAATCCTAACCGGTTTCTGTAGGTCTGACCATTCTCACTCACTGCCTCTCTCGTCGAGTACAACACGAGTCCTTGACATGGCATGGCTTATCGACGATGCCTTGGCCAAGGTTGTCTGTTATCCTTATGTTTCTTGACTCTTGGCTCTTCCTATTCTCAAGTGGGTCTCCTCCTATTCTACGATGTCTTCTGGAAACCAATGTTTGTCTTTAGGCGGTGTACTACTCTTTGGCGTTGGTTTGGAGCTCTCGCCATCAGTGTGCACGGCTGCAATCTACCTCAACATTCTTTTCTATTCCACATCGAAGTTCTTGGTGTATGCCTTTTTGGGTACGTTCTCAATCTTGAAATCCTTGCCCGCTTCTCAATGTTTGTCTTTCAGCGGAAAAAGTTCACATCGTCTGGTCACCAAAAGTTGGAATCCGACGACTCGAATCACCCGTCTATCTTATCTGTATAACATGCGTCTCGTTCTATTGCATAATCATCACTTTCCTTTTTGCCGGTAAGTATCGATCTCTTTTCTTGAATCCACGCTTATCTTTCTCAATGTAGGTCCGGTTCACAAGCTAAACGACGACGGTGTATGTGTTACTGGGCTTAAGAGAATTGCGTCAATTCCCCTTTTGGTGTACGACTTGTGAGTTTTCTTTGGAATGCATCCCAGAAGGATTTTGTGAGTTACATTTTTTTTACACAGATTTATCAATGTCTTCCTCACGTCTATGTTTCTGTATCCGCTAGTGAGCTCACAATTGCAGAGCTCAGGACTTCGACGGTTATCGGTCCGGACTTTCATGTGTGTACCCTGTCCCATCTTTGTCTTTCATTGCCCTGATTTATTACCATCAAGCGCTGCGCTTGTATCTCTCACCACGTCGACTGTAAGTGAATGAAAGCCGAGAAAGACATTGAACTTATCAGCCTTCATTTTTCAGGTGAATGTCGTTGTTCTTATGACGTTAGATGGCAAAGAGCTTGGTTGGGTGAATTTGGGAGCTTGTGGAGCAGACGTGCGTTGTATCTTTCATGTGCCTTTCCGTGATGACCTGACTTCAAATCACAGATCATCGTCAACGGAGTCGCAATATTTTGGGTATCCATGGGTAGTTCAAGACACAATGATTCCAGCGGATTGCCCGCTGAAAGAAATCGTCGCCGCGATATTCCATGTCACAATGAAGGGCTTGACACTATTTCACTCGCGGCCAGAAGTCCATCTTCAGGGCGACAGGAAGCCCCTGGCACTCCATGCGCGTCTTTGCCATATTTTCCTGGCGGACAGGGACAATCGGTGCTGGAAGAAGTCAAAACGAAACGCCGTGATAACTGGCTTGCCTCCCTGTTCGTTCAAGCACAGAATCAACGACAACAGGTAAACTTAGAAGTGTAACCTTATTCGAAGCGATGACGTTGATATTTTGTACAGTCGTCAGTTATGGCCTCGGATAGTTTTGAACGACAGCCCACGCGGGTTGAGCTGCCGATTCAGATGCGAATGGACTCTAATTCTGAATTCGAGGATGAACTCCCACACAAGTCGATATCTCGATAGTTCACACCTTTACTTGTATTTTTATTCGCACTCAACAGAGATACCCTTGCATTCTTAGCAGTGTCGACCCGTTAGTTGTGGTATTCTGCAAGATTGCCCACTGTTTCACTGTTGATCTAGGCTACAGACGACGATGTCAAGATTGCACCAACTCGACATGTCAAATCTTCCTTGAAACATGAAATCTGATTTCGGTAAACGTATTGTGTTTGTTCAGAGCTTATCATCCTTTTCGCGTGTTCAAACCTCAAGAAGTTGACCTGAACAATTCACGTCAACTGGCTGAGCTCTAAGGTTTTCAAAGAAAATTAATCGGTGTGTACAGTCTTTGGCAACAGTATGATCGCAGTTAGGTCAATACCTACAAAGAGAGTCCAGCCATGGCCAAACCAACCACGGCGCCGAGGAAACCAACGGATACGCCAACGAAAGTTCCGCTGCTCTTGGATCCAGTAATTGCGGTAGTCAAAGATGCAGCACCAGTGGCGCTGCCAGAGGCTGAAGATCTCGATGAGCCGCTGCTGCTACTTGAGCCAGCAATCGGAAAACCGGCAGCCTTGCATCCATCAGTGAAGCCTAAATAGCAATGATGAACAAAAGGCATCTCAGGGGGGTGCGAATCACGTACTTGAGATAGCTTCTTGGGCGGAGGTCGCATTGATTGAGGCGACGTTGGCAGAAATAGCGCACTGGAAGCAAGACTGCAAATCGGCAGCGACTGCAGTGGTGCAAAGGCATGAGAGTTGTGTGCAGTTCTGCACGTTAAATCTATCAGCGCTGTGGATCGTAGAGCAGGTCGACGACGTACTTGAAGTTCTTGAACGAGGGAGTTGCACTGTTTTTGCAGGCAGGAAGAGGGTATAGCACTGGGGTCGAATCCGCTAACTTGGCGGCTGAGCAGGTTGGGGGTATTGTCAGCAAGGACTGTAGTGGGGAACGATGTCAGTCGATTGCGATAAGCAAGTGGTTCAAATAAACATACCTGGCTGAGACGCAAGGAGAACGGAGGCTCCAGTCGTAAAGAGAGTGAGTAGGCCAATCATAATGACTGTGTGTTAAATATATCACTGGGAGATGTGGGAGGGTGGGGAGGAAGAGATGAATGAATGATGACTTTCTGCCAGCGGCATTTTATCTTGAATAGGTGGGCGGCCAACCACGTTTCCGCCTTGTTTCCGACGTCCTACCTGCGAAGAAGGCAATTTTCATTGAAATGGACAATCTGGGGTGTGCAGGGTCCACTGGCAATGGCATGGGAAGATTCATTCATGATAATCAAAGCTAAAAATGAATATCAATTTTTTTGCCATTCATTGGAAGGAACTGTAGAGGACATACAAGTGACGCTCGGAATCGAACCCATGGCAGAGATAAAGAAATACGCTTTTTGGTGAAGTGGCCTTAGCATTTCCCTCTCCTCCCTTTGCGAGCATCTTTCTTTCACCACCACCAAGCGCCAGCACTGCCAGGGCCCACTCCGTCGACCCCCAGGAGAGGTTGTTTGCGTTCCCTCGAGACCCTACAGTTCCTGACAAGCTACTTGATACATTCAGGTGAACAGATCCGAACATTCATAAAATCGTTAGCGTTGATGCGTAGGCACAAAGGTGTGTTACCATGGAAATAAAGCCAAGATAAATCGAAGACTGGCGCCGTGGTGAACGGAGACAAGTCGAGGGTCAGGAAATCGCCAAAATTTCGCTGTCTTGTAAGGAGAACTGCAAACACTATCCTTCAAGAACAGTGCCCACTGACTCCAGTGTTTGTGGGTTCTCGACGTCTTGGTGCAGGGTTTGAAGTCCAAAGTTACCGAAGATAGAGACCATGAGCTACAAAGACACGCATTGCTCCGCAAGCTATCCAGATAGGAGCCTTCAAACTACAAGAGAGGCAGACACCTTCCTACGACAAACCTAAATTCAGGTGGAAATCTACGTGCACATAACGTGCCGTAATGATTGCATCTGTGGAGGTCATCAGAAGCGCATCGCAAGGATGTCAAGAGACGACGGTTAACATTGGGTTCCTCTCAGTTCACTGTCGTTTCATGGAGGGCGAAAGGCGCGGTTACGGTCGTGATAAAATTACGCCGGAAGCAATCCTTGTATGCACCTTTCGGTACTTTGGTTGTATGAAAACTTTTGAAAAAATATGCGCGTGCGTTAGAACAACGGCGCAGTAGATAAGCTCCAAAGAAACGTACAGGTTTGTCAAAGTCATTCCATTTAACATGCACATGTTCGTCCCGAGAAATCGGACATCGCCAGCGGTAGAAATATGCAAGATTTTAAGAATGCAAGCTCATTGAACAGGAGCAAGTCAGTGACCACTGGGTCGTTGAGAGAGGAACAATGTTCAAGCCATAGTTGAGAATGACTGAAAAGACAGAAAACCCGCTTCTTCACCATACAAGCCAATTTGGTGTTGGATCGCATCGATCAAGCATAAAACCGGATGGAAAGCAAATTGTCCGCGATGCGATCCAAGGTAGAGGCATATCCAAAGAGCAAAATCCCAGCCGTGGCGCTAAGTAGTGTGAAAGAGATCGAGCACTAGTCTTTGCCATCCTCATCGGTTTGCAACCAGTGTGATCCCAGCGATGCGCAGTTTCGTCCGAGGGCTTCCGTTCCGCTTAGCGTGATCAATTCCAAGCATTCGTATGAGTTAGGAAAGGCCCCAGTGTTGAACCGTTAAGCGCTGCAGCGTGATCGTGATCGAACATTACGTAACCCACTACTATAAGTACTGTACAGGGGCATACTACTTTCCTCAGTCGTTCTATCATCCGGCTGAGGTGAGTATTGTGCCCCGCCGTTCTTACACCATTAGTACTTACTCACATATCTCTCATAGGATATTCTAGGTACAGTACTAATGCGAGTCGTTCTATCATCCGGCTGAGGATATTCTAGTCTACTTTCAACAGGTTATGGGCCTTATTGACCTATAGATATCCCGCCACACTTACGACCAACTTCGCTTCTTTGAATCACGATGACTGTGGGCGATTCTAGCTCTGGCGACCCTGCCTCTAATCCCACCTCGCCTAGACCAGCTTCTATGTCACCTCTTCCCCTCACTCCCATTCCTAGCGATACTTCTCATCCTTCCGTTCCACTTCAACGCATGATGGAATCTAGCTGGGGGGATGCTCCTCTTCTAGACAAGAATTCGAACAACTATGCAACGTGGAGCCGACATGTTGTGCGCATATTGCGCCTCTCCTCTGGTCTTGACCTGTACCTCGATGGCTCGCTTCCCGTTCCCAATCCCCAACTCGAACCACGCGCACATCGCCATTGGAAAATCAACAATGCCGCAATCCAGGCATTTCTTGTCATGAAGTGCGCACCATCCGAACATTCTTTCATTGAGAATTGCGATACCGCGGAGGGAATCTGGACGATTCTTCGGCAACGCCATATTCATCAAGGCCCCATGTCACAAGTCACCCTCATTCAAGAAGCACTCTCTGTGCGATACTCGTCATCTGTTTTGTTCTCCGAAACCACGATGGTTTTACGAAATCTCAATCGGCGCATCTGGGACATGGGCGCTCCGACTTCTGAGGGTTTTCTTTGCATTCTAATGCTCCTCGCCCTATCCTCAGACGATTCTCTGGCCGGCGTTCGTGATGCTATCGTATCTGGTCTCTCATCTTCGAGCGCTGACCGCGCATATACGTCGACGGACATCATCGCTCGACTCGACTATGAACAGCAGGCTCGTTCTATGTCGACACCTAAGACTGTCCTTGTCCCTGCTGAAGCCCATGTCGCCTGTGGTTGCTCATCTTCCGACGCTAAGCAGACTATATGCTCTAATTGCAAGAAACCCCGCCATACATCTGAATTCTGCATTCAACCTGGCGGCGGTATGGCTGGCAAAACGATCGCTGAGGCCCAGCAAGCACGCGATGCTAAACGTGGCAAGAAATCCAAAGAGAAATCCAAGGATTCGTCAAAAGGTCCTGCCGGCAGCATCATTCAATCTGGCAACCAGGCCTTCATTGTCGATGCGGATGGCAAAGCTCACGAAATCGTTAGCTCCACCTCTTCTAACACCACTTCGTCTTCTGGTGATTCCGCTCATTTTCTTGTCACTGACAACCTGGATTCCATCGACCCCCTTGTTCTTGAATTGATGTGCGCAGTGGACATCGACGAATATGCTCATGTCGCTGAACACGCTTGGCTTGTTACTCAGGAAGCTCTCCATGCCTCTGTTGACTGGCGCGAGAGGAGGAGAAACTTAGATGAACTGGATCTCGCCGCCATTACAGCAGCACCACTTCCTACTTCGACACGATTATCTGATGTCTCTTTGGAATCTTCGCCCTTCCTCCTTGATAGCGCTTGTACCACGCATATATCCCCCGAGCGCTCCGATTTCGCCACTCTGCATCCTATTGCTGACAGAACTGTGACAGGTGTTGGAGGATCATCCATCAAGGCTCTCGGCATTGGTAGTATCAAACTTATCATCGCAAAGGGATCATCCATATTGCTTGAAAATGTTCTTTTCATCCCTACATCCACCGTTAGGCTTATTTCAATCGCTTGCATCACTGAATCACTCAGATGTTCCGTCACTTTTGACGCGTCCACTGTCAACATCCGGAACCGTTCTGGCTCGTTATTCGCCACCGGCACACGCCTTCCCAACCGCAAACTCTATCGACTCGATTGTACTCGATTGTCGACTGAACACGCATTTCACACTGCCAACCTCGATACCTGGCACCGTCGTTTAGGTCATGCATCGAACCAGTGCATACTGGATCTTGCTACCAAGCAATTAGCTGAAGGTATGCGCATAGATCTCTCTCAAACACCTCCCAAATGTGACAGTTGCATACGCGGCAAACAGGGTCGAACCCCAGTACCGAAAATGCGTCAGGGAGAGAGATCGAATCGCAGGTTGGGGATCATTTATGTGGATTTGACAGGACCTGAGGCGGTGAAGTCTGCTAGCGGAAACCTATACGTTATGAACATCGTCGACGACAACTCTAGTCACCCATGGACATTCTGTCTTAAATTAAAATCCGACGCGTTACCTACTCTCCAAACTTGGGCTCATCGAGCTGAAGCTGAGAGTGGTGAGAAAATCGGTATCATTCGTATTGACGGCGGTGAACTAGACTCCGACGCGATGGCACTTTGGTGTGATGCTAATGGTTATACCCTACAGACCACTGCACCTTACACATCTGCCCATAATGGACGTGCCGAACACATGCACCTCACGATAATGAACAGGATGCGCGCTATGCGTGCTTCAACGCCACAAGTCCCTTCTAATCGTTGGGATGAATTTGCCATGACTGCAGGTTATTTATCGGCCCGTACGCCTACCCGGACGCTTGGGAAAACGCCCTATGAAGTATGGCATGGCAAGAAACCGGACCTATCACACCTGCGTGAAATCGGATCTCGTGCGTTTGCCCTTATCCTCAAAAGCAACCCAAAGATCTATGAGCGTTCCTTTGAATGCATTCTTGTCGGCTACTCCTCCAATTCCAAAGCATATCGACTTTACCATCACACGACGCACCGACTTTTTGAATCGTTCCATGTTAAATTCATTGAACGGAAGGACGATATCCCTCGCCCTCTTTACCCTGGTCGTGTCATTGATCTTCCATCTACAGATCCCCCTGGTAACCCTTCTGATGCATCACAAACTACCCCAATAGTTTCCTCTTCTCCAGATGTACCCACTTCTTCCTCTGTATCCCATTCTCCCTCTCTCTCTCCTTCTTTTCCCTCTACTTCTGTTTCTTCTTCGCCCAAGCACACCGTTATTTCGGATGAGGAGGAGCTCATTAACGATGCTCAGGGCCAAGTCTGGACTGTACCCGGCAATGATGACGAGGTACCAGTCCCTGTACGTGATGACCCTACTAATGTTGATCCTATAGGTGACATTGGCAATGTACCACGCCGATCTGCCCGGACGCCGGCTCCTACGGCTAAGGCAGCTGAAATTCTAGGCATTAAGCACTTACCCCGTGTTGCGCAAGCCGTTACAGAATCTCGTGAAGCTGGTCGCCGCCTCAAGGAACAACGCGCACAGGCTAAGTTTGAACGGCGTCAACTGGTCCTGGATCAACGAGCTTCATTAACTAACATTGACCCTCCTTCCTCCTCTAACCCTACCATTCCCCCTACTGTTCCTACTGATGCCGTCCCTGACGACTCACTACTGCAGGTACCTCCTCTGGACCCAGAATCGGATTTCGTGGCTTTCTGTGAAGCTTACGCGACCGAATTGGCATCCCCTTTGATCAACCCTCGCAATCCTGACGAGCCTACTTTCCGTCAGGCAATGAAGTCCCCAGATGCCGACAAATGGACCTTCGGTATTCAAGATGAACTGAAGAGTCTCAAAGATATGGGTGTCTATGTACTTGTTCCTCGTTCTGACGTTCCCTCAGGTCGTAAGATCCTACATGGCAAATGGGTTCTCAACCTCAAGCGAGATAAAGTCGGTGCCCCCGTACGGCACAAGGCGTGATATGTTGTTTTAGGCTATGAACAGATTTTTGGTCAAGATTACGCCGATACGACCTCTCCTACGGCCCGAATGGAATCTGTTCGCCTCCTTCTCAACATTGCGGCCGCCAAGGACTGGGATCTTCAGCAAATCGACGTCAAGACCGCTTTTCTCTATGGTCTATTACCTCCTGACGAAGCGCAATACTTGGAACAACCCGAAGGCTTTGCCGAACTTGGCAAGGAAGACTGGGTATGGTGCCTACTGTGGGAACCTGTTCGAGGTGAGACGTTAATTATGTGGCTCGAATAGCAACGACGAGGTGTATCTGGTGAGCTTGTTGTGATAAAGTTAACACAATGGTGTGAAGACCTCTGACGAGGGTCTGATCTGAGTCTTAAGAGTCAATCTCAATACGCAAGTAGCTACTGATGCTCTGGAAAGCCACAAGCGTAGACGTACTCTCCTTTCCCGGAATGCCGCAGAAAGGTGCAGAGAGATCTTCTACAGAAGATTGAAGGGAAACAA
This sequence comes from Laccaria trichodermophora, assembly GCA_018417955.1. Classification (NCBI taxonomy): domain Eukaryota; kingdom Fungi; phylum Basidiomycota; class Agaricomycetes; order Agaricales; family Hydnangiaceae; genus Laccaria; species Laccaria trichodermophora. The sequence continues at coordinate 175,225 of JACTVC010000019.1, forward strand.
GAAGTATTCAGCTTTAGGAGAGTCACGGGCTCTCCACAGTAAGTCACTATGCTACTGACCTCTAATACTATATCCCTGCCACACAAGTAGTCAAGTCGTGAGTACGATGCTCGAAGGCTGCAAGCCGTTGAAGGAATGATGGTAAGAAAGATAGATTGCTAAACGTGTGACTGAGGGAATTGTATGTAAGTGTGACTACTGTGACTAAGTGACGAGAGAAGCAGCGTAGAATCAGAAATAATAGTAACAGAGGGATGGAGGAGTCATTCAGTAATCCTACCCATTACAGAGCCCCCCTATTTCCGATTTGACGTGGTCTGTATCCCTCAGGCAGTCCAATACCTGCGAGACAATTTTCGTTCCAATCCACTGATATCCCTTGGATATCCCAGGGGTCCTGAATTTCGCTGAACCTTGAAATATTTCCTTTATTAGTCCTTTTAACATGCTGTCCATACAGGAGTCCCATTCTCCTGTCCAAAAGTAGCATCCATCATCCGAGATGTCCCCTGAAGCCTGGTATAAGGATCGGTCTCTCTCACTGTTGCTCCGAATGCAGCCAAAGAGTACATCAATCTCCTGTGGAGACATTTCATCTGTGTACAGAAAAATCGGGTGTCCATTGTCTGAATCAAAGTTTCCCCGTCCCACTTGCGTCCTAACCAAGCTACTGGGCCCCCCATGCCTACTAAAATCCTAGCATGCGGTCGGCGAATAATGTCATTGACTCGACTCGTGTAGTAAGCTTGCAATGTGCCTTGCGCTGTGTAGGTAAACAGTGCTTCAACTGCAGACGTCGGTTTCCCTACCACCCAATCAGTATCAGGGACTTCTTTGGGTTTGAATCTCCCAAAATCCTCCACCTCAGTGACGCCGATGCTGAAAGGTAAACCATGACAGACTGCTTCCAGTAAAATAGCCGACATTGTAGGAGTTTCCCTGGAGCAAGCAGCCCAAAAGGGTAATGGTGCCTGTGCTCGGACGTCTGGTAGAAGAAGGTGGCAGCCGACTTCAAGATAGTCAGTATTCCACATCAAGGGCTTTTTGCTCGCCCATGGACTGGCTGGGCTACGATATTGACTAGCAAGGTTTCGTAATGTTTCGATGAAGAACGCCCGGTGGCTGGCCATTGTGTTGGCAGGGCACGGGTGGATATGCTGGGGTGAAGCAGACCGACGATGAGAATTCTTGTCGCCTGAACTCCGAGAGTGATGTGAGGATGTGCTAAAGCCAGTATGGCTCAACGAAGTAGGCATGGCCTGTACCCAATGGGAAGCCGCAGTTATAGGCGACGTCAACCGGGGGATCAATAATTGAGGGCGTGAGGGGGAGACCCGCTGAGGGCGAGGCAAAGTGGCCAAGGTAATACGACCCCATTTGTCCAAGTCGAACTGGCGTTTACCCATTGGGGTGTGAACGCTTTTGAACAGCTCACGGATCTCCCCATCGCCCCGCTGCGCTTCCACACTGACTCCTGACCCTAAGACTCCAGCTTTCTGGCTGTCGCTGGCATCCATCCGTCGAGGCTTCCAGTGCCAAATGGTCTGGTAAGTGTCGCAATCGTCGACTTCTATAGAAATGTGATACTTGTCAGTGTAATCGTGAATGAGTAATGAATCCGTTGACAAGCGAGCGGACCAGCCTTCAAAATCGCAGATGTAAACCACTGCGTTGGAAGGCATATGATCCGAATGGGCTGGTGAGGCTACATGATCGGGGGCGCGTCGCAATTGCAAAAATTCGTCGTAACGCCTGATTGTCTCGATGTCGTTGTGGAAATCCAGCATCTCCTCTCCATAGACCTCAGTCTTGTCTAAAGAGCTGCAAGCGTCGTGGTAAGCTTGAAGGATGGATGGAGATAGCCGTGCAGAGCAAGGGTGATCGTCGATATCCTCTTGCCAGAAGTAGAAGTCGTGAGTTGGGAGCTCGACGGTTGAATCGTAAACGAGGGGAAGAAAAAGGAAGAAAGAAACGGAAGAGAAAGGAAAAAAGGAACGCAAGGTGTTGTCATTCAAAGTCCTGCAATGCTGAATGACGTCAATCAAAATGGATCTTTCCACAGGGGCATCCCGATGCGTAATGGACGAGGACCACCAATTCAGATACCCCAGATAATCCTTAGCATCTTCTACAGCTGTGCTGGCCGAATGAGCAGAATCCCAACCCGAAGAGAGCCTTAAAAGGCAATTGAATTTCGCTGGATGCTCGGTTCCTAGAACAAAAGGCAGATTGGATATGATAGAGTTGGTGCATAACCACAGCTTCGTAAGGCCATCCTCCACCGGAAGTCTCAAATCTGCATCAAAGTAAAATTTTCCATCACTGCACACTCCTGGGGCGTTACCCTCGCTAAAATACCAAGGGACATCAGATTGGTACCCTCCTTCGTTTGGACCGTCTCCTCCACCTCCTCCTCCCATAGGAAAAGAAGGTCGATTACGACAGGATGGATCTCTACTCGGAGGATTACTATCACGGCAAGGTTGATTATCACTGTCTCTATCGTTGTCATCGTCCAAATCTCCATCCGGCTGGTGTCTCCGTTCACCTCTTCTCTCTGGAAACCGTTGTCCTGAAGAACCTCTTTCCGAGTGGCTTTCGTGGATTCGATGATACCAGTGGCTATCACATGGACTAGACACTCCTGCACTGGTCTGAGCCGTCGCTTGATAGTTCGCTGAGGTTGGGGGTAAGTGAGCTACATTATCATTTTGTTCTATGTTATTCATATGCAGTGGAAGCTCCCTTCCTCCGAAGGGGTTAGAAGCGCTTGGCTGAATAGGTCTCTGGAAATTCCACGAGTTCTTAACCCTTGTACTCGATATATTCTTGAAAGCGGGCGTTTGTGGTACTAATATGTTTTTCTGCGCTGACGTTTCCGAGGAAGACAAAGGTGTTCCTGGCTTCACGAAGAATTGAGAGCTAGATTCGAAAGGGGTTCCATACCCAACGTTCATAATGCGCGGAGAGGTAAGGGGACTCGTAAAGTCATCTGAAATTCCCCTCTTGCCATTATCTCTCTTGAATGTAGCCCCTCCTTGATTATCCGGAATATATTCTTGTTCTGGAATAGTGGGTAATGTATTCAAAGTTGAATCTTGTATGTTGACCGGTAAAGGAATTGTTGAACTCCATAACGTGCCATCTCTCATACGAAAATCCTTATCTTCTTCTCCTTCAATCGCTTCGTAGACTCCAATATCCGTGGATATGGGGGACATAGGTGTTTCTTGATCCTCTCCTACAATAGGCCCTCTGTATTCGTCCGACTTTATCGACGATGCCTGATTATTCTCGGTCGGTGATGTCATGGACATCTCAACAGGATCTAGGGCCTGAAGGATTGACTGCGACAAGGTTGGAGTGGCCGGAAACCATGTGGAATGGCTGAAGCACGTCGTTGACGATAGTCGTCGTTTTTTGTCAACCGTGGGAACATCTGTCAATGACGACGCCTCAGTCTGTATTCGTTCGTCTAGTGTACTGGGGCTCGGTCGGTAGGCTCTTAAAGGAGGAGAGGGCATGCACGCGTTGGGCATTAGAGGAGATGTGCAGTCATCATTTTCAACTGTGGAAGCGGCTGGCGAGTGTAGTGTCCATAAATGTTCGTTTTGCGCGTCGAGTCGCCTTTTATAAGAGGCTGAAAGTGGATTGGTCGTGAAAGGATCCCGAAAGGGAGCGAACTGGCACGCCGACAATGGTGATGAAACTACAGTGGTTGGAAACATGGTAGTATTGCTGCTACCTGTCGTTGTTGATGGGTGTCGCTCGTCGTCAACTGTAGGGACATCCAACAACGACGGCGCCTTGGATTGTACCCACTCGTCTTGCCAACCAGGACTTGGTTGATGGGTTATAGATGAATGGCGATGCGCATCGAGCATCGATAGTGACGCACATCCTTTGCTTTCAACCATAATAGTAGCTCGTGATGGTAACGTACTCGAAGACCCCTTTTGAGTGTTGAGTTGCCATTGATATGTTGACAATGACGAGCGGCTCCCCTTGCCACCTATGAGAACGCTCGGCTGCGATGTCGAAAATTGTCGCCCACAAGAATCTTCGAGTCGATAGGATGAAAGCGACAGGGATGAACGTCGTTGCTGCGGGGAAAAAAGTGTAGGACAGCATGAAGGTTCGTTGGCAATAAGCTGCGTGATGCCAGGGAGAGATGGACGACGTGATTCTGGATGAACTGGTCCCTCATCATCGACAGGGGGAAAGGTGTATTCGACAAAGGGCTTCTGAGGCAATGACAGCGAGGTTCCTCGAGGCACTGTCAGCCGTCCGTCGGCATGGCTGCTCGGCAAGGACTTGAGTATGCTCATGGTGGCGTTGATCGATTGCTTGGCGTGTAGCTGTCGACGGGAAGGTGGGGGCAAAGCACCCACGTCCTGAATAGGTGATCCCGATGGCCCATGTTTCGTGGCAGAAGGGTTCTGAAACTCAGTAGTAGTTCGCTCCTCACGTTCCCGAAGTTCGCCACCACCATTTTGTTGTGCAAGAATCGCATGCGAGGCCCTGTGCTCGTCCGGACAAAAGAAAGAACCTATTCTCGGTTGGGATTGGGCGCGAGAGCGTATAAACAAACTTGTCGACCCTCGACATAGATCTGAGATGGAATTAGAGATGAAGGGTGCTGAAGATGTGGAGCGCGACGTCGATGATGAAGAGGATATACTCGCAGGCACTGTATTGATTTCTCCTGGGGCAGTAGAGTTTGGGAGAGGAACTGCATCGGCGAACGGACGCGGAAATCGAAGCATAAGCTCCTGGAGATCAGAAGTGGGGCTGAGAATATATGGTGCAGCTGAGGTAGGACACAACGCCATCGAACGAGGCGTAGGTACCGTAATGGGTCCACTGGTGATTTCTGCTTGAATAGTAGTCAGTTGGACCGAGTGCGTATGCGCACCTAACACCCCAAAAACCTCTGCTCGCTCCGCCGCAATTTCTATCTCCCCGGCAGATGGCTCCTTCACTCCCACCACCTTCATGTCACTCTTCAAATCCTCCAATCCCCTTGCATCATTAGTAGAAGTGGGAGCTGAGTTGCATGAGCGCTGAGTGGCACTAGGGCGGTTCGGCAGCGGAAAGACCTTATCCGAGCGAATTTTGCAGATCCATGCAACCTGCAACTTGAGGGTGATGTCAGAGAGTGGATGGTTCGACGGAATTTGGATGGAGCACAACCCAGAGGACGTTGGCGTCGTGTTGAGCTTCAAAGGCGATGCATGGCCTTCTTTACCACCCGTGAGATCAGTTTCTGATGGCATTGATTTTGAGTGGTCGCTTTGTATGCTGAGCGGTAGACGTCGCGACTTTAACGGACAGTATGAGGAGTGAGGAGTTGGCGAGCTAAATGTAGATGTGGATACGGATGACTTGTCCAATGCCATGAATGGAGCACCACATCCCACGCTCAAAATGGGGGACATAAGTGTTTGTTGGTCCTCCCCTTTGATAGGCTCTCTGTATTGTGTCTCGTATTTAGCTAAGTTCTCCTGGGCTAGAGTTATTCGCCTGTTTAACCCCATCCACGCTGCGTGGATTTGACCGAGGTCTGAGGATTCTTTAAGAATACTCAAGAACGTGGCTCTTGGGTCTACTTTGAAAAAAGAATTCCGCCCTGGGATTAGGGCGGAAGTCCTTTCCAGGAAAATCTGTAACTCGCTAACCACTTGCGAGACTTCTCTTAATAGCGATGAGTGTAGCATACAACTCCTTTGAGACCCCCTCAGCTCCACTATCTCACTATCAAATAACGATTTTTTTGAGGAAAGATTGACAGCACGCTGCTGGTACGTAGAAATGCCGTCGACGCTCGACTCCCTGTATTCTGACATAAGTCGAGCCATAGGACATTCTTCGTATCCTCTATCAGTCCCCGAACGGAAGGCCTGTGTCAAAGAAGTTTCTACCGTGGTACTCATGTCTGTCTGGTTGCTCTCAGTGAGAGAGGATTCTATAGTGGGTGCGGAGACAAGGTATGGGCTATTGATTTGTTGAGATATAGACGAAGGAGAAAATATTTCTCTCGCGCTGATATCCGTAATTGGTGATATAGGAGGAGGGGTCTTATATTCAAAAGCTCGGAAAGAACGAGGGGTGTGATGAGATTTCGTAGAAGGGAATTGATGTTGAAAATTCGAGGAAGATGGTATGGTAGCTGGCGTAGCCCGTGGTAGAAAGCGATGGTGTTTAAATCCAACTGCTCGACCACCTAGCGAGTGCTTCCCTCTGAGTGAGAATGGTCTGTAGTGTAAATTGTCGTGCGCTCGGTAGTAACTCGCTATAGGATTCTTGTCGTTACTTGGAAGTATAAGAGTCGCGGAAACTGGTAGAGTTTTCGAGTTCGTCAACATTCTGCTAGATGTGGATGGGGAAGAAGATCGAGAACGATCGGATTGAAAAGGTTGAATCAACGAAGAAGGAGGTGCACCTCTGGAAGGTTTACTTCGCCTTGATCCTTCAGATCGTCCCCCACTCACTTCCACGCTATGCTCTTCTTCTGTTGTTATGCCTAAGCCAACCAGGCTGTCGTTGGATCCCACAGTGTCCACCTTTGTGGGAACCTGTTCGAGGTGAGACGTTAATTACGTGGCTCGAATAGCAACGACGAGGTGTATCTGGTGAGCTTGTTGTGATAAAGTTAACACAATGGTGTGAAGACCTCTGACGAGGGTCTGATCTGAGTCTTAAGAGTCAATCTCAATACGCAAGTAGCTACTGATGCTCTGGAAAGCCACAAGCGTAGACGTACTCTCCTTTCCCGGAATGCCGCAGAAAGGTGCAGAGAGATCTTCTACAGAAGATTGAAGGGAAACAAGAAGTATTCAGCTTTAGGAGAGTCACGGGCTCTCCACAGTAAGTCACTATGCTACTGACCTCTAATACTATATCCCTGCCACACAAGTAGTCAAGTCGTGAGTACGATGCTCGAAGGCTGCAAGCCGTTGAAGGAATGATGGTAAGAAAGATAGATTGCTAAACGTGTGACTGAGGGAATTGTATGTAAGTGTGACTACTGTGACTAAGTGACGAGAGAAGCAGCGTAGAATCAGAAATAATAGTAACAGAGGGATGGAGGAGTCATTCAGTAATCCTACCCATTACACCTACAGCGTGGACTCTATGGTATGAAGCAAAGTGGCCGTATCTGGAACAAAACGATGCATAAAGCTATGTTAGGTTGGGGCTTTAAGCGACTTCATGCTGATCCCTGTGTCTATTATAGAGTCTCTTCCATCGGAACGGTTCTTTCCGCTGTCCATGTTGACGACTTCCTCATTACCTCCAGTACACCTGAAGCATCCCAAGCTTTCAAGGAGGAGCTCAAGTCTCTCTGGACAATTTCGGATCTTGGTGAAGCGTCCTTTTGTGTTGGGATTGCCATCTCTCACAATCGCGTCGACCGGACCATTTCTATTTCTCAAACTGCTTTAATTGACCGCATTATCCAACAGTTTGGCCAGACTGATGCGGACCCAATTTCTACACCTATGGATCCTTCCGTTGCGAAGAGCCTTACTCGGCCCTCTCCTTCGGATCCTCCGCTGTCGGCAACTGACTCATATGATCTAGGCTGTATTCCTTATCGCTCACTCGTTGGCTCTCTCATGTATTTGGCCATTGGCACCCGCCCTGACATTTCTTTTGCAGTCGCCCGTCTTTGCCAATTTCTTGATTGTTACCGCCGTGCACATTGGAATGCTGCCCTACGCGTTGTCCAGTACCTTAAGGGTACTTGGCTTCTTGCTTTGACACTCGGTGGTGACCCCGATTTGGAGCTCGTTGGCTTTTCTGATTCTTCTTACGCGGACTGCCTGGATACTGCCCGCTCTACCATGGGATATTGTTTCTCCGTGGGCGGTGCTATTTTCACCTGGTCTTCTCGTCGTCAGAAAACAGTCACTAATTCTTCTTGTGAAGCAGAATACATTGCACTTGGCGAAGCCGGTCGTGAAGCGATCTGGTTACGGCAATTCCTCTGTGAAGTTCACTTCTTGAAGACTACTCCTACCGTCGTCCTCTGCGATAACAATGGTGCCAAGTCGTTATCCTCCGACCCTACCCACCATTCACGTAGTAAACATATCGATGTCCGCCACCATTTCATTCGTGAGCGCGTTGAAGATGGCTCCATCACGGTTTGGCGCATCCCCAGCCACGACAATGTCGCTGACATCTTTACAAAGGCCTTACCTCGTCCCAATTTTATGCACCTCCGTCCCTTCCTAGGCCTCCAGTGATGCTTGTGCGAGGAGGAGAATTTTCTGGTTGGCGTCTCGATTTCAATCTCCTTCATTTAGGTAGATTTCATTTCGACCATGCCAGCCGGTAGCTTTTTCCCACTGGGTTTTGACGCACCCGGCACTCGGATTTACTCATACATTTATCCTATCCATCATCCTATCCTATCCTCCATCCATCTCTCGTTTTATTTTTATTTTCTTTCCTTTTCTTTTCTTCTTCCTCCCGATCTACGCTTTGAGGAGGAGTGTTGAACCGTTAAGCGCTGCAGCGTGATCGTGATCGAACATTACGTAACCCACTACTATAAGTACTGTACAGGGGCATACTACTTTCCTCAGTCGTTCTATCATCCAGCTGAGGTGAGTATTGTGCCCCGCCGTTCTTACACCATTAGTACTTACTCACATATCTCTCATAGGATATTCTAGGTACAGTACTAATGCGAGTCGTTCTATCATCCGGCTGAGGATATTCTAGTCTACTTTCAACACCCAGTTCATGGTGAAGCCAAGTAAAGAAGCGTGGTCAGGTCCAAAGTCCAAATGATCGAATGCAAGTGCTCCATTTCCAACAGCTACCACGATCCATTCCAAGTGGTCTGAGGTCGTCCGCAGGGATCGATAATAAATGGAGTTACAGAAAGTCAATATCGATTTGAAATCCGTTCCTTGCAACTACCCTTGCTCTCCCCCACTATGACACACGTGATGTACCGGTAATCACCGACCTTCCATATATGGTACATTGGCTCACGACTTAGTCACTGAGAGCAATGCATTGCACCAAGTCAGCTCGAGAGTGCGCGCTACTAGTGCGCTCTCTCAAGCTTCTACCCTCCTAACCCCTAAACTATAGTAAAGTACCCTACCCTCCCAATCTAATTAAGAATCAGCAGGTGTCCATCACTGAAACACCGGTTTCTACCATGGTGATAACCCCAACCATTAACCTAACTTCCTGACCTAACTGAGAGTGTGCTACTGCACAGAGAAAAAAATATTCCTAACCTAGCCCTTTCTCACCTTTTACCCTGGTGTATAAGTAAAAAAATAAAAGACAATTCTGCAAGTGCAGCAGAAAATAATTTCCCTAGAAAGGAATTGAACCAACAACCTTAGAAGGATGAATCACATTACTAAATAACCACAGTATACTTAACCGCTGCACCATTCCACCATTTATAAATTGTGTGCGGCAAAAACTATGGCTTACCATTCTTTGTAGATTTGTCATACCTTCTTTTTAAGGAAATGTCATAGTGGGGGAGAGCTATGGCAGCTGTTCCTTGCTTATGGTAGACCTGTGACAGGCCCTATCATGGTTCGTAAACTCACGATTCTAGGACCTGTAAAGCGGGTATTGCCGGCTCGTGTCGCGCGCTATGATCGAAAGTGGGGCCTTCGGACATCACCGTAGTTCCGTAAAAAGTAAAAGACCTCAAAAAGGAAGGTGGATTTTGGTAGAGCACTTAATTACTTTTCATGTTTTCCTGACGTGTAAACCTATATCATGGACTACGCTGGTCACTCTCTGGGCTTTGAATATGCGCCGACGCTCTACGAGAAGCTTCACTACTTTCGCAATTGCTCTTCAGAAGACATCTTGAGTTTGGTAACCGCTGTGATTCCTCAAGATCATTTGCCAATTCAATACTTCGAAAGCCTCTCAAATGAAGATAGGACTGTCTGCTATCGGGCTGCGATGATTTGCTGGGCTAGTACTCTGTCGACTATGGTTCCTCGAGAAATGCAGTTCCGCGTTGTTCTCTCGGACTTTCAACGGAGGGATTGTCTGATTGCCGCCGGAACTGGCAGTGGGAAGACTTTGCCTATTGCGCTCTGCCTTCTTCTTGACGACCCTTCTGCCGACCCCATCACGATCACGATTTCTCCTCTCAAACGGCTTCAGGTCACCCAGGAGTTGGACTTTAACTCTCGTTTTCAAATACCAACTGTCACAATCAATGAAGACACCCCTCGCGATGTAGATTGGTGGAACGTGAGCACTTGAGCTTCAACACTTCAGCTGCCCTGTATGCTCATAAACTCTGTAGGCCAACGTCCATGACGCGACTGTCCGCAAAGCTGGATCTGCGCGGCATCTCATCGTCACCGTCGAACAGCTATTCAAATCTTCAGCTGGACACTTCGCGCGACTAGGGTTCCTGATACGGAGATGCAAGGGATTTCAACGCAGGATCAAACGAGTCAACGTTGATGAAGCTCACTGTATTCACACGGCCGGCCTGCCCTTGTATGGTCTCAACGCTTTTCGCCCTGCCTGGGGAATGCTAGACGAACTCAAGGCTCTTCTGGCGAGTGATGTTATCTGGAAGGTGTTCTCGGCGACGTTCCCCCCTCACATTCTCAAAACTGTCACGCAGAAAGTGCTCAAACCGAACTACATAAAGATCCAACTCACGTCAAATCGCCCGAACACCATGTACGCGACCCACCAAGTTCAAGGAAGCATCGAAGATCCGAGAAATTTTGAATGCTTCCTTCAGCACCCCTTCGATTTCGACACGCAGTGTCACGTCCTCATCTTTTTCGATGACAAGGGTCTCACGAAAAAGGTTGCTCAACACCTCGACGACAAGCTGCCGCCAGACTATCGTGGACGAGGAGTGGTTCAGCATTACCATAGTGGGATGTCGGAGAAGTACCTGCAACGAGCACATGATTCATTTGTTAGGGAAGACGGTATGTGTCGGATTCTTGTTACAACTTCCGGTGAATCAGTGGTAAATTCTATTCCTTGTTGAGTAGAATATTACTCGATCTTCATTTGATCTTCGTAGGGAATCGATTTTCCAAACGTCAAGATAGTCTGCACTGCCGGACTCCCATCAACAGGGGTCGACGCACTACAACGTGCTGGACGTGCCCTTCGTTTATCCAAGGAGTGGGCACTCTTCGTTGTTTTCTTTGAAGCTTGGGCACTCAGCATCAACGAAAATGAGTACACTGGAGACGTACTTGACCCCGACTGCCCTCGGAAAGATCTCCGCATTTCCTCTCGACGTGTGGAGAGAGCACCACTCTCTGGGATTCGAGTTGTGCAATCAAAAACTTGCTTACGCCAATTTTTTGCCACTTATCTCAATGATGAATCACCTGAAGGTTCTTATCAGTCCATCCTTGTTGTGCGTACTGACTGCTTTTTATAGCGCCCAATTCTATAACACCGTTTTGCTGTGATCGCTGCCCCTCTGGTGGCAATAGCTTCAACTTGGAAGGCTACATGCCTGGATATCTATTTCGAGGTGCGATATCCGCTGCTCCCGAAACAAAACCTCCCAATCGATATCGTCCAACATGGGAACGTCACGAACTCGATCTCCGGCTCATCGCTTGGGTTGAATATGAACATTCTCAAGACCGCTATTCAATCTTCCGTGCACCATACGACATCCTCTCACGAGCTCAGCGTGATCTGCTTGTGCGCACGCAAATTTCAGCAATCACCGCTCCCTCCAGCATCACCAAGTGTAACGGGGTAGATGTCATTACCTGGGAGCTCCCTCATCTCACACTCTTATACGATATTTCCAACCCAACGCAACCCTATTCCACGCCAGCTTCAGTATACCGCTTCTCAAGTACTTCGGATATCACACAGTCACAGTAGTCACACTTGCGTACAAAGTCAGTAGTCACGTACAAACAATCTATCTTTTTACATCCATTATCTTCGCCTCCCCTTGTGGCTCAAGAGCATCGTCCTCACGACTCTTACTCAAGTCTTGCGAAGGAATAGAGTGATAAGGTCAGTTGTCAGAGTTCTAACTGTCTTTGGAGAGCTCGTGCCTCTCTACCGTTGCGCGCTTATCCTTTTACTCCTTTCCTACCCATAAGTAGGAACGCGCTATACTTCTTCGCGGCATTCCGGGAGAAGTGAGTATCGCTACGCTCGTGGCATTCCAGAGCACAAGTAGCTACTCGCATAGCGTAGGACCTTCCTCACCTAGATTTAGAACTACTCGCAAGGTCATCACACCATACCGCAAACCATTTTCCTCCACTAGCTCGCCAGTCGCATTCGTCGTTTGTCACGAGAACGCAATCTACCTTGCTACCTCGTAAACTGATTCCCGCAAAGGTGGACACTGTGGGGACAACCGACAGCCTGGCCGGCACACGCACAGGAGAAGCAGAGACAACAAGCGTTGTCGATGCGATTAGACCATCAGAGAGATCTAAACTCAAGAAGCCTCTTAGAGGAACTCCTCCTTCGTCACTAAGTCAACCAATCACTTCGGATCGTTCGCGATCCTCCTCTCCATCAAAACCCAGAACTTCACTTCTACCTACAAGCACCGCTCCTTCCTTAGGAAGGTCATCTCGTCAAGCTCCGACTCCTAGTCGATCGAATCGACGAACAGAATTTTCTCGAGGAGGAACACCTCGAGGAGGTACAACTCCACCGGTATTCGGTAGGGCGAATAGCTTCAGTCACCAACGATTTCTACCACGTCCGATCGACCCCGCTTCTTCTCTCGCCTCATCCACTTCAAGCTTCCAGTTGCAATTTCCTTCTTCGAAGTCAGGACACTCATCCCACTCTTTTAGAGCCTTCGAGTTCAAAACTCCAGCTCCTATTTCACCCACCACAGATATTAACGCGACAGGTGAAATCCTTCCATCAACTTCTAGCTCACAACAGCTTGACGTTGCTCAACCTAACACCGATTCCTCATCCAACATGAGCTCTACTACAGAATCATCCTCGACATCGACCTTCCGACCGATGGCAGAAGGAGGTTACGACGGTTCACCTATGGCCCGTATTATGCGCCAATATAAGGAAGACTCGAGCGACAATGACACGTCGACCTGGCAGCGAACAGTCATTCTTTCTGCGAAGAAATCGTTACTTAGAAACGATATCGTGGAGTTAGAAAATTCCGATAAAAGTTTCTCATTACGATCTTCTCTACTTGAAGATGTTATCCAAGTAGTTAACGAGTTACAAGTCTTCCTCGAAAGGGCTTCGGCCTTAGTACCAGAACGGACCTCTCCTTTCAAGGTGGATCCTCGGGACACGTTTATCAGCATACTGAAGGAATCGTCTGATATTAGTCAGTTACGGGCTGCTTGGATGGGCTTGATTAGACGTTTAGAGTTATCTCAAGAAAATTTAACGAAGTACGAGTTACAGTACAGGAGTCCTCTGCAAGGAGAGAACGTCCCGATGCCAACTTCTCCCATATCTACCGATGTTGGGATATATGAGGCGATCGAAGACGAAGAAGATGTCGACTTCCGCATGAGGTATATCTACGAGAATGTTCCTCATCATCAAGACCAGATAGTGTCCCCGGAACTTTTGAGAAACGGCTCTTCTTGGAGTACAATCCTCCTAGTTCCTAACAATAACAGTGCTTCAAAAGCTTCACATGTAAAACTCCCTACTATAGTCGAACATGTCCCAGAGGAGGAAATTCGGAGAGACAAAGGGAAAAGGAGAATAACGGATCAATTTGCTAGTGCCCCGTCTTCTCCACGAATTTTGAACGTGGGTTTCGGAACTCCATTCAAATCCAGCTCACAGTTTTTTGTAAGACCTGGAGGAGTACCATTACCGCCTCAGGAGACTCTAACACAACAAAACGTGCTAGTGGGACTGGGGTTACCGCACACTCCCGCTTTTGAGAGTATCTCCAACGCTGGGGAAACGCGTCAACCGCAGAAAACTAATGCCCATCTTCAGCCTCGACCGTCTAATCCCTTCGAAGGTAGACCCTTACCACCGCATATGAGCCAAGCTCGGATAGAGGATGAAGGCTATAACCAAAGGTCTTCACCAGTAGCGAAGTCGGATGGAGGGTCTTCACGGCATCAACGTCCTTCAAACGACGCGAACATTGGCCCACGCGGAAACGAAGACAGAAGACGAAGTCCTTATCCTGGGGGAGATCCAGGGGGAGACGACGACGATGACGATGATGGGGATAGCTCTTTGCACAGGGGTAACGGCCCCTCTCACTGGGATTCCCGCAACAACAATCAGACACCCAACCATCCACGAGGAGGTGGAGGTGGCGGCAACCCTGGAGGAGGCGGAAACGGTCCTGGAGGAAGCGGAAGTCCTGGAGGGGGCGGAAACGATTCTGGCGGAGGTGGATACCAAGCAAACAATCCGAATCCAGGCAATATACCCTACGGCAATTTAGTGGCCACTATCCGAAACGAGTTAAAACAAGACCAACTTCCCGTATGGGACGGGAACAAGGATTCGGCTATCGAGTATTTCTGGAAAATTCAACAGCTTGCGGCCTTAGAAGGCGACATTCCAGTTGCTCTTGGCTATTGGTTGTGGAAGAGTTTAAAGGAAAACTCTAGGATCTGGATGTGGTTTACTACTTTGCCATTTTCAGAGCAATCGAAAATGAGAACTCACTATTTGCACTATCTAAAGGGGATCAAAGATAACTATCTAGGTCGAACGTGGCAAATAAGCATGAACAGGAAATATGAAGGCCAATGTTTCCGTCAAGAAGGATTCGAGAGGGAATCCCCACCAGCTTACATAGTCCGACGGATAATGTATACACGAATGTTAGTTGCATCCGATGACGGGGGGCCAACGGAAGTATACTTAGTGATGCAAAAGGCGCCTATATCATGGGGGCCTATCTTGAACCTCGAAACAATTCGATCGACTTCCTTGTTATATTCAAGAGCTACCGACCACGAACTAGCGTTAGTACACGCGGCGAAGTATGAGTCGTCGAATGTGTTGACCTCAGATAACTTACTTTATAACCTACGGAAAATGGGGATATCATTAGACCGAAATCGTCCGGTTGAAAAATCGGCTAGGATAGCTTCTAGCAAGGGCTCGAGCGATGAATCCGACGAAGGAATCATTCATGAAGCTTTCTTGGGACAATTGAGCCGTGATGAATGCTTACGAGAGATAACCTCGGATCCCGAAATCCTGAAGGAAGCTTTTGCAGTTTTGAAGAAAAGGCAACGACCCCCACCGAAAGGAGGATATCCATACAGCAAGAATGATCATGTAACCACAAAAATGGGTAGGCTGCCTCCTTCCCCTTGTAAGGTCTGTGGCAGCAACAACCATTGGGACAAAGAGTGTCCTGACTGGTCATTCTATGAAGCGAAACAGTTAAAAGCTGCTTACCGAATTGAGACGAACGAGGAAGACGACCTCGAAGGATATTACAGCAGCGTCTATTCCATACTAGTAGTGGAACGGTTAGCCTCGGAAAACAAGCAGGATTTTCATAAGGCTGTTCTACGAGACGAGGAAATAATCCCCTCAAGAGAACGTAAGTCCTTCGCCAACGTGCCGTGGAAGAGACAATCGGTTTTCATGGAAGAAGAAGAAGACGAATTCTGGCAAGATTACGAGTCGAGAGAGAAAGCTACAACTGGTTTGATGTACGAAGTTGGTCATGAGGAGGACGAGCCTTTATTCAAGGAAGCGTTCTCTGTTCATAATTCTCAACAAGCACCTCACAAACAGGAACCTCCGAAAGCGTCCTCCGAGAACAAACAACCTAGCCGGGACGATATTCCTTTACCTCCAACGAGACCCAGGGAGGTCAAAGATCCACCAGAACACGTAGCCGCTGAGCAGGCTCCCCCCCCGTCCAAGGAGCGGTTGTTCAAGATGCCTAAAGCAAGGTCTCGTCCGGAAGGGATGTCCGCTATAGGAGTCTCCGTACTTTCAACAAGAGGGTTCGTAGGAGGATTGAATAATGGCGAGACCGACTTAAGATTAGATTCCTGCGCGGACATCACGTTAATTTCACACGAATTTTATGAAACTCTAACATCAAAACCTTCCATAAAACAAGGCATGAGGATGCGTTTGTGGCAACTAACAGATAAAGACTCACAATTGAAGGGTTTCGTTCGCATTCCCATCTACATGACTACAGTCGAGGGCGATGTCATAGAAACGGAAGCCGAAGCGTACGTTGTTCCAGGCATGACGGTGCCGATTCTTCTGGGAGAAGACTATCAGCAATCCTACGAATTGGGCGTTACTCGGAATGTGGAAGAGGGGACTCACATATCTTTCGGCAGACACGGACATCGCATTCAAGCAGTACCAGTGGAAAGAACTAAGGACTTTGGACGATTGCGACAGAGCGCGTACATGGTAGGACAATATGTGCGACGTCAGTTCCACCGCAGAAACAAAGGGAAGAGACATCGTCGGAAAGTAAAATTCGGGGTAGACGAAAGGACGGTGAGAGCATCGGAGGACTATCGGCTGCGACCACATGAAAGTAAGCCCATCAAGGTTGAAGGACATCTAGGCGAAGATCGCGAATGGTTAGTCCAGAAAAACCTTTTAGCCAATGCGAACGACACCTTCTTTGCGGTGCCCAATGTACTCATTTCGGCAGCTCACCCTTGGGTCCCGGTCGCTAATCCAACGGATCATCCGCGGTACATAAGGAAGGGGGAGATAATCGGTACCTTATGCGACCCCGCTACGTTTTTTGACACTCCCAAGACACAAGAGGAGTTGAAGAAATTCAAAGATTCCGCAGAAGTCTTTAGGACAGTCATATCCCTTCAAACGGACGGAGAAGATCCCAACCTCGATTCCGCTGTCCCAAACGCTAGCGAAGAAGAAGATGAGCAAGAGGAATATGGCCCGAAAACCGCCGCAATGCCGGATCCTTCTGTTTATCCCTCGAGCGACCTGGAGGAATTGATAGACGTGGGCAGCCTTCCTGATCATTTAAAGGAAGCAGCTTGGGCAATGCTACGGAAGCGAATAAAGGCTTTTGGCTTCGATGGGCGACTAGGGAGCGTACCAACAAAAGTTCATATACGGACCGTCGACGGGCAGGTGCCAATCGCAGTTCCCATGTATCACGCTTCGCCACAGAAGAGGGAGATAATTGATGAACAGCTAAACACCTGGTTCGAACAGGGAGTTATTGAGCCATCTAAAAGCCCTTGGAGCGCACCAGTGGTCATAGCCTACCGCAACGGCAAACCCAGGTTCTGCGTGGACTATCGCAAATTGAACGCCGCAACGATTCCCGACGAGTTCCCTATTCCAAGGCAATCAGATATTTTAGCATCGTTATCGGGCGCCCAAGTCTTGTCATCGCTCGACGCACTTTCGGGTTTTACCCAGCTAGAGTTAGCGGAAGACGACATTGAGAAGACAGCGTTTCGAACACACCGAGGACTTTTCCAATTCAAGCGCCTTCCCTTCGGATTACGTAACGGACCATCGATCTTCCAAAGAGTGATGCAAGGAATACTCGCGCCATATCTCTGGATATTTTGTCTGGTGTACATTGACGACATCGTTATATATTCTAAGTCCTATGAGGAGCATCTAGTCCATTTGGATAAAGTCTTGGAAGCTATCGAGAAAGCCGGGATAACACTTTCCCCGAAGAAATGTCACCTGTTCTACGGATCCATCCTCCTTCTAGGTCACAAAGTATCACGTTTGGGCTTATCGACACACGCCGAAAAGGTGGAAGCTATCATGAGTTTGGAGAGACCAAGAAAACTCTCGCAATTACAAGCCTTCCTAGGTATGGTAGTCTACTTCTCTGCCTTCATCCCCTATTATGCATCAGTCTGCGCTCCCCTATTTCAACTCCTACGTAAAGGTTGCAAATGGCACTGGGGTGTAGAGCAAGAACACGCATTTCAGTCGGCGAAGACGGCTCTGAAATCGAGCCCCGTGTTGGGTCATCCTGTGGAGGGAATCCCCTATCGACTTTATACCGACGCCTCGGACGAAGCCCTGGGATGTTCCTTGCAACAAGTTCAGCCTATGAGAGTAGGAGACCTTAAGGGAACTCGCACCTATGATAAACTCAAGAAAGCCCATGAGAAGGGTCTCGCTCCACCTCGTTTAGTGTTCGGACTGAGCAGCAAGTGTAAAGACCACGAATTTGACGACACCTGGGCGGAGGACTTCGATGAGACTATTGTGCACGTGGAACGGGTCATAGCGTACTGGTCACGACTATTCAAAAATGCAGAAACTCGATATTCTACAACCGAGAGGGAAGCCTTGGCTGCTAAGGAAGGTTTAGTAAAATTCCAGCCCTTTATCGAAGGTGAAGAAATCCTCCTCATCACGGATCACTCCGCGTTACAGTGGGCTCGTACCTATGAGAATGCAAACCGCCGCTTAGCCGCATGGGGGGCTATCTTTTCTGCATACGCGCCAAAACTGGAGATTATCCATCGAGCTGGAAGGGTCCACTCCAATGTTGACCCACTGTCGCGATTGCCCAGAGCACCTCCCAGCCATATTTCGCCGGTAGAACCAAATGAGCCAACAATTCGAGCCAAGGAGACCCTAGGCGAGAGACAGGACGTCGTTCAGGCCGAAAAGATGGCGGCATTTACCTTCGCAGCTTGGTCCATCGAAGATTGTTTAGATGAACCTAAAGAAGCGATGATCAACGTGAGATCGCGAAACAAAAGATCAAAAGATTTGGACACGGCAACCTCGATAACTGGCGGCGCGGACGATGAAGCTGAAGACCTTGACACGCTGGCAACGACCGCCGAATACTGGGGGGCTGTCAATCCTCCGCCAACAATCCATTTAGCTATGAACGAAGACACTAAGAAGCAATGGAAGGAGTCTTACTTGGAAGATCCTATGTTCCGACCAATTGCTAACAAGGAAGGAAGCCGCTATGACAACCTGGAATCAGGGAGGCGTTTCTTTGTGGACAGCGACGGCATGATTTTCTTCAACAACGAAGATTACCAACCACGCTTATGTGTACCAGCAAGGTTGAGGAATTTCATTCTACGAGAAGCGCATGAGAATCCAATGGAGTCAGCGCACGCGGGTCC
This sequence comes from Laccaria trichodermophora, assembly GCA_018417955.1. Classification (NCBI taxonomy): domain Eukaryota; kingdom Fungi; phylum Basidiomycota; class Agaricomycetes; order Agaricales; family Hydnangiaceae; genus Laccaria; species Laccaria trichodermophora. The sequence continues at coordinate 194,310 of JACTVC010000019.1, forward strand.
AGAGCGTCTGTGGCAATCGTTGAGCTCGAGGTTTTACTGGAGGAGAATGAAGTTGGATATCATCAAGTACTGCAGGACGTGCGACGTCTGTCAGAAAACGAAAGTTTCCAACTTTACCAAATTCGGGATGCTTATCCCTAACCCTATTCCGAGTCGACCGTATCAGTCAATCTCGATGGACTTCATTGTCAACTTACCCTGGTCAGAGGGTTTCAACGCTATATACGTCGTAGTAGACCGATTGTCGAAACACGCGTCCTTTATCCCTACAACCACCGGGCTGGATTCCGAGGGATTTGCGCGTTTGTTCGTGAAGCACATCGTGAGTCGATTCGGCCTCCCAGAAAGCATCGTCACAGATAGGGATCCGAGGTGGACGACTGATTTTTGGCTGAGTATAGCAAAAGCCCTGCAGACGAGAATGAGCTTGTCGTCTTCTCACCATCCACAACATGACGGCCAAACGGAGGTAGTGAACAAGCTTCTGACCATCATGATGCGTGCCTTTGCAGCTGGAAAGAAAGATCAGTGGGCCGCTTGGATACATCTATTGGAATTCGCGTACAACAGTGCTGTTCATTCGTCGATTGGCACTACGCCATTCCATCTCCTTTTAGGCTTTCATCCACGGACTCCTTTGGATTTCACAGGAACGAAACGTTCCGACGACATTAATGACCGCGCGTTGGGCCCAGAAGCAATCACTTTCCTGGAAAACTTCGCAATGCATAGGGAGAGCGCGAGACAAGCAATAGCGAAGGCGCAGGACCAGCAAGCGAGATCGTTCAACAAGGGAAGACGACCCATACCCGACTTGAAGAAAGGGGATCGTGTATTAGTCAACCCCCACGCCTTGGAATGGGTGGAATCTAAAGGAGAAGGAAAAAAACTCACTCAACGATGGATCGGTCCTTTCGAAGTAATGCAACGCATCAACCCAAATGTTTACCGTTTGCGCATGAGCAACCTATACCCTGGATTACCGGTTTTCAATTATCAAAACTTAAAAAAATATGAACCTTCACCCGAAGAATATGGCGAGCGGAGCTCTCTACCTGAGACACGGACGAGACGCCCGGTGCAAGAGGAGTACGAGGTCGAAAAAATAATCGCCGAACGACGTACCAAGAAGGGACTCGAGTATCTGGTTCGATGGGAAGGGTACAGTCCCCTTTATGATACTTGGGAACCGAGAAAGGCTTTGACGAATGCACCGGAGATAGTCGCCAAATGGCAGAGGCACCGCGACGCAGAGCGGGAGCTGTGAGAACAGTTCGGAGATAACTTATCTCGTCCGATCGGATTGATCCGAGCAATGGGCGACATCTTATGATTTCTTTCTCCTCATGCTTCCTCCTTTTTTCTTTTATCATTCCATCTTCCCTCAAAAATCTACTTTCCTATTCAACTACACTACGACTGATCGTCACAGCCATCGTTATGGACTGCTTATACACGGATGGCGATGGTAAAGTGCCAACGTCAGGATGGGAGAAGATGACCGCCGGGGAATGGATCGCGTTGAACGCATCAGCGGGCACAATCCCTTCGACGGCCGTGTTCGAACAGGCCCTGGAAGACCGCGCATTCCTCCCTTCAGAATTAGCCGCTCGACCAACCCCTTGGACTTGGACCAAACAGCCAACGTGGTACTGCGATAGATACCACTGGGACGCGTGGAACGTGGTGGACTGCTTCCCGGACGAGAACGGCGTCGTGCCTTGGTACTTCACGGAAAGCAGCTCTCCAAGGGTGAGTGAGGACGGAAAGTTTCACTTTGACCCTTCCTTGCGTTCTGAAGCAGAAGACTCCCTCTCCAAACTTTGGTTATGCATAGACTCCATAACGTCAAACCCTCCTTTCGTTTCCAGCATCCCACACCCGATTAAATTCAACTACCTGCTGTTATCTGCAGCTTGGGAATCTGAGAAGGGTGCCAAGTCATTAATGGACGATGCGAGGGGCCGGATCTTGGAGTATCTAGGGTTCCTAAACTGGTGGTCCTCGTCAATCTCGGGATGGGACAACGTTCTTCAACGCTGGATGGTCGACTACGTCAACAGTTTTAGGCTACGCGACCTCAAGAAGAGGGGAATCTTTTTGGACTTACCTCGACAATGGCAGGTTCTCAACGTCGGACATCTCCTAGCAGAGAACGTTCCGGTGTACTATTTCTGGCACGAAGAGACGGACGACTACCATTGCTTCATGCGACTTTCTCCCACCATCCTTCACGCGTACCACGACGCCTGCGGCAAACTGGACAAGACAGAAGTCCTCGGAGCGGAATTAGTGGGATACCAGGACGACGTCGACACCATCAGACGATATGACGAATTCTTCCAGCTACGCCGCATGCCTGATCACACCTCCTCCCCTCCACAATCTGACATTCCGCCCGGGGCGACCGTTTACATCTGCGATTTCGAAGGGTGGTCGGCTCGTCTCCTCACCGACACCACTCTCATTGAGGATTACACGGGACGATACCACTTCAACATTGAATCTGACGGCGACGACGCCTACGTCACCATCTGGCGCTGGAAGCCACTACTCTTGAGCATGATCAGCGACCAACGGGCAGGGCAATGGGGGACAGGATCCAGTGAAGAAGCATGCAGAGGGGACAGAGAAATCCGCGAGCTTTTTAAGGCTAGACACGCCCCTACAGGTAAAACACGGTTTGACGAATGGGGTCGCATCACGCTAGTTAGCCGTTTGGGCGATGTGTATGACGACGACGCGGGCAGCCTCATGGAAGCGGACGCGCCCGAAGAGGATCGACTTCTACCTCGCCCACACTGGGTGCCAGCCTCTCATCCTCAGCTTACAGTTCCGACTCCAACTTCCCCACTTAACACTGCCTCGAATTGGGTACAATCGATGCTGGCCTCAGCAAGCTTCACCAGCTCCAGAGCTTCCTCAGCAGCACGGAACTCGCGCAGCTCAGGAGATCGTGATTCTCATCGACGATCAGCTTCTCCTGACCACGGGCGCACAGGCGCCAGGGATCTTTTACCCGAAGGTAGAGCAGTATTCGTCGAAGAGCTGCGCACTCTGGGGAGCCAATACATGGGATCGAACAACACCTGGACCAGCAAAAAACCTTTAGCATGGAACAAGACTTACCTCGAAGTAGGCTACTTGCTGGTGCCTAGCACACAGGCCCAGGCTCGGCTGCGTTATTGGGCGGCGTGCTGTCAGGACTCATCGACGATGCCTGCAATTCTTCTTAAAGCTATCACACACGGAATCCCTTTCAACATTGGTGTGAAAGTCGAAGACTTCGGTAGATTCAAACCAGAAGATGTTTCAGACACTGATCGCCTGGTAGGGAAACCCAACTGCATCGTGGAACCGCCGTTCGCCTACATGGCCCCAGGAGCATTGAAGGCCTATTATATGAGTCGCGTGAACGATATTATTCGACGACCCCACGCAAGGGTTCTGATGGGTCTTGGTGGTCCAGAGGCATGGCTCGGTCGTAAATGGGGCGGTGCAGAGCTTGTAGCACAATTCATGGAAGGGCCTTCACCGGACGTCTATTTGCACCGACGCGGTTATATCGACTCTGACGACGAACATCCCATGTTCCTTTACACGGACGAGATGAGCCCTCAAGAGGTCGACGTCCTCTTTGGATGCATTCGCAGCGATAGCGACAGGGACCGCTCTTTGTTTCCTTCCCGGGACATCTTGGACGAGGGCTGTTTTTTCTGGACAGGAGAATGGGATAAACGGATGGAAGACATGTTCAACAACCTTGCGAAGGAAATTTTACAAGGCACCGCGAAATTCAAGACCCCTGGTATGTGGAACGAATACTTCCGCCGGGCGAACCGCGGGCATCGGGGAGCGAAAGAACATCTTAATCAACTAGTTCCGGCGATGCTCCACAAGCTTCACACCAAACTTCTCGACGGCTTTCCAATCGATTGGCACAAACGTCGTATAACGGACATCGAGTTGCCGGAGGAATACTGGCCACGTCGGATCGGAAATAGGGGGGCTCTGTAACGGGGTAGATGTCATTACCTGGGAGCTCCCTCATCTCACACTCTTATACGATATTTCCAACCCAACGCAACCCTATTCCACGCCAGCTTCAGTATACCGCTTCTCAAGTACTTCGGATATCACACAGTCACAGTAGTCACACTTGCGTACAAAGTCAGTAGTCACGTACAAACAATCTATCTTTTTACATCCATTATCTTCGCCTCCCCTTGTGGCTCAAGAGCATCGTCCTCACGACTCTTACTCAAGTCTTGCGAAGGAATAGAGTGATAAGGTCAGTTGTCAGAGTTCTAACTGTCTTTGGAGAGCTCGTGCCTCTCTACCGTTGCGCGCTTATCCTTTTACTCCTTTCCTACCCATAAGTAGGAACGCGCTATACTTCTTCGCGGCATTCCGGGAGAAGTGAGTATCGCTACGCTCGTGGCATTCCAGAGCACAAGTAGCTACTCGCATAGCGTAGGACCTTCCTCACCTAGATTTAGAACTACTCGCAAGGTCATCACACCATACCGCAAACCATTTTCCTCCACTAGCTCGCCAGTCGCATTCGTCGTTTGTCACGAGAACGCAATCTACCTTGCTACCTCGTAAACTGATTCCCGCACCAAGATTCTTGACGAAACCTCGGAATGGGAAGCAGAATGGGCAGAGAAGTTGTATAAAGTAATTTGGGAATATCAAGCTGTCCGGCCGTCAAAACCTCGTAAGATTTAAATACACTACTCAGTCACCATTATCCATAGTTGTAATCTGAAAATTCGGCGTGGCAATATCATCCGTTTCTCTCTCCACAGGGCGTCCTGCTTTGAGATCTTGAATTCTTTTGTTAAACGTGGCGAGGGAAGCGCTTTCGAACTTCTGCCGTCCCACATTCCGTAGGTCGGTGATTGGTTTCGGCATTGGCACATTTCTGTTGGTAAGTTTAGTTTGAAGTTTTGACTCACGCGCTTTGTTCGCTACACGCCATACAAGGCTTGACACATCAACATCTGAGTGCGTCGAGCCTTGATAACCTGCATTCACAGACTTGCAAACCTGCTTCTTGATTGACTGCAGGTGGTTAATGCAGGCAGATATGTTGCCTAGTCGATCCCAGTTCGCGTATATTCCTTTGGCTGCGAATAGTTCCTAAAATATACCTCTGATAAATTTAAGCTTTGATCAAACTTGCTCCTCACACACCTTAAGATCGCCAATGAGGTGTTCAATATTTAGATCCATCGGCATGGCATGTCCATCAAGACCCGATGGATTGACAAGCATATTGTCACGAATGATATTTCTGGTTGAAGGAACATTTTGAGTAAATGCCAGACTGATCATGAAAAGATATCACTCACGCAAACTCTGGTGTCCAGACCTCCTTGATGTTGAAGAGAAGGTGGAGAATTTCCGTTGAATAGTTATTTGAACCAGCTCCACGGAACGTGCAAGCCAGGTCGGGGAGGACATCTTCAACACGCCCAAAATCACCAGCTGATATTGCGTTGATAAGTTCTGTGACATAAAGCAAATCCCGAATCAATAAAATGGTGTTTGCGTGGACAGTATCAGGTTTGGAACTGGGATTGGGGCTGGAAGTCGGCACTGGGTTTGAGGTAACATTGGTGTCCCTCTGTTCTTTTGGAGGCTTTGCGAACATTTGCTTGCACTCTGGGGTGGCATATTTATCGAGAATTACACGCGCATTCTGGAGAATCTTATCTGGACCCGGTTTCGATTTTGCATAATCTTCTAGCGATCCATACTCGGTTCGCCATGCATTTAATAGAAGGCCATCGAGGATTTGCATCAAGGTTGAGAGAAGAGTGTGATAGTCAGGGTGTTCTCCTCCGAGGCGTGTCTTCTCGAGGATTAAAAAGAAGTGGGACAAGCTACCAAGGTTGTTCGTAGTACCACGGTGATTCTGTAGCAATGCCCATATCAAGTTCATCACAAGGTGGAAGACGCCGAATGCTATCTGGAAAATTCGGCGTTGTTCCCAAGAGGAGACGTCTTGTGCTCTCATTTCTTGCGCTCCTCGAATGCGAGCGTTTGTGAGTTGGTCATTAATTGTCGGAATTGCTTGAAGATTGATGATAGGGTCATCAGTGTCAAGCTTGAGCTGAACACAGTAGACGTCGTCGTGGACAAGAATGTTGCCTTGTACACTTGCCTCTTCGATCGTGCTCGCACGAAGGCAATAGTACTTCGTCTTGTGGCCTTTGGTGAGTGGTCGCCGTTCAGGATGTTGTAGTAATGGATTATTCTTGAGATAGTCAAACCCTTTAACGTATTTTACAAGTCTGTTCGCCACGTTGACGGCGGATTGAGCAATAAAGGATTCGAGAGATTTTTTAGACGGTCGAAGGTCAGACATTTTGAGTGGAGATGAGTTTTTGAGGCGTGAAAGTATGGGCTCGAGCTTCATGTCTTCTAATTTTGCATTCGTCAGTTCGTATATCAACGGAAATGTCCCGGATTGGACTTTGTTCGGGGTATTTGCTGTTTGTTCGACAAAAATGGACGTTGAGAGATTGATGTTGTCATATGCGAGAGCGTGAGGCCTGATTCGAACAGCCTTTCGAGCCTCTTCCAATGAATGCTCAGCGAGCGCGTCAATGATGTGTGTGATTGAGACGAATGACATTGACAGCGCCGACTGGTGGAGGACGTCGATCATTCTACGTGAAGCGCCTGTTGTCCACGCGAGGAGTCCCAGGCCAATCTGGACCTTACAGGAGGCAAGGGAGCGGAGGTAGTGGACTGAGGCACTGATGATATTTCTTGTCTAGAAAATCACCGTTAACTTGTCCAAAGTGAGCCATTTTGAATCAGAAACTCATACCGTCGGTCGGTTTCTAGTATCTTCAGATTCACTCCTTTGAGGCTCACTTGCTGCATATAGAATTTTTGTCCAAGTGGGTGTTACTGCGGCAACAGGATCCATGATCGTGGCGACATCCCATTGTTCGACGTACGCAGGAGAAACAGTTTTGAGCTTCATTTTCAACAGAGGTTTGGCCGATTCCATCTCGTTGCTGACTAGTTTACAGATATGGTCAACGCCGCTATCCTGGACCCAGCTTTCCATGGCAGGGCGTGATTTCTTCTCCTCCCAAACGATATCCAAAATTTCGCGTATTCGTTCACTGTCACATAAGAAAGCGAGCCGATGAGAGTAGAATTCAGAGGACTCTCCGCTGAGAATGGCAAGGAGGAGATCCATGACGGAAATGCGTGCTTTACGAAGGTTTTCCAGTGCCACCAGCATCGTGTCGACTTTCGAGGTGCGCTCCTTCCGAATACGCGGGATATGGACCCCCATCTCAATATCTTGTTCATTTTGGCTGTAGTCGTCGCAGCCAGATGAGTTGAAAGGGATGTCTTGAGAGAGGGGGAGGGGGGAAAGAGGTGCTGCTGAGATGCCGAGGTCGTTTGGTGTTGGAGCTTGTACTTCAACATCCATACTGTAGGATTCATTTGGCAGGAGAAGGCTCTCGAGACGGGGAGAAAACAAGCTGAGCAGGGCCTCGGCTGCTTCACATTCATGCTGTGTAGGAGCCTTCAGTGGGATTCGAGAAAGCGAAATGGGAGAACGGAGAGTGTATTCTGGGGCTGGTGTTCTAACCACATAAAAGAATAAATGTCCAAACGATATATGTCTGGGGGTATAGTTACAACGGAACAGGCTCATCCCAAACAGCATATCCTCCCCTATCCACCCTATCCATGTGCGCCGTAGTTTCCATCGTGATATCCATGTCCGGCAGACTTAACGGCGTGTCGGGGGTTGGCATCCCATAAGCAACAGTCGTCGAACTCTGACTTGGCTGAGCGCTGGTGGCCGGCATATTGAGGTCCCATTTGGAAAGGTGGGTCTTTTGAACGTGGAAGCTGGACTCTTGTTGCGATTTCCGCTGAAGCTTTCGTTCTGCCACGGTACCGGGTAAGGCAAAGCTCGTGGTCGTCGGTGGTTGCAGAGGCGCATTTTCTTGTTGTCGGGGAGGAAGCTTTACTCGGAAAGATGCCTTGGGAGGCATTTTATAAGTCCAGCAATGGGAGGAAGAGTGAAAGCGTAGCGATTGTCGACATTCTCTGTTGTGGTCCTGCCAAAATCCACCTTCCTTTTTGAGGTCTTTTACTTTTTACGGAACTTCGGTGATGTCCGAAGGCCCCACTTTCGATCATAGCGCGCGACACGAGCCGGCAATACCCGGTTTTCCAGTCCTTATATCGAGGGTTTCCTCATATAAGGACTGGTCACGAGTCTATGCTTATGGGTCCTAGCCAAGATTGCGAATGCGGAGGAAGGAGCTTTGTTTATTTCGACGCGTCCTTACCAAATAAAGCCCCTATCTCCCACAGCAGTCATCTCGTACTCGTTGCATTCGTGGCCAACAAACCACCCTCCTCTATTTATCTCCTCTTCGTGATCAACTTCCTACACCTACCTTCAATAGCGCTAGCAATAGATATATATATATGTAAGAATAGGTATACAACATAAACAATTAATAACCTACAAACCCCTCGGAAAATATTGATTGCATTGACAAAATGTTCGGCGTTGGCTGTAGTAAGTAAAAAGAAAGAGGCGTATAAACATTATATAGTAGTAATAGTAGTATGTGCGTGCGGGGCCGTTAGTACCGGATGGATGGAATCGTGCATCACGAAAGCGAATTTCTGGGTGGGTAGCGAGCGAGACGAACGTGGTGCCGTTCAATTTTCGAAACTTCAAAGCAAGTCGCGATCGTGAGGCGTTCGTTATCGGTCGGGGCGCTACGAACTCCCATCCTCCTCCCCACTCCTCTTCTCCTCTTCCTCCTCCTCCTCCTCAACCTCCTCATCACCCAACCTCCCCTCCCCGCCCTTCCACTCCCTCTCCCACGCAGGATCAGGCGATAGCGGCACAAGCGCCGGATGTCCCGGTGGTAGGGACGCCCTCGCACGATGCAGCCGTCCCAAAAGCGCAGACCGCTCCGCGAGTAAATCTTGCATGTAATCAATCGCTGCAATAATAAGAAGTAAGTAAGATCAAAGAAGCAAAAACGAAATGAAGGGAAAAGAAACGTACTCTTCGACAGCACAACATTCTCACTCCTCGGCCCAGCCCGTCCATCAATCTTATCCTTCTCCCCCTTCTCCTCACCCTCACCACCTCCTCCCTTCCCTTTCTTCCCCCTCTTCCCTTTGGACGTCGCACCCTTCCCCTTCCCATTGATCTCCCCACCTCCTCCTCTTGCCTCCGCCTCCGCCTCCTCTTCCTCCCTTATGGCCTCGCGTAAAGCAGGAACAGTCTCACAAAGCGCCTCGTACCCACGCCGGATATTCGCGCGGCGCTTTTGTTCCGATTGGATATGGTTGGCTTTTTTCTGGGATGGTGAGAGGAGAGTTTGTTTGGGTAGGCCGTTGTTACTTGTGTGACCGTTGTGGGGGATACGCGCGTAGGGAGGTGAGGTTCTGGGGCGTTTGGGGTTCGTAATGGTTGTTATTGATGTGGATGCTACTGTACTTCCTCTAGATGAGAGTGAGTGTTGTATGGGCGTGCGGTTGGATAGTGTTGATGTGGATGGCGCGGACATGGGTTGGCCGGGGAGATGGTGGTTGGAAGGTGGGTATGCGAACATGTTGTGTGGGGAGATTGGAGTGCCTCCGGAAGAGGAAGAGGATGCGGTGGGGGTTAGTAGGTGGGATGGGAGGGTGGGGATGGTGAGTTGGTGAGGGATGGAGATGTGTTGCGGGTGGTGGTGGTGGTGGTGGTTGTGTGGGTCTTGCTGCTGGTTGGGCCATAGCTGAGATGATGGTTGTTGACGCAGCTGCTGGTTCTTTGTGTGCAGAAATGGGAAGGAGTCGCGCGAAGAGGACGAGTAAGAAGCCCTGTGAGGCTGTTGTAGCTGATGTTGATGAAGTTGCTGCTGCTGGTGATGTTGGTACTGCCCATGGGTGTCGTACGCCTGATGCTGCTGGTTGTAATCGTGTTGAGAATGCGACATGTTCCACCGATCCGAGTCTAGCGACATCAGATCCTTTGTGGCTTTCGCCAAAGCTTCGCTTCCTTGAGCCTGGGGTACATTGTCCACCAAAATGTCATCGTCGCGATATTGGTGATGAAGCGCATAGACGCCGCCTCCGCCGCCGCCCCATTCTGGCGGCGATGTTGATGCTTGGTCGTTGTAGTCAATCGAGGAGAGAAAAGACTGGAAAGCGTGTGATTCCGACGGCGAGAGAAGAGACTCCATGATGAAGTGGTGGTTGAGGAAGAAGCCCTGTGATTGCCAGCAATGGCCAGCTTGTGGATTTCGGTCGTTCTAATATCGAGCGTATTCTGTTTGTAGATAGATATAATCTAACCAACTTGCAACCGCCCATGTGATTATCCTCCGACGTGATGGCGGTGCTGCTTGTCCTAATTAGGTCATCCACCCGCGCCCTTCCGTCCACATGCGCGTGTATCCTTCACAACACCCTGTCATCGTCGCTGGTGGCGTCCAGATACCGGCTCCAACCACCACACGCGATACCACATTAGAAGTGCTTACATCCAGCCATTATTTTTGCAAATCCATCCAAAACAATCACCATAGTCGTCACAGCTACCTACCCAACACCCCAACCCCCATTTCAAAATCTGTCAATCCCTGCCAGGCTACGCGATACGCGTGGCCAGGGAACACGATCGAGCCAAGCGTCGATCATCCCCATCCCAGATCCACCGCTAATTTAAAAACTTATTGGCAAAATACACATCGTTGTCATCGTCGTGGCGGCGATCGTTGCTGGAACGTGGCCTTTGGATTCAAATTTGCAAGTATCCATGGTTAGAAGTCTGTGCACTTGCCTACTCAACATCCATCTGTCTGTTGCTGGCCCACCTCTATCTCTTTTCCAAGGCGAAATTGACGGTTAATTGATTTAATCAACAACTCTCGACCAACTCCCCAAGGAGAAAGTGTGTCAATCACTGTGCACCCTTGTGCACCACGGCCGGTTGTCCAACGAAAGCGCAGTCACCCTCGAACTATCACATGTGAAGTACGATTCCAGCCTTACTTGCCGCGCACTCGTAGCGTAGGAAGGAAGTCCGCACAGTCAAAATTTCAAGACAATCCCGCACCGCTGTCTTGGAACGAACTATCACCACGCGGCAATCTGCGCTCAACACCCATGCCGCGATTGTTATACTATAGTCCAGGGCCCAGCCGCAAAATAATGTCTTCTCACGTCCATGCGATTGTGGAATATGGAAGCGCAAAATGAAATATTTTCACAATGTGGTTGACGACTGCGGTAGATCGCATAATTGTCGTTTGCGGCCGAAAAAAAAAAAAGTATCGACAGTGTTCTAGAAGTGCTTCTGGTCGCTTCTTCCTTCAAAGTCTTCCAAGCGTCGCAAAATATGTCCAGCCCATCCAGGTTTTCCTCCGCGCGGGCTACCGCCGGGTCCACAAATACCTCCGTCCCCGTCTAGCTTTCCGTCCTTCGCGCAAAACCCAAACGGTACCAGTAAACCCAACGCAATCTGATCATGATACGTATCCTTCCAAAAAGTCTTGATCACCGTAAGTGCTTAGAGACTCACTATGATTTAATAGAATTAAATCACAAGCCTCGCCTCCTCTAGATCTTCATGGTCATCGTACACATATAATACCGGTTCAAAAGGTGCCCAACTCCCGACTCCACCCACCTACGCATACGTCCTCCCTGGAACGGTTGACAGAACTTTGGGATTGGCATCACACCCTCGATTTTTTTTCTTTCGATAGAACTTCTAGACCCCCCGACGGGCGCATGCAGTACTTTCCTGGGGCTCGGTACGCCCCAAGGAACTAGGCCCACCAATATTTAATACCTTTTATCTCTGGAGGCCGTGTTGAGCCGAGGTGATAATATCCCTGTAAGTTTCAATTTAAGAAGCTCAAGGCCAAGCGCCGACTTGATCTGACGTGTGGTATAATTTGCTCTAGTAAATCGAATTTAGTATAGGGACAGCCACAGGACAATTGGACGCGTTGCGTCAGGTATGGGTATGGCTTATTTCCCAGTATTGGGATCATCCATGTAGGCTGGCGGCTTTGTGCGTGTGCGTGTGCATCCTCATTCTGTGCACGGCCGACTCGGACTCTTCTATGTCATTTTTCTTTTGGCAAGTTCCAGCATGACGCGACAGAACACCTGGGCACTAGAACTTGCTTATCTGCCGGGCATGGTGAGTAGCTTCTTTCCGAGTCGGTATTGGCGTTCGAGATGTATAGTACTGGACCAACTCGCGGTCCCTCCTTCCATTTCCAAACGGAGAAAAGAAAGGCACTGGCGTACGTCGTATATATACGGAAAGTTCCTTGAATCGCTGGCACCGCTGTCTTGGAACAAATTTCTCCATGGCCAACTCTATCACCACGTCTACTATCTAATAATATGCGGCAATCAGCGCTCAACACCCTTGCTGCGAATTGTGTCCATGCGATTGTGGAATATGGAAGCGCAAAATGAATGTTTTGCAAGGTGGTGACGACTGCGATAAATCATATAGTTGTCTTGAATCTCGGCCAAAAAAAAAATCATATTGACAACGTCCCAGAAAAATCTAGAAGTATGGCTTCCTCCTCCAAGCGTCGCAAAATACAATCCAGGTTTTCCTCCGCGCGGGCTACCGCCGGGTGAACAAATACCTCCGTCCCCGTCCTTCGTGCACTAGGCTGCACTAGGAGACAAAACTCAAACGGTACCAGTAAACCCAAGCAATCTGATCATGATGATGCACATGTTCTTCCAAAAATTCTTGATCTCGCTATGATTAAAAGAAACTAAATCACAAGCCTCGCTTCCTCTAGATGGTGGAGACTTATAATACCGGCTCAAAAGATGCTCAAATCCCGACTCCACTCACACACTCCCTAGACCCGTCGACAGAACATTCGTATCTCACCCTCGATTTTATTCTTTGGGGATGGGTTTTCGATGGAACTTCCCTCGAAATGTGCATGCGACTTGGTGCTCGTTACGCTCCCTTTCTAGGCCCCTTTCAAACCTTTTTCTGGCGGCCGCGTGGAGCTGAGGTGATAATATCCAAGGACCAGTTGAGTAATGTAAGTCTTAAATTTATGAAGCTCAGGGCTAAGCGCTGACTCGATCTGACGTGTGGTTTACACCGAATTTATTTCAGGGACGGCTACGTACAATACGTACATTGGGGGGAAGGGAGAATGGACAATTGAATGCATTGCGTCAGGTGTGTACTTACGCGCGCATCCCCATTCTACGCACGGCCGACTCGGACCCCTCTACGTCGTTTTTTTTGCGAGTCCCAGCATGAAGGAAATTTACCTCCGGACCCGACCGGGTGAGCATTTTCTTTCCGAGTCGGTCGGGATTGGTATTGGCGTTTGAGATTCGACGAAATGCATAGCAACTCGCGATCTTTCCTTCCAAAAGTTCCGGATGGAGAAAAAATATACGGAAAGTTCCTCAAATCGCTTGGTCCCTAGGGCCTACCTTTTTCATATTTCATGACCACATGCCACACAGATTCAGTAGATTACTTCTATTGTTCATTTTTATAGATTTTCCGTACCCAATAGAATCTAGGGTCGTTATAAATTTATCAGGGTTTGAAAATTAGAGGAGCCTCAGAGGGTGCCGCCGAGTCAATAGGTCAAGAGCTGCCCTTCACATCTTGCTCTTCCAAAAAAATTGAATCTATTTCCCGCTTTAACAAACGCAAAGCTAATTATTTTGGAGTCAGGAATACTTAAAAAAAGTTTGAAGGCCTGATTTTCTGACTTTTTTCATGTTTCTGACTCATGACAGGATTTGGGAGTTTTGGTTTTACCCCACTCCCACTTTATTACAGGGGTTTTGTTCCAAAAGATGGCCAGCTCCGTTTGAATTCCATGCGTTGAACGAGGGAGGGTCAGAAAAACGTGATTGCATTGTTTCTGCTAGCTTCCATAGCCAAACACGTTTGAAACAGAACCGTTACCTTTACACGCGACTGCAAAGTTTCAACGGAATCTCTTGTTCGCCGACACACCAGCGCTTCTGGGGTCTTCATCACTTTCAAACCTCATTTTCCCTCATTTGTTGTTCCTGTTTGAGCACTGTTAAACGCTGCCTCACGATTACCGCCTTCCTCCGCCTCGCGTACCATAGATTGCAGACTTGATATGAAATCAAACAACCGAGTCAACGTGCCTCCTCGACGTGCACTTGACGTTTCTTCCGTTAGCCCCGTGTACATGTCTTCACATCGTGACTCTGTAGTTGGGGTGTTACATATCGAAGGGCCTGGTTAAATATTTGGCTAGTCTACCCCAAGGCCTCGAGACACAAGCCCTCGACACCTATTCCTGAAGATGGCCATGGCTCTATCTCCACTCTATTCCCCTTCCTTCACTCAACCGCTTGTTCTCGCTCCTCGCTGGACCACAGCTACCTTTTCGTATCCACCACAGACCTCGATCACAACTTCCATGTCGACGTCATCGTCGTCAAGTTTGCCAACTCCGGTAGCTCAAACTTCATCCTCAATATTTGTTTCTCTACCGACGCCGTCGCCAACATTAACTGCTAATCCTTCCCCCGGGTCCTCGTCCGAGCAGTCAGGCAAGTCTTTGTTGGTTTGCTCAGGTATCAGAGAAAATTCGGAAATCGCTGGCCTCGGTGAATCTTTTTCTTTTGGCTAGTTTCTACTGTCGCTCATGATCGGGGCAGGTGTCCGGATTTCTTTCTATGCGACAAGTTTCCTTGCCGGTGAGATAATTAATCGTTTACGGCGACATACCGCGCTTATGCGCTGACATCGCAGTCGTTGCCGCATTGCTTCCGAGAGCGGACATCGACGGTAAGCATACGTTGCCGGACCAAATAAATGCTTGACATTGGGTGTTTAGGAACCTTCTGGATACTAATGCTCGCCAATTTGGCTCTCCTTGTCTCGTCCATCGTTCAAGCATCCATACACAATCTTTCGTTGTACACTGCAATTCTCATATCCTATCTGCTCATTCTCCACCTTACTTCGGCCTCTACTGTCTTGATTCTCAGAGCATCACAGGGGCAGAAGGTTCACTGGAGATATACGCCATTTTTGGTTCTTCAGAGTATTTTAATCCTGGCACTGGCGATCTATGTTTGGTCTCATGCACATACCTTCGGGAGTCAACCAGAGTGTAATCCAGCAACGCAGTTGATCTTCTTCGGGCACGCCTTTTCGACCACCGGCTCGGGGCGCGTAGCTCCTCTCGGTGCGTATGACCAGCCCCTTTTTGTAGTCCAACTAAGTTACTTCAAAAGTGCTTTTGGCCTTCATGCTGGCGACTATTGTTGCTCAGGTTGCTCGAAGCATTCTGAATCGGAGCAATAGGGCGACAGCTGGATACAACGAACTAAGGAATAGTCCCCGACGCGCAGGGGATTATTTCGTACTGACCTTTTGGGGCACTTTCTTTTTAGCCCGTTGGCTTTACATTGTGGTCACCGTTGAGGAGACTATTCGGAGAAATTTCCTCATTCATGACAGCCACACTTTTAACTTTGGGCAGGTAAGTCCTCCGATTTTTTATCATCGTTATAAAATTTTTAGCGAATGCGTAAATATGTTGCAGATTTTTCCACTCCTCACTATTGGACTCCCCGTCATTGCCATCATATATGCTTGCTTGCCCAGGCAAGAAGCCACCACGGATCCTTCACGGGCTCAAGCATATTGTAGGAACTGCAACAGCATCATGGCCCTTGATAATGAGAAGGCATCTGCGTAGGAGGTGCCACCGTTGTCGCATCGAGTAATTGGGGCCAATACCTGGCATTGTAACGACGTTGATAAATGTTTATCCAAGATTTATGATACCTCCAGTTGCTGGGTCTAGAAAGTACGTCAAAGCGAGCGCGACCATCAAACTTTCGTGCAGATCTAGAAGAGAAAAAAAGGGGGGTTGGTCGGAATACTTAGCGGCTGTCAATGAGTGCGCATCTCAGTGTGGCTTATTAAAGTTGAGACGTGCACGAAAAAAGCCATGAACCCGCAGCACGGTTCCATATTAAACAGCAATAATCCAACGGCAAGTAGAAAGACGACCTAACGTTATGAGCTCGAGCAATTTACATGTTTGAACTATAAGCTTAGTATGTAATTATTATTCAAATGCAGTGCGCCGCTGAAGTTCGACTTTAACCTTGATTCAAATGTAACTCCTTTCTTTCATCGCAAGACATGGCAGACCACCATCCTACGGATCCAGGGAATCTGGCTAAGCATTATGAATCCCATCTCTCGCCCTACTACGAGCTTTACACTGGCTATGGAGATGGCGAACTCTCGACGCGCAAGGGCAGCCTTTTCCCTGGCACACCGCTGAACTTCTCCTACAAGTACATTGTGTCCACGTTTCTCATGCAATTTTTCCGTTTCCTCTCCCTTGGAAGCTGCTCACAATATCGCGTTGCTGTTGCTCGAGTGCTAGACCGTGTTTTCGATGTGGCGTCCTTGCCAGAAATACTGACAATGGCAAACGAAACAGGCAATGGAGCGGAAACCCCCTTTCAACAACCGCAGACTGTTCCGTCATCGGAGTCGCACTTCATATTTTCCTTAAAGGAACGGTGGGGGGCCTTTCAGAAAGAAATGAAAACTAGCGCCCTTGGGTCGCTACTCTTCTGCGGTATGGTTGCCCTGTACGTAGTGCGTTCAAATATCTTTAAACTCTTCCATTAAACAATATGGATTCTGCAGATTGACAGCTTTGAACCTATACTACCATCACGCCAGTTCATTTTCTGTGGCCCGAGTGCTCTTATCTTGGTGCTCTATTTCAGCCTTCAATGGATTCTGCTCTGGTGTCGCTTTTTGGAACAAATTTAGTCACATGGAAGAGAGCTTCCTGGCTATTGAGTGGACACTTGTCAGGATGTCTTCTCCAATGTAATGGCACGTAAATTAATTGCTGCAACTTATTAGGCCGTCAAACCTACGTCGTTCAAGACGGGCCTGTGGTGGAAAGTTGATTCGATTGCCCTTCATTTCCTTTGGATGCTTTGGTGAGCAAGTAGCCAGGAAGTTTGGTTTTTTTTTTGCTAAAGGCACGTAGGACGATGCTCTTTGCATTCATGGGTCTGATAGCAAACGCGTTTGACACGTCATCCCCTTCGCCACAACCAGTTAAATCCATCCGTCTCGCAATTGCTATGGGCATTTTTGGCGGATGCAATATGCTACATGCAATCTGGGTCATCGTCACGGCTGGCTATGAGAGAAAGGCCATGAGGAACGCCTGGCAGAAGCGGGCGGAGCGAATACGCAATGGAAGTGACGACTTATTTGCGTGTAACTCACCAGCCACTCAGCTCCACGGTGATCATGCTGTTTTGAAGGCAGATGTGGCAGACGTAGACCAAGCTGGCCCAGAACTGGCCGATGGAAAGTATGCCTGAAAGTGACAGCGCTCGAGGTACGTATGCGGTTTGCATTTTAGGTTTCGGACGCGTTCGACACACAGACATCGACTTGATTGCAAGAAGACTTCTCCGACAGGACATCTGGTGATTGGCGAGAGATTCGGGAGGAACATGATAGTGAGGACACGAAATTTGAATGAGTTTTTTTTTTCTGCTGCCCCAGTTCGATTGTGTTGTGTACAAGTCATGGGAACGTAAATTTAAATCTGGATATCTTCAACTGACTTGTTATGCGCACCAAGCAATGCTGGCATACTTGGCACTTGTCTACACTACCTACGTAGTCACTATCCAGGTGTGACGCTGTGCTCATATGAGTATGGGAGGGGAAAATACATCCACCTCTTCTGGATACTATGAGCATCTCGTAGGCTAGCCAAGAAACCCAAAATCAAGCAAGACCAACATTACTAGTCCGACATCTGTGTCAACCGACGGTGGTAGCTCGTTCTCCTGATCGTCTTAAAAGGATGGGGGCTGCACTTGCGTAAAATCCACAAAGTCGGGTACCCTAACATATTGCATTCCTAGATCTTGAATTCCTTGCATTCCTTCCGTGAACGATAACATCCCTGGAGGTGACTTTTGTCCATCCAGATAGGTCTTGCGCTGCGAGGGTGATTTTACAGTTTCGATGAGGGTCTCAATCTCACCGCGTGTAGATGAGATGGACACATCTGGATGTAAATCCGCAGCAATATTGATATCTGCAAGAAGGATGATATATGAAGTGGTGACAACATAGTATTGCAAAGATGAGACGAACCCTGAAGAGCTTCTTCAAAATTTCCGAGATGCACACGCGCTTGTGCGCGCCGAAAGTAGGCCTTTGCCTTGTTCTTTACGTTTGTGAAGAGGTCCATGTCCAATGCTTTCGATGCGAAGTCTTCTGCCATTTGGAATCTAGCCCATTATCAAGAGCTCGGCGACAATTCACACTTCATAGATAGCTTACCTGTTCTCCCTAAGAGCGCACGCCGCAACGTTGTTCATGACGTCTGGGGTTGGGAAGGTTGAGTTTGCGCTCATATAAAAGAGGAGAGCTCTGGCAACGTCGCCCTCTCGAAACGCTGCATTGCCCTTGAAGTCGCGCAACCAAGTGAGCACGGAATGAAAGGTAATCAACGACTCAACCCACCTCTTCCTTCATCCCAATTGCAGACATAAACATCTCAAACTCCGTCAACTTCTCGTCCTCCAATATCCAGCTCCGCTTTTCCAAATAGATCAATGCGTGTCTGTCTTCACATTGCCTTGCGTAATGTGCCGCGACTTTATCAAAGAAAATCTGCCACGATCAGCTGGGACCTTGAACAAGTCTGTAGTCTTCGGCGGGTTTTCTATTTCGTTCCTCATAAAATCCATGAATCTACTGAGAGCTTCCGGACTCATATTGGATAGGTCAGCTTGAGCTTCCGGACTCAAATTAGATACGCCAGAGTGCTGGTCTAAGCGATGAAACGATTTGCACAGCTATGCCACCACATGGTAATACGTCATCAGAACTCCAACAAGGAAGTATAATTGAATGCCACATATAATTATCACTGAGGCAAGGTCAAGCCGTTGTCAAGTGCGGGAGTCAGCATTACATTAGTCCTGCCCGAGTACAAATTCCATCCAGCCATTAAAGCATCCCTTTGACAAGCCAAACGATAATTTTCGTAGTGAAGCGCACTTTGCGTTCTTCACCTTTCCAGTGTACTGTATGAGAACGGATTCTGTCAACCTCCTGGGCGAGAGCTTTTCGGAGCGGCAGGTCTGGCGAAGTCTTCGTCTCATGGTTGGCCGAAGCTTCTGATGGGACGAGCATGAGGAAGGACAGCTCAGTGTCCAAGTGAGCAGAGCGAGAATTCAAATTGGTGGACCCAAACAGGGTGAGGACTGGTAACGAGGAAGAGCTTGGGGAGAGCCATATTCCTATGACGACTGTCAAACAGATTCTGAAGGACAAGTAGAAAAATATCGCACCTTTCGCATGGTATGTCCAGCCTTGTTTCGCCCACTCACTCAGCGAAACACCCTGCCCAGCATCTTCCGAGATTCTTTTCCATAACCTCCCCGCTTTCTTGACGGCTTTCATAAAACGCTGCTCATAGAGGGTATACCCCTCCGGAATTCGACCCGAAATGCCATTGGAACCGAAGAATCCGTTTGCCTGAGAAATGGAGGTTAGGGAATGAGATAACCAAGGATGAGGTGTTCCTCACCTTCGGGCTCGCTGCTACGATACGGCAATCCACACCTGGGCTGCTGAGGATCAGGTCCTGGTACGGTTTATACAAACTGAAGTAGCCACTGGTCAAGTCTAAAAGTGGTCGGTGCGCACTTTTCAACGTCCTCAAGTGACGGAAGAGCAGTTGAAATGTTGTTTCCTCCTCGTGGATGTTGATCTGCCCAGCTTGTATGAGTGGGAAGAGGGTCGCGTCAGCGCAGTTGCTTGTTGACGAGCTTTCACTAACAGACTTCGACTTGTCAAGGTAAGTTTTCTGAAATTCCCTCAGCAACGTCTCAGCCCGCTGGTGGATTTTATGGGGATGCGTTTGTGGGTCAGGCCAATGTAACGTATAATCATCCCGTGTATATGAATGTCGGTCGGCTGGTGAGTCAGAAGTGGGTATGACAGGAAGAAGTCGATAAGAGAATGTTGAGACCGTCTTTAAGAAATCAAAGCAATACTGGGAGAGCGCCGGCTGGGAGGAAAAGTGGAGATAACGGTCCTGCCGATCTGTAAAGTAAGACTTGTTTAGGTTGGCCCTGGAACCAGATTCAAAAAATTGTTTGAAAGAGGAATGATATTCCACACCCGCTAATCATTACTTCATCGTCGGCGCCATATACCTTTGCGTGCCATGTCCCCCATCCCTCATTGAATCTCGGTGGAACTAACTTTGCAAATATACCTCGGAGACTTGGACTCCTAAACATCGACACATGAACACGAGATGGAAATTCGCGAAGGAGAGGAAGAAGGATGTTGGCCGTCGAAGAAGGACCTGGGCGGGTTGAGCGATTGATATCCAGTTGAAAGTAAACTTTCAAGTGGGGCTTGGTTCGAAGGGCTTTATCAATACTTGATAGCTGTCCATTAATTCAGTTAAGGGGCAACAAGCATAATTATTCTCACCGACGAGTTCCGACTCAGTCGAACCAATATAAAGGGAGGAAATAAATATCCGATGTTGAGCGCGCTGAATCATATCCTGATGCCAGAGTAAGCTTCGAAAAAGAAATATAGCGATTGAAACTGGAAACATACGAGCAATAGGTCATAAAATTGAGCTGGCTCCGACAAAATCCGTATTCTATGTGCTGGTACTCGGAAGGTAGGTTGATTGAGAGCCAGGTCTGCCGCGAAATGGCGAATCAAAGGATCCAACTGGTTGGTAGAAAGACATCGTCTGGGGAGAAAAAATGGTATTGAGCGGTGTGCTAGCAGTAGACGTCGACCGGGAGACCATGGAATCCGTGCGCTGAACATCATCGAAGTCCGATGGAAAAAAGGCGTGCACGTGAACGTGTTCGCGTGTCTTGTTTGGCAGCAACGTCCGACTCGGACTCTCTCGGGGAGGCGACCACCGTGCGCGCGTGACCAGGAGTCAACTCAGGCGCCACCGTCCAGCTTCATGTAGCGTAGTTCGCACCGTTCTTCACCACGGAAGCAGTTATCAGTCTTATATTCCGTTTTCTATCTGCGATAACTTTTTTCCCCCTGCCGTCTTCAAGTAGAACTTACTTAGAACATCAATTTCCTGACTCCGCCGAGGACCTCTGCAACACATTCAAAATCAGGCGCCTTCGACGCAGTTTATACTTCTGCGCCCACGTGTCCTCAATATCCTCTTCTCTCCCCCGTCACACTCGTGAAAGGTCCTATGCCAGGAACACGCCGGAATGAACCTGGAAATTCGTGACGAATTCGAAAGATTCATTTGGATAACCAGGTCTCCCCACCCCCGCATTTTAAACACCACTCTCCTTGCTTTTTCTTGCCAAGTTGCGCATCCTCCAGCTGCTCCTCATGATGGCCTCCGAAGAACCACTATCAGATAATCTTGTTGGATTCGATTACAGTGATGACTTAGTAAACGCCTTCTACTACACTTCAGGGGAAGAGCTGGAAGAACCATTGGATTTGGATACGGAGTGAGCGCAACCCAGGGTCTCGACGTTCTTTGCTAATGACGCTGTAGCGAGGAAGAAGATGTGGACTTCTATGACCTCTATGAGAATCTACGGCTCACTCGGCCGCCGTCGCCATTATTCGATGAGGTGTCGTCAGATGAGGAAAGCTTGGCGGATGAAGACCTCGATGAGAAGAGGCGTGCACGGTATAGCACTTCAACTGTGAAAGGATTCGTTGTCGAAAGCGTAGCTGCGTCGGAGACAAACAAAAAAGCCAGTGACTTGGAGTCAGATGGTTCCCCCCAAGGTGGGCGCACTGTTATCTTGCCGCGCACAAGGTCCGAGCCGCTGAAAGCGCCACACGCCGTTTAGAGAAGACGGATGCTAACCCGGAACAAAACAAATTGCCAGGAGCGAGAGAACAAGCGCTTTGACATGTATTCAGTTACTCTTTCAGTCTGATCATGAAACGATTCGAATGTTGATGAGACAGATTTTCTCGGAGCTTGACCAGATTCCCAACGAAATGGGGAGATCGGAGAAGTCCCATGCCGTACGATACTATGCCCTACCAGGACCTCGGCACCCCCTCTCAGTCGGCACATTTTTGAGTTCGAACCCTTCCGCCAAACCTCTTGCCACAAAATTTCAGAGAGAGCCTCCTGGGCCTAATCCAACCTAATTCCGCTTTTCTCCGTCCAGAAAAACGATGAATTGACAAAGTTCTGTTATTTCGGCAGTCACAATCTGTCACGTTCTTCCGCCAAAAAATGTGACGTTTTGTGACTGCCGACTGTGCGGGGGTGCCGAGGTCCTGGTAGGGCATAGTAGAGTAATCCTTCTGCGCCCGACGCGAGAGATCGGTCAACGCACATTCTGGACGTCGACAATGGCAAGTTGATTGTTTTCAAAGTCACAGACAGACAGACCAGCCCACCGTCCGTCCACACCAGGCTCATGGCGCCCACGGTGTATTTTTGGGGTGTTGATGTCTAGTGTCCAGTAAGGGCGCTGATGGTCGAAACTTGGGGTATGTGAAAGATTGAAGGCTAAACGCTTAAACCCCGATCTTTCGAACCCCAGCCGCGATAACAAATACGGAACAGTAAAAAAAAGAAGAGACTCTTTCGAGTTGAGTGCAAGACAGGTAAGAGGATCGCGTGAAGAGATCCGGAGCCGCAAGTTGGAGAAGTTTACATTTTGCGCCGTTGGACAAGTGTCACAAGCACAAGAAGTTTAGATCCATCCCTGGAAATTTTTGAGCGTTACAAGCCACAAGAGAAACAGGGCTGTCGTTATATCAATCGCGGCCAGAGATCCCGAAACACTTACAAATTATATTTATGTAGGAGGTTCAGCTAGCTCCACTCTTTGGGGTCAAATATACAATATAACGTGACGTCGAACGGCATCTGAGAGAAATGAGTCTTGGGCTAAAACGCTGAGGTCCACAAGTACTTACTTACTTCTCAACATAAGGACGTCGTTCCGAGAATGTCTAGGTTTATCGTAACCGAAGAACTTGCCCATCGGTCTGCGCTATAGTAAGGGCGAGAGATCTTCATGTCATTACGAAGCAAGTAATAATTGGCGATGACGCACACGTCCGTTACATCTACCATGCGTGCGTGTAAATAGTAAAAAAAAGCACAATGCTCTGTACAATTATTTGAAACATAATGTGTAGTTCCCTGTAAGCGTAATCCATTATAGGGCGAAGCAGGCGCTGCATCGTACCAATATAAGAATAATATATGTCCATGGATTAGGTTGGGCTTTTTTTTTGAAGACGCCAGATGCCCTTTTTCAGTAGCCGCGATACCTATAATCTCCCACCTTCCTCCATGCCCACAACAAACCCAACACCGCAAACGCCACGGTAAACAGAAGGAAAAGGAAGAGCAGGGGCCCAGAGGCGCTGGCCGCCGCGTAGAGCCAAAGGTCTTGTTGAGTTTGTATGCCAATTGACAACGAACCGATGACGGCTGCGACTGTGCTATAAAATATCTCCTCGCATAGAAGTGAGGCGTAGCCGCGGAGTCTCCCACTGCTCGTATCTTCTGTGATGTCGTCGGGCTCCTCAACCCCTCGTGCAAGAAGCAAGAGGAGGTATACGATCGTGAGCACCGCGCCACCCGTTGACCCAATTTTTATCCAAGTGCGTATTGTAGCGCTTGCATCAATGATGCCCACAGCGCGAAAGACCACGTTTCCAAGTATTTGGAACATCGCATATTTTGCTGGGGAGAGTGCCGCTTCCGCAAAGGCGTGTGGCTGTGATTGGAAGAGGTGTCGCCATTGAGGTAGTGAAGACGCCTGCAGGCCTAAGTTGAGAGGCTATAGAGTTATAGGGGTTTAAAATTAGGATAGGGATCATGTATGACGTACATGTGTGTGTAAGACTTTCGAGGCCAAAGAATCCGTTCCAGCGACATCGTCCATGCATGCGGGCAACGAGCGATAGGTGTTCATGGAGGGCGACGAGAGTGTAGGATATAAGAGAAATTTAATAGGCAGGGCTTTCAAGCCATGGAGTTTTTATATGAGTGCAGTTTCAGGCACGATGAGTTCCAGGACCTCTTCGTCTGGTAGGTTCAAAGATGACGAAGTGACAAAGATCGGAATCTCACCAGATAAATCGGCGTGTTCATCCCCAGCGAAACTTCATCCGGAAGGAAGCGCGGTCCCCTGTAGGGTAGACGGAGATCGACATGGCCCACGCCATGTCAGCGCTTTAGTGGCGACGGGCTGGAGCATGGAGAGATGAGAAAGGAATAGTCAACTTGTGTCAAATGATACGGCCCAGCTGATGGGCGCTTTGGCGGTCATGACAGGCCTAAGGAGATGAACCTGTTTCCCATCAAATTCCTGGAAATGGCGCTTGATGCGATCCCGTAGGTTATATGTAGACCTCGTGCACAATTGGACCTGAAGCGATCTAAAGATTAAGTAGCACCAACAATTTTGACATGCCCCAACCCCCCAATCGAATTTTCATCGTCTTTCGCTCAGAAAAACCTCTCATGATCCCCGATTTTGAACAGGGCCAAAATAGGGCCGTCACCCGCACCGGTTTCCGTCCTTTACCGTTATCACATCGATTACAGAAGCCAGCCATCAACGACGCAGGCTTTCACCTTGAAACTACAAAAGGGCGGTGTATCACTTTGGACGACAAGCTGAAAGGCGGACTTGTGGGGAATATGACAAAAGGTCTTTGAGTGTATCGTCCACGGGGGCTTTGCGTGGGATGAGGACGGGTCACGCCGAGGTGAGAGTCCATTAAAATCGCCACTGAATCCTGAACGGATGTCTTCCGCGTTTCAGAGTGTGGTCTCTTGTTTTCTATTTCGCATTCTAAGGCTCACAAAACTGTCGAGCGAAGATTTGTGGGTCGAGACTCGACTCCTTTTTCCAAGCGGGACTTGTTCCTTGTTCCTAGTGACGCGTCCAATAAAAAGTCACCTTGGACCAATTGCAACCCTCCTAAGTAGCAGTTCGCAAAAATTGCTCTACCCATCTCTTATATCACGTCTATCTTTTCCTTTTTCCTCGGCTTACACAGAGCTGGTCGCGATATTGTCCTCTCCAACAATTGGCAATCGATTTGGAATTAATCGTCGCGGTTGTCGAGCTCGCTTTTGCTTGAAGCTGCATTCAATTGAAACGATCCCTGATCGTTTTTTTTTGGTGTGCAAAGACGCGGAAGGCCGAGTTTTTCGGGCAATGCCTTCGGTCGCATTATGGGGACCAGCTTCTCCTGTTTCCCCTTCTGGCCTCCCCCACTCTCGGCTGTCAATAAATATGTAATCAACTTCAATTTTCACATCTAGAATTTCTCCTAAATCGTGTCGTCCTTCAATGCCTTGAATTTTTTTGAGTGGGCCACCACTTGTGTGTTCAGCTGCAAGCTCTGAACATCCACAGTGCAAGCCATCATGGGAAGGGAATGCTGATCTGTGCCTTCCGAAATAACGGCAACAACACCAGGTGTTGAGCCGCGTGATTCAGATTTTCACAATGACCTAGCCAGACTCGGGGAAATCGCAAAGTTTGCTCATCCCCTCTACAGTTAGAACTGAAGTCGAGCAAGTGACCAATATTGCGTCAACAAGTCTACGGAAAGGACCGGATATCTAGGTTCAGGGACAACAAGGGAGAAGAAAAAAGAATTCGTGGATCACTTTTGAGGCCTCTTGAAGCGGCTTCGTTAGAAGCACACTGCGAGCCTTTCCCCGATTTAATTTTCTCCTTCCTTCTGGGTTCATTTGATCGTAGACCGCGATGGCCGTAATTTGGCAACTTGTGATGGGATTGGTTCTGATTTTGGCTTCAGTGAGACGCGATTTCCGAGAATATACACTTTCATCCGAAGAACTGACGAGGCTAGACTGGTCGAACATGGGCTGTAAATTCAGGGAATAATGATTTGATGAAGAAGCCAAGCCAGTTAAGGAGTCTGTGCTGTCCGATGCCTTTCCGCTGCAGCCTTGGCCTCGCTCAGGGGTTTGCTCCATCTTGCCTCTGGCGGATCCCAAATGCCAAATTCAGTCTTCATGTCAGCGACGTTCTGACCCCAACGTTCCTCCCAGTAGACTGTTATCAAACTCCTGGAACTACCTCCACACTTCAAAGCCCAGGGAACAAATTCAGCGAAGAGCCGTTGTCGCTTTTGAGGCGTGAGGCGAACGGGCCCAACCAGGGCGGACAATAAAGTCATAGGTAATCCGAGATTTGCAAACTCGAAATACTTGAGCGCGAGTTCAGATTCGACGTTGACTGGAAGGTTGCATATACAATGATAGAAATCATGGCATTCACGATAGCGCTGCATGACGTAAGCTAGCTCTGGGTCGTCGATGTAATGAACCTTGGGGTGAAGGAAAATGAAGTTCGCGATTCAAGGGAAGATTAAATACACACCGGCTCTCGCGTATCTGGAGTCACTCCACACCGTTCTAGCCACGTGACGTAAGCCCGCCCAAATGTCCCCTCAGGAAAATGTGCTAATTTGTTCAGGTCAATGGTGGAAGAATTTACTCTCGGCCGCTGCTTTAGCACCCTGCGACCCTCTATACTGTCCAGCATTTGGTCTCTCAAACGTGGTAAGGTAGGCCCCGCTGTCGTCTCTCCCAGAGCAGCTACCATGTCTATGCAATCATGAGTGTGAGTCCTATAATGAAAGAAACACAACATACCACCTCGACGAGGGTCCGCCAGGGACATAAAAGCTGACCCCACAGCCAGAACTGCGTTTTCAAACCAATGTAATGGGATATGACCTTCATACGCCGGTGTCGTCCTGATTAAACGTGTAGGGTGTGTACGACCCGGTAGGCGCTGCCACGTTTCTTGAGACCGCGATAGTGTATTAGGCAATCGCGCAAATGGCAAAGAAAAGGAACAAAGTGAAATTGGAAGCCTTGCACGGGCAGAAGACAACATTGGAGGACAACACGAGAAAGAAAGTCGTCACACCTGCGTCACACTCTTCTATCTCAAGCGCTAACGTTTGCGGCGCCCAATGCCCATCGCACAATTCACAGTCATCAATATAACTGCGCCGGCGAACTTCTATTATACAGCGCGACGACTTGTTTTGACTGGTTCCTTCCTGTTAAGGAGAGAAAATAGGACCCCCCGAACGTGCAATAAACGCGTTTCATTTCTTCTCGGCACATCGCATCGCAGGGTCCGAATTTTTGTTGCATAGCAGGCGCTGCGGTGCTGGATAAGGCATTCGATCTATCTGTTTTCTCGACAGTTCACCGCCCTGCAGATCTATGTCTTGGGCGTGATGAGTTGCAATCTCTAGGGCTTCAATCTGGACGTGGCCGAAACGTGTTCAATAGCTATTAATCAGCCTGGATCTCCTCTCCCTCTTGCCATGAACAACCATGAACTATCCGAACCCTTACACGAACCCTTATTTTTTGATAAGGGTTCGCTTCTGCGACTGATCTTCGGGGACTGGACCCTTCGAATCATAGGCCGGATTCAGGACGCGAAGAGAGTACCTGCTATCGATTAAGGGCACAGTCAAAAAGATCTAAACTTGGACCAAGTCGTATTATTGGGGCTGTCCTCTATGCTTTCGAGATTTCCTACTTCGTGGTTTGTCCGCTATCTGCTGTTACCTCGCTCCGTTGTATCATCCAACCATATGGACCGGTTTTCCCCGACCTGCTCGTGTTCGAAGAGTGGCCGGACGTAACCATATTGTTCTGGATGTTACCAAGGTGCATTTTAATAGCTCGACTCTGTGCGTAAAGGCACATTGCATTTTGTTGGACTTCTTTGCGATAGGAACTTGTCGAGGGAGTCCCAATTCTTGACGCGCTCCTGTTGATCGAATTAACTGCATTCATAGCAGTATCGCCAAACTATCGCGGTGGCCGGACCCTTTGGTGGACCCTGCATTCACGAGGCTACAATGCCTTGAGTGGCCATAGCAATTGGCAGCTATCTGAATTGCAACCGAACGTGGACAATGTTTGTTTGGCTGATTGAGAGTGGCCTATGCCCTCATATGGCTCACATGAGGTGGTTGGTGGCTCAGAGGCCACAAGCTACTTAAAGGCGGATTGTTTTGCTAGTGCTTAATCCTCTTCTTCCGACACGATCACCATAGTTCGCCTCTCCTCCCCTTCAACATTTCTTTATGGATCGTCCCTCTATCAAATGCCCCAATAAGGACGTCTATCGCCACACTCTTTTTGATGATTCTCAACTCGACACTGTCGTGAGGTCTTCCAGGACAGCCGATAAAACGAAGCGCTATTGCGTGTATTTCCCTGTGGATTTTATGCTCGAAGATATCCGCGCAAAGGAGGAAAAGTACTTCGAAGATGACCTTAGCACTTGGGAATATTCCGCTCCACCCTCTCGCAGTGCGAGCAACAGCTCTTGTAACACCTCATGCAGCACACCTGCGCAGGAAATTGCTATGCGTTTTCGTGCTGGTATGCCTATCGACTTCAACTTTAACGGCGCTCGACCTATCCCTCCGTCGTCCTCGGACTCATGTTCATCGGAGGGATTCTGCGATGAGCTTGATGAATCTGACTACGTTCAAATCGCCCCTGAGGGGTCCTGTAAACCATTCCCTCCTATTTCACGGATCCCGGCCCTGAATGACGCGGTGGGTGTCGACATACTACTGCACCGTCTTGTGCTTATGTAGTTTTTTCTTAGTACGAAGAAGCGGTCAGTATCATGAGGGTCCACGATAAGAGCGATCGACTTGCATGCCGCCGAGCAGGCTGCCGCGACACCGTCAAAAACGTAAAAGATCTAACGTATCATATTACTGTCCACAATTTCCTTGAAGGGTAAGCCCGATGATGAAATTCGTTGAACCTTTTCCTAAACATCATTAATTCCCGCTTAGGAGTTACGCATGCCCCAAGTGCGACTTAAGTTATGAAGATCGGCGCCAATTTGATATGCATCCCTGCTGTCGCCGTCGCCTCTTCTCTAATCCTTCCTATGCTCTCAGAGGTGAGAGTTTTCTATTTGTGATCCCCTTCGTCCACTGACAAACATCACCACTCAGAGAGTTTCCGCAAGCTCCTCACCAGAATCATTTTTCAATAATGTATTTTTTACCCGCCCTAATTTTCAACGATTGTAAATGACCACGACATACCCACTCACTGTACTTCTATGCATCCCCCGACCCCAATACCCTACTAGTCACTATACGCTCCTTTTTCATTATTATACGTTTCTGTCATCCCTGGAGGACTTTCATTACTTTACTCGCATCACATTCAAAAATCGGCGAACTGTCGTGAATATCAATATACATTTGGACCAAGATACGTAACTTGAAATTTCGACGACGCCAAAATTAAAATCTTACAGTAAGAAAGTCGATCGTCAGGATCATCCTGAAACTGAGCGTGGCCGAAAAAGTCTAGGGAATGCCTACGGTATTAGCGCTTTGCTGAACCCGATTTAATCTGACCAAACCCCCGGATCCCAGTACCCGCCTATGACGAAGGGATCGCGTTGAGATAAAAAGCTTGAGAACATATGAAAACGTTAAGTAGGCAATATGCGGCGCGGTTCACGTTTCACTCTCAAACTGAGCACGGCGTCGCATAGAAAGAGCCAAGCCACCAAAAATATCCAACATTTGTTATTCAGGAGGTTTGGCAAAAGCGATCAAGATCGTGGATTGAACAAGAACACGTCCGTATACGATAACAAGCCAACTGATCGCGTTTACGATTCATTAGCGTTGCAGAACCACGATTAGGATTACTTATCGTTACTGTGCCCCTCGTTTTTTTGGGGGGTTTGCGCGTTGAGGAAATTTTGAAGCCGAGGCAATCGAGCGGCGCCGCAGAACAAGTCGTAAAAGGGGAAGGAAGAGAGGGAATGGAAAGGGGAAGGCCGAGAGCGTTTGTGTCGCATTTGCCAAGTTGCTCGATAGAGATCGGCGTATGTATTTTAAATTTGGACCGCTTCCTGCCCCGACCCCAACCCGACCCACTGGCAGGAGTCAACTCTTCCTCTCATTTGCCTCCGTAGAGGTCAGCAAGAAGCCTGCGCGGCGGTCTCGTTAAGGATGCGCCAGAAGGAATTCCGCAATGTTTCATTTCCTGGAAAACTGTGTTATTTCAAACACGGAAGGACGTGACAATTGTTGGCTACGTAGACCTTGTCGCCATCCTTGTCCTTATGCTCGTGGAGCTAGCAAGCGAGAGTACCGTAAAATTATTTCTGTTCCATTTTTGTGGACGAGAGGGGAACACCGAGAAGAGGAGAATGGAAGTCGACGGCGGATCATAGTGGATCATTGCCAGCGACTTGACCCATGGGCCATAAGAGGCAGATCTAAGAGCTTTGCCGGAACCATTTCTGCCATTTCACAACAACATTGTTAACTCCGTGCTATAGCAAAGCGTCAGGATCTCCTGGGATTCATCGTGTGCAGCGCTTATCAGAAGAGGTACAGCCAGAAATGACAAACACCCACATGACAACAGGACCGAGAACTCCCTTTTCCTCCTCTCTCGCAGGTTTAGTGAGGAATTGTGGAAGCAGGATCGATGGCCAACCATTCGTTGATGCTCCCTGAGAGGATGGGCGAGACCAGCTCTCAGGGAACATCAAAGAGGATGTCGAAACGATTAACAAGTTTTGGGTGGTCGCCGTCGTTGGCAACGATTCCTATGATTACGAAAAGTTCTCCGGTCCTCATCGGAAGCGCACTGTACCATTTCCACCTTGTTTCAGGTGCGACGTGCCCAGGAGCGTGGCACCTCGAGAAGTCGGTGAGCTCTCAGAGGTGCGGATGAGGAGATGAAATTGGCAGTCGGGCCGAAAGCCAAATAAATTTACAAGACATAACCTCTACTGAAAAACTACTTCTTGTTATACAATAAAATGGTCGAAGGGAATTTATATCACTCTGAATCGTCAGAGCCCGTGGCAGAATCGGGGTATTTATTCATTGACTCTTCCCTGCATGCTCTCCCGCAGAAGTAATCAGTCTCGCTTTGCGGCATGACGAGGCACATAATGCATGGTGAAACGAGGCCCGAAGTAACTGCCTCCCTGCGAATGAGAACAAAATTAACGAAATCATCTCCAACTTCAGCACAAGAAAACTCACTCGCGATGCCGCATCGAACAGTATTCACTTGCTTTCACTCCTTTTTCGTCAACATGGACAGGCTTCCCGCAGCCAGGGATAAGGCACCCAATATTATCGGCAACTGGTTGCGTGCTAATATGAAGTTGAGCGGTGGGAAGCGTGTTCGATGAAGCTGCCAAGGTCACACCGTTAGTTACACCCTGCGGAATAGCCTGAGTGGCCGGCTGGTTGGTAAGATTAAGGAATGGGTTATTGGAATGTGAATTTGGTACAGGTTGTACCGCAGCTACCAGCCCTGGCTGGGACGCGGGTAGCTGGGTAGCGATCCCGGGAGCACTTGACGCGAGTAGAGCCTGTACTTGAGGAATTTGCTGGACAACCAATTCTGGTCAGAAGCAGGTGAGTCTAAGTTTTTCAGAATCGCAGAAAATACGAAACTGGCGATTTGAACAGGGTCGAAAGCAGGAGGCGCTCCTTGCTTCGGGGCGTTAAACCCGCTGCCTTTGGGGTACGTGGGTGCTTTCCCTGCTGCTGCCTGTCCCTGCGCCGGTCCTGTCTTGCCGCCGGGGTTCGCCAGGGAAGCGCAATTCTTGCCACAATATTCAAAATTCGGGAATTTTGGCTTCTTGTGGCAATGCTGAATGGTGTTGGTCGGCTTCAGCGAAAAACAAAGAAGCTGAATAATTACGTTACAGAGTGTCGCTGCTTGACTTGCACAAGTTTTCGAACAGTACAAGTGATTCGAGAATTTGGGTTTCTGGTGACAGTACTGGCATGGAAGTCAGGAGCGACGCTATACGATGTATCAAGAGGAAACATACGTCACAAAGCTGAGTGGATTGAGCGGGTAGTGTAGGTTGAACGATTGGTGCGCGGGTGGCCATCTTGGACTGGTCTGAGAAGAGTATCGATCTGCGTCAATTCGGGGGTGATCTTTAATACCTCGTTCAAGCACCTAATCCTCGAGGATAAGCATCAAACATGCATAAGATTTAGCAACCTATCGCAAAATGGAAATACACGTGTTAAGCGCACTACGAACAGACATGAAACGGAAGTATCACAACGAGGCTGCCATCGATAGCAACCTAGGGAGCCTCGCGGAGTTTGGCCCGTAGCCGCTCTAAAGCCTTCCCAAGTTCGTTACGTCCCCTCCGATCAGCTCCTACGCCCCAGAATGCATCTTTGTCGGAGTCCTACAGGTAAACGAATTAGTGGCCGGATGAGTTTGACATGTTCGTATGAAATCACCTCAACTAGTTCCGCATCGCCAGTCGAGAGGAGTTCAGCTTTCAGATCTGGATGTTGCGTAAATTTGCACCACAATGCTTCGTCCATCTATTAATGTTTTAGAACGGAGTAGCATGAAAAAGACAGTCAGTATACCTTCTCAATATTGACTTGTTTCCAGTCCGTCCGAACTTCGGGCTGGAATCGACGAGCTTCAGAAAATGCAACACTTGGCCTTTCTGAACAAGTGCGGATGTGTTCGGCGAGATTTGGGCGATGCTTCTGGAACTGCGGTATGGTCAGTATATAGAGGGCGAATCGAGGACAAATGTAATTTTTACTTTGAAAGATTGAAATAGGTGTTCGCTAGTCGGGTACCTTTTGCCTTTGTAAACGACGGAGTGAGCAGAGAAATTTGTGAAGCCATAATGTGGGTCGGATTTGTTGTAGAACAAGATGCGGGGCCTTGTTGTGCTGACTTGAGGGGATAGCCGTTGTGGAGGAGGAGATCCAGGTGGTGTATTTGAGTTCGAAGCGTAAAGAGTAGCGCAGTTCTTGGCGCCAGGCCGTCGAGAGCGGTGGGTGCTGATTCTAGGCGAGTTTTCTCGCGAATCCTGAGTTCCAGGAGGTGAGATGTCCTCAGTAATCAGGACCTGTGTTTCTACGTAGGATGGGGTGCGACTAATGGGTACCTGAGCATTCAACCCCGCTTCCTCGTTTTCTGGGACTTCGGTCAGAGAAAAGATCGTGTTCAAACTATTCGGGTCCCATTCAGAGGGTGGAGCGTCAGACGTCACGTAGACGGTACGCTTCCGTTCCTCAATGCGATATTGCACGGGAGCCTGCTTTGTCGTAGGGGATGTTCCCATCGAGAGCGCAGGTAGTGGTTTGTTCTTCGAAGAAGGCGAGGTGACGATGGTGATTGTTTTACGAGAGTGCATCAAGGGTGAAGCTAGACGATCTTTTGGGTGATAAAAGGGATCTGAAAGCAAAAAGCGTCTTGAATCGGATTTCAACATTTCGTTTCGTGCAACCATGGGTGAAGATATAACTTGGCTCCGGAGTCAGACATCATGAGTCCAGAATCAAATATCAAACTCCGAATCAGACTTGTGGCTTCAGACAGGCATTCCATGACAATGCTTCGTGTGGATAACGCGAGTCCGGAATCAGTGTCAAAACCGCCAATGTCACGGGGTGAACCTCATGTGGTGTCACACACTTGTCACATTCCTCCTCACCATCAACATGCGCTTCCTCTCAATCTGTATAGAATGGACGATTGCAGAAAGTCCTGGATCTATGAGCTTTTAGACTCACGCAGTATGCAAGGATGCTTTAAGTACGCGGAGTGTGGCGTTTCCTAGCTTGGTCGCCGCCAGCATGCGCGTCTCGGTGTCGTACTATGGATGAGAGGGGTGAGCATCATCATCATATCTATTAGCTTCGAAGTTTACGTGAGTTAAACCGTGAAGGTGAAACCGAAAAGATATTAAAGTTCTCTCTTGACGACAAGGGCGCGATTATGAACGGAACATGAGGCGTCAAGAAACGTGCCCTCAACACGCCTTTCTGGCATGCAATTGCCCGATATGCAGCATTATGGTAATCCGAGCTTTCACAGCATTGTCCTCCCCGCTGATGCGGTGCTGTTTACTTGCAGGGACACAATTCTAACTCCAGTATAATATTCTGTGGACGCAGAACTTGGCCTTCGCATTTCCAACGCAATTTTCGAGATGGCTTCAATCATCGACGAGTTTAGTTTCAACCACCCTCAGAACCAGGGGTATAGTAAATCGAAGCGGCTGGTCCTTCTCCCTCAAAGCGATCCCAGTTATGTCATGTGTGAGTCGCTCACCTCATCATTTTAACATGTCAACACAACTCATTGTGCGACAGTGGAGAAGAAATTTTTGAAGGGCTGGAAGCATCCCAATAAGCAGAAACCTGCTGTCCACGCAATTTTCAAGGTTCTTTCGTCAGAAACGAGTCTTGAACCCTTTCATCAATACAGGTTTGTAACCTCGTAATATCAAACAAAAGTTGTTTCTGATCCAGCTACCAGAGCTCGTGTCGCAGCCCACCCTTCTCTTAATACTCAGAAGAAGAACCCCGCAAATGAACAATTATTGTTTCATGGTACAAACCGATGTTGTTTGTTAGTCGAGGATGGGAATAGAGTCCGTCTTTGTGGTCTACCGCAGTGTCATCTATGTTGTGTGATACGCAACTCATTTGACGTTACTAAGTGTGGTAAGTGTCATCTACCATCTGAATGGGTGACAAGCTCTGACCATTCCCCAGGTACAAAACACAAATTTCGGCGGTTTGGGAATGGAATATACACAACCGCGTGTTCGTCAAGTGGGTCCCATTCCTATTCTTACTCAGTGTCTTCACTGAACCATTTTCAGAAGCCGATGATTATACGAACAATGCAGACAATAATTGCAACCTTCGGGTGCTCTTAGTGAATCGCGTCATTGTTGGGAAACCTCACAAACGGCGTCAGAATGCTACCAATCTGACCGAACCACCATGCGGGCATCATTCTGTAAGTAAATTCTCCTCGCAGACGGATCCATGCTTACTTACTCGTGCAGGTCATCGGCGAGCCCGGTATTGATCTCAACTACGAAGAGACCGTCGTTTACTCAAACGACGCGATACGTCCAGCATATCTCGTTGTGTATGGGGATGAACCACCTCGGACTCAATCTACAATGCAAACTCTCATAAAGACATTATTCAAGACACCTTTGGCACAATGAGCACATTTATTCCATTATTTATCGCTTTCTAGGAGTAACTTATAAAGATTTATTTCCATATCGTTTTCACTGCAATCAATGGTCATCCCCTTGATCCCCCTTCACGTTTCTCTTCATCTGGTATACATGATCACGAAGACGGGGAGAATGGCGTCTGCGCTTGGAACGAACAAGGATTCTTCGTCAGCGATCTTGCAAAAACGCCTTAGGATGCTAACAAGTATGCTTTGACAGAGAAACGAACCTCATCCAACATTGGCTCGACGGTTACATCGCATGCGATTACGACGCGATAGGGAGATGAGGTGCAAGATGTTGCGAAGCGATCGGCGAGTGCTGGATTCCGATAAGAATATATTCCGTCTCCAAATCTAATGTGAGGTTAATCTCTGCCGTATTGCCATTGACAACTTCCTCACCTCCCCTTGTTGAAGGCCACACCGAACGCGAACGACTTGAAGGAAGACTTAATTGGACAACAGATACCGCACGATTTGAAGCTACACAGCGTGGAATCTTTGAAACCCAAATCGCATATGCATTGCGAGCTATGAAAACTCCGCACTTCTTCGAATTTGGGATTGTTCGAACTGATGACATTGGACGTTAACCATGACCAAATGACGGATAGATAAGCTCACCGATACTGGTCGTGTCGGATACGGACGTCGCGGGGGAGGATAATTTCGTATGCCTTCGCAAAAGACGGAGATCCCTCAGATGATTCCCACTCGCTCGAAAATTGGGCTCGCACTACAGCATTGGTTAGCCCTTTCCTTCAACATGGCAAAAGCTACGTACAACTTTTGAACGTTGATCCATCAGCATTGAGCTCTCGCAGCCGAGGCCCCACGCTCTCTCGACGATCGCAAGGAATGCATAACGGACCAACAATTCGAGGCTGGATGGCGCATTTCTGACAACCTTCTACCTGCCCCAAACGTACGCCTTCTCTGCACCCCATGTTCAGCGTGTGTCGATTTTAATAATTAGGATACATACTTCGCGTGTGACTCTGAACAGAAGTTAGAAAAGGCAGGTTTGCCCGTCGCACGACATCCATGAAGCACACATCCTGTTGGACTCGGACCTTGTCCATTTCTCGCGCAGCTCCTGCTGCAATATGGATGCTTGAAACCCTTGTCGACGAATTTCGGCTTCTTCCCGCATATCTTGGAATGGACTTGAGTGTTTCTCGGTACAGGAATTATCTGCTGGCTGCTTACCTCGCAGAGATCGAGCTGGACGGGTGGACTGGACGTTCGATGGCTGGAGCCCCAGTGAACGACATTCTTGACTATGGAGGCCATGAAGGTGCGGATTCAAGTTATGGAATCGATGCATATCGGCTTGAAATCAGGTTTCGTGTACGATCTGGCAACAACCTCGTGAAGGACACGCTGCAGCCTCGTTTTCACGGCCAACATCTGATGCGGCTACCAGCATGGTATCGATTCGGTGGCACGTCCGTTTAAAAACCATTCTAATTCATTCTCCCCTTTACATCGATCAGCAACCAGCTCCCGAAGAGCCCCACATAGGCGAAGATGACATCTCATATTCCTTTTGCTTTATCGCTGCTCGGCGCTGTTGCGTCAGGCCTACAAGGCTCGGGGGTCGCGTCTTCTCTTAATCCCCCACCCCCAAGCACTGCATCTGCGCCTCCCTCTGCTCCCAAACAAAACACCTCAAGCTTGCCTGCCCCATCTGTACCAGTCAATGTCCCTGGATCGACTTCCAATGCCTCAGCTAACGGATTAGGAGCGAGCCCTCCTACCAACAATGTCGTAGCACTATGCGTTGTTCGTACGATTTGATCATCTCTCCAATCCTTCCGTCCTGATGATTGTTGCAGCATTGCCAACTTCGACCTAAGTATTTTGATGGGACCAAGACGCATCCTTACTGCAGCAAAAGCTGCGCCAATAAGATCAAGGCATCCAATCCAAAGACTGGTTCCGGCGCAACCAACGGAAACTGCGACGTACGTCTCGTTCGTCCCATTCGTCTAGTTCAGTGAATGACTATTCGCGACCCTCTAGTTCTGCCATAATCGACCCAAGTATAACGATGGCACGCGTACTCATGATTTCTGCAGCAAGGCCTGCGCTAGGAGTGCGGGTGGACCCCAGCGGAGATCGACAATGCCAGGCGCAGGAGCCAATAACAAGGGTATTCCCCTTGTTCATCCTCCACTTTCAATAGCTGAGAATTATCTAGCTGTATGCCAAGCACCAGGATGTCAGAATCCTCCACATGGCGGTCCAGGTAGCGACTATTGTTCGATGGCTCACAAAACGTCAGTACAATATCATCGTGTTACTAGCTATCATTCACTCGCTCGCGATAGCCTCGGAGAAACGTTGTGCCTCATGTGCCTCCAGGCTCCCAAGATGGCGAATTCCCATTTTTGTTCTCAAACATGTATCGATGATGTTGAGGCGAAAGGACCGATGATCCTGGAGGTTCCACTGGGTCATGCCACTTTCAAGAGCGGTCTGTCGTCTATATATATCATCAGCTAGGATCTATCCTCAAGGATCTGCTCTATTTGCTCTAGTTGCCGAACAGTTCAAATCATCTTGGAGACATTTCGGCAGCGCGTGCCCGCCTGTTCGCCGTATCTATAAGATCGTCTCTCCTCCAACATCATTGAGCAACTACAACGCTTATCGGTGAGCTAGGATTTGCGCCATTCCGGTCAGACCTTCAAATTCACGCCATACTCAGAGCGGCAGTAGAAAGTCGTGGCCAATTCCTATCTGCAGGTCGCACCGAGGGAAACGAAAACCGTCGCTGGCATGGGACTCGAAGAGTGTGCAACCTTGGGGACAAGGGTCACACTCAGTTCTGTTCTTCGGCGCAGTGTTCCCTCTGCTGTATCATCCGAAACTCGTTCGACCTTTCACTATTCGGGAAGAAGACCGGTTGGGGAAGGTGACCCTCCCATCTCCTACGTCTTTGTATGTGTGTAACTGACGCTGTGTTGTACAACAGATTTGGCAAGGGCATCTATACTTCCTCGACATCTTCCAAGTCAGTCTCTTTTGCTCTTCTGCGCTTCCACATTAACGTAAAGTACAGGTCAAATGATTATTCCCACAACGACTGCCAGTCTTCCCTGAAGGCGATCCTATTGAACAAAGTCGTGGTCGGGAAGGGATGTAAGCTGTTACAGGACAATACAACGCTGACTGCTCCTCCATCGGGCTTTGACTCAGTACGTACCACCCTGCTTCCCAAAAACCATGCTCTCAACGATGCCAAAGGTGCTGGCTGAGAAAGGAGGAAGCCTGAACTACGATGAACTGGTTGTCTATGCCAACGACGCCATCAGACCGTCTTTCCTTGTAATGTACGAACCTTGAATCATCAGGCACTAAGTTATGCAGTAGCGCAGGCGCTGAAAAGGATATGAAGCGAACCATAACGGGGTCATTTATAATAATATAAGCAGTAAACTATAGTTCGCATTATTGTGTACTGTACAATCTGAGGTCCAGTCAATCTGCGTCATTCCCTTCGAGCTGCGCTTCCTTCTTGGCCAGCACGGGAAAGCTGCTTTGCAACAGCGCGTTGCGGGCGGACTGCCAGACCAACCACATCAACGTCACCATTCCGCCTGTTAGAATGAGGCTGAAAGGAAAGGGTGTCAATTATGAAACTTCAACGACCACCAAAAACGGTGTTTGTTACCTCTCTAATACAGCTATAGCTAGAGGAAGAAGATTTCAATAATGAGGCAACTCGATGCTTGCAGAGAAGGAGTACATACCAAATAAAGCGCGAACCTGCCCACAATAGACTATACCCCTGCAGCTACCCTTGACCAGCAAAGAGGGGACCGCAGAGTTGAGTATCCCAGAACCAACGATCCAGAAGAGCCAAGAAAGGAAGATCCAGATGGCTTGGGCACCTATGGACGACACGGGGTGCTTCGACCATGTCGGATGGAGGAAAAGGAGCGTGTATGTCCCCGCTGTCAAGACGGTCCAGCAGGCCGAGAAACTATTTATGATGTTTGCCTGTCGTTGAGCAACGTGTAACAAGTATGAGAGAAGGACATACAGGAGCATCCTGGCTCCCGTGCGTGTTTGTATATTCGGATAGTTGTGGTTGAATCGGTATTGAAGTACCAACCAACTGGCAATCGCAACCTACCCACAACAATAACGCATCAATCCGCCTTCACGTAGTAGAACGAAATCCACCATACCTCGATCAGACTGCTCAAAACCAAGAATATGTACACAGCTACAATCAAAATCAAAATCAATGGGTGAACAAAAAATCATCGCCTCCAAACTTGAATGAACGCACGAGGGGCATATCGTTGCAGCCGAACACCAGACGTCTTATTCAAAGCCTTCGGGTGATTTCGTGCGTACTTGTACGCCCACGAAAGAGCGACGAGATACGAGAGGGCAATCATTAGAGTAAGACATGCCGTTAGACTTGTCGTCGTGCTTGTGAGATACAATGTCCGAGTTGAAATTAGGGCTTCTGGAATAGGGAAAGACGATGGACTTCGGAACCCAGGGGAAAATGAAGTGGAACCCGTTGCCAGCAAAGGTGTTACAGACGTTGAACTTGAAGGCGTTGGCGCTGGAGCCATATAGGGAGGGGACCAGCCAGGGAAGGGGGGTATGATGATGAATGGGGAGGAAAAGAATGACACAGCCAGCCGATCCACGCTTTCAAATAAAGCACGAGTTTTAAATGAGGTCGACTACTTGGGTCCGCTGCCGCGTGGTATGTTCGGAAATGAAAACATCGGTCCCTTGGGGGTGGCGTCCTAGTGTCGTCACATTGATTGACAGACGAACAACAACCTGAAAGATATACGTTGTCAAAGTAGAGCTGGAAATCAAGGGGTCAACTGGAACGAGGATCATCCCTCCACCCAACCTCCCTCTTTAGTAAGAGAAAAAAGTGAGCTCGAGCGGTAGGAGAATAAGAGGCATACGTGTTCTACATACTTCGTAGCTGCGTCTTGAATCGTTGTTGAAAAAGTATCACGATAGGTGCTGCAGTCTCGGAATGTCAGCTACTGTCAATATCTCTCATGGAAATTGTGAACTCTTTGCCTCGTACACAAGAAGAACGAAGAATAGCTGGGGTCTTAATGTCGTCACATTGACTGACAGACGACTGGAAGTTTGGGAAGAGCGCTGGCTGGAAGTGATGCGTCAACTGGTACCTATTCAACCTCCCTCTAGAAATGAAAAAAGTGAGCTCGAGTGGTTGGATTCGAAGGTGTATAAGAGGCGTACTGTGTTCTGCTTCAAAAGTAAATGGTTGTCGAGTAAGTATCATGATGAGTGCTGCAGAATATCAGCTACCATCAATATCCCACAAAAATCAAAAATTCTTCGCCTCGCACACAAGAAGAACGAAGAAGCCAGGATTGCGCACTTAAAATCACCGGCTCACTATAACCAATCAGAACTCATATATGTCTTTTGAATGTATGCACAAAAACATAGTTGGTGAGGGGCGTGCAATAACAAATGGGGCCATAATCCTAGCAAGCATACACATACACGTCCTCATGACGAGTCCCCGCAAGTTCACGAGTGGTTCTTCTTTTAAGGAGCAAAGAGGTTGTCAAGGAACGCCTTGTTGGCAGAGTTGGGCTGCTTGGGCTTCTTGGCGTCTTTCTTCTTCAAGCGCTCCTGCTTGACTGTATCAAGAAAGAGGCCATGGTTAATATTTGTTGGGAGAAAAGAAAAGAAAGACGCACGGATCTCTTGCCTGCGCAGGGTCTTGGCGTAGGGGTTGAGACGGAAGAGAACGGCCTTGTTGACGAGGGGGTTCTTCTTCTGGGTCCAGGGGCGCTTCTGAACTTTCTGGCCAGCGGGGCGGACGACGGATTGGATTTCGTCGCTGTTGATGAGACGGGTGACATCGGGGTTCGAGATCTTGGCGGTGGGGAGGCTAGAGATCCAGGTGAGGAAAGAACTAAAAAAATAAGCATAGCACCTACTAGTAATCCTTCTTGTGGACCGAAACCTTGTCAAAGGTACCAAAGACTTCATCAAGAAGAGCGAAAGCACCCTCAGTCCAGATAACGAAGCGGCCAAGATGACCACCAGGAGCGAGCTGGAGGAGGTTCAGTCTCCTCACGTTGACCAGCTCGACACCGGGCAAGTTGCGGAATGCCTTGACGATACCGTTGTCCTCGTTATACACAACAAGGGGACCACGGCGCTGACGGTGCCTGCGGTTCCTCAACTTTCCTTTCCCAGCACGGAGCTTGCGGGAGTTGGAGACCTTGACAACGTCGGAGTACGCATGAAGGGCCTTGAGGAGGGCCACGGCTTCCTTGGTCTTGGTGAAAGACTCGGTGGCGGAAGCGACGACCAAAGGGACCTCCTCGATCTGCTCGACGCGGTGACCACGGGCGAGGACGAGCGAAGGAAGGGCAGACGCGGCGAGGGCAGAGACAACGGCGAAACGGCGCTGGTTCTGGTTCACCTTGACGTGCCATTTGCGCCAGGTCTTGGTGGGTGCGAACATGCGACCTCCACGGCACATGTTTCCGAATGCAGCCTAAATTCGATGAGATGTAGTTCGCTAGCTGATAAAAGATGGATGTATGCACCTGGCCGGAACGGTGGGTTCCTCCTCCTCCGACACGGGGAATACGGGCGACAGCACGACCTGTACCCCAAGATTCTGCGCTAGTTTGGTGGCCAGCCTTTTCGCTGACGGCGTATGCCTGCCTTTTGTTCTTGGCGATGCTCTCTGATTGACAAAAACGTCAATGGGGTGAAAAGATTTCATGGATCGTCGTTACGCACTGTGCACCTGTTGAACGACATCGAGCCTGATGGGAGCGGTTAGGACCGCGGGGAG
The DNA here is from genome assembly GCA_018417955.1 of Laccaria trichodermophora. Taxonomy (NCBI): domain Eukaryota; kingdom Fungi; phylum Basidiomycota; class Agaricomycetes; order Agaricales; family Hydnangiaceae; genus Laccaria; species Laccaria trichodermophora. The sequence goes on from JACTVC010000019.1 coordinate 236,361, forward strand.
GGGAAGGGAGGTTGAGGCCTCTGCAACGAATGTTTAAATTGTATTGTCATCGTTATAGACGACGAACGTACCGCCAGTCGAGGATCGAACGTTGACGGTGGGTCGGGAGGCCATTGTTGAGTCTTGAGGTCGAGGTCTTGATGCTCTGCGCGACGATATCCACACAATTTCGAGGCCGAACAATTTAGGCTTTTGCCGAACCAACTGTATAGTTTGGCGTTGCACAACATGCCATAACAATGGTTGTACTGAGTCACTTTCATAATCAGGGGGCGAGCCAGTCAAAAAAAAAAAACCTTGGGTCTATCTCGAAGCCACATTGCAAAATTCCACTGTTTACATTCCCTGCGAGAATTTTGCACGCGGAGGAATGAATGGCTCATGCATTTAGAGTAATGGTCCTCGCGCCTATCCTAACACTGGCGGAGGGCGCGTCGAGGAGGTAGGAGGGGCAGGTGAATGGCAATCGTCGTTGCTGGAATGGGACTTTGAGCAGAGAGCGCCGCCAGGCCATTTGGCGACGTATTGGGAATAGCTTTGAACGGTTGGAGAGAAGTTCTGCGACTGACGGTAGGAGGGGTTCAGACGGCATAAATCATTCGAGGTTTATGTAGGACGAGTGAGGTCCACAAGGAGACTGTTATAGGATACAATTCTCAACATATGTCAAGGATTAGCCAAACGAATGGCAATTCATAGAGTTACTAGGGCATATCAGATGAATTGAACATGTACCGGCTTTGCTGAGGTTCAGAGTCATCTTCTCTTGTTTGGCTGCTTGCCCCTTTATTGGTCCTTCGACTGCTCGATCGGCCCTTTCAACCTCTCATTTGGTATTTTGAGTGCGTGTTGAACCACTTACTTATTTTTTTGCGTGTTTTTGAGCCATTTTGTCATCAAAATTCGTGAGGTCCCTTTTTTTTCGGCCTTCGGCCAGACCAGCCTCCAAGCTTTAGTTCGCGATCCATATTCCGCCACCCCCTTACGCAATCTCGACCATGACCTGGAAATGTAGTGGTATACTATCCATGCATGAAGCATTGTGATGAACTAACCTGACAGACAACAACTCAAAAACAATTGACATATTGAACCAACTATGCGACTTGACCAATACACCTGTATTCTTTAAGGAGGATATGTTGCCCTCACAATGTTGTGCGTTTCGCTAATTGAACAGTCTGACTGGGTTAAGATGATCAAGTAACAAGGGAGGACACACCAGGAGGTAATGGGCGACAGACTTCTGCATATCATGGATTGAGAGATGACCATGAAAGTGTCCAAAATCTACACCGTTATGAACTTCCATCACACGTTGAAATGAGTCTGGCGAAATTTTTTGAAAAAATATTCCTAGTTCGTCTGAGGAAGGTGAGGATTGTGAGAGGTGGAAGGACCAGTGTCGCCACCATTTCAAACTGCGCAGCTGTTGACGGAGAGATTCCCAATGCCGTGCAGCAGCATCCGGTAGGCCATCATCCAACACAGGCTCCGAGATACACTTATCGATGTGCCTCAACAAGAGCAATGTAATTTTGGTGTGTACATCACACCCAATGAAACATTTTTTAGAGCGGATTGAGTCAGAAAAAAATTCTTCAAAAAGATGGGGATGGCTTCCCATGCCAGCTTCAAAAAGACTGACAAGACAGTCACGTAGCGGAATAATGGAGTTAGGATCACCATCTTCAACCGACATCTCGAACACTGTAGCCATCGCCTGGGTCATGGGATATACGGCGGTATATGCAGTTATTTCAGGGAGCATCGCAATCCACATGATAAGATGTTCAGGTGAAGGACTTTGATCCACTGTGGAAGCAATTTCACGGTCAAGGAGGGTGCGATAGCGGAGATGGAGTTCTAAGCAAGTGTTTTGGATGTCCTAGTCAAGAAGGTGAATTCAGAATGCCACGACAGCATAGCACAGGAAGTCAGCTTCACATTTTTCTTCAACCATGACAATATGAGCGCCAGTACATTTGGTTTGTCCAGCCGATGTCGCATGTTGCGCTTCAATTTATCCGAATAATCCAGGACCGCTTCATCACTCGCACACTCAGTTAAAAGATTTAAAAGTTCTTGGGTGGGTGCAGCATCTTGAAAATGGTCATACCAAAACGACAAGGCGTATCGGATCGCTTCAGCTGCACAGTTCTTTTGAGAATTAGTGTCATGAGACTAAACAGCACCCACGTCGGCCATCGCCATCAACGACAGTTTTACGAAACAAGACCCGAAAGCACATTTGTGTGATGTTGGCATGCACATTCTTTGAGTCTAGGAAGTAGTCCCCTGATCGTGAGCGGTCCACAAAAAAGTCAATCAGTGATGCATGAGCTATCTTGATAGAAAATTTTAGGCCATCAACGTCAATAATTGAATGGACGTCATACAGCAAAGACTCAAAATCTCCACGTTCGAGGCCTAGTAGGTGCTGAATTAGAGGAATGTAATTGTGTTCCTTTCCCGTCACGATGAACAATAGCAGACCAATAATGCGCAAGGTACCCTTCGGATCACGTGTCGAGTTCAAAATCTCTTGATATAGCGAGTCAAGATCTGCAAAGGCTAGATGATTGGAAGGGGAGCCGATACCGAGAACGGTTTTGAGCCTGCTGGGGGGGTAATGTCGAGGGTCATCAATGAACTTTATTACTGTTGACGGATAAATGAAATGCCCTGAAGCCTTCTTGACAAGAGTCTCGATGTCGTGGTAAGATGGCCATGTTCTGGAGAGGCCCCGATCCTTGCGAATGCGTTCAAACTCTTTCCGAAGAAAGATCGACACATCGTGACGGGATTCAAAATCTTGAGTAAGTGGGATATGTCGAGATAATTTCAACAAGTTGTCGTTGAAGATGTTTCGGATATGGGGCTCTGGACGGCTGGCGATAAGGAAACAAATGGGGAGCCTCTGCCCGCTGACCGCTTCGCGGATGGCATAAAGGATGCTACATTGGTTGCCGTCGCCATCACACTCATCCAACCCATCAATAATAATAAACCTGTGAGGACTATACTCCTTTGAAATTCGTCGGAGCGGCTCAACCACAAGGTTTTGCAACTGTACTTTGACGGAACGCGAGAATACTAATGGATCATTTTCGACAATTTCCTCGATAATTGGCTTGGTTTCGGGAAGGTTTACCGTGAGCTGGTAAGAGATGGTAGCCGCCAAGTGTTTTTCAGAATTTCGATCGGACGTTCTCCGAGAAAAGAAGAAGCTGGAAGCCAGTCTTTTAGGGTTCTCCTCTTCGCATCTTTCTGCAATAGATTGAGCAATTGCAGACTTCCCAGCTCCTGCAGGGCCATAAAGCCAGAGAAAGGGTGGCGACGCATCCGATGTAATCAATGTCATTAAATGGTTTAAGATACTCTTACGAGTATCGGGGTGGCATTTTGGAGGAGGAAAGCGCTGCTGCGAATCGTGAAACGCACTTGCAACAACTTTGGAAGCCAGCAGCTCGAATCCTATAGTGAGTTTCGGTGAAGATGAAGACGATCGCTGTAGGTGCTAGTGACGCACCTCTGAGTGGTTCGCGGCCTTCAAGTGAAATGCTAGCATTTCCATTTACGTTGTAGTAGTTACCACCATGAATTTCCAAGTCACTTGTATTGTTGAACATAGCAAGGGAGATTGTGGGTTGGACAATGAACGTTTGAACGCTAACAGGAAGGCAGTGTGGCCTTTAGTGTGGCAGGTGCCTACTCAAAACCGTTCTAAAGACGACACCCATCACGAACGGGCGGTTCGATGAGGATGGACTTTTCCAGCTGCTTTATACCTGTTACCTGCGTGCCCCACTCCCGCTTTGCTACTCTCCCGTGCCAAACGTCGGTGCGTAGTCCTCTTGTCAACGTTTTCGATTTGTACGACTGAATTGGCTATAAGACTTGCAGTAACACCCAAACCCCATAGAAAATGCCCAGGGCAATTGTCACTGATGCAACGCCTGTCGAGGGTGAACAGAAGGCTATTGTTATTGGATGTAGACCTTCAGCTTCCACCCTTGCGGCCCCAAGATACAAGCAGAGCTCGTGCGCAGCCGTTCTGAAGTCCTCTTTCCTGCCTCCTGTTTTGAACTTTCCTCCAAAAAAATTTCCCCAGCCGGAGATAGGGACAAGGCCCTTGCCTTCCGCTCACTGAGCCAGATTACGGAGAGGGGTGGCGCTTCTTTGTGGACGACTGAACTGGAGGATGCACTCTCCGACGGCGACATAGACATACTCGTGCATAGTCTCAGGATGTCCCGACCAAATTGAAGGAGGGATGCGAGATCATACCTGTGCTGGAGCGAGAAGATTGTCGCGACTGTTTAGTGGTGAAGGATGGTCTCCCCTATCGGACCTTGGAAGAGCTGCCTGCTGGCTCGGTTGTAGGCACAGGAAGTGTTCGAAGAGCCGCACAAATGAAGCGAAGATACCCTCTGCTTGTCTTCAAGGATGTGGTAAGCACTTTTTTAACTGCATAATCCAGCATTATTTCTTACTTTCCCTGCTTTAGCGCGGAAATATGTTTGTGCACCGACTACTTGACATTTGACTTGCTGACCGAACCGTTCATGTTCGCAGCGACACACGCCTTCAAAAGTTAGACTCTCCCGACCTGCCCTACACCGCTCTTATTCTCGCTTCGGCTGGGCTGCTTCGTCTCTCCCTCCATGACCGCATCACCTCATACCTATCGCCACCCATATCGTATCCAGCCGTCGGGCAAGGTTTTCTCGGCGCTGAGTTCCGCTCCGCCGACGCGAAAGTGAAGGCCATGGTTTCGAGATTAGAAGTTTGGCAGGATGGCTGGGCCGTGAGAGCCGAGAGAGCGCTATTGGGGATTTTGGAGGGTGGTTGTGCCGTTCCTGTTGGAATATGGAGCTCCTGGAGCGGCGACAACATCGCGTCCGAGTCGCTGGTTCCAAGTACTGGTTCCCAGCTCTTGCTGAAGTCGGTGATGACATCTCCGGATGGTTCGGAGGAGATTACTGTTGAGACAACTGGAGTTGTTGCGTCTGTTGAAGAGGTATTGGAGTTGGGGAAACAATCAGCCGTATCTCTGTTAGAAAAAGGCGGGCGTGGAATCATAGTGGACCTTAGGGCTGAGATAGACAGAGCTGCCAGTGAGTAATAAATAACTACATAACCCACAACTCATTACAATTTCCTTGCACAATAAGTGAAAACAACTACACCTCCCGGGAGTAACGCGTTCGCCGTTTTCCATAAACCTCACGCTCTGAACTGCCAAGGAGAACTGTTTCTTGATCTTGGCCACTGGGCTTCGGGCACATTCCCGACACACCATGCTTTGCGCATAACAATGTTCCGGCAATCGTACACCACAGCTACTGGCCTTCTATGTCTCGTCGCCTGAAGTCACAGGTTTGGTGACGATGCGTATCTCAACCGATTCCTATGAAGACATTAGGAAATCCCGGTACCTTGTCAACAGTTGAACCCACGTCTACCTCGACCAAATGGCAGAAGGCATTCTACGTTGAGATGCTTGTAATGTTTGTGTTCAAATTCATGAATCTCAAGAAACTGATTTGACCTATCTGTCAACAGCCATGGTCCTGAACGCCACTTTTTGTCCAGCTATGGCCAAAGGGAATGGGGTCGTTTAGTCGTCGCCGAACCCCGGACTTCAAGTGCCCGAGCCACCTCGGAGGGCACCCGATCCCCTTTTAGTAAAACAGGATGATGGTCAAGACAGCAAGGAGGATGGGGACGGCGACGATGACGACAACGAGGAGGGGAAGGCCTTGCTGGTGAGCGCATTTTACACCCTCTCATTACTCAGTGAAGTATTTACCTTCTTCCCTTGCAGAAGTTCGTGCTGGGCGTGGGAAAGGGATCCACACCGTCCACGGAAGCATGTGAAAAAAGAAGATATACCCGTCGAGTGACGAAAAGAATTCCGCTATCGTGGTTTTATTCGATGCTCTTTCGTCTCCTTCGGTAACGTCATTCACAACTGAGCATATACCTCAGTTCAACTGACACCTTCCGATTACAAAGTTGCTTCCTAAGCCAGCGCCAGTAGCTTACCAACCTCCCCATCAAGATGGTGCAATTCCATGAATGATGGGGAAACATAAGTAGCCTCAAAACATCGTAAACTCCTGACCTTCCTACACTATTGTTTCTCAAGCTCACGCATCTACGCTCTAGCAACAAGCTATGGTTACACAACAGAAAGCTCTTTTAGTCCCTGCAAAGTTTGCCGACTTAGTCGTTGGATCCAAGTCCATTCCCAAGCCAGGTCCCGGAGAGCTTCTGGTTACAATCCGCTCAACCTCGCTTAACCCAGCTGATTGGAAGATCCACAAATACGGGCTCTTTACTGAGGAGTTCCCCGCTGTCCTGGGGTTAGACCTTGCAGGGGACGTTGAGGAGGTTGGGGAAGGCGTTACCACTTTTTTAAGGGGAGATCGAGTGGGCGTCGCTTTCTATTTACTCCAGCAGCTGCATCTTAGGAACGCCGACTGTAGCTTCGCTCAAGGTCAATACAAGCCCGATTGGGCAACTTTCCAGCAGTACGCGAAGACTGACGCAGCTACCACAAGCAAGGTTTGCTCTTCAACTCATCTTAATTCTATGGTACATTGACGCTTATCCGCTAGATTCCTCCCAATTTCTCATACGACGATGTCGTAACTCTCCCTGTCGCACTCTCAGCGGCGTACGCAGGCCTCTACGGCAATAAACCAGCTGGTGCCGCTTTCGATGCACCTGTCTCTGCGTCGGCCGTCGGCAAGTACGTCAACACACCTCTGGTCGTTTTGGGAGGCTCAAGCAGCGTCGGGCGATACGGTTTGTTAATCCTCATTGTCCAGTCGTACATTCGTTTCTCTTACACAATATCTAGTCATTCAACTTGCCAAATACTCTGGTTTCGATCCTATCATTACCACCTCCTCCCTCAAACACGCCGACGATCTTAAGTCCCTTGGTGCGGCACACATTATTGACCGCGGCGCGTCCGTCGTCACAGAAGTCAGAAAACTTACTGACAAGCCCATTTTAATCGTGTACGATGCCATCTCGAGTGTGGATACTCAACAAGCAGGTATTGACATTTTGGCGCCTGGGGGGAAGCTTGTCACGGTACAGCCTCCTGGTGTCAAAGCAGAGGGCAAGGAGATCATCCCCGTTTACGGATCGGTGTCGGCGCATCCCGAGCTTTTGACATCTCTCTATGGAAAGGACGTGTTTGGATTTTTGGAGCGAGGTGTTCTCAAGGTTTGTCTACAACCTCAATGATTTTGGGATGACGATTGACTCACATTTTTTTTGTATCTCAGCCCAGCCACTTCGAAATTATTGGCGGCCTTGGTGCAATTCCTGAGGGTCTAAGCCGGTTGCAGAACAACGAAGTGTCGAATATGAAGCTCGTTGCTCATCTACAAGATTGAAAGAATTCTCTGGTAATTGATTTTGTGTTGTTTGTATTTCAAGTTTCGATTATGATTCGGGAACGTTAAAGATGTTGACTATGTCAATTTGGCATGTCTATCATGTTAAACCTACTGGAGGGGTCGATCGGGGGAAGAGATAATAAGTGTTCCTTGAGCGCTGAGCGCTGAAGTCTCTTCGTTCTCAATGTTAAAAGACATAATGTGTGCAAGGAATAAATAGAGTCGCGATGGCGGAGTCGTCGCCAACTCTGTCGACACGGCCTCATGATCGCGTCTTTGTCACGTGGAATCCAGACAAAGGAGGTGTAAGTGGAACTTTCTGCTTTCATCTGCAACACTCCCTTTGAAGTTTCATTGTCAGTTCGTTCGTCCCTCTCTACTCCAGTCTACGTGTAAACTAATCTGCATTTCAGTTTTTACTAGAATGGGACATCCGAATATCGAACAGCGCAAATTCAACTTTTGCCCAAGTCTCGCTGGCCTCGACCTGGAGAACCTAATCACCCAATGTCTTGAGTGCACTCGCTTCTTCGGCGCTTGCTGTATTCATCAATCCTACGGTGGCGATTTGGCTGTACCCAACAAAGACGTTTGCCACCACTTCCAAATTGTCTTTATTGATGGCGCGTGTTCCAACAATGGTCGGGACGATGCTAAAGCGGGGCTTGGTATGACCATCGGCGACGATGAATCATTTTGCTGGAGTATCGCTGTGAACGATGCGGTAGACTTCAATGGACCCAGGACTAATCAACGTGCCGAGTTGTTGGCAGCGATAGAAGGTTTGAAGCAATTGAAGAATGTGAATCGACTTAACGCGATCCACGAGGCAATGGGAATGGGGGATAGACACCACAAGCCAGCCAGACGCAGCACAGACGAATTCGGTCCTACCTACGTCGTCGTGGCCGATTCTGAATACGTTGTGAAAGGGATCACGGAATGGCTTCCCACGTGGCGTGTATGTCTTTCATATCTTACTCCCCAGATCGCTCATGAATGGTTTTTTTTACAGGTCAGAGACTGGCGTACGGCAGCTGGAAAACGACCTACGAACTTGGACTTGTTTTTGAAGCTGGATGAGGTTACCACGAGCTTGGAGGAGGATGGCATCACAGTTGGCTTTTGGCACATTCCAAGGGCATATAACCACAAGGCTGATCGTCTGGCGAAGCTTGCGACTGTTTAATAGCTTCTCGTCGATAGCTTATTGTAGTGTCCACCTGAAGCTGGATTAATGATCCGTTCTATTACAAATCTCCGTACTTTCGATGTCCTCGTCAACGACCAACGACAAACTAACCACCCTGCGCGCTGTGGTCACAAACGCCGCCCTCTTCTGCACGGGCGTCGCGCCTCTCGCCGTTGTTCTATCGAGATGCTGAGGGCACGGGAGCCAAGTGCGTTCTTGATTATTGTTGCTGTCCGCTGCACGAGCTGACGATGGTATTTGACTGGACTCTTTCAGATGTTACTGACGAGCTTGAGATGCTCGTGAAGACGTGTCGTGAGCGTGGAATAGTAGGTATGTACTATGGCGGTTGTTCTGCACATTTAATCAGCGCACGCAACTTTCCGAGCACACACGCAACTTTCGCCCAGAGCGCAACTTTTGGATGCTAAATTTGACCGCACGGCACAACTTCCAACTATGTAAAAGCATCAACTCTTCCATGTAATTCCTTTTGAACCACCCTCTAGCTACCCCAGCCCTACCTTCTACCACTTCATATAATTTTTATCTAAATGACCCACCTCTCCATGCACCATCCTCCATGTAAAGTGCCCCCTATATTCTCATTGCTATACTATGATACTACCTTTCTATCAAATAACATAAATGACACACTAAATTACAATATAAATAACAAAATACTTGAGAGTAACAGTGGCTCGAGGGGTACGGTGAGAACCAGTACCGGATTTGGTAGTTGGCAAATACCAATAATTTTCAGACAATTCCGATCCTGATGATGGAATTTCTTAGAAGGATATTGAGACTCCGCCTGATCGCTTCTCATGTTGCAACGTCAAACCTTCTACGCTGTCACACGTTGACGGACATATGCCACTCGCTGTCAAGCACAATGAGCTCGTACCTTAGTTTCAATGCAAATTATTTGATACAATAGATTCTGCAATTATACTCTACATACTATTTTGAAGTTGAAACAGAGAAAAGAAGACTTAGGCAATAAATAGATGTACACTATGTGAGCTCACCGTGTTCAACGATGATGAGAGACTTCGGGACAATGTTGAGGATTGCTTGGGTGACGTTGCATGAGAAATGCTAGACCAAACAACCGAATTTAGCATCCAAAAGTTGCGCTCTGGGCGAAAGTTGTGTGCGCGCTTGGAAAGTTGTGTGCGCTGATTAAATGTGCAGAACAACTGCCATAATGTACACTGACAGACGCGAACGTTACGCGAAAGTTGTGACATGTCACATTATCTTCTGACGCGGATGCGTCTGGTCACATCATCGTGACTCTCTTCTTTGATCCTTCTCCTCTGCTGTGCAGCTGCTGATCAAAACAGACAAAGTCATAACGGCCAAAGCAAGCCCCGAAATTTTATGGGCTGGAGCGCATAGGTGCTGCAAGACATACAAATATGTATAGTACTTGAGGAAAATAGTAAGAAATTTCATAGAAAGAATGGGGAAGTGGTTGAAGGCCTCTTGCATCTGCAAAGGCATTTTTTCCCAGTAGCAAGGCCCTTTCTCACGAGACTCGGAGAGGGCTGGCCAAACTCTGCAGACTCCTGTAAAGTGCCAGCAAAAAATACTGTGGGTCACGATTTTCCAAAAAGATAAGGCTAGATTATTAATTTATGGGGGTAAATAAACACCTTTTTTGTTCTCAAGTTAATGAGGAGGTTCTTCTGCATAAGACACCATAACGTTTGGAAAACTATCCCTCGAGAAGAGGGATAGAAAACACTCAGAGACTTAGGAATACTCACAGAAGTTAACCAGGTGTATGATTCTGAGAGTATCTAAGAGAGGGGAATACAGAATAAGGGGAGGAATAAGGAGGAGATGGTGGTTCGTTAGCAAGAGAGGTTGTGTGTGAGGAGATAGAAGTAATGTAATGTAAAGCCGTTGCCAAACAGTCATCATCAGTAGTAATCACGGGATTACACTCTTCCCCACTTTAAAAAAAAAAAAAAGGAAAAAGAAAGGGAAAAGAGCTTGTGTCGTTAGTAGAAAAGTAAGTAAATCCGAGCGCGGGTGCATCAAAACCCTGTGGGAAAAAGCTACCGCTGGCAACGTCGAAAGGGAAAACTACCTAAATCAAGGTGATGTACCCCGCGACGCTAGCCAGCGATCGAGCGCTTCGCAATCTTGAAGTCCGGAACCGGGAATCCACTGGTCGTGTTCTGTGCCATAGCCTGACCAACAGACCAAGTACTGATAACCTCGTCCACGTCGGCGCGCATCCAGAATTTTGTCAATAAGGTATTCTTCGTTGCCGTCAGGATTGATTATAGGCGGTGGTTCTTCCATATGACGAGAGGGGAAAAGGGAGGTGTCTGATTCAATATAAGGGAGGATTTGTGAGGTGTGGAAGACGGGGAAGATGTTGGGTGAGTTGGGGAGGTCGAGAGTGACTGTGGAATGTTCCTCGTCGATGCTAGTTATCGTATATGGTCCGTCGTACTGGGGCATGAATTTTGTGACGCGTTTTTCGCCCTTAGCCTTGTAGTCATTACGACAGTGCAACGTGGACAACTGCACCCAGGAACCTATTTTAAAAGGGAATTTCAGTGTGCGGTGTTTGTTCGACTGAATAGATTGTGAAATTTTAGCCTGTAACAAATTATCCTGCGCTTCAAAGACGTCTGCTTCCAGTTGACGCATTACATGCCAGGCGTCGACGTCAGAGACAGTTGCGCTAGATTTTGCGGGGGCGAGGGGGGGAATGATGCGAGGACTGCGTCCCATATGTAACTGGAAAGGCGTGAAACCGGTGGACTTGTTGATGGTATTCATAATGTCAAACCGGATTCGGGGAAGCGCGCGGACCCAGCCTAGTTGGTTGCGTTCGACATGGAAACGGAGTGCTTGGTTCACGGTTTTGTTAGTGCGTTCGCTAGCCCCATCTGTCTCCGGATGATATGCTGTTGACATTTTGAGTTTAACACCCGTGAGGCGGTGAAGTGCTTTCCAGAACCTCGACATGAACAGTTTGTCTCTGTCGGATACAATGTCAGTTGGTAAACCATTCTCGCAGTACCACTCATTGAAAAATATCGTAGCAAGTTGTTCTGCGGTGATGTCGGTACGTGTGGGGATGATTCGCACATCGCTGCCAAGGCAGTCAGTGAAGGTAATGATACAGTTTTTTGTCTCGTCTTCTGGTAAAGGACCAATGAAATCGATGGCAACTGAGTCCCCACGTTGGTCTGGGATTGGTAAGGGATGTAGTGGGCCCAAAGGTTTCGTTGTTGTGCTTTTGTTTCGTTGGCAATCAGGACACGATTTAATGTATCCTTGTTCGAGGTTGTGGCGCATGTTTGGCCAATAGTAGGAGTCCTGAAGAGAGCCGTACGTTTTGTTGAAACTGAAATGACCAAGGGTGTCATGTGCAAGCGTGAACAGTGTTTCGCGGAGATTGGTAACACGCGGAATTATGAGGCGATCCCCGATGTACCAGAGGTTGTCGCGCAGTTGAAGGTTTGGAAGACTTAGTGCAGCGGAGGGTAGTGTTTTGCACCAGGGGTCGCTTTTGTAACCTTCAATAACTTCCTGCAAAAACTCTTTGTCAGCTGAGATTTTAAGCGTAGCATTTACCACAGACGGGGACGTTGAAAAGGCTGTTAGAGCGTTAGCCGCAGTTAAAGGTCCTGGCGTGTCGCATTCGAAAACACTCGCAATTATCCCATCAGTGTCGTCGTCTGGGCAAAAGTTGTAAGGATGTTTAGCGGACGATTCGGCTTCAGAGGAAGAGGTGGTGTATGGTAGACATGATAATGCATCAGCGATGGTGTTGTCTTTGCCTTTGATGTAAATAATCTTGGCGTCGAATTGGGACATGAATTCCATCCAGCGGGCTTGACAGTGTGAGAGATCTTTTTGTGTAACAAAGTTCTCCAACATCTTATGATCAGTGTAGATGAAAAACGGACAGCCCAATAAATCAACTCGCCATTTTTTCAATGCACGTATGATGGCCAGGAGTTCTTTTTCGTGTACGGGGTAGTTTAGTTCTGCTCCCTTGAAAGTCATCGAGTCGAAAGCAACCGGGCGTGCATTTTCCCATGTAGTCCCAAAGGAAAGAATGGCGCCCGAACGTTTGTCACTAGCATCTGTTGTTATGAAGATTTTGTGATCCGGTAATTTTGACAAGTCAATGGTTGTTAGGCATTCACAGCTTGTTACAATTGTTTTGATGCCGTCAAAGGCAGATTGATGACGATCTGTCCAGGGAGGAAAATTCTTTTCGGCGTCCTTCATGGTGAGTTCCGTTAGAACGCCAGTATGTTCTGCAAGAGATGGCAGGAAGGCAGCCAGATAGCAGACTAGACCTAAGAAAGCGCGAACTTCAGTGGCGGATTTTGGGCGTGGCCATTCTACAATGCGATTGGCCTTTTTTGTGTCTGCCTCGATGCCACGAGCGCTGATGTGGTGGCCAAGAAAATCGATCTCCAAGCAAAACAGGTGTGTTTTGTCAGGGTTCACGTACAAGCATGCATCCCGTAGTGCACGGAGTATTGTGGAGACATTTCGTTCGTGTTCCTCAATGTTATTGGACCAGATCACAATGTCATCTAAATAAATATGACAGATTTTTCTGATAAAAGGTCGGAGCGCCAACATAACGCATCGTTGATGAATAGCTGGTGCATTTTTCAAACCCATAGGCATAACTAACCACTCGTAGAGGCCAAGTGGAGTTGTGACCGCTGTTAAGGGAATATGATCTGGGTGCATGCGAGTCTGGAAAAAACTATTGGTCATGTCGATAGTTGCCCAGATTTTTCCTTTTGCGCAATCACTCAATATATCGTCGATTCGGGGAAGTGGGTGACTGTCAGTAACTGTATTTTCATTGAGTTGTCAGTAACTGTATTTTCATTGAGTTGTCGGTAGTCATTTACCCACCTTGGTAATACATTGGGGTTTGCTTTGGGAACTATGAACGCGGGTGATGCGCATGGAGATGAGGAGGGACGGATGAGGCCTGCATCTAAATGTTGTTGTATCAGAATTTGCCACGCTTCTTTGTACTTCCGGGGGGAAGGATATGAGCACGTTTTTATGGTTTTCTCCGCATTTTTGAGGTGAATTTCTGCCACAATATTTGTGGGAAGTTCGTCAATATGGGGGATTGGTTCGAAAATCTCTGCAAATTCTGATTTGATTCGTTTTTCAGTTTTTTGAAGTGCTTCTTCATTCGCAAGAATTTCCAGACGCGTTCGAATAGCGCCAGCGACATTGAAGGGTTCTACAGTTTCGGGTTTGAATTTCCCTGATTTTTGACGGTCGTGACATATTAGCAGTAGTTCTGCTAATACTAGTTTTTTATCTGCTTTTGTGTTCTTAATTTGTTCACGCAAGCGTGGTTTTGGAGGCGGTGGTGGAAAACAAGGAGGTGGGTTCAAAAGGTCATAATTTGTTTTTTTATCTATGCATGTACGATCGGCGTGGTCTGTTACAATACTGTTGTGCTGCAGAAAGGGGAGTCCGAGGATTACAGGAGCACATAAACCAGGAGCGAGAATGGCCTTTGTTTTTCTAGAGGTCCATTGAGAGTCTAAAGAAGTAAATGAGAGTTTTATGTATTCAGAGAGTTGCGTTCTAATTTTTGTATCAGAATCTTTCAATGCGACATCGACAACTTCGGGTTCACAGAGACGATAAACTTTCAAACCGAGTCTTGCAGCAAGTTCGGGGCGGATGAGAACAAGGTGAGCCCCATTATCTATGAGGGCTTTTGTTTTCACTGGAAAATCGTCGATTAGTCCATGAATCTGACAATCCCAGAAGAGATGTTTGACGCGCAAGGGCGCACTCACATCGCGACAAGAGATATCCGCGTTCTCAGTTGAGTCCGAGGAGTATGCGCCAGGGGACTTCGGTAAAACGGCGGCCGCGGCGGAGACTTCATCGTCGCTGGAGTCGACGGCGGTGATGGTTGCGGAAACAGCCTTCGCGCTGGTCTTTTGCAGTACTTTACCCTCCCCCACATGTTCTGATCAGTGCTGATCAGCACTGAGCAAGACTGATCAGCGCTGATCAGTTCTGATCAGACAGGATGGTTCAGCACTGATCAGCATTAGCATTGCTGATCAGAACTGAGCAGTTCTGATCAGCACTGAGTTAGAGGTCAGGTGACTTGAACTGTATTTATTAAAGTCAGAAATTCAGACCTCATTATAAAATTCACAAGTAAATTGAATCAAAAAATGATGTATTTCAATTATAATACAAAATATATTTAATTACATACAGTGTATACTAGAGAGGGAGGGGATGGGCAAGGGAAAAGGGAAGGGGGAGGGAAAAGGGAAGGGGGAGGGACAGGGGGAGGGACAGGGACAGGGAAGGGGGATGAATAAAGAAGGGGGAAGAGGGAGGGGAGGGACAGGGAAGGGGGATGAATAGAGAAGGGGGAGAGAAAAGGAAGGGGGAGGGAAAAGGGAGGGGGCTCGTCGACGTCGACGGTTGACGTGGTCGTCGTCCTCGGCGTCCGTCGACGTGTGGCCGTCGTCGTCGTCCGTTGACGTGTCATCGTCGTCGTCCGTCGTCGTCTGTTGACGTGTCATTGTCGTCGTCCGTCGTCGTCGTCGTCGTCCGTTGACGTGTGGCCGTCGTCGTCGTTGCTGATGTGTCGTCGTCGTTGCTGATGTGTCGTCGTCGTCGTCCGCTGACGTGTCGTGTCGTCCGTTGACGTGTCGCCAACGTCGTCCGTCGTCGTCGTCGTTCGTCGACGCGTCGTTCGTCGTCGTCATCCGTCGACGCGTCGTCGTCCGTCGACGCGTGGCCGTCGTCGTCGTCGCTGACGTGTCGTGTCGTCGTCGTCCGTTGACGTGTCGTCGTCCGTTGTTGTCCGTCGACGCGTGGCTGTCATCGTCGTCGCTGACGTGTCGTCCGTTGACGTGTTGTCGTCGTCCGTCGTCGTCGTCGTTCGTCGACGTGTCGTTCGTCGTCGTCGTCCGTTGTTGTCTGTCGACGCATGGCCGTCGTCGTCCGTCGTCGTTGTCGTCTGTTGGCGCGTGGTCGTCGTCCATTGGAGTGGTGGCGTGGTGACGTGGGGATGGGTGTCGTCGATGATGGTGGTGGGTGAGGAAGAAGAGGGTGAGTGTGGATGATGCCAAATCAAATGTCGGCGTTTGCCGAGACTCGTTTAGGAAAGCCAGAGGCGACGATGGGTTATATATTATAATATTATGTATATTTTAAACAGTCAGATAGCCCAGTGGTAATATTGCGCTTTTGTGATCATGTGATTTGTCTATGAATGCCTGGGTTCAATCCTTGTCCATGTATTTATTTTTATTAGTATAATAATAACAAGGGTAATACTCATGTACTGCTCAGTTCTGTTCAGCATCAGTCAGTTCTGTTCAGCGTCACTCAGCATTTCAGTGACTCAGTGCTGAGCACTCTGATCAGTTCTGTTCAGCGCTGAGTAACTCTGAGTGAGGCTATTGCTGAGCTGCTTTCCAGCCAAAATGGCTGGGAAAGGAGGTATATTAATTCTGATCAGTGCTGATCAGAAAAATCCTCTTGCCGATCAGCGCTGATCAGAACATGTGGGGGAGAGACAAGACCTCATCTTTTGGGTTGCCTTCCCTTTCTTTGCAGCGAGGGCGTCGGATAGGGTGAGGGTTTTGTAACCTTTTGCTGATGGGAAACCCGATGGACAGTTGTAGGAGCGATGGTCCACGTAAAAATGTCGGCATTTCGTGCAACCATCATGCTCCTTGAGCAACGTACGCTCACCGTCTGTTAGGGGAGCAAGGCGGTTGGAAGTGGAAGTGGAGGATGAGGATGAAGCGTTGTTATTATGACAGGAGGGGCCACGAGGTGCGTTCGCGTCGGTCGCCTGGCGTTTCGCCTGACGTTGTAAGGCGCCCTCGATGAGATTGAGTTGACATTTATTTTCGGTTGTCCGAGCTTCGTCAAGCAAACGTACGGCGGCGACCCAAGTCTTGAAAACCTTGTCATTGCGTGCGTCACTGTGCTTCACCTTCTCTTTGAGTTCATCGTCCAAGTGCGCTTCCAAATGGTTGCGAAGGGCGGTGTCGTCAAAGGCGGAAGGGGTGCCACACAACAGGCAGTTGAGGCTTAGAAGTTGCTGCGACCAGTTCCAAAATGATTTGTGAGAGGAAGTGAGGGTGGAAGTGAGAATCTGGTTCCTGATCTGGTCCTCCCAGTCATTTTGCAGATAGTTCTCGCAAAGTTCTTTGATGAAGGCGTTGAAGGCAAGGGACGTGATGCGCACGCGGTCCGCGGTTATCCAATCAAGTATATGAATGTCTTTGATCCCTGGGAGAATAAGGGAGACTTGCTTGTCGGCAGGGACCGACTTTGCGACAAAGAAATCTTGGGCGGCGTTCTCGAAGTCCATAGCAACAGCGGGCGTTAAGTCACCAGCTGTTAACACGGGAGCTTTGCCGCTTGTGGGTTCAACGGTAGCAAGGGTAGACATGGGAAGAGTGTTTGGATTGGGGTGTTTTGGTTGGATGTATGCGTGGTTATTGTCGTCAGAAGAGTCCGACAAAAGAATGAAGGGCGATGGAGAGCGAGAAGAAGTTGGTGCGGTTGGTTGACGGTTGTTATGGGAGTGGGAAACAGGTGCAAGGCCTTCCAAGATCGGTAGCTGCTGGTTAAGAGCAGATGCGCGTGTAAAGCGAGGTAGTTCCAGCGTTCCAGGTATGGTACACGGTGGTGATACAGCGAATAATGTACGTTGTGTCTGCAGGAGCGGTAAGGGTCGTTAGCCCTCCACTGGTAAGGATAATTGACGTGTCAGGAACAACAAAGTTCAACGTGACACGTACAGCAAGGGTGGTAAAGCACGTGTATGTGCTGGTGAGGGCGATGCCCGAGAAGGTGGATATATGCGCGTTTGTATGCGTCGGTGAGCAGAAATCGGTGTGTTCTTTCGACAAAATGGCTAATAGCCACCAAGGACGTCAGAAACTACAACCGAGGTGTAACTTCAAAAAAAGTGGAAAACTATCCCTCAAGAAGAGGGATAGAAAACACTCAGAGACTTAGGAATACTCACAGAAGTTAACCAGGTGTATGATTCTGAGAGTATCTAAGAGAGGGGAATACAGAATAAGGGGAGGAATAAGGAGGAGATGGTGGTTCGTTAGCAAGAGAGGTTGCGTGTGAGGAGATAGAAGTAATGTAATGTAAAGCCGTTGCCAAACAGTCATCATCAGTAGTAATCACGGGATTACAACGTTGTGTGGTTCCTCGAATGAGGAGAAAAGTTACAGAGAGTTTGTTCCTGAGTGCCCAAAAATAGACTGTAATATTACCTCATCAAATTTGAGAATCGTGGCACAGCGCGACAACACTTCCTCGAAACCACATCATTTCCATCCAAACTCACAGAAAGTCTATGACTAAAGCCACACCAACAAAGCAGGCACGGATCGTCTGCCTGCAAGAGCAGAATGTCCCCATTAAGGACATTGCCCAAGAACTCAGTCTCAGTGAGGACACAGTCCGCCGCACGTTCAACAAATACCACGAGAGCCACAACTTTTACTATACCCCACCACGTCCAGGTCATCCCAGAAAGTTATCTGAGTGCGACACACGCCTTGCCGTTTGGAAGATTCGGATGGGGGTATATCCTGACACATCCAAGCTACAACGTGACATGTTCCCAACCCTCTCTGTCCGGACTGTGCGCAGCATCCTCATCTGTGAAGGCCTACATGGCTGCTGTCATCGCTGATGCTATTTCCTCACATCAACTCACATTAAGAAGTGACTGGCATGGTATTTACTCCATCAGAACTGGACTGAAAAAGACTGGCTATCTGTAGTCTTTTTGGATGAGAAGAAGTTCAATTTATTTGGGTCAGATGGGCTTCAGTGGTGCAGGAGGGGAGTTGGAGAAGAGTTTGATGCAAAGAATGTGAGGACAGAAGTCAAACATGGAGGGGGCAGCCTCATGGTTTGGGGATGTATCACGTCGAAGGGGTATGGTGAGCTCCATCTTGTCGAAGGGATCATGGATAGTGTCCAGTTTTGTGAGATACTGGATGAGTCACTCCTCGGTACCCTAAAGATGCTAGAGATTCAAAAAAAGGGAATGATTTTCCAGCAAGACAATGATTCCAAGCACAGATCCAAGTACACGACAACCTGGCTGACATGTAACGGAATCAAGACACTTCCATGGCCACCTAACAGTCCAGATATGAACCCGATGGAACATGTCTGGTCTCAGCTTGACATTAGACTTCGCCAACGCCCACAATACCCAACCAATAAAGTTCAGCTTTGGCAGGCCTTGGTGGATACATGGGCAGAAATGGAGGATAGCTACTTGTTCTCGCTTTACCACAGCATGCCCCAACACGTGGCAGCTCTTGGACTTGCAAAAGGAGGGTATACTCGATATTAGTCCTTGTATTCAAAATTAGACTTGCGTGCCTTCATTTGACCAAGAGTGCTTCATTCAAACGAAGTGACTTTTCAGAGTTTACTTCCTAATTTGGATTGAAGCTGCCCTAACATAAACACGATACGACTTATGCCTGTTTGAAAGGATATTTCTTCATTCTCAAACAAGCCATTATGTATTCAGATATGAAATAGAAAAGCTCTGGCTTTGAAAGGCTGTTGAAGTAAAAAAAATTCTTACCTGCAGTACTTTTTGCCAGCACTTTAGCAGCCTCATTTCCCTGTAGGCCATCCAAATCTCATGAGCTCTCTGGTGGTTCCCGTAGATTCATACTTTTCAGTAGAAATCAACAACTACAGTGCAGGTCAGTAGCTGCTTATCTGTTCTGATTAATCAGAAATCTCACTGTGGAAGATCTCACAAGCATGCTCATTGTCAACAATTGCGGTGTCCATGCACCGAAGGGGGGACTATTTTGGCCAAACAGGCGCATTGTGTGGAAGATATAAAATGCCAGTCGGCGCCATCTTTCCAACAAAGTTCTGTCTCCCATCTCCCCTTTTTTGCACAGCTCCCCTGTTGTTCGCAAATTGCCCCCTGAGTCCGGGGTTTCCTCAATGTAAGCTATCTAGTACTAACAACTTTCACCCCTTCATAGAATGTTCTATCTCAGCCTGGTATAACTGGATGGACATCAGTGGTGTACATTTCATCTTCACAAAGTAAGTTCTTGACTACTGGATGCCCTTATTGTTTGATTGATACAAGGGTTCAGTACTAATCGCTTGTTCATGCGGCCATACACACGATACTTTGGTCTATTAGTATTCATATTATTGATAGTTTCATGTATTGGTACTGGTTACATACTAACAAATATTATTCACAATTTTTGATCTTCTGTCAAACTGGTCCCAAGAATCTGAAGATCATCTTCAGGCTCGTATCACATTGGAATAAATTAAATGTTCTTGTTTGATAAAAGATCTCAGAGATCTGACTATGGAGTGCTACAGCTGCTATGGTACTATGGCACTATGAGTCTCCCATTGCTCAGGAGCACTGCTGAGGAACACACCTTCCTATGGTGCACTATGATAGAGGGGTACGTTGCTCCAGGTCTCCAAAGCTACCTGACGCTATGTAGGCACCTGTAGTCAATAGTTGTTTTGCAGATGTGGACAATGAATGAGATTATGTGACTGGTGGGTCAGTATTCAGTTGAATGGGTCCTATGGCTTCCCTCTGTCTGGAAGACAAGGATTGAGCCATGCAGATGAAGAGGTCTGAATGTGAGATGCCTCACACAATGAAAAGTGATTATTGAGACCCCAGTGTGACTGAGCTTCATGACAAGCGGAAAAAGGTCATGCAGAATGGGGTTACATCTTGATAAGATGATACACAAAACAAATCTTAAATTAATACAAATCCCATGGTTTGACCCCTGCAACGATTTTCTTTGCTTTATCTTCCCAAGACTTCCTCATTGCCATGTTTCTCCGTTTAAGCAGGCCTATAACAAAAATAAAGTGGCCTACACAAAGTACCATCAGGGCCATTAAGACTCTGAGGAATTTGTAAAATGGGTCTGGTAAATCTTCATAAAATTCAAAGTGGCGGTCACCACTACAGAAGGCTAAAAGAGTGCAAACAGGAGAAAAAATAATCCTTGAAGGTTGTGTTCAGCTGGTCAATGACATCTCCGGAATACTCACCATATCTTGAAGTAGTAGGGCAAAACAAGAATGTCAACATTCCACCACACCCTCGGTGTCGGATCAGAGGGCCCAACTGCCTAGAGCATGAACATTGGCTTAGTGTGTTGACCAGCAGAACTGCTACTTACCAGAACCCATCCAATAGCATTGAAAGTTTCTTTCATGCTGCCAAATTGTATGATTTGTGCAATAGAAAGGGTCAGGCAATTGAACGACACTGTAAAGCAAATAGCTGCAAAAATCCATGACAAGCAGAGCCACTTCGGGTCGTGAAAAATCAAGAAAGGAAGTGTAAGGCTAGTATCGCATTCATCTGGCAAACTGAAGAAATTGATAAAATTTGCAACTTACATTATGGTCAACGCTGACCACATAATCATCCGAGTGCATTCTCGAGTCCTCGATCTCCAAGAAGCCGCCCATCTTCTTTCCAAGGTATACATATGCAATACATCAGTCTCTCTGGCAACAAACTAATCATTCTGCCATGGATTTGAGGCCACCCATTCTGCACGAGCTTTCTGGAACCCTGGGCAGCTTTCTGTTTCCATTGCGATCAGATATATTTCTTGCCTAGACAACTTATCAAAGACCCGGTCAGCCACCAGACAAGCATTATGGCGAGCATAGTATGGGAGGCCTAACATGAGAATGTAGAACAGCAAGTTCGTTGATGTTGATACGAAGACCTTGAAAGATTCGCTGGAAATGGATGGCAAGGGGGTTCCAGGATGTTAAAGCCAAAAGTGAGGTTGAATTTTCAAATAAGAGCCTGTCGACCCAGACTAACCCAACCCATGGGAACTAATTACCATATATGGAAGGTGATATTGCGTCATAGTAATGACGCGTCATGCTTGGCTCATACACTTTCTACCTCCTCTTCGACCTACATCCTCCCTCAGTTCACAAGATCTGCATGTCCAAGACTTAAATTGATATTCGACGACGCATTCCAGGTGATACTACAAATATATAAGTTTGCAGAGATCTAGCATCATTCCATAAAGCTTACCCAGACTGTTTCACAGCTGTGCTGTTTATACTTGATCACCTCCACTCCCACCTCGATCTGTGCAGCTGTAACAGGTTTGTTGCAATCACATAGGATGTCCCACTTTGCAAGCGTTTGTTTTCGGCCATAATGACTTTTACTGGTAGTTTCTTCCACAGGTTCTGTATCTGGCAGGAGTTCTGTTCATCAGCAAATTGGGAAAAAGTATATATGGCTATATATGGCCATATATTCAACACAATCGTCACAATTCAATGTATTGTATGTTGTTTTGACATAGCCATATAACCTAACAAACATTGCCAACCTTCACAAGGATTGTGAAATCTGCCGACCATTATATGGCCATATATGACCATATAATGTCTCAGGCTGGCAACGAGAAAAAAGATTTGAATCTACTAGCTATCGTAGATACTCAATTGCCGTGGTTGTACGGTTTAACCTTTTGATTAGAAGGTCTTCAGAGTGGCTAAGTACAAGCTTGCTTATGGTAAGTTACATACGTATAAATAATTTTTTCGTGTTCTGCTGGGTTCGATCTCAAGGTCTCAGGGTCTTATCTCAAATTTACTCATGCTCACTCAATCTCGGGTCAGTTCCGTTAGGCAACGTTAGTTCACATAGACAATGAACCAGAAGCCGTCATACCCTGCCACTGGATGTGGACAGAGGAAGAAAAAAATTGTTCCGTAGCAAGTTCAGCATTGCAGACGGTTTGGAATTTGCCATCTCTGCAAGTATGACAGAGATGATCAGACAGCAGACTTTGGAGATGGCAAGATTTGTGAATTCTGGTCTATGTAGGCTTTCAAGCTGTCTAAAATCACAACATAAGTTCTATCAGTCAAGCAAATATACAAGGGAATATAATGCATATATGTGATTGCCAAGCGTTTACCAGGCTTGTGAATTCTATGTATGGTCATGTATGGCCATGTAATCGCCACCACGTGCTGTGAAAATCACAGGGGGAAACCAGGATTTCCACGATTTGCTGATGTTGATTGTACCAGGCCTGTCTCACTCTCGACCTCCTCACTCGTGTTTGTAGGCTGAGGGACAGCTTTTGGACCACTGGTGGTAGAAGATACACCATCTGCAAAGTTGACAAATCAGGTACGTTCATTCATCTCTTCCAAATTACTGACTTACCCATGTGCTGTTCAATCTCCTTGTTGACTGGTTCTGGTGCCACATCGACTCCGTTTTCCCTACTGTCTTCACTCAAGGGGTGCTACCTGATCTTCGAACACTAAAATGGAACCTGTTGAGTTCTAAGAATCTCTATCTCAATTGTGCGAAATCTTACAGTTGTTAGCAAGGACCTCTGATTCATCCACGGCTGCCAATGTATCCTCCCACATAAAACTACTAAATTTGTAGCACAAGCACCTCTGATGTCATTCTAAGGCCTTTCTTCCTTCAGTGCACTGCGTGTGGCCACCTAGTTGTGAATTAAGGCTTTACAGGGCAGACAAATGCTAACTAATTAATGAGGTCGAAAAGTTTTTTTACGGCCGGCTGGGTGGACTAACTAACCGGCCCGGTATATCGGGTTCAAATCCCGAAACCCCTTGATGGATGGTGCTTGTTCAGCTTTTTCGTAATATTGATATTCCGAACTCCCGAAGAGCAAAACACCCTCACGGAAACCCGAATGCCAGGAGTAAGGCGACGGCCAATTCACCTCACTCATTAAGTTGGGAGCTGAGTCGGACGATGTCTCTCTTTCGCTGAATCTCTGATCGTGTCTTTGTCACGTGGAATCCGGACAAGGTGGACACTGGACAGGCGGAAGTGGAACTTTCTGCTTTCACTTTGCTTTCACTCTTCCATCATTTTTTCTGCTTTCAACACTCTTTCTGCTTTCAACACTCCCTCCGAATTTTATTGTCAATTCGTTCGCCCCTCTGTACTCTGTACTCTAACCTACTTATAAACTAATCTGCGTTACATTCTTACTAGAATGGAACATCCGAATATCAAACAGCGCAAATTCAACTTCTGCCCAAGTCTCGCTGGCCTCGACCTGGAGCATCTAAGGTAGGCGGGAACTATATGGCAGGATTTGAATTCGTGATCGATCCAATCGCTTCTCAAGACTATTTTGGGAACTATTTCTAACGGCGACCATTAGGTAATGTCCACCTCCAGGACCTACCGAAGCTTGTAATATAGCACCGATTTCATACAAAAATGCAAGTAGAGTGGATTGCAAGAAATAACATGGAAAGGATTGCAAAAAAAAATGGAATTAGCGGATGACAGTCTTTGTAAGTGAGGTCAGCGCTCCAGTCGACGAGTCAAATACGCACATACAAAGGCTGGGCGCTTCGACAGCATTGCTGGCGTAGGTTCTGCACATAGAGACAAGGTATGTAGAGATGCATGTCTGATTAATTTCCTTCAATTTGATGTTATTTAATTTTCAGAGCTTTCCCAGAAAATAAAAACCAAAATAGAGCATATTCGTGACTCCTGGTCAGCTGCCATTGGATGGCAGTACAAAATATCAAGACTAGATTGGGTCCGCTGGAGATCAAAAAAATTGGCGAAACTCGCATGGTCGAGGACCTGGTATATCCAACACAAAACAGTACCAGATCATATGTATTCACGATTTCTCTATTTCTGGGCTTTAGAGAACAATGCTTATCCTAATTCTATTTTTTTCACGGTGGCCTAATCAGAACGGTGACCATGAGATTTCGACATTTTTTTTTCTGGATTTTTATGTTCCAAACGGACTGTCTGCCATTCATAGCATCCACCTTGAAAAACGACCACTGAAGAAATCTTCATTACTTGTTTTATATATTTTATGCTGAAGTCGTTGCTTGTTGCAGAGCAAAGCTTTCGAAAACTAATACCAAAAGTGATAAATTCATATGATAATGTCGAATCTGCCTCACTTCTCCGTCATGTCGCAACTCATGACTGACCAATTATCATTATTATTAGCTCAGAGGTTCACCTGAAAGTTTATCCCTACTAAAAACAATTTTTACTGTCTTTAAAAAGCCTTGATAGTTGAAATATTATCGACTCCTGACAAGAGAAATAAGATTCGGCAGATCCCATTAGCGGAAATTGAAATCTCATGGATGGAATGCATGCGTCGGAAATCAAAATTCTGCCATATAGTTCCCGCCAACGCTAAGCATCTCATCACCCAATGCCCTACGTGCACTCGCTTCTCCGCCGCTTGCTGTCTCCATCAATCCTTCGGTGGCGATTTGGCTGTACCCAACAAACAAGGTTGCCACCACTTCCAACTTGTCTTTATCGATGGCGCGTGTTCCAACAATGGTCGGGACGATGCTAAAGCTGGGCTGGGTATGACCATCGGCGACGATGAACAATATTGCTGGAGTATTGCTGTGAACGATGCGGTAGACCCGGTTGGACCCCGAACTAATCAACGTGCCGAGCTGTTGGCGGCGATAGAAGGTTTGAAGCAATTGGACACTGCGAATCGACTTGAAGCGATCTACAAAGCAATGGGAAAGGAGGATAGCCACCACAAGCCAGCCAGACGCAACACAGATGAACTGGGTCCTACCTACATCGTCGTGGCCGATTCTGAGTACGTTGTGAAGGGGATCACAGGATGGTTTCCCACTTGGCGTGTACGTCATTCATAACTTACTCCCCGGATCGCTCATGAATGGATTTGTTTTAAAGGCCAAAGACTGGCGAACGGCAGCTGGAAAACGACCTACGAACTTGGACTTATTTTTGAAGCTGGATGAAGTTACCGCGAGCTTGGAGAAGAACGGCATCACAGTCGGCTTTTGGCACATTCCAAGGGCATATAACCACAAGGCTGATCGCCTGGCGAAGCTTGCAACGGGTGTTTAATGTTTACAGTCTCATTAATAGCTCATAGTGACCACCTTTCAAAGCTGGATCAATAATTCGTTGTATTATAAGTGTAAACCTATCTCCGTACTTTTCTTTGCCTTACTTCCAACCCCTCGTGATGTCTTCGTCGACGACCAACGACAAGCTAACCATTCTGCGCGTCGCGCTCACGAACACCACCCTCTTCTGAACCAGCATCGCGCCTCTCGCCTCATTCTCCTAGAGCTTCATGACATTCGGGAAAATGCTTTTAGAGTAATTGTCCTCGCGCCTACCCACAGCTCTACTCTAAGAAATAATCATCCGGGCTATCGAGTTACTCTCAAGAGTCCCTTGACCTTTATTCACCGGTGCGACTCGAGCGTGCAGAAATCGGCAAGGGCTTGAAAAACTTCATGGCTACCACCTTGTATCCTACCATAATTTTCTGTAAAAACAATGAGACACGTCCATGCAGAATGAAGTTACATCTTGATAAGACAACAGATCTGAAATTAATACAAATCCCATGGTTTAGACCCTGCAACGATTTTCTTTGCTTTATCTTCCCAAGACTTCCTCATGGCCATGTTTCTCCGTTTGAGCAGGCCTATAACGAAGATAAAGCGGCCTACACAAAGTACCATCAGGGCCATTAAGATTTTGAGGAACTTGTAAAACGGGTCTGGTAAATCTTCATAAAATTCAAAGTGGCGGTCGCCACTACAGAAGGCTATAATAGCGCAGATAGCAGTAAAAATGATCCTTAAAGGTTGTGTTCAGCTGGTCAATGACATCTCCAGAATACTCACCACATCTTGAAGTAGTATGGCAAAACAAGGATGTCAACATCCCACCACACCCTTGGTGTCGGATCAGAGGGCCTTATTGCTTAGAGCATGGACGTTAACTTAGTGGGTTGACCAGCACAACTGCTACTTACCAGAACCCATTCAATAGCATTGAAAGTTTCTTTCATGCTGCCAAATTGGATGATTTGTGCCATAGAAAGGATCAGGCAATTAAACGCCGCTGTAAAGCAAATAGCTGCAAAAATCCATGACAAGCAGAGCCACTTTGGGTCGTGAAAAATCAAGAAAGGAAGTGTAAGGCTAGTATCGCATTCATCTGGCAAACTGAAAAGATGGATAAAATTTTTGACTTACATGATGGTCAACGCTGACCACATAATCATCCGGGTGCATTCTCGAGTCCTACATTTCCAAGAAGCCGCCCATCTTTTTTCCAAGGTATACATATGCAACAGGTTAGTCTCTCTGGAAAACGGATCATTCCATTCATCTGAGGCCACCCAATTCGCACGAGCTTTCTGGAACCCTGGGCAGCTTTCTGTTTCCATTGCGATCAGATATATTTCTTGTCTAGACAATTCATCAAAAACCCGGTCGGCCACCAGACAAACATTATGGCGAGCATAGTATGGGAGGCCTAACGTGAGAATGTAGAATAGCAAGTTCGTTGATGTTGATACGAAGACCTTGAAGGATTCGCAGGAAATAGATGGTGGTTGTTCAGCTTTTTCGTAATATTGATATTCATTCCCGAAGGGCAATATACCCTCACGGAAACCCGAATGCCAGGAGTAAGGCGACGGCCAATCCACCTCATTCATCAAGTTAGGCATTGAGTTGGATGATGTGAAAAGCGCATGTCTCTCGTTTTTGACAGTGTCGCACATCTCTGACACTCACGTAATAAGCTACACGTGACACGCGATACTCAAGTCACTGTGAACTCCAACTTCGTTTGTCCAACGTAACTCGTTTGCTTGCCCACTATAATGTCGCACTTGAAAGCATACCTCGCTGAAAATTACATGTCGGGACCAAAGGCCGATGCTATTCTCTCCCGAACATCAAAACCGAAGAAGAAAAAGCGCAAAGTCGACTCGGAAAGTACACCTGGCACTGCCATGATTCGCGATGAGGATGGCGGCTGGGGGGAACAAAACAAAGAAGACAACGAGGATTTGTCAGAAGCCGTTATTGAGAAGGATAGAGGGTTCAAGAAACGCAAGGTTGTCCAAATGGAAGCGGAATCGAGCTGGGTTACTTTGCAACAAGGCACGGGGACTGCCATTAAAGAAGAGAGCCCGCCTCCAGCGGCGGACGAGCAACCGCAAGTCGTTGAAACACCGTTTGTTGGTGGGCTTGTGAGCGCTGCGCAGCTGAAGAAAGTCCTTCCTCAAAACCAGATGGCCAAATCTGAAGACTTGACGGTCGATGAAATTGCGCGTGCTCAAGAAACCGTATACCGTGATGCAACAGGCAAAAAAATCGATACGAAGGCCGCTAGGGCGGAGGCTGCGCGTCTAAAGCGAGAGCGTGAAGAGAAGGAGGCGCAAAAGATGGAGTGGGGGAAAGGTTTGGTGCAAAGAGAGGAGCAGGAGAAACGTCGGTTAGAGCTAGAAAGGCAGAGGGGAAAAGCGTTTGCTAGGCATGCGGATGACAAGGATTTGAACGAAGAACTCAAAGCGAAGGAACTTTGGAACGATCCAGCTGCTGCATTCTTGACGGTTCGTTTCACGCTTCAGTAATTCCGTTCTTTAGTCCTGATCAGTTTCGTCTGTTTACAGAAAAAGCAAGTCAAAGGTCTTCGTAAACCACAATACTCCGGCCCTCCACCTCCGCCGAACCGATTCGGAATTAAGCCAGGGTACAGATGGGATGGTGTTGGTGAGTTGCATCTACAAGTACATCTGCCTGGGTTTCAAACCATCCTTCTTAGACCGAGGAAACGGGTTTGAAAAGAAAGTCTTCCAGTCGGCGAACGCTAAGAAACGATTGGGCGCCGAAAGCTACCAGTGGAGTGCGGAGGATATGTGATTGCATGCTGAATTGCAAACTTCTCATATTACCTGGTTGTAAGCCTCGCTGTAGATTTGTGTCAAACGATGACATTGACATATATACACAGGACCAAGCTGAATTATAGCAGACTCATCTTACCTGGACTTTGGCTTTCGGCACAAGCGTTTCTGCAGCTGCGCTTCTGACGGACGGAGCCTGGCAGCCGCGCAAGCGCCGAACATGATGCCTTCCCATGCAAGGAATGGTGAAGCAGCATGGCTAAGGAAGTTTTTAAAAAAAAGGGTTGCTGAGTGAGTTGTATAAATTGAACGAATATCTACACATTACAGGAGTGTCTTGTTCTAGAAAGTGATATTGAAGGCATAGTGTCAATTGTTTGGGCAAACCGGGCCAAGGCAGAAGACATGTAAGAGCATTGGAAAATATACTACGGGGCTTTTCTAAGGTCGCCAGAAGAAGCACAAGGTGTGAGAGGCGCAAGACCTGGAGGTAGTTTCCTCAGAGGCACCGAAGAAGGTTTGGTGGTCGATCCAACAGGGGTAGCTGCAATGTTGGTCTGGGATCGATTGTGGGCCATGTGTGCACGAATGAGGTGCCCTGCTGCGAGGGCGCTGAGCAGAGAAAGTTCCCCGGCCATAACAGCTGCAGCGATGACGCGCGCAAGCGTCTGTGCGTTCTTTCCTGGCTGGGAGGGATGGGCACCCTTCACACCAAGAAGGTCCAAACAGCCCTGTTGTGGAGCGAGGACGGTACCGCCTCCAACGGTTCCAACTTCTATGCAGGGCATGGAGACGGTCATAAGAAGATCTTCGCCACCGTTGGTGCTGTATAACACATCAGTGAGAAGCTATTCGTGAACGAGATATGAGACTGCTCACGGTTCCATCAACGTCATGCACATCGAGCTCTCGACATTCTGTGCAGGATCTTGACCAGTAGCTAGGAATATCGCAGTCAGGATGTTTGCTGCATGGGCATTGAACCCCCCGATGGATCCTGCCATCGCACTGCCAATGAGGTTCTTCTTCGTGTTCAAATTGCAGAGTGATTCCACTGTCGTCTTGAGGACGGTCTTGACGACATTCCCAGGGATGACCGCCTCTGCAACCACACTCTTTCCTCTCCCCTCAATCCAATTGATCGCAGCAGGTTTCTTATCGGTGCAGTAGTTTCCTGACAATGCGAGGACGACCATCTGGGGGAATTTCTGTTGCAAGGCCTCAAGGGCTTTCTCCGTGCCCTTTGAGATCATGTTCATTCCCATTGCATCCCCAGTTGCCGTAGTGAATCGGACGTAAAGTGTGCGTCCGGCCAGCGCCGTCTTCAAGCTTGAGAGCTTGGCGAAGCGTGAAGTAGATTCGAAAGCTGTTTTTATGGTAGCATACCCCTCTTCAGAGGCGATCCAAGCTTTGGCTTCCGCGGCAACGATGATGGATGGGAAGTCAATGGCAGGCCCACGCGTCATTCCGTCGCGAGTGATAACAGTTGTAACACCTCCACCAGAGTTGAGAGCTTTGCACCCTCGAGAAGTGGATGCGACGAGGGTACCTTCAGCAGTGGCCATGGGGATGGGGTAGAGGGTACCATCAATATTTAAAGGGCCAGCTATGCCGAGTGGGATAGGAATGTATCCAACAACGTTCTCGCAGCATGCCCCAAGGACACGAGAGTAGTCGTAGTTCGACAAAGGAATGTCGGACGATTCGAGAGTCTGACTGTTCGAGGCACGAGCTAGAAAATAGGTCAGTTTCTCTTCGAGCAGAGGAAGAATAAAACCCACATATCAAGGCTCTGCGGATCCTTACGGCCCTTTCCAGTTCATCCGTCCCTAGAAGTTTCTCCAGTGCATAGGCGGCAATTTTACCATGGTTGGCCAACAGGATAATTTCTTCGTCAGAGAGCAGTGCCAATGACAAGCTAACGGGCTTGGGACCGTTCTCGAAAATGTCAATACATTCTTTGATTGACCTCACCTCTTCCTCATTACTGGATGGAGGGGTCTGGGGTTCCAGAGAGGATGTATCATCCGGGGAGGATGCATCAGAGGGGGTAGATGAGCCGGAGGATGACAATGGGGGCGTAGGCGCAAAGCCCGTGATGGCCAAAGCTCGTTTTGCCCTGAGATTACGGTCAACGTCCTCCAGGCTGAAGGTTGGTCGATGAGCGGCCACATAACCGAAGGGAAATCCTTGATCCGACATTTGATAGAAGTGTATGACCTCTTCTGGGGGTAATGAAAGGCGATTTCTCCTGGGAGATGGAGGAGCGATTATTCAGGCTGAATCCTGAAGTGGAGGATTCTTGTGACTAGAAATGCAGTAATAAGAGATTTTGGCATCAACCGGGCTGGGACCTGATCCGGAGCAACGACGGCAGTCAAGAGCTTGGCCGCGAGCCATTATGCTAGGAAGTCCAGAGGTACAATTTCGCATTTCTGGAGTTGCCGACATTGGAAGGGGACGCCGAGGGTGCATCACCGAATTGTTGCTGTTGACGCCTCTTCTCTTCTCTCGAATAGCGCTTGCAATTCGAATACCACAAAATTAAACCCAATAACAAATATTGGATATATGCTGCAGAGCCCCTCGGATAGAAATCACGAGATGCATCTGAAGGCATGTCTTTGGTAGGTATTTGACGCGTTGTCGTTATCGTCGTGAGCAAGCCCAGACAAAGAGCACAGTTTTGAATCCAGACTCGGGGTAGCAGATCGGCCAATGAACATGAAACAGAGGAAAGAGCGGAAGATGAAAGTGCTACATCCAGGAAGCTAAACATACACCGAAAAGATGGGTTGGTGTTCGATTCCCACTTTTGAAGTAACTTCGGTGGAGAGAGGATCCAGATTGAGCACGAAGAGGGACCAAAGTACTGAGCCTGAAACAACATCACTACTTGAACTATCAGGTGTTTTCAGGGAAATAAGCTCACATACTGTGTATTCACCTGTCCAGGTAGTACCAGGTGAGGAGTTCATGATGTAAGTACAGTAATGTCCATTGTAATGTCGACGAGGTTGTGCTCCTTCATATTCCCACGCCCTTACGCTGTTGTAGTACATACGTGCCCGACCAGTGCCCGACTCCTAGAAGAGGCTTCTTCCTGTAACAGAACATTTTTAGGAACCCGTGCCTTGCCAGCAGCGCACATGATTCGGCGTGCTCCATGTCCCCTTCCACTTCGTTGAAACCAGTGGATAGTCATACAGGCTTTGAGTTCATCATCCGTTCCGCGTTGGCAGGTGGCTTTGCTGGTGGAGTGGTAAGCAACATTCATGGACTACTTCGCCTCCCGAACCCCTGGCTGAACATGCTCGTTGACTAGGCAAAGACTGCAGTTGCCCCCTTGGATAGAGTCAAAATCCTATTTCAAACGCATAATGCAGAATTTCAACGATTCTCAGGTTTACTTAGTGCAACTGCTGTGGATGCCAGAGTCGAAAGCTAACATTGTTCAGGTCCTTGGAGAGGTATTTCTGATGCGCTGCGGTTCATCATACACACGCAGGGCGTAAGAGGTCTCTATCAGGTAGGCCAGATGTGCTCTACTTATCTAGAGCTAATCGTAATTATTAATGGACAGGGACACACTTTGACGCTCGCTCGAGCGATTCCACATGCGGCCATTGGTTACACAGTTTATGATAAAGCAACCCGAGTAAGACATCGACTTTTCTTCTGTTCACGAGTCTCTGACTATGTTTCTTAGCTGCTAATGCCCACCCCCGAAACTCAAACATCATTCAGGCGGCTCTTAGCTGGCGCAATCACAGGTAATCTTTGCCATACCAAGTTTCATACGCTAAACGTGCTCACGACAAAGTAGGGGTGTCTGCTATGCCGTTCACATACCCATTCGAGCTGGTTCGTGTTCGTATGGCCATAGAGAAGAGGCACCACTCTCATCGTCCCAGTCCGTGGAATGCTGTACGAACTATCTGGACTGAAGGGCGGTCCCGTGGCAGTGTTACCGCATTACCAATTCTTCATTTCTATAGAGGCTTCACTATTTCGGTACTCGGTACTGTACCTTACCGGGGAGGGATTTTCTTGATATGGGAAACACTGAATGCGCACTCGCGTGAGCACCTCAGTGCCGAAACATTGCGTTCACATCAGACTCAAATACATCTGGCGGTTGGGGCAATCGCAGGGACTGTTGCTCAGGTGGCGACTTACCCATTGGAAGTTGTTCGACGTACTCAACAAGCGAGCGGTGCTGGCTCTCCCGATAGAATGATTGGTTTTCGAGAAACTGTAGCGCGTGTGTGGACGCGGGCAGGATGGCGAGGATTCTTCTCAGGGTTGGGAATAGGCTTGATTAAGCAGGTCCCGATGCACAGTATTTCATTGGCAGCTTGGCAGATAGCTAAACGGATTCTCGATGTTTAGGACGAAGTTGATGCACTTCATCACCCAAGTTCCCTCTTGCTTTTCCTCAGTATCACACTCACATTGCTCACAAAGGGTTATGACTGAAGCGGGCTTTATCAAGCTACAGAATCTCTACCCCCGACGGACTGTGATTTAGTCACGGCCAAAGGCGAATTCTCGCGAACCAGTGGGACATGGTTATTATATTTGCCTTCGCAAGTGGCAAGACAGGTTGTTATGACCTGGGGCGCCTAACGAATTTCGAAATCCCTTCAGCCCTACTTATGAAACTTACGGAGTCCCGATGTCTTTTCGAACCGGCCACCGTCGACTTGCGGCAGCTCGGAGAGCGATGTCTGTTGCGAACGTTTTATAAGCGACTTCCCATGTCATCTAACATCTGTGTCATCTCAATGTCTACGCCCTCCGTCTTTCAGCGGCTTTGGGCACGTTCTCATTGAAAAGGAGTCTGCCAAGGATCCATGAGCAGGACAAGCCAAGTTTTCGGGCGTCTAAACTTTCTGGCTGTTCGCCACTCCGTCACTCGGATGTTGCGCCGCGTTCACCACAAATACTTTCGACTAGCCTCTCCATAGAAGGCACCAATGGTCGTTTAGATTATTTAAAAACCTCATGGTTGAAACGTTGACGACTCCGAGACTCGTTGACAAATTAAAACACTATTGCCAAGTCCCCGGCCAAGAGGGCTATAAATAGCAATCCGCTGGGCGGAATCTATTATAAGTAGGGCACCAGCATCTTGCCAAGCATTGTCGTCATCATTTACGATTCCCTTCCATGTGAACACGCCGTACACCGCCGTCTGATTCCACCGACCCGACCCACGTTCGTCATGTAACAATGTTCAATTACTGGAAGGAAGGCAGCTTTCGTCGGCATCGCTAATAAACAACCCAAGCCTCGATACCAACCAAGGCAACAGCACGATGAGGAACGAAATGTCTTTGCATCTGATTTAATTCAAGTGTGGTTTTTGTTGAGCAAGTGGAAAGCGAACGAACGTGCGGAGGTACCTCGCGGGCGTAACAAGCCTATCCTGTCGAGTGCCGAGAATTATGATAATTGAGAAGCCACCACAGAGCCGCACGGGGACGCTTGCGCGCGTCAATTTCATCAAATTAGAACGTTTTCATCCCGAGGGCTGATTTTATCTGAGTATATAATCTAGCACGAAAGGATACCGTCGCCTTTCCTTCAAGTCGTCGCAGCGCCTAAGTGACATCCACACATTCTTCGTCAACAAAGATGCGTAGATCTACGACCGCCGCTCTCTTGCTTGGGGCTGCGACCCTCGCCTCCGCACAAACGTATCAGCGGCTCGGGACCTGTCCCAAGCTGGGATGTGTTTTCCCCCCCGATCAGACTGAGTTCCTCGCGGGGCAGTTGTTCGATATTCGGTTGGAGGTCCATGCCCCCGTGAACGGCTCCGAAGCGACGAATGGAGTTCCCGATGAGAAGTTTACATTCTGCATTCAAAATGGGAAAGGCCCATGCGAGGACGCGACCAAGTTCTTCAAGGCGAAGGAGCCTACGTTGGAAAAGTGGACCTTCCAGTGAGTAGCAGTTGTTTGTACGTTGTTGTTCTTTTTGCTGAATTGTATGCAAGGTACTATGAAGATCTCTTTGCCAGAGACGCAAAAACCCCCACGGTCGTTAATGTCGCTGCAAAGGCTTACCGTGCTGTATGTTCAATGACTATTACCGTACCTTGCTGTTTATTTAACTTTTGGCTTTTGTCCGCAGCTCTCTCTGTCCCAGGTTAGTAAATCAGCATTCCTCTTCATCCTTTTCGCACTGTTCTCACACACGTCGCTTATCCATCAAGCCTGGAACCTACACGGCTAAGCTCACCTACAATGGTGGTGGCCAGACCGTCGCCAATTGGGTCGTTCGTAAACCCGCTACCCACCGCAAAGCCAAGAACGTTCTCTTTTTCATTGGCGATGGTGAGTATTGACAATTCGACGATCCAGCCGCTGATGAGCCTTTACTCAGGCATGACCCAGGCCATGATCACCGCCGCTCGTCTCATTGCGCACAAGTCCATCAACGGCAAGTATCAGTCCCTCATGCAGATGGACCAGATGGACAACCTTGGCCAGTATGTGCTTCCACTTCTCTGTGAACCTGATTGAACTGATGCACCTCACAAGCCAAATGACCCACTCCATCGACTCGTTCATCACCGACTCTGCCAACTCTGCGACTGCTCTGTACACTGGAAAGAAGTCGACGGTCAATGCTTTGGGCGTTTACGTCGATAGCGTGAGTTTATTTTTGCATGGTCATGAACCATCTCACCTGATACCCCACAGTCCAAGACCCCCTTTGACGACCCCAAGGTTGAAACCATCGCTGAGCTTTTCCGTCGTCGCATTGGTGGTGCTCTTGGAATTGTGTCGACCGCTTACATTGCCGACGCAACTCCTGGTGTGTTAAATGGATTGATTATGAGACTACCTTTCTGAAGCTGACTTATTCTTCAGCTGGCCTCTGCTCACACACTAGGGATCGTGAGTCCTTTTGAATTGAAGCATCAGCTTTATACTTATCAATTTATTCAGGCGGTCAATATGCCTCGATCGTCACCGAGTACCTTTACAATGCTACTTTCCTCAACTCAACATTTGCGTGGCCTACCAGTTGCCAAGGTCCAGATGTCATCTTCGGGTACGCCTTAGTCTTCTCCTTCCACTGCACAAGCTGGCTCACGATGGAAAAGAGGAGGCGCCGAGCAATTCATTGCCGGAAAAGGCTCCCCCAATGGTACCGACTTCTACAAGGCATTCCAAGCGCAAGGCTATAACGTCATCCACAACAACACCGAACTCCAAGCCGCGGGAACCAAGGACAAGACGTTGGGCATCTTCTCGGTCTCGAACATGGCCAAGTGGATCGATAGGAATGTGATGCGGGAAAACTTGAAGGGGATGAAGGATAGCCCTACTGGAGATGGCACCGATGCGACTGATCAGCCTGGGTTGAAGGAAATGACGATCAAAGCCATTGATATTCTCCAGGCTCGCCAGAAGAAGGGCAAGGGTGAGGGTTGGTTCATGATGTCTGAGGCTGCGAGCATTGACAAGGTGTGTAACGCGTTTACCATCTTGTTGTTTTCATGAGTACTGAGGATACTGTTAAGATGATGCACGTATTGGACTATGATCGTGCCCTTGGTGATCTCTTGGAGCTGGATGATACTATCCGTGCTTCTATTGCTCGTGAGTTCATTTTCGGAGCAGGTAGATGACATCTAATTGTTCTTAGATCTCAAGAAGATTGGGGAATACGAAAACACTTTGATTGTCGTTACCGCTGATCATGGACATGGCTTCGTGAGTTTCAAGTAGCTTTCTTCGAGGACGGCGCTGATATGATAATTCTTCAGGATGTCTTTGGTGGTGCTGACACCAAATATCTTGCTGCGCAATCCACTGACCGCAAGAAGCGTGACGCTGGTGAGCACATACCATCTTTGAGAAGACGGCCGCTGACGTCAACTTTCGCGATTCAGTTGGCGTGTACGCAAACTCGGGTTTGAGTGGTTACACTACTTCCCCCGGTTCTCTGCCCAACAACCAAACCGTCGTCTTTGGCACCGAGGGACCCAACTTCCCCGTCCAATGGAACCCCCGCTACACCTATGCTGCCGGCTTTGGCGCAAACCCCGACCATCGCGAGACGTATTCCATCAACACCAAGGGCCCTCGTGTCCCTGCTACCGCCGGCACTGATGGCACTTACGGCGTCAACCCCGCCGACAACCAGGCTGGTTTCACAGTTGGTGCGTACAAGTGGTTGATTGTGGAAAGTAAATATTGATTACAACCGTTTTTAAATTCGTAGAGGGCACCCTTCCCACTGACGAGTCCCAGGGTGTTCACTCGCTCACCGACGTCTCGGTCTTCGCTAACGGACCTGGCGCAGAGGCGTTTAAAGGCGTTTGTAAGTCTTTTGATGGTTCACCAATGTCGGAGTATATCTGACGACTTTGTGCAGACAACAGCATTGATATCTTTTTCAAAATTGCCGATGCTTTGGCGTTGGGTAGAACCGATGGGCACTAATTATTCGATTAATTATTACTTAGATCGCACTAGCGAGGATTGCGCGTTGAAAGGCAAACCATACCCTAATGTCACCCATGTCGTATCTCGTTCTGTTCTAAAAATGAAGAGATACGATTACCAATGGCTTGTTCTGAACGTCAGGTACGAAATTTGCGAACAGGTAACATATAAATACTTACCCAACGTTCAACGTTTAACTCTTGCTCCAACTGCCATATTCCACGCCAATGATATGCAACGCGAGGTAGCATTTCGGGGGTTGATGCAGTATACTTTCTACTTCCAACCAACTTCCAACCGCGATCATGCTCTCCGTCTCGTGATTATGTAACTCTCACCACAACCTGTTGGAAGAATGTCCTCTGAGCCCCTCCCACCTTCAGTCTCCCAGCTCCTCTCTAACCGTTCAAGGGTGTTCAATCGCTTCTCACTACAACGTCAGATGGATTGGCGACACTCTTTGCTACGAGTGCCTATCTACCGCAGACCGTTTTCATTCACCTCATCCCCATTCCTCCCCGACACGCCTTCAGCCTCATTCTACAGACTCTACCAACTCTTCGTAGTCGATTGGACGATCCAATTTCGGAATGAGCTGGAATACTTCTGGAATCGGGCTTCTTGGGTGCTCGCCGACTTGCCTGACCCCGGGTTGGGAGACGACGGGGTACCCGAGAGTGAAGCCAAATTGCGCAAGGCAGTTATGGCTGGCTTGACACGCATTATGAAGCTAGCTTACAATCGTCTAATATCCAAAGGCTTGCCGAGAAATGCACCGGCCGTTGTTATGGACTGGGAAGAGCTCAAAGCGCGGCCTCGCGTGCTGGAGGAGATACCAACCTGGGCAAAAGAGATGGAGAGGCTTGATCCTGTGGTGGAGCTTCCCAATGCGAAGGGAGAATTATTGGACGTGGACGAGCCGGGCGACGAGGAGTTCGCTGTTTATGGGATCAAGGTTGCCACTCCACACTGGGTTTTTGTGTGATATTTTGAAAGTCATGATCCTTGAGCACCCCTGCTCTTGATCCATCGATCTCCCCCATCATCTGCAATGCGCTGACTCGGGAATGTCCACCCGTCTACGGAACTTTGGGATCGGGGTTACTACATAGTAGACACCGCCTCAGCAAAGCACACCAGCATCCCTCGGAGTTTGTGGCAGAGGCCTTGACTCAACAGAAGCGGAGGGTATAAAAGATTGGGTTTGCGATATAACGACCGATTCAACACTGTCAATCTGGCCACAGCGGAGGCGAGGAAGAATCCTTAGCTATCCGTAGCCACGGTACACGGGAACTAGAGGACTGTCTAGGAAAATACTACGGTTGGCGACCAGGAGCAGGTCTGTATTTTTAGTTTAGAAGCATGATGGGAGGGGTGTTAGGGAGTTTTGGCACCGCTTTTCTGGTGCGTGACGACTCCTTGCAATATGTTTCGCATACTTACATAGTAAAGGGTACTCGTCGTCGCCCATTAATTTCTGTGTCATGTTGTCCCTGTCATCGAGTCTGCGTTCGAGCAGTGCCAGCGGCGTCGGCATTTCTGATCCTATCTTCCGCGGATTAGAATCCATCTTTGGTCCTTGCTGATCGAATCATGGTAAGCTCTGTCGCGCGGTCAACTTTGCGTTCCGATATCAAAAATAACAACTGTTGACAGGCAACGGCAAATTCAATCATTCTCATGCACATGTGAATCGCAGGAAGTAGTGTTGGATAGCCCCTCATTTCGCCGGGATCGCACACTGGGACATCTAAATTTATCTAAAAATTCGCATGACCTCTTGGCTATCATTACGTGTCGCCAAGTCCAGCACGGATGGATTGCTATATAAGGGGGCTCAAAATATCCGCAAAGTACAACGAGCTGGTCTCTTTCATCCCTTACGACGAACTTTGTTGACTCATTTGTTCATCGCACTATTCAAATCTTGCTAATTTCACCTAACACAACATCATGACCTTCCCATACATTGTCAGTATCCCTGCATCTACGAGCTTACAGCCTGTTTGCTAACTTCGTTTGCTCTGATCCCAGCTTTCCGTGCTTTTCTGTGGCTTACAGCTTGCCTCTGCTCTACCAGCCAGTAAAAGAGCAGGATCCGCAGATATTAATCATGTCATTCAGCACACACACGAGGACTCGTACTACGTCAGAGGCAACCCATCAATATACGCAAGAGGAGCGTCAAGCTGTACCCCGCTAACGCTAGAGCAGGTAAAAGCACGTGAGCACATCAACAATGAAGACTCATAAAATTATCTGATGTTGTAATGCTCTTGCAGTACCAGGGTGGTCTAAAATCCAACAATATGCCACGAATACGTATGGTGACGGCGGTGTGAATATTGTAGTTAACCCACCAGAGGTCTGCCAGCCCCACAGTTTAGGATTGAATTTTGCTCAGTTTTTTAAAGTATCCCAACGCTCCCGCAACTGTCTGTTTGCAGGATGGACCGATACCAGTCAAGTTGCAAGGTAAGAATCGCATGGCGTCGGGGTGACATTGTGTGAAGTTAGTTCTTTTAATCAGGCCCGCCCAGCTGCACTACAAATAGTGGCGAGATTGGAGGCACGATCACCGGAACGACAGGCTCATATCAGTTGTCCTTTCAACAGGGGTATTCGAACAGTGCGACTTGGACCGTTACCCGTAGGTCACATTATTCGATTCTAGTTCAAGCCTTTGATAGATCACATCAATTACCGCAGAGGAAAGCTCTTTAGCAGTAGGCGTCACGGTCAGCGCCACGATTGGAATTCCTGAGGTCGCCGATGTATCAACGAGCATCAGCGCGACCACAACTTTGACCAATTCTCTTTCCAAAAGGTAGAGTATACCCCACTAATTCCGAAAAACATCATAACCGTAGTACCGCAGCTTCACGACGACTGTTGACAACCAACAGACGCAAACGATGAGCGTGAACACTGTGGATGGTAAACCATGTAAAGGAACCGTATGTCTATTTACTTTATCTGGTGGGAGAAGAGGTGACTGGGACACTAAATTTACTCTGCAGATGACAACAAAAACGTGTAATGCCCAAGGCACCGGATCTGCTCGCTACGTTGCAAGCGGCTACGTGTGGTTCAATTATGACGATGCGGTATTTACCAACTCTATCCTTCAAGTGTTTGAGTCGCTAACGGTTCTCATTAGCGACCGCCTAAAAGTGACCCGAATGGGGGAAAACATTTTAAATGTGGGCTTTATATACGACGAGTTGAAGGGCAATTCTAATTTCAGTTATAGATGCCGTTGACATTGCGAGTGTGCTCACGAACATCGATGATCGGTCTTCCTCCATGACGTTTTCTGGGGCTATGCAAATAACAAGCAAGACAAATTTCAATGCCAAGTGCTCCTAGGGATTAGTGCTCCATTACTAGTGCTTGGGAACACCATTGTCGAGGGATTATAATGAATTCAATATATATTACGTGCTCTTTTTATGACGCCCGACACCCTAAAAGCGATTGAACTAACTTAGACTCAAAGTTTAATAATTTCTGAAAGTCAGGCAAGAATTCCATTTACGTGCCACCAATATTTCATGAAGGGCGAGCAACATAGACAAGCGGCGGGTCACCAGGAATGATGTAGCAGGACTGGAGAGTCACAACCTCCCTCAATACCACGACGTTCGCCCTCAGGATGGTGCACTAGTACGCTATCCCTTGTCCGAGTCTACAGGCCATTACTAATTTCCACTTCTGACTTTCAAGTTATCTACCAACCCGATTTCTATAGGCCGTTGCACTATCTCCCCATGACATTCGGTAGTCGGTTGGTCTTCTTGCACGGTCTGTTTCCTCGCTGAGCCATCTCTTCTCAGAAGCCTGCGCCTTTTTCTTCCCTCGTTAGTGTCTTTCCTTTAACTCACCTTGCGATTGAGCATAGGGAAGAGTACATCGCTCCAATACCCGAATCGGACCGGCACGACATGATCCTAGTCTCTCCTAGACAGACTTCGATATGATGTGAAGTCGTACCTCTGTTCACGATAATATGAAACTTCGTCTAGGGTTTCATGCGTGACGGTCAAGTTCTACTATAGAAAGCAAGAGATAGACAAGATGTAAGTGAATACCTGACTCCACCCTTATCGTTGTTCAAGGTCGATACGACGTCGTTTGCCCTGTACGTGGTAGCCCATCCCTCCCCCGTCTAGCTTCTCATGTTGAAATGATGACAGACAACAACGGCATACGCCTTCAACTTGAAAAAAGTATTCCCCGAACTGACACTTCAAATCGTTCCGGATGCAGGCCACTCTTCGCGTGAGCCGGGGATAGCAAAGCTTCTTGCTGAGGTAAGGGATTGGTTCCGTGTTGCTTGACGTCGGTTGGGTTTCACTCAGGTGACGAACAAGTTTGCTGATTTGTGACTTGTGATGTGTGG
Source organism: Laccaria trichodermophora (assembly GCA_018417955.1). NCBI lineage: Eukaryota > Fungi > Basidiomycota > Agaricomycetes > Agaricales > Hydnangiaceae > Laccaria > Laccaria trichodermophora. The sequence goes on from JACTVC010000019.1 coordinate 277,667, forward strand.
GGGAAATGAAACCATGTAAGGGACTACTGATTTGGTCGATGTGTATGATACCTTGTGCAATGCGATGTGTTTGAGTGCATGTTGGAGATGAAAGAGCAGCAATTTGAAAGAGAGGTCCGATTTGTCCGGAAGCCAGTGATCGTGCATGTGATGTGATCTAAATTTGCTCAACACGTACACTTTGCGTACACCTTGATAACCTGCGTCGTGTTACATCCTCAGCGCTCAGCTTCGGCTCCGTTCGATGTGAAAAGCATTTTTTATGGGAAAACAGACGTGGCTCCGTCCTTATGAGTAACTTGTTCAGTTCGGGTGGCCTTGACGATTTGCTCCATTCTCGACTCGCTCAAGACAACCAGTCGCCCTTACGTCGCCTTTATGCCCAGTCGCCGTCACTCCCTTTCTTCGTAGCTGCTTCAGCCTACAACCTATTTCGTCGCTCTTCACTTCCAGATAGACTTCCACCACCACCTACAGATAGCAACAAAGTGCGCGTCGTATGCGTTTCAGACACTCACAACCATCTGCTACCCTACTCCTCCATTCCTGACGGGGACATTTTCATCCATGCTGGCGATCTCACCAACTCTGGCTCTGTAGATGAACTCCGGCTCACGCTTGATTGGATCCGTGGCCTCCCTCATGCGCACAAGGTACTCATTGCAGGCAATCACGACACTGCATTGGCAGACAAGGCGCAACGTGAACAACTGAATTTCGCAGGGTTAATCTATTTACAAGACGAGGCGGTCGAACTCGTTATCAGAGGTCGAACGCTGCGTGTATTCGGCAGTCCATGGACGCCGCAGTATGGCAATTTTGCGTTCCAATACCCCCGAGGGGACGCCGCAACGGAGAAATGGACCTGCATTCCGATGGGTGTAGACGTTCTGGTCACACATGGTCCGCCGAAGAGCCACGTTGACAATAATGGGCTTGGGTGCGCGGCGTTGCTTGATGCGTTGTGGAAAACGCAGCCGTCGGCGGTGGTGTGTGGTCATATCCACAGTGGTCGGGGTTTGGAGACACTCAAGTGGGACGAGGGACAGAGGCTTTGGGAAAGCATCGTCAAAGCGAGGAAAGCTGGGTGGTTTGATGCTATCGCCCTTGTTTGCAAGTTGGGCTGGGCGTGGATACGGGGAATGAAACATCGGGCCAGGGAAACAACAATTCTGAACTGTGCTATCACCGGGGGAATGAGGGATCAGTTAGTGAGAAACGCGGTAGCATTGGATATCTGAAGTTGTACGAAAGTTTCTTATTTCTGCCACCTCTTTAATCTACCACTCCTGCCGTTCCGTACTTTGCCATATAAGTCGCCGCCAACCTACTAACAGAACCTTCTAACACGCTAACATTGAACTCCTTCGCCCACATCTGCAACTTTGCTTTCTTTACAGGCCCAGAGGTCTGTTTAACCAGCTCGTGCAGGTACGCCGCCGCATCGTCAATATCATACGCCTTTGCACCTGACTTTCCAGCTTTATCCAATTTAGCCACAAGGCAATACCTCCATGGCGCAGCTAGAACAGTAAGACCGGGTTTCTTGAAAATGATGATGTTGTCGTTGACGGCTTCCGTGAAGAGCGAATTGATTCGATCGTTACCGATAAAGAGAGCGGTGTGATTGTTCAGCCAGCCATCGTTGATGCCTACGGATTTGACGGCTGCTTTGATCGCGTCGGTTAAGCCGGGAGGAAGCCTTTTATCTACGCCGAAAAAATCGACATCTGCCGTTGACGCGCGGGTTTCTGTGGAACGTGAGTTGCAAGATGAATTGGATGCGAGCGCACCCCAACTTACTAAGGAGCACGGTGTTGATAGCCCCACCGACGGCAACGATAGTTACGGACTGCTTTCGCTTTGAAAGTTCTTTAGCGACCACTTCGAGAGCAGCGGTTATTTCTTTGGCGGTCAAATTCGGCTGCACCTCGTCTAAATGTGAAAGTTGAGCCTTTCGAAATTAATGCTTGAGCGTCCGTTCGGACTACACACCGGGGCGATGAAAGAGTTCGCGCAAGTTAGCTGTGTTACTTTTGTTGCCGCTGAAACAATTTCCCATATTTGATTCTGACGATGTTCGTTAGCACCAAATATTCAACGCGAAACTTGGCAGAAGTGAATATTTGCGAAGTTTGTTGAACGATCTTTGAAGAAAATAAACCAACAACTTTGGAACCCACCAAAGAAAAGTGTAGCTGGGTGAGTATAAGCGAGAGCGTTGAGAGAGCGGTGGGAAAAAGGAAGGGAAGAAGGATAGAGAGGACTGCCCCAGATTATATTTGCATCTGGGAACTGCCGCAGATGTTGGGTATCATGATTCATGACATAAAGTAGAAGACGTCTGGTCTCCACTGTTCAGTGTTCGCATCTGACTCGGAGACTCGGGATCCAGAGGAGCACCCAGAACAAGAACGCGCCAAATTGGGATATAGCGCGCCTTGAGGAAGAAAATATCGCCATGTCCACAATGTTATAAGGCATTGGAAGGCGGGGCAGAACTCCGATACGCTGGTGTCCACGAACTTTCAGACACGCGTAGAGGTTCCACAGTCTCGTTTGGGTGATAAATCAACTTGTCTGCCAGTGCGGTGTCGTGGTTTCCCTATGAACAGCTGTATCGAATGAGGTAGTAATGGTCATCAAAGGGACTATCCTGGAACTTATCGACGTCGGGGCCGGATGAAGTGAGGCACCCTGCGTGGATGAACAGGGCTCTATGATGATCGAAAGACAGATTACGGGAGGATGGAGTCTGCGTGTGGGAATTTGAAAACGAATGGCGCTGCAGTCTCCCTTTCTATGTTCAACCAATGTTCAACAATACAAGTGACTGGGAAATTCATGGCGGTAGCTACTACAACGTAAGTGGAGATGCTAGTATTTCACTTGGAGGTGGCGAACGAGGTGCGTCACTAGCACCTGCCAGTGATCGTCTTTATCTTCACCGAAACTCATTATAGGATTTCAGCTGCTGGCCAAATCCATTGTTGCAAGCGCGTTTCATGATTCGCAGGAGCGCTTTCCTCCTCCGAAATGCCACCCCGATACTCGTAAGAGTATCTTGAACAAATTAATGACATTGATTACATCGGACGCGTCGCCACCCATTCTCTGGCTTTATGGCCCTGCCGGAGCTGGGAAGTCTGCAATCGCTCAATCTATTGCAGAAAGATGCGAACAGGAGAACCCTAAAAGACTGGCGTCCAGTTTCTTCTTTTCTCGGAGAACGTCCGATCGAAATTCTGAAAAACATTTGGTGGCTACCATCTCGTACCAGCTCGCAGTAAACCTTCCCGAAACCAAGCCAATCATCGAGGAAATAGTCGAAAATGATCCATTAGTATTCTCGCGTTCCGTCAAAGTACAATTGCAAAACCTTGTGGTCGAGCCGCTCCGACGAGTTTCAAACGAGTATAGTCCTCAAAGGTTCATTATTATTGACGGGTTGGATGAGTGCATTGGTGACGGCAACCAATGTAGCATTCTCTATGCCATCTGCGAAGCGGTCAGCGGGCAGAGGCTCCCCATTTGTTTCCTCATCGCCAGCCGTCCAGAGCCCCATATCCGAAACTTCTTCAACAACACCTCGTTGAAATTATATCGACATATCCCACTTACTCAAAATCTTGAATCCCATCGTGATGTGTCGATCTTTTTTCAGAAAGAGTTTGAACGGATTCGCAAGGATCGGGGCCTCTCCACGACATGGCCATCTTACCGCGACATCCAGACTCTTGAGGAGAAGGCTTCAGGGCATTTCATATATCCGTCAACAGTGATAAAGTTCATTGATGACCCTCGACATTACCCTCCTAGCAGGCTCAAAACTGTTCTCGGTATTGGCTCCCCTTCCAACCAGTTACCCTTTGCAGACCTGGACTCGCTATATCAAGAGATTCTGAAATCGACACGTGATCCGAAGGGTACCTTGCGCATCATTGGGCTGCTACTATCACGACCCTAGTGTTGCAAACTCACCTAGTGTTGCAAATCACCGTCTCACACCTCAACGAACAGGACTGAGCCTCTGAAAATATTTGAGACAATGTAAACCAATATGCTTAACATGACTCTATTTTTTATTTGAGGAAAATCCCTCAGGAAACAAGCTTAGGAGGGTAGATATAGTGAAATTCTGTGGTTTGACAGCATGTTGCCCACCTAGAATAATTGAAACTGGGCGAAGAGTCGTAAAACTTTGTCCTAACAAAGATACATACTTATGCTAAACACTACAGATAAATTTGAGCCTATCCGTTGAGTAGCTCTATGAAAAGGACATTTGAGTGGGCGAGCGTGACAATTCAAAGCTGCCCATTCGAACTCCGACGAAGGGTGGGTCGACGTAAATGTGGGTTCCAAGGGAGGGGAGCGTTTTCGGAGGCCTCTGGGCCCAGCTCCTTTGAATTCGGCTTCGCCGAATTCATCAGCGGCATCGCCGCAGCTCACTTACTCATCATCTGAATAATACCCCTCTTCGTGCCGCCATGGCTCAGTGCTATTCATTAGCGACGCTGAGTCAGGCGCTATGGCGCGCAGAGAGGTATATAAGCCTGGGTACCTCCTCTGCGCTGCCTTAGCAGCTCTTGTGAGACACCCAGGTAAGCACGTCGTGCTTCTTTCCCCTAGGACGAACTCTCATCTCTCTTGAATAATAGTCTTGTCGGCGCCGCCCTCTCTCTTCAAATAAACAAAGACTATTATTTTGCACGGTGAGAGTCCCGCTTCCTCGGCGCCGCCGACCCCTCTCTTCAACCTAACAAAGAGCTCGGCTGATTGTCTAGTACAGTGCGATACACGAGTACTATGATCCACTTGAAGATTAGGATCTAGTCAAAAGACTAGATCATTTATTGGCTACCCCGTGACCTTGTAAGAGCGCTTTTGCAGAGGCGTGCTGACATCAAAACGTGAACAGGGCGGAGATTGTAATCTCACCTCATCGTTTCTGATTTGGCGTGATCTGACGTGACTCCACCGTGACAAAATTTGCAACACTAGGTGATTTTCTCTTTTGCCTCGGCACCAACCTCACCCACCTCAGATAAATATGAAAAAAGCATATTATGAAAGCCTAGAACTAAGGCTTTCCAATGGTCAAAGAATTACAAAAATTGGTTGAGTTCTTGAGGCACTATAGTGGTTTGATTGGAATATTTGCAACACCCCGTCAATGATAGTACTGTTCATGGAGCATACAGCCGTCACAAAGAATGACGTCGTTGCAATGGGAAATGAAAGGATGAAGAACTGATGAAGACCCGCCAACAGCGACAGCGCCTTGACAGACTTGACAGCGTGTTTGAAGGAAGCGGTGGTCCAGAATGCCCCCGTGTGCCTACTTAGGTTGACATCAAAGCAACGTGAATTTTTTTCTAAGGCAAATAGCAACGTTTTTTACAAGGTTTTCCTTGCTACGCTTATTCTTTTTCCGTGACATACTGGGGAGGACAACTACTGCATATATTATAGTATGAGATATTTACATATATCTACAACACACAAGGGTTGGTGTCTGTGTACACCCAAATCACCCCGTTGCATCCGCCGCGCGAGCTCATCAGCACGCCGTGCCATGGTCCACATCAACACAAACAAAACTAAGTAGAAGGGGTGGTATCAGATTTGAAACAAGGGGAGGGGAGGGGGGCATACAGAATCACATACACGGTTCTACCTAAAACCCCCATGGCCTGCACTCTACCCATTGGCCAATAAAGGCCCGGCATCATGCGATGTGTCGATCGCGTTTGGGCATGTTGCCTTGTGTCGGGTTTTCCATGTCTGGGCATCTTAGCATGATGTGTCGCGATCGGTCGCGTACCGTCATTTGGTTGGTTGCATGTCGCGTCGCATTTGGGCGTGTTGCCGTCACGTCTCTTGCGTCGCGTCCCTCGTGTCTGGGCATTTTCGCTCTATGCGTCGGTCGCGCACAGTCGATGTCAGTCATTTGGTTAGTTGCATGTCGCGTCGCGTTTGGCCACGTTGCCGTCGTGTCTCTTGTGTCGCTCTCTGGTGGCTGGGCATTTTCGCGTCCATACGCGGCATGCACGTCGTGTGGATGCCGCGTCAACGAGGCCGAGGGGAGTGTAGACGAGGCTGAGGGGAGTATCGACGAGGAAGGCTGGGCGGGAATGGGGGTCAGGACCAAAAAGATTTCAAAAGCTCAGAGCTGTCATTGTTTGGCAACTGTTGCAATGCTTTGGCTTATTTGGACATCATCACGTCAATCACGGCGACGGCTGACGTGACTTGGACGTGACACTGACAGGGAAGTTCCCGAAGGTCAAAGCCGAAGGCTTCTGAGACTACGTCATTCTTTGTGACGGCTGTGTTATCCTGTTCATGACAAGGGAACGTGGTAATATGCTTCTAATTCGTGGTAATATGCCTCTATTTCGTGGTAATATGCCTCTAATTCAGCACCTATTGGGCCTTGAACGTGGAAATCTTGAGTCTTTGCTGTATGACGTCCATTCAATTATTGACGTTGATATCCGAGGACGTTCTATTCAAATAGCACATGCATCACTAATTGACTTTTTTGTGGACCACTCACGATCAGGGGACTACTTTCTGGACTCAAAGGATGTGCATGCTGACATCACACAAATGTGCTTTCGGGTCCTGTTTCCTGATACTGTCGTTGATGGTGCCCACCAATGTGAGCTCTTTTCTGTATAGTCTCATGACACTGATTCTCAATGTACATCTGAAGCGAGCCAATACGCCCAGAACTTTTGGTATCATCATCTTCAGAACGCTGCACCTACCCAGGAACTTCTAAATCTTTTAAATAAGTGTGCAAGTGATGAAGCGGCCCTGGATTATACGGATAAATTGAAGCGCAACATGCGACATCGGCTGGGCAAGTTAGATGTTCAGGCACTCATACTGTCATGGTTGAAGAAAAATGTATGAAGCTGCCTTTCTGTGCTATGCTGTCGTGGCATTGTGAAGTCACCTTCTTGACTAGGACACTTGTTTAGAACTCTATCTCCACTATCGCACCCTCTTTGACTACGAAATTGCTTCCATAGTGGATCAAAGTCCTTCACCTGAACGTCTTATCATATGGATTGCGATGCTCCCTGAAATATCCGCATATCCCGCCGTATATCCCATGACCCAGGCTTTAGCTACGGTATTCGAGATGCCCGCTGAAGACGGTGAGCCCAACTCGATTATTCCGCTACGTGATTGTCTTGTCAGTCTTTTTGAAGCTGGCATGGGAAGCCATCCCCATCTTTTCGAAGAATTTTTTTCAGACTCCATCCGCTCTGGAAATTTTTTCATTGGGTGTGATGTACACACCAAAATTACATTGCTCTTGTTGAGGCACATCGATAAATGTATCTTGGAGCCTGTGTTGGATGATGGCCTACCGGATGCTGCTGCATGGCATTGGGAATCTCTCCGTCAACAGCTGCACAGTTTGAAATGGTGGCGGCACTGGTCCTTCCACCTCTCACAATCCTCGCCTTCCTCGGTTGAACTAGGAAAGTTCCTTCAGAGATTTTCGCCAAAATCATTTCGATCTGTGATGGAAATCCATGACGGTGTTGATTTTGGACACTTTCATGGTCATCTCTCAATCCATGATATGCAGAAGTCTGTTACGCATTACCTCCTGGTGTGTCTTACATCGTTACTTGATCATCTTGACTCAGTCGGACTATTCAATTAGCGAAATGCACAATATTGTGAGGGTAACATATCTCCATTAAAAGATACAGGTGTATCGGTCAAGTCGCATGGTTGGTTCAATATGTCAATCTTTCTTGAGTTCTTGTCTGTCAGGTTAGTCCATCATGATGCTTCATGCATGGATAGCATACCATTACATTTCCAGGTCATGGTCGAGATTGCGTAAGGCGAAATAACCGCCTCATCTCCCTAGGTTTACCACGAGACGCTCCAGCCATAGTTGCGAAATGGGACGAGCTCCAAGCTAGGCTTCGTGTCCTGGAAAAGATACCAACCTGGGCTGAACAGACAGAGAAGCTTGATCATGTGCTTGGCCTCCTCAATGCAACAGGCGAACTATTAGCTGCGGATGAGCAAGGCGATGAGGAGCTCGCGGTGTATAGCGTTAGGGTTGCTACTACGCACGGGGTTTTTGTGTGAATCTTCTTTTCACTGAATCTGTTCTGGAAACCTTTGCTTTTATGCAAGTCAAAACTTGGGCAGAAAAAGATTACTGCAAGGGACGGGTATATCTGATTAAGGGTACTACGTAAACATACCTAAATATCTATGGGCGTCCACGATTTTTGCCTGAAAACACTTCAAGTTATTCATTCGCCTCCATCCGCACCTCCACTGGCATCACCTCCAGCATCCCCATCTCCGTCGGCATCATGATGTGCATCTCCAGCCACAGCCATGGCATGTGAGGCATCAACGTGTTCCGGTTCCCAACCCAGACTACCGCCAATGACGGTTGTAGACTCAATCACAAAATTGACGACAGGCGGGGCGTCGAAGGTCGCTTTCTCGTGAAAGGGTTCATCAGCAACCTCTGTCCAGTCGTCGTCCACAGCATTGGGGGTGGAAGACGTGTCTTCGACCTTCTTTTCCTCCTCGATAGGCAACAAGGCGGTGGCAACGATGACGGGGTCAGAGACAAGCTGCTTCTCCGACGTATCAGCTTGATCTGCAGCCGGCTCCTTCTCGTCAAGCGTAGCAACTTGCTTGTACTCCCACTCGCTAATTCCCACCTTTGCACCAAGCACCTCCCATCTCGTTCTCCACCTACTTGTGCGCTCCTCACACATCCCTACAAGCTCATTCCAGTATTTCTCGTGGACATACTCGAAGTCCTTATCCCCGCCCCACCACTCACTCATGACCATATCCTTGGCGAATAACCCATCTTTGATGATGTCAGGGTTGAATTTAACTTTTTCTCGTGTGATTGGGTCGACGAAGGGCATTATTATCTTGAAGAAGGCGTTGACGAGGAAAGGGACGTTAATGACGAGTGCTAGGCCCAGGCGCTCGGGGTAGTGCTCCTGCAGGATGTTGAGCACCGTCCGGGCGGTGCTCAGTGAGGGATTCTTTGCTTTATCAGCGAAGTTTATTAACAGGGCGAGGGTTCTGTATCAGAAAAAGTGGGTTGGGTTGGCTTGTGCGGAAGTGAAAAGAAAGAGACTGACTCTACGCCGGGTTCCATGAGGTCAACGCCTCGTTCTAGCATCCAGACTGCGAACTGGATTTGGCGTGTTGGCTCAGTGGTGTTTTGGCGGCTAGGTACCATGTAGAAGGCGGGTTTGCCCTTGACGTCGTAGCCGAATAGGATTTCTTTCCCTGTAACCGCCTGTTTTGAATACGAAATGTGAGCTTGAATGAATACCCATGAGAACCTGGTAGGCGTCACACACCTCAGGCTCGACGTGGGCAGCGTTGACGGTATCGTAAAGACCGTATTCACGTCTCCATTTCAGCGTTGCTTCTAGTCTAGTTATCGCAGGTTGTACTTTCCATTTCGTGGCGCGTAAATAACTGCTTGCCAGTTAGCGTGGCTGAATGAGGAGTCAAGTATATATACCGTAATAGGCACTCGCGAGAAAGCCAGAACTTCTCAGCTGGCGTCAACTCTCCGTTCTCATCCACGTTTGGCAGGACGTAGGAGTCAGCAGAGAAATGCTCTAGCACGGTGTCGTACATCGCCTGCTCAGTGTCTGATACGGTCGCCCTAGGGTCTTCCTGAAAAATGGGAATGGGGGCCACGGGGGTATAGACCTTTTCCTTCTCTGAAGACATGGTAAAGTTGGGTGTGGGTTGGTGGGGAGAGAGAAAGAGAAGTGAAATGCTGGCACGTCGTGTATATATGACCCTGAAGCCGAATTGAAGTTCATAATGCCAATAAATTTGTGATCGGCGGGTGGACCCAAAAGGAAATTCAATTACCATGCAACTCACATGGCAAGTTCGACGCTTCAAGCTCTTGCCACCATCGTTCTGCCATTCTTATTGTCGTCGTCGTCATCGTTACACAGCGACAAACCCTCTTATACTGTCAGCTATGTATCCCCCGATAGAACCCTTCCTCCAAGGCAATCTCAAGGTCTCTGGTAAACACAATCTCTAGTGAGACGCCAGCCTCTGGGTGAAATACCTCGCTAATCGCCACCAGCTACGAAATCTCTGGAAATAAAGAAGGAACTCCAGGTATGCTGGTGTTTTATGCCTTTTGATCAAACCTTGACATTTGTTCAAATCCAGTCGTCTTCTTGCACGGTCTGTTTCCTTGCTGAGCTGCTGGAACCAGCTTCCAATCTCACATCAGGTGGACCCGGAGGAGGCACAGATCCCACTGATCGTGGGTTCTTCAATCCAGACAAATATAAGGTGAAAAAATGCACCATCTTCATCACTTCAGCGATTGATATCTCGATGACCAGATCATTCTCTTCGACCAACGGGGCTCAGGCAAGTCAACCCCGTGAGTTCCATTCCTTATTTTGATTTCGCGTTTATCAACAACTAGTCTATTGCCAGGAACGCCTCATTGGAAGAGAACACAACCTGGGATCTCGTCAAGGACATCGAGAAGCTCCGGATACAACTAGGCGTTGAGAAATGGCACATCTTTGGAGGATCTTGGGTGCGAATATACCTCCTGCATACGACATCCCCTCGTTATGGTTCTGATACTTCATCTTTGTAGGGCTCGACCCTCTCCCTGGCTTACGCTCAGGTATGCCTGCCTTTCCTCTTCCAATGTTGCTGGCCTACAAAGTTTCATTAGGCACACCCAGACCGTGTAAAGAGTCTCGTTCTCCGGTCAGTCCTTTTACTGTCGCTCGAGGCTAGCATTCAACGTTTACAACAAAAAGTGGGATATTCACTCTGCGCAAAAGCGAACTCAAATTCTTCTACCAAGAAGGTGCCTCCCATCTCTTTCCAGAAGCCTGGTCCGTTTTCCTCCCGCTGGTACATTTACTCGAGCTCACCTTGCAATTCAACATAGGGAAGAGTACATCGCTCTGATACACGAATCGGACCGACACGACATGATCCTGGCTTACCACTCGCAGTTGAACTCCATCGACGAAACCATAAGGAACAGGGCTGCTAAGGCATGGTCCAAATGGGAGTAAGCCACAGTGTACATCCTTTTTGCAAGCCTTTGCTTAATCGATGCACAGAATGGCTACGTCGAAACTCTACGTAGACCCCGAAAATATTGAGCGTGCCTCGGATGACAAGTTTGCCACGTAAGCCGCTTTCTCTGGACACATTTGGTTTTTGGAAAGTCGGCCAACGTTCTTCCTGCAGCGCATTTGCGCGGATAGAAAATCACTATTTCATCAACGACGTGCGTTATTTCTTATTCTCACCCAATAGATGCATAAATCGAATGGATTCTGTCTAGGGTTTCATGCGTGACGGTCAACTTTTAGAAAAGCAAGAGATAGACAAGATGCAAGTGAATAACTGATTCCACCCTTCCTTCCGCTGACTCGTTTTGAAATCGTAGTCGACACATCCCCACCATCGTTGTTCAAGGTCGATACGATGTCGTATGCCCAGTACGTGGTGGCCCCTCACTCCCTCCCTCGTCTTGCTTCTCATGTGGAAATGATGACAGACAACAACGGCATACGCCTTAAAGAAAGTGTTCCCTGAACTGACACTCCAGATCGTTCCGGATGCAGGCCACTCCTCGCGTGAGCCGGGGATAGCGAAGCTTCTTGTTGAGGTGAGGAATTATTTGGTTCTACTTATGATACTTGATACTCTGGAGTTGCTGATTTTGGTGGTTTCACACAGGCGACGAACAAGTTTGCTGATTTGTGATTAATGTGAAGCATGATGTGGGGGAGATGAAATCAATGTAAGGGACTGTTGAATTGGTCGTGTATGAAACCTTTTGCAATGAGATGTATTTGAGTGCATGCCAAGTGCATGCGGCTGGTTGTTGGAGTGCTGAAAAATGGCAGCAGTTGGGCAGCAGGCAGTCCTGAGGCAAGTCCGATTTGTTCGAAAACCAGGTTCATCGAATCATCCCGTTGAAATCAGGCTTTGGGGTCAATGCCAGATAAACCTGAGTCGGCTTGCCACCCTGAAATCCCACGCCTATCTCCCTTACCCCCTCGTCGACTGTACTTGGTCTGGAAACGCTCTTTTACACTAATCATCTCTATCAATCTACCCCGTGGCCATAGAAAGGACTTGTTGGTTGGCCCAGATTCTTCTCAATAACCACTACTTGTTGGCCAGTCCAAAGCAAGGTGCCAACAAGATGTAGGCACCGACTCGACTGTTCAATTTACTAGGAACACGCCAAGTCGAAATCCTTGAGGCCCTTTGTCCTCCTTTGTCCCCTTCTTGCTCCTTCGTGGCGTGTTACCTCGTGTTACACGTATTCGCGCCCGCCGAGCCTCAGGGGAGAAAAAATCTGTACCTGCAGGTCGAAGATTGCGTCCCCTTTCCCTCGATTTTCGTGTGGCTTTGGACTGCGGGGTACAGATTCCGTTGGAAAATCTGTCGACTTGCGTGTTTTTGTTGAAGAGCTTAGTTCAGCGCGAGCCAATCGTGGCACTATGCTTAAGCATCTGTATGCTATTCTTCAAAGTCAATGCCCAGCGTCGACTTTCAATGTTCATTTTACCCTGGACATCTCTATCGCCGTGAAATCTCATAACACGTCTTATTTTCCGTCAAGCGTTCCTTCATTACAACCCCTTTGCGTACCTGGTGCGGCCACCGCTTTCCCAATGCTTACTTTGGCAAGTTGGCCTCGAAAGGAATAAGCATTGTGACAGCGGATCCTAGCGCTATGAGCTCCAAGTCAGAAGGGGTAACTGCTCATCCCCTGAAGAGGGACCGACCTGGCGGGGTTGCTGCAGCTCCTTTTTTCGGTTTAAAGTCGTCTTCAATAGGTTATAGGCGATGTCGTTCTTCCGGTTTGAAAGGGCAGGCACAGTGCTTGAAGGTCGATCTATCACATTCCAGGTCAAGTCGGCGATAGACAAGAGGTATAAAGGTAGAATGTTTCCAATTAGTTCAACAACGCACCGTCTTACACATTCTTCGCTTGACAGGATAAACTCGCTCTCATACCGCATATTTTATCATGTCTGCTTCCGACGATGAGTCTCCTTCCTCTCCAGTCGCCGCCGCCGCTACTTCGAATGCCATCCCCGCCTCCGCAGCCGCGACCGGCGACTTCATGAAGGCGGTTCAGCAGCAACTACTGCAACTTTTCAATCCGACCTCCGGGCAGACCTTCGCGGTCCAGTTTCCGGGGCGCTTCCTCCAGGAGGATCTGTATGCCTGGGACACCGAAAAGGCCGGAATTTACGGCCAATTCAGCAAGCCGGTCGTCGTCAACGAGAGTGAGTTTCGACTCGTTGACCAGCTCTATGATGTCGGGGAGGTCGTTGGTGCCCCGAATGGGTCAAATCTTTCCATCATTTATCAGGAGATTCTAAACAACTTGGTTCCTGGGTTCGACAGTTCCCAGGCCAACTTGGCAAAGCAGCAGGACAAGATTCGTCAGTGGCTTTTGAAGGACGTTCCTGCCGCTCCCTGGGTCAAGGACCTTCTCGAGGAGCAGCACCAGCGTGCCGGGACTTCATCGACTCCCAACGCGTCGACTCATAATGCCTCCAATGGCTCGTTCGCTGTTGCGAATAAGCTCACAGAAGACGGAAAAGTTAATCGTATGGAACTTGCGGAGGCTCTCATGGAGGAGTATCTGACGGCGAAAAGCGCTTGGGAGCTCGACCGCGACAACATGATCAGGAAGGCTAACTTGAAGCCGGAAGATATGGAAGAGCTTACGCAGACGCTTGCACATATTACAGCCGTTCGTGAGGCTCAACTGTCTGCAAAATACGCCGATGCCGTCGTGCTTGGCTACTCTCATACTATCCGCCAATATCTCGGCTACATGGATATCACAAGTCCAGCTGAAATGTTGCAAAACGCCAAAGATTCTTTTCGCGAGTCCGCTTCTAGCTCTCTCGATGGCAGCATGAGCGTGTATCCAGTACAAATGACCCCTGTTGATTGGTTCCAAGGCCTCTCCACCTCTTTCTCTTTGGAAGATCTTACTCCAAGTATCGACATCATTCAGATGGAGATCGATACCGGGTCAAAGCAAATCGAGGCTTTGCAGACTCGTTTGGCTTTTTTGCAGGGTACACCGAAGGCCGACCTCAATCAGTTGAAGCAGAACCTTGACACTGCACAGACTAACAATGCGCAAGCACAAGCCGAGCTCTCAAACAAATACAATGCTAACGTTGTTTCCGCTGCACTCACATGTGTTAGTCCTACCGGCGATTTCCTCATGACCGAGTTTACGGCCGCAGCAAAGTCGCTGAACATTGTACCGAGTCTCTACACTGGTATTGAGGACGCGATGCAGAAAGTCGGAGGCGCTCAAGTTGCCGTCGTAAATGCGAGTCGTGCCTATACGACCCTACTCTCGGAGGTTACCGCAGCTGAAGCTTCAGACACTGTTCTCGAAGAGAAGCAGCTTACTATGCAGATTACTTCGCTGCAGAGCGAGGTCACAGAACTCACTACGCGCATCAAATTTCTGCGCTTCGATGCCTCTGGTGCCCTCAAAACGCCCAAGGACCCAACGACTCCTGTTAAAACGGCAGACGTTCCGATCTTGCCTCCCAATTCCGCATCAAGTGGCAGTCGATGGGAGGATATCGTCATCAACTACCAAACGTCGAACATGTTCTCGACAACGGACTCATCTTCTACCGCTTATTCGCCGAGTTCGGGACTGTCCTTCTTCTTTGGCGGATCTTCTTCTTCTTCGTCAAAGTCAAGCGCGGAAAATTCAAGCTCTCTCAAGCAGACAGATTTCACGATGGAAATTGGTTTCCGTGCCACGATGGTCACTGTCGATCGAAGCGGATGGTTCCAGCCCCAATTTTTCAAGCAATCAACTGGATTCTATCATATCGATTCACAAGTTTCATGGAGCAAGTGGCCTGCATCGATTAAAGGAGCTTCTGACCTCCAAAATGCAACTGCTGATACTTGGGATGCCATGAATAGGTATCTGATGCCAGCCTTTCCAGTCGGCTATCTTATCTGCAAGGTCAGTCGCTAGCCAACGTTGCTGAAATTGGTTTCCTTACGTACTTGCTTTCAGGATATCACCATCAAGGTATCATTGGAGTCGACGACACAGGAATCTGATAGCAGGGTTTTGCAATCTCAAACCTCATCGTCTAGTGGAATTCTCTTGTGGTCGACTTCTAGTTCAAGCACCAAGACCTCCTCCCACCAGGGTGTCTTTACGCAAACAACCTCAGATGGATTGGTTATTCGTATCCCTGGCCCTCAGGTAGATTTACGAAACGGTCAGTTATTGGATTCCCTCTGACGTTCTTTTCCAAACAGATTACAGGCTATATGTTTGAAATCATGCCCAACGATCTGACCACCCAGCTCCCTGAAACCATTCCCGAGGGTTTCTTCATCCCTGATGACGACTACGACTCGACCTTTCAACGGGGACCAACTGTAGTGCCAGTAGTGACACCGAGCAACGCCGCCCAGGTAGCGGAGACACCTCAGCTTCGAATTCCTAGTAAGCCTGCCACAGCTAGTACGCTGCCGCGACCCCAGGCCAGGACCTAAGGCTACCTACCGCTCGTGGCTCATCATCTTTCGTCTTGTTCATCACGACTTACGTTCGTCCTATCTCTTGTGTCTTTAAGAGTATATAACCACGTGCAGTAGATCTCCATCCTGCGAACTTTGAGTCTCCTGTTTTCGGGCTCATGATGTCCACCTTTCCTCGCATCGGCCACCTTTTTTACTATCTCCAACCCCCTTCCGTCTACCGTTTTGCTAAAAAAAACTGTCTCGCTTGTCACACCTGTTGAATACATGTTATGCAGATTTGTCGGGTTTAAGTTGATAGTTATACAAGGCCAATAGAGGCACGTGACAACTTGCTGGTGTGCATTCGCTGCCGGGCTCGAGTCACACATCGGGTTCGAGCCTCTCGGATTTGGAATTCAGTGTTTAGTATCAGTGACCGCTTCCTCTGCTATCAGTCATAACGCCGCCCCGCTTAGCTGTTCTGTTACTGCAAGCTCGTCTCGCGCCTCGTTTCTCCCACCCCCACAAACCCTAAATTGGTCCATTACAACTGCACATGTCGCCAGGTCTCGCAACCTTTTGAATCTGGAAAGCTTGTTGAACTTTCGATTTGTTCAGACTTTCCCTCATTAAGAAGTCGGGTATGGTGTAACGGCTAACATTGCCGCCTCTCATGATCATATTTAAATGCTGATTGTGATCGCGGCAGCTCGGGGTTCGATTCCCCGTACCCGAATTCTTCTATTCGTTGTCTTTTTTAAAACTAATACAACAACCAACTGTCTGTACAATGTTCATTTGAAAACAGATAACTCCTCTCCAACTCTGACAATTGATAACCAGTATGTATTTTTCCCACGAATACCTCTCCACCAAAACGTTGTCGAAACGCGTCGTGTCTATTGAGGTCACCATACACATACTTTGGACGAGCACTGGGCGAACTATCGATAAATGTGCCCCTGTACCACGCGCAGCCAGCCAGCCAACAAAGCCTTCCCAGACTGGGTTCTGCCTTTGTATGATGGCATCGTTTGATCATCACGCACGGGTGGGTTCATCGTAGTGTTATGTGCAGGCTCCACTGTGCATACTTTCTGGAACTTCCTTTGACTCAAACGAAGACGACGGCTTAGGACGCGTCGTCTTGAACAACGCTTGCATTAAGAATGCCATCCTTCGGCGTAGTCTCGGGTAGTCTCGTATCTTGACCCGGTAAGTATTTGGGGCTTACCATCGGGCTCCCGTGCCAGTTCTTACCAGCTACCTTCAAGTTGATGTTGTTCTACCCATTGCTCGATTGTTGGTATCGCCTCACCAACCTATGGACGGGCGAAGCATTGTCCTTGGATGTCGTAAACGACAACGGCACATACTCGTCTGGTATATTGCAGATGTCAGCCACGGGGTCCTACTCTGGGCAGTACTGGCGCTTCCAGCCCTTCCCGGCGGGATCTACAACCACGTATGCCCTTAGCACCATGTTCCTTGGAGAAAGGATGCGTTTGGATGTGTATGGCGATATTAAGACTAAGCCGCGCTTGGCGCTTGCTGGGCAATATTCGGGGCAGGTTTGGACGATGACTTCGTGGGGCGATGGGACCTATATGTTGACGAATAAATATTCGGGGAGCGGCTTGCACTTGGATGTGTATAGCGATACAGAGCGGCCGTTCTTGGAAGGTGGAGATCACATTGGCCAACACTGGCGTATTACGCCTATCACGCCTATCGTCGGGTAAATGAAGTTGGACTGGCTGGCTAGGTATGTATATCACCCTTTGATTATGATTGTCTTTTATCTGACGAAATATTGTCATGACAGGTTGTGGCATGCACTGATTTGAAGGCGAAAGTTCTTGTAGAGCACTAATTAGTAATAATGGTCAAACGAAACTAGAAAGCTTGTATTTCCTTGATGAATGAATTCGTGGTTGGCAACTCCTCATAAGTTTTATAGAAACCAAATAGAAACCTTTTTTCTCGACAACAATGTTTTGTGTTTCTGCACAAACAAATCACTTGCAAATCGCGTTGAAATCACCAATGAATACCTGATATCATCGTTAAATTTTTGTGGCTGCAAACAATGAACTTTTCATGCGAGCTTGGTGGCGCAATGGTGGCCCCAAGGTGGCCCGTGTTGTTTGACGGACAATGCACGTGAACACAAACATACATCAACATCGCGTTGTTTGGCTGGTGTCTGTTGCCTCAAGGCGTCGACGAACATTGTGGCCTTGTAATCGCATTTCTACTCGTCTCCCCTTCAGCCTGCAGACAACCTCGTTGCACCAAGGTGTTACATGTCATTTTCTGGAACACCACTAGGTCAAGGCAGACGTCTCGATCACAACACTTTTCTTGGTAAACAACCTTCCGGGCCCACAAGCCCACATCACATCATTCCCACCTCCTACGCTTACGGGTGCGTTTTATCTTCTTATCTTCTTTTGACAGTTTCCTCATGCTACGATCTAGAGCACCAACCGTCGCCTCCCGATCCCCTACCAAACCCACATCACCCGTACGCGATCGTCGCTTCCACGACGACGACGACGAAAACGAGAACGAAAACGAACCAGCACTAGCACGCTTCGCACGTCAAAAACAACGCGAACAAGCTTCCATAAACAATATCTCTTCACGCCCCGGTGGCCCGAAGACTTTCACCTCCCCACCTAAACCAGAAAAGTGGAGCGTAAAGGACACCTCTGTCAACATCGCAACCGCTTTCACACAGGCCGCCAACGATATGCTGCCTCCACATACCACACCAAACACATCATGGGCCTCGTCCTCGTCTCGGACTGTCGTCCCACGAAGCACGTCAGTTGAGTACGAGTCACAGGTACAATCAACTACCTCTCGTCGCCTTGCTGCACCAAATAGCAAGCTCGGCTCGCGCCCTCCAAATTCAAACTCAAATCCCTCGAGAAAACCTCTGTCAAAGGCTGATTCCTCACTACACGTGCCCGACTCCGAAGATGAGCGGCCGAGCGCGAACGGTCGCGGGAAGAGCCCGTTCGAACAAGTTGCAGGCGCTGCGGGTCGTGTGCTGCAAAATGCCACTTTCTACCTGCGTGCCCGTTCCAAAGAACCACAAGACACCTCGGGAGCCGCGAATAACCAAAATGGCAATGACTCGAGCTACGACTACGGTGCCGAGGAAAGCATCTATCAAGCTTCCCAAGGGAAACGGACTTCCAATGCAGCCCATAAACGGAACCGGATATCTGTAGATAATAAGGCTTGGAAGCCTTCCGCGTCGGATTTTGAGTCTGACGAAGAGTACTCGGACGATGGCAAGAAAGGAAGGGGCGCGAAGAAGAAAGGTCCGCATGGAGGTCCATTGACAAACCTGCCTAGTATCGGCCCCAGTAAAGGCAGAAAAAAGAAGACCAAAGGAAATAAAGGAAGCAAAGGAAACATTGCAGGTGGTGAACAGGAGAATGAGAGCGATGGCGAAACACAAACCGACATTGTGAGTTGGTCCGGATGTTATCAGATAAAACCTTGGTCCTCACTTTTTTTTTCTTGCCCCCGTAGCAATCACAGTCCGCGCAACTACGATCATCAGCGCAACCCTCACGGCCCTCCATACCACCAGAAACCTATGATCCAGAAGATACCTCGGTGGACGTCGAACAGGGCCTCCACTCAATACCAGAGATTGACGACATTGATCTACCACCGGAAGACCTTAGTGCCACGCAACGAGCGCGGTCAATGGAGCCGAAACCCAAGCGACGCTCCCGTTCACGTACCCCCGCCCGCGCACGGTCTCGCCTTTCAATAGGCGGCGCTCTTGGCTCCATCGTGAACCTAACGTTCAAAGGATCCATGGCTGTCGTCACTCTTTTCCTTCACCTCCTAAGCAACGTTCTCTTCCTGCTTGGTCGTGTCTTTGGCACGATGTTCGACATCGTTTTTAACCGCCCGTATCTTTGGGTAAGGTCGTCGAGAGTCAAAGGGTTGGCTACGTTTGCGAAATACGTTCTTCTGGCGTTTACTTTGGTTTCTGCGTGGTTCATCCTTCGAAGCCCTACAGTCCTTTCATACATCCCCAAACTATCGTTCCCGTCGTCGTCTACGCGTCATTCACCGGTGTATACTGCCCCGGATGTACCAGCTGCGAATATTGTGGAACTCGCGGAACGGCTGCTGCGCATTGAGAATGCGCTGTCGGGTCTATCTGTGGATAGCGAGCGGACGAAAGCAAAGGCGGACGATGGTGTTCGTGGGTATCATGATCTTATGGGCCGGCTTGGTGTGCTTGAGACGAGGTTGGGCGCGGAGAGTAGGAAAATTGTGGAAGCTGAGACGAGGGCAAGAGATGCGGCTGGGAGGGGGTTGAGTGGGGTTAAGCAAGATGTGGAGGTGCTTCAGGCGCAGATTGTTGCGCAGCAGAAGTTGCTGGAGAAGGAGAGGGTGGAGAAGGAGAAGGGGCAAGGACATTCGAGCGACGAGGAGGCCCATGTGAAGTTGAAGGCTTTGGAAGAGAGGGTTGGGTTTGTGGAGGGTGGTGTTAGGGATGCGTTAGAGTTGGGTACGAAGGCTTCCAGTGCTGCCGCTGCTGCTGCTACGGCAGGGAATAATAAAGCCCCAGCTGCTGCTATTCCAGGAACGGAATGGTGGAATAAGCGTGCCAAGTCTGGGTTGCAGATTAAGTCGTCGGATGGGACGGATGTTACTGCGCTCATTGCCGACCTCGTCGATACCGCTACGTCCATCCGAAGTAAAGACACCATTGCCAAACCGGATTATGCGCTTCATTCTGGAGGTGCTAGGATCATACCTTCGCTTACGACTCCGACGTTTGAGATTCGGCCTTCTACGCTCCGTGGACAGGTTGTTGGTCTCTTGACGGGGAACGGGTACGCGATTGGACGACCGCCTATAACGGCTTTGCATCATGAAGTGAACAATGGGCATTGTTGGCCTTTTGCGGGGAGTGAAGGACAGTTGGGTGTGGCGCTTGCTGCGCCGACGTATGTTGAGGAAGTGTCTATTGATCATGTTGCGAAGGAGCTGGCGTTTGATATGCGGAGTGCACCGAGGGAGATGGAGGTGTGGGGTATGGTTGAGGGGAAGGATAATGTTGCGCGTGTGAAGGAGTGGAAGGAACATGGTGGGGGCCAGGAGATTCTTGACGCTATTGCGTATCCGAAGACGTTGCCGAAGGAGCCGGAGTATATTCGCCTGGCGAATTTTACTTATGATGTTGCGAGTACGAGGGGGGTTCAGACGTTCCCTGTTGATGAGGATGTTAGGAGGCTTGGTGTTGATTTTGGGATTGTGGTGCTGAGGGTGTTGAGTAATTGGGGACAGGGGGAGTTTACGTGTTTGTATCGGTTTAGGGTGCATGGGCGGAGGATGTTGGATGGGCCGCCGCCGCCGATGAATTTGGGGGAGGATGCCTCTCCGTGATGACGCTCCTGGGCAATTATGGTCGCTCTACCCCTCCTCCTCCTACCGATGAATTTGGGTGAGCCGATAGTGAACGATGAAGACGCTCCTGGGCAATATGGTCGCTCTATCCAACCGCCACCCCCCTTCTAATTTAACGACTTTCCTTCCTTTTTTCTTTCGGTTTGATTGATTTGATTTAAACGACCTCAATCCCCTCCCTCCCTTCTTTTCTTTTTATCATCTCGCTTATTCCACAGTGCTATGTGTCCACTGCTAGTAATGTACATGTACGTGCAATCTCATCCCACTCATGATTCCCCTCCACCCCCACGTCGTCATCTGCTTTCCAACCTCGTTGCTGCCATCCCTCCCCTGCATGCCTACCTTCATTGCGAAACATACTACAGCTGGTACCACACACACACTCCCTCTCTACCGTTTTTTTTGTTTGGTATACTGATACGTAGATAGATAGTAATTTTCTCTGCCCTCAATTCAATCTCAATTGAAAATCGAAATAGAACAGGACGGATTGTGAGGAGCTCGAGGGAGAAATTTATTTTTAGCGTCACATTTATGCACGGCTACGCGCTTGCTTCGTGATCCCCTTCCTATGTTGCCTGGCAAAGTTTCAAACCTTTCGAGGTCTTAGCACTCCTCTACACTCCTTTTATTCAAAGGTCATCCACGATTTCAGTTCAGACTCGATGAGCTGCATCACGTTTAACTCAAACTCGGTGAATGGGAAGGAAAGATGATGGTTCTTAATATTGATGCTGTTAACGTTGTTACAGGAGGTATGAGGGATAGATTGGTTGAGAATGCGGTGGCACTGCTTCTTTCATCTGGAGGTAATTCGCCGCGTTGGGAGCAAGTTCAAGTTGGGAGGGCTATTTTATATTTACGTCACGTGGACCAAAAAAACCTCTCTTCGACAATGACCACCCAAAAAACGAGCAAAAAGCGTCCAGCGTCCAACCAAGCCGGACCCAATGTTAAAAAACCCCACCTTGAAAAATCATCCAGCGATAAAAAGCGCAGTCGGCCAGTAACTGCTTCAGCACAACCGGCGAGCACATCGGATTCTGAACCTGACGATCTCGAGGACGTTGAAAACACTGGAGGTGATGATAAAGGTGACTGGGTAGACGAGGACGATGAAATGGATATTGATAATAATGGTGATGGACCTACCTTGAACTCACAAGCTCCAAAAGACCCAAATGGTGTGTCCAAATAATGTTGTCTCCTTACTGACGTGCTTAAGTATTGTTTCCAGCCGCTCGGGAGTCACATAAAGCTCAAAAAGTTCTACAAGAACAAAGGCGTGCCGCTAAACCCCACTCTACGCTTCTCGTCGAAGCCAAGCGTGTATGGTCCCTTGCTCGCCAAAAAACGGTACCCACAGCCGAACGCCAAAAACATGTCAAAAATCTGATGGATGTGATACGCGGTAAGGTCAAAGATATTGTGTTCAAGCATGATGCGAGTCGGATCGTGCAGACTGTCGTGAAGTATGGGGGACAGAAGGAGAGGGATGAGATTGCAGCGGAGTTGAAGGGCAAATATAAAGATCTCGTGCAGAATAAGTACTCGAAGGTACGCAAGTTTTTTTTTTCAACATGAAGTATTGTTATTCAATAACTGCATAGTTCCTTGTGACGAAGCTGATCCGCCTCTGCCCGTCCCATCGCACTTCAATCCTCCTAGAGTTCCAAACCCACGTACTTCGTCTCCTCCTGCATCGAGAAGCTACCTCCGTTCTTGCGGACGCTTTTGAGCTCTATGCCAATGCCTACGAACGCACTATACTCCTGCGGGACTTTTATGGAAAAGAAGCTAATTTGTTCAGCTTCACGACTGGGAGTGCGGAAGACAAGGAACGGGCGAAGAAAGGGCTCAGTGGGATTCTTGAGGGTGTTGATAACGAGAGACGGCGGAGAACGTTGAATGCTCTCAAGGATAACCTGGTCACGATGTAGCTGCCTTCGTTTTTTTTATTTTTCAAAGTATTTGCTGATCGTGAATGATAGACTCAATAACCCGGATAAGGGTGCTATAACCCATGCGGTTGTCCATAGGGCGTTGTGGGAGTATATATCTGCGGTTAACACAATACAGGACGAGACTGAGCGGAAAAAACTTGCACGAGAGATATTTGAGAGGTGAGGGGTCACTTTGTTTGCTACTCTGGCTTTATTGATGATACATTTTAGCTGCCAGGAAGTTCTAGCTGAGATGGTGCACACCAGGGACGGAAGCCGCGTCGTCCGCGAATTTTTAGCACAAGGAACTGCCAAGGTCCGCGTTATTTCCCTCCAATCTTGATTGCTTCCAACACCTTTTAGGATCGCAAACAAATTCTCAAAGTCCTGAAACCGCACATCGAGCGGATGTGTCTTGACGATGAGGCGCAACTGGTGTTATTCACCGCTCTAGACGTCACAGAGTAAGCCCTACTTTCCAGTGATTGCCCGCTAATCTCTCCCACCCTTAAAGTGACACTAAGCTCCTCTCAAAATCACTCATCTCTGAAATGACCACCCCCGCTCAAAAGCTGTACGCCTCCCCTCAAGGCAGGCGATCTTTGTTATACCTCCTCCTTCCGCGGACGAGGCGGCACTTTACTCCTGCGCAAATTGCTTCGCTGGCTGAAACGGACGAGGCACGCGCACGGACGAGCAAGAAGGAGCCGCAGAGCAGGGAGAGTGAGGTGCGCAAGTTTGCTAGCGAGGCGCTTATCACGTGGGTGCAGGAGAACGGCGCGAGTTTGGTGAGAGAGCCAAGTGGGACGTTGGTAGTGGTTGATATCATGCTTTTTGCTGAAGGCGGTGAGTCTCTTTTTTTTTTTTCAAGGTTTGATAGACACACCTAATGATGTTTCTTCTCCGTGCAGATAAAACAGCAGCAATGAAAACGCTGCTAGCGGTTATCTCAAGTCCGTATCCCTCCACAGACTCCAGCACCCCACATCCAATCGATCTACCGCACACCTCACGACTGTACAAGACCCTTCTGCAAGGCGGGCACTTTAACCGTGCCACCGGAACCATCGATACCTCTCAGACTCACTGGGACTCTGAAGCCTTTGCCAGATCCTTTGTAGCGAACGTGGGGAGGGATGTGGTGGTGTCAATGTGCACGAAGGGGGCGGGGAACGGCGCCTTTGTGATTAGTGCGCTGTGTGAGGCGTTGGTGAGGGGAGGAGAGGGTTGTGCGGAGGAGAGGAAGAGGATCAAGGAGTGGTTTGGGGGCAAAGTGGTTAAGGAAATCGAGGCAGGGGAGGCAAAGGGGAAGAAGATTCTTGTTGAGAACCTTGCATTGCTTTAAGCTGACTTATTGGTTAACCTTAATCTCTCGTAGATGTAGATGGATGTCCTTTTTGTATCAATGCAATTAGGCCTCAAGGCTATGATTCAAAAACAACAAGAGGTAACAAATCACGGAGACAACAGCAAGTAGAGAGTAGAAGATATCATCTACCACGGCAGCCACCTACCCAAGTTGATTCAGTGTATTTGTTAACACCCGCGTATCATCGTCTTTGGTGATCTTCAGGTCTTCACTGACCCTACCCGCAAGCAACTCTGCATTGAGCCTCCATGTCGGATAACATGCCTCTCCTTCTTTACCTCCCCAATCAAAGTCGAGCAACATTACAGATTGACCTTCGCAGGCGATGTTAGGACTCCGCAAGTCACCATGGCAGAGACCCTGATCATGAAATTTTTTCATGAGGGCCCGAAGCTGACACTCCCAAAGCTGTCGGTGAGTTGGCAGCAGTGGGCTCTGAGTGATCAGCGTGGCAGACTCCACATATCTCATAGCTACTGCACACCACCCACCAGGAAGTCGCTCGAAAGCATAAATGGCTGGGGCATGACCTAACCTGGCGCAAAAATCGTGCAACTCGATCGAATACTTTCGAGCAAACTTGATGACGACACGTTGCTTGTTGGGACCTGGCGTCTCTGCGACATACAAAAGGCGGTTGGGCAGCCTGTCGGGAAAGAAACTTTGGATCTCAAAGCTAAAGTATTGGTCAGATGGGGGGTAGCTGCGCAGTCTGGTGACTGCAGGAAAATGGCGGGCAGGAGTAGGAATTATGGCAGCCGGGTTCCTCAAATTCATCGTGGCATCCTGGATGATACAGGCTTGCAGCACAGATGAGGCCACAAAGGCAGAATAGAGACAAGTGCAATCCTGACCATCCGAAGCTGACGCAATGCAGGAGAAAGCTGGAGTCAGGGGAATAATCCGAAAACGATGGTCTATGGCAATGATTCCATAGAATGTGATATCACATCCTACAAAATCAGAATAAAGATAAAATGCAGAGATATCCAACTTACCAACGATCGTCAAGCCAAGGCAAGGTACCCTCCATCCTTCATAGATTTGTTGGTTCACTCTTGAATTTAAACGCGCAACGTAGCCTGTAAGTTCAACTGTGGGGAGTGAATTGATCTCGGCAATCGAATTTTTGATCTCTACACCCATGGTCCCTGCGCCATGAAGCGCAAGATTGTGACCGTCGGATCTGATGAAACCGATGGCAGCGGCGGAAATCGGAGGAATGGGAGTGGCTCTGCGTGCGGCAAAAATCTCGTTAAGGCAGTTTAGGCCTACATCCCTCCGCTCATCTTCATGGCCAAAGTATCCTGTCATTTTGTTTGCAAAATCGTCCACTGCATCCCGCAACTTCCGAGTATCAACATCAGCGAGCCCAGGCACATCGTCATGACCGGCCATAACATCCAAAAAGTGACCAAATCCGTCATAAAGAAGTGGGATAGGCGGGATGTCAGCATCGGGATGTGGTCGGTCATCCAGGATCTTCTCCGATGGGTCATTTTGAAGATTCAGATATGACGATGGTTTGCCTGCATCTGAGGGAGCCATCGTGGCCAGTCTAGTTCGCTTCAAGCGATCGTGAACGCCTTCGGCCGGTTCGCCAGGCTTGCGTTTGCCTGGACCTGGAAGAAATGGAATTTGAGCAGAGGGGAAGTTAGATGTCCGAGTCGCCCGCCCGCGCAAACACGATGACAGAGGCACAGCACCGGAAGATCGGGAAGAGGTTACGGGCGATCGAAGAGTAGGAAGAAATCCGCGAGGATAAATGAATATGAAGTGAAGGAAGACACTCATTCATTATCGATGTCCTAAGTACTCACCAACGAACGGAGTCTGTACGACAACATGGACGTAGCCTTGATCAGGATTAGGAAAGGTGTCCGACATAATGTCCGATTCCAGGAGATAATCGTCTTCTACCAACTGATATTTGCTGAGTTCATTTTTAAGGTTTTTCGTTATTTTAATGGAAACCTTGTAGGGAGTAAGTTATTATAGGGCATGGAATAGACAACGCCGAAAAAAATTGCTAACCTTGTAGATGGTAAGTTGAACTGCGTCAAGTCCAGCAAGTGCATGAGAATTCTTCTTCATAACTTCCTCTTTGAGGTCGTCCACTGTGTCTTCGTGTGCGACGTCGACAGAAAAGGGGCGTTCGCTCTTTCCGAGGATCCAGCAAAATAATTTCATCGTCGTAGAGTCCTTCGTGACTGTGCCAGTACTATGACCTACCAGCACCTCGGCGCACCCTACGAGTCGTCAGTCACTGATCGTCACACATTTTGGCTGGACAAATTTTTCAAGTTGTCACCCGTTGTCACGCAACATCACGCTTGTCCAGCCAAAAATTGTGACAATCAGTGACCGCCGACTCATAGGGTGCGCCGAGGTGCTGGTAGGCCATAGTAGTCGAAGACAGAGACGGTGACTCGGATCCGTGGCGTGGGAAGCGCGGGAAGGCGTTGCTCAGATGTCGGACTTTCTTATTTTAGCTTACAACCGGTATCTACCGGTTGCAACCATTCCAATCGCCGGTGGCCGTCTCAATTGCTTGAAATGGAAGTGTGTGTGGTTCAAATCGGGTTGGAACCAGGGTTGAGTCCGGATTCAACCGGGCTCCCCATACTAATATAGCCATCAATAAATTTACTGATCGACCGATGAAATGTTTATAAAGAAAAGTGCATCAGTCAAGGATTGAACCAAAAACCTCGGGCTTGTGGCCTACCTGCGCAAAGACTACAAATTTGGGCTGGTCTCTGGTGTCTGTGGCAGATACCGGATACCAGATACTGAATATTACATCAGTAATATTATGTAATAACGCTCGCTGTATCTCATCCTCCCAATGTCCTCCCTTGCTCAACAAAATTCTGATGCCCAACAGAGCTACAACCGAACGACGACAAGGAAGTCCCACGACGGGAGCATCATCAACCACACGGTGAGTTTGAGTTTTGGTTTGGTTGAGCAACTGACACTCGTGGGACCATACTATCCCCTACAGGGTGAATTCTTCTCCACACGGACATGAGAGAATTGACGGCTCTTCTGACAGAGGGAACATCACTAGAGCAGGTGAGCAAACCAGCTCGTCAAAGTTGTATACTAATTTAGTAAATCCCAATCTAGATTCCCCCCCCTCAATCCCTTGTCCAGCCACATCTGCCGTGCGTAAACGCGGGCGCCCAGTAGGCAGTGTCAGCACCGTCGAACGCGAATTGCGCCCTCATCGACTGGGCCGCCCACCGGGAACAGGGTACTTGCAGAAAGCAAGAGCAACAGCAGAGGAATTCCCTCCCAAGACAAAAAGACCGGTTGGTCGTCCTCGAAAGGCACGACAATTGGGTGTTTCATTCAAGCACTGTGGACCCCTGGTGCGTATTTTAACGTCTTCCATTTATCTTTTCCTATCCAACCAAAGTTTTACGCTCCAGGTTGTTACGGCAGGGCCATTCAAACAGAAAACACCAACCGATGGCTCCCCACAACCTCCAGCAACATGGGCCTCATTCGCACTCCCCCCAAGCGTCTCGAGCACCACGCCGTCTGCTAGTAAAAGCCACTCCGACACTGCAACCCCCCGGCAAGGCCACCATAACTCGCGCACCCACTCACACATCCCCGAGCGTACACCATCTGCTTCGATAGGGCAACGGCCAGGTCCTGTACCACGCATTGTGGTGGCGCCAAGTCCAGAGAAACTGACGCAATGCATAATTCCGGATGAGGATCCTCAGCGGCTTGTTGAAACTGCTGAAGATGATCCCGATGGTGGTGACGGCGATGACGGTGTGATGGGCGATGGGTTAGGTGAAGAGGATGAGGTTCCTGATGAGGAAGACGAGGTGGATGATGAGGAGGGTGTGCAACAGGATGGGAACAATGCACCAAGGATGAAGTCAACGCGCCGACCTCTTCCAAAATGGTTGCTCAAGCCTTTCAAGGCACGAGTCGCCGAGTCAAGTGCTCCACACCGTGATGCCAATGGCCTTCCACCATTGTATTCCAAACACAAGACATTCTGGTTCCCCCATCCATCGACATTTTTCTTCCTAAATCCGGCTTTGATGAGGACAACTCCTCAGGATCTATTCGACCCGCAGTTCTTTTTGTGGGACCCCGATGCACTATGCCCCAGAGGGATACCCTGCCCAAATTGCCAGACAGTCCTCCAGCGGCATCAGGTCATTTCGCAACCTCGGCGATGTGTCGATTTTGATCAAACCTTCTGGATCATCGGCTACCGATATCGATGCCGAAAATGTATTCACCCCAAGTCTAAAAAGGCAACAGTCACCTTTCGCAGCTGGGACCAGCGTATTCTGGCCGTTCTCCCCCCTTCCCTTGCTTTGGAGTTTCCGGCACGCTTGAGCCATCGAAGCGGCATGTCAACGAGTCTTTTTTCATGGATGCGGTCATGCTTTAATTACGGACTGGGTTCGAAACAGTTTTCGGATACTATTCGCATGCAACATATCTTATGATACGAAATGCTTGAACTCCAGTACCTCGAGCAGGTAGCTAGTCGCACGTTGGATGACTGGTTACATGTAAAGTATGAAGCATTTCCGCGGTTTGATGATCTTGGCCCGCTTGGCCCACATCTTTATACACCATCGGCAGGTCTATTACGTGACCTCTATGATGATTTCATTGATGAACACCGTCATGAAATCAATCAACACACAGCGATGCTCAGTGCTAATATCTGTGCGATTGATCACAGTCATAAGGTATTTGACTTCAAAGTATTTATGAATTCAAATTCATTTTTCTTCCTCAGATTGCAAAACAAACGATGAGGGTTGGGGGTGAACAACCCTTTACTGCCATACTGAGTCTTACAAACGAAAAAAATGAAATTCGTGCCTGTAATTTCGTTGCGACGAAGTCTCACTCTCAATATGAGTTGGCTCTACGAAATGTTCATGACTCGCTTGATCTCTACGGCCATCCACAGCCATCTCTCATCTACACCGACAACATTTCCGATAAGAAGTTTCTTGAAGACTGTTTTCCTTCCCTTCGTGAAGGTGTGACGCCTGTTGAAAAATATGGGCATTTGGAGGAGCTCGTTGTACCTTCAGAAGTCCCAATCCTTATCAAAAACACTTCAGAGGCAATTAACGATGCAATGCGCACTGTTCTCGATGATATTCCTGCAGATGAAGGGTCAATAGTGATAGGGTTTGATTCGGAATGGAACGTTGAGGTTTCACCACAAGGAAAAGTCACGCGCCGAGGAAGAACAGCCATCATACAAATCACATATAAAAGTCGTATTTATATTCTTCAGGTATTCTATCAAGTCTTTCCTATTCCAATTGTCATCTCATTAATTTTTCACAAAAGGTTGCAGATATGCTGGCCAACAATGAACTCCCACAGCAGCTCAAACTCCTCCTCTCCCATCCTCGTGTTATCAAATCTGGCCGTCTTGTGAATGGTGATTTAAAATATTTGCAAACAGCCTGCAAATCACCAAACCCATTTGTGGGTGGACTTGACCTCTCAAAATATGCAAAGGATCGACGAGTTATTGCCAATGCACAATGCAGCTTAGCTGATCTATGTGCTATCACTTTGGTGAAACGGCTCAACAAAAATGTTCCAGAACGTGTTAGTCAGGCTTGGGAAGACAAAACATTAACCCGAGCACAACTTGACTATGCTGCTCGTGAGGCGTATGCATCACTTCTCATTTACGAACACCTCCAACAGTTTGATATTCCTCATCGACTCCCGTCCACTCTTATACCTGGAACATCTGTTCTATTATTCAACTCTGATAACACCACAGTTGTTGCAGAAGGTCGAATCTCCTCTGACAATAGCCACGTCCACGATGGGGTCAACATTACTTCAACAAAGGCTCTCATTGACATTGTCAAAGTTCTTGTTCCTGGTGCTCTTATTTCTTCTCATAAGAAGCGGGCCTTAATATCCTTTGGACCTGTTCCATTCACTCTTGTTTGTCTCAGAAGTCACCTGCGAAGTTTCGATCCTGCCTCTTCACCTCATGCAGAAGCTTCTGCCCCAAATTCAAGTCAAGACAGTGGAAACCTGACTAGACCGTCATGCCCTGCTGATGTTGAGGAGCCTGAACCAGATGATAGTGGTGCTATCTCTGTTGGAGATCTACTGACAAGCAATCTCTCAGCCTCTGAGCCCTTGTTGCCTGAAATCCCTCAATCCGTTGATGCTAAATGTGCTTCAATTGGAGAGAAAATCCTTGGTCCTGTGCCAGAACTCAAACCTGATGAGCCAGAATTTGACTCAACACTCCGCAGTCGTGTTTTGAAGGATCCATTTCATGTTTTCAACATGTTCTACCTATCAGCATCACATTCCCTTCGGCTTCAATTCACAAGAGAGCTTCGTGATGCAATTTTTGTTCCTGATGAGGATGATAAAGCACGAATCAATAGCTGGGGTGCAACCCAGAATCCTCAACAAACATACGAACGGCTCCGTAATTCCTCCCCCCAATGGGTCCGTGAAAGATGCAAGCACATAATTCCATCTCCCAAGAAACTTTGGCATCTCGTATCACGTGTTTTTCGAACATATGGGCCACTAATTGATCTTCGTTCAAAGAAATCACTCTTTACGACCGATAATTGGAAGACCGCAAAGCATATCCTTGATCTTATCCAAAATGGATATCTGTCAGACCCACCTGGCATTCCACTCTACACCGTGAAGGGGCTAGATAAAAAGACCGGTCTTGCTATTTACAAATGTGCTCGAGGGACCAATGCTACTGAGGGAGGAGTTCACAAGCACATACGAGCACGACTCCCTAAGTGTGGAGCATCAATCCGCCATGTCAACGCATGTTTGCATGACTTCGTTTTGCACCATAACCTCACAGTACGTGATTTCTGAACAATTCTGAATATAATCATTGAAATTGTGAAGGTCGGAATTAAAAATTCTACAGGCCAATCCTACAAAGGCCACACGTCGATCTGGATCACAAACCGCCTTCAAGAACTTCGTGTATATCTTGAAGAAGTCCTCATCAACGTCATTCCGATCACAGGATGGGTGAATGGCAATCTCTACATGGCTACCAATGAAACACTGGGCATATTACCGATCCCAGGTGATGTTCGAGATTCAAGTGGAATGGCCCCATTTGTTGACATCGCTGATCCCGCACAAAAGCCGCCGAAGCACAAATTTCTTGCAGAAATGCAAGGTACACATAAGGCCATCCTCCCAGTCCACACATCGTCAGAGAAAGGGCTTTTCTGAACCCTGATGGAGAACGACCGACATTTCAACCCGCCGGATGGTTCCCTCCCAAACTGGAATCAAGCTACAAGGGTGTGGAATGCATGGGCTGATAGGACTGACGATGTATGGTACAAGGTGCGCATTTTTCTCTTATTAAAAGTCGTTTTT
This sequence comes from Laccaria trichodermophora, assembly GCA_018417955.1. Lineage (NCBI taxonomy): Eukaryota > Fungi > Basidiomycota > Agaricomycetes > Agaricales > Hydnangiaceae > Laccaria > Laccaria trichodermophora. Next base: position 309,437 of record JACTVC010000019.1, read on the forward strand.
GTATCTTACTTTACTCTAATTAGCTCAATGACCAACTCAAAGTCTACCACTCACAATGGCAGAAGAACTCCGACATCAAGGAAGCCCTCTCCATCTCGTTCAACGTTCGGAAGCCACTTGCAAACGCTATCCATGATAGCGGACGATCAGCTGCTGCCCCCGCAGTCCCATTTCAAACATCCAAGCCACATGCGGCAGGAAAGGGGTTTCTCAGTGGATGGGATATGCCCTCCTTGGGCCAACCGTCATTGTCAAACCTCACAATCAACCCAGTATCCACCACTAGTCCCATTCCTTCAACTCCATCGCATGCCACTCCATCCGGTTCCTCATTTCCAAACTTCCACGATTTCCAGCCATCATATCATGTAGCCTCACGGCCTCTGACTCCATATGCACACTTGGCCCACCAGCCTTCCGCTGCCTCACGACCATCCTCCAACCCTCCCAGCTATCAACAGCAGGCCACTATCCCCTCAGCATCTCACAATGTGGCATTGCCACCTCAAAATTCGATGTCGGCCACAAGTGTTGCCTCTTCAGTGGCTCGAAAACGTGTTGCAGCGTCTTTGGCAATGCAAGAGCCGGCAGCAAAAAAGCCGAGGAAGCGTCGGACTTGCACAAAGTGTGCACGGCCTGAATGTCCTGGCAGCCAGAAGGTCCAGAATTGCCGTAATGCATGTCGTGATTGCGGCTTGGTACAATGTCGAGGGAGGAATTCAAAGCGACCGAACGAGCTGTGCCACTTGCGCGACAACTAAGGCTCGTCTTGTAAATATCTAATATAATCATATCTTTCCTTGTTGCCATCATGTCAGGCCCTGTCAGGCCTCATCAATCTACCCATCTAAGCGAGTATCTGAATGTATTGATGGAAAACGAACCGAATTTGCAGGGCTCAAACCATCTAAGCGAGAATCTGAATTTATTATTCTAAGGGTCCTCCTACCTGATCAAGATCAAGCTCAAGGATACGCCTAACATTGGTTTCGTGCCCCTTCAGGTTTTTGAGGATGATTTCAGCGTAGACTTGCCATTAATTAGTGATCTCTCTCTCTCTCCTCTCTCCCTTCTTTTATTTTTTATTTGTTTATTTATTTACCCACAGACACTGGTATCCAGCCCAAATTTGTAGTGCAACATAACCATTCGACTACACGACCTATTAGAAAACTTCCAAGGCCGCTTATATATCCAATCTCTCACCCAAACTAAAACAAGAAAATCTTCCAGTGCTGTAACAGAGGGGAAGTTTTTTCCTGTAATTAATGCAGTATGTGGGGCTCTTTTCAATGGAATACAAATTTTTATGAAATCTACTGTACTTAGTGTTACTCTGAATCTCCCCTATGTCGGAGTTTTCTGATTCGGCATCACAACCGGTTCTAACTTGTTGTGGACGTTCCTATCAAAATTGCCGTTATAAATAGGAGCAACTAAAGAGTTTTTGGTTACGACTTTGGTCCCATCCAGGGTGGCAACCTGGTGGCAACGGGAGTTCTGGCGTGATTGTAGCCAATTTTGGGCTAAAAAATGGAAAAATAGATAACTTTTGACAGTTACCGGTCAGAATGCCGATTCAATGCCGTGCCAATTTCAGCTGGTTGTGACAAAAGAAATAAATCTCCGACATACTTACCACGATGTCTCGAGTTGAGCTCGCCAAAATCTCTTCCTTGACGTTCTATAAGGGCGAATATACGGCTGCTCGCCGTACCCCTGCAATCCCACAACTTGTATGTCAGGGAAAGCCATGCAAACTCTTCCAACCAGAAGCCGTTCGATGCGTCAATCTTGGAGGGGCTGGCGTAGATGTTGATTGGAAAGTGGGTACCACATCCTTTGAGGCTAATAGATACTTATGGGCCATTGACAGTGCGAAGCCGACCTACCAGAAGCTCTCAGATTCGGAAAAGTTGAAGTCTCTTGTGAGGGATGGTCAAAACCTGGGGATCCATATGTGTTGAAAGGTGTGTCGTTTTTTGTCCATTCATGGTTAAATGACCTCAAAGTCATTGTAGGTTCATGTTCGTTGAATTACCGGCTTGTTCAAGTCCCAGATTCCCTTCTCAAGACAGACTCACCAATATTCGGTTCAAATCCATTCAAAAGTATGCCATTCATTGATATAAACGCTCTCTCCAATAGAATCTCACTGATCGCCTTCTGCAGCATACGATATCTCAACTATAGTTTTCTCCATCCTTTGGGTCTCCATCCTCGTATTCATCCTTAATAGCATGATTCAGTCGTGCCTTCGACGCGACCCCACCCGCGCTCCCAGGACCACCACCAACTCCGCCCCAAGACCAGGCGGGGGAGGATCAGGTTGGTTCCCTGGTGCCCATCCAGATGATTACTCTCCTCCACCTCCCTACTCCAAGAACCCAAGCCAGGGTTCCAACGCCTGGGGAAATTGGAGGCCTGGGTTCTGGACTGGTGCGGCTGCAGGCGGTCTGGCAAACCATCTTTGGAATTCTGCAACAAATCGGCAACCTGCCGCTGCTGGGGCTGCGTATGATTGGGAACGAGACCGAATGGCCGCGCCGATCAGGCCAGGGCCTTCGTCATTCTTTGGCGCCAGACGAGCGCCGTCATCTGGCTATGATGATAATCGCGGTGAAGGTAGTTCCAACCTCGGAGCGACGAGAAGGAGTACAGGGCTTGGTGGTTCGAGTGTACGATAAGGTAAGTAATTTTGAGCGTGTCCCATACGACAATTCACACTTTCATCTCTAGGAATATGGCCTCAATCGAAGTATTCAAGTATCAACGCGGATGATGTATCATATCAATTTATTTTGAATCCAGCTTGATTAATTGCATTAGCTTCTCAACTGCATACCAACAAGTCAGTTCTGGTTGATCCGAGACTTTACACAACGAAACACGAAAAGCGCGGCTGAACAAGACATGGGTAAACATCGGTATTGCACCATCAGAGCTTTAACATTTCGCGAAGGTTCCACTTCTTCACATCAATGATACGATTTTGCATTGTCCTGGTTACTCTCCGGCAAGACTCAAATGTTCCTGCTTAATCAGTTAATTTTATAGCTCCCACCAGTGCGTCCCTGCGCAAGGATATCATCCGGCGGCGGTGCCCCATATGTACGTGCGCCCTCCTCTCTCTCTGCATTCATTCTTCTCATGCAATCTCATGCAATGCGCCCCTTTTTTTGTTGCCATAGATTTTTCAAGTTGCTATGGATTTAGAATCTAGATGGAAGGTCAAGACGGTGACCTGCGGAGAGGGTGCTTTGGTCGTATTCGGCATTTTCGACATACCGCCAACACGTGTGGCTATATAAGACCACGCTGGTAGCAGGCATTACTACAAGCATCCAGGAAATGAAGTTATCAACATCGTTCGTATCTCTTGCTGTCCTGGTGACCTTGAGCACACCGGCTGTTTCTGTCGCGCTCTGGGGTCAGTGTGGGGTGAGTATAGCCGCTCCACTTTTTTTGTGTTCACTGATTAGATATTATTATCTTAGGGTCAGGGCTACTCTGGCTCCACTCTCTGCGATGCGGGTTCAACCTGCGTTTACCAAAACCCTTGTGCGTCCTCCTTGTTTCTGTAAAAACATAATTAACATTCATTCAAAGATTACTCTCAGTGTCTCGCTCTCTCTGCGGTTGCTAGCACCACAACCAGCAAACCAGCAAAGTGTAAGCCGTCGACGACTACCTCCAACCCGGTATCCAATCCAGTGACGTACACCGCTGAGCCAGTGATAACCACGACGTCCACAACGTCTACAACGTCTACAACGTCCACGACGTCCACAGCGGCCCCGACGTCCACAACGTCCACAGCGGCCCCGACGTACAAAGCGTCCACAACGTCCACATCGTCCGTGACGTCTCCAACGTCTTCGTCTTCCCAGTGTCCAGGAACTCTGACCAAATTCAAATACTTCGGTGTAAGCGAAGCTGGTGCCGAATTTGGAGGGACTATCCCAGTGGGTCATTTATCTGATGCTGTGCAGGTTTGTCTGTACTCACACAAAACTAGGGAGTTTTGGGCACCAATTATATTTGGCCGACTACCAGGTACGTTTGATTTAACATTATTGTTGTGATAACCTGTTAACGACAACAGCTCTATCGATTATTTCTTGGGCCAGGGATTCAACACCTTCCGTATCCCATTCTTGATGGAGCGTATCAGCCCCCCTGCAACTGGTCTTACTGGTCCATTTGACTCCACTTACCTCGGTGGCTTGACGACTGTACGTATTTCTATGGTTAACATGGTCATCAAACAGTGAAAATTTTCGATTTAGCTCGTCAACTACATTACAAGCAAAGGAGGCTACGCCGTCGTTGACCGTAAGGGCACCTCCGACGATTCAAATCTGTAACTCATATCGTTCAACAGCTCATAACTACATGAGATACAATGGCTATGTCATCTCGAGTACCTCAGAGTGCGTTCCATTTTTGGAGTGGTTCGGTCTCAACGTTGACGCTTTTCTTTTGTTAGTTTCCAAACATGTGAGCTAACACGACCCAAAGGGAAGTCTTGATTGCTAAAGTTTTCTAGGGTGGAAGAACTTGGCCGGTCAATTCGTGAGTGCGATCTAGATACTAAAAGTAACCCTGGCTTACGCAGGCAAAATGCAGAAATCCAACTCCCAAGTCATTTTCGGTATGCTACTTTGAGAGTAAATGACCGTATTAGCTCAAAGCTCAAAAGATGTTCAAAATGAACCCCATGATATTGACGCAAGCACCGTCTTCAATCTTGTACTCCCCATTATCTACCTATTCTCTGGCCAATGCTAACATAACATTTTAGAACCAAGCTGCCATAAACGGTATCCGCGCTAGTGGTGCAACTACTCAACTAATTCTTGTCGAAGGTTCGTCGTCCTCTTGTGGCCATGCAACTTATCCTTTTGACAAGAGAATTTGACAGGAACTGGTGAGTGTTGCGAGCACATGTTTATCTAATTCTCACATCGCCACTGTTAATGCAGCGTACACTGGAGCCTGGAGTGAGTTAACTGAAACCCTAAGATGTCAGGGACGTTGGAACGAGCTAATATCGAATCTCCTAGGCTGGACTACATCTGGGAACTCTAACGTCTTCGCTGCTATTCAGGACCCCAACAACAACGTCGCTATCGGTATGCTAACCAATCCAAATATGAATCTAGGTGTTGACCTTTGGGCCAGAAATGCATCAGTACCTCGACGGTGACTCCTCTGGAACATCAGACACTTGCGTTTCACCGACCATCGGAGCTGAACGTCTTGCTGCCGCTACAGCATGGCTCAAGGCAAACAACCTCAAGGGATTCTTGGGTGAAATCGGTGCTGGTTCGAACTCGAACTGTATTTCGGCTGTTTATGGAGCTCTTTGCTCCATGCAGCAAGCAGGTGGCGTTTGGATTGGTATGAGATTTGTAATTTTCGCGTTGTTGCAGAGTCTGATTCTATTACTAGGTGCTTTGTGGTGGGCCGCAGGACCGTGGTGGGGAAATGTAAGTACAGGAGCCCTTGTGGTTCTGATGAGCATTAATTTCGTTTTCCCAGTACTTCCAATCGATTGAACCACCCAATGGTCCTGCTATCTCCTCAATCCTTCCTCAGGCCCTGAAACCCTTCATCTAAGCTGTGCTATGAAGACCATGTGGCGGTGAAAAGAAAAAATCTTTAAGGATGCTCTGTTATCATAACATTTGTCGCATTTATTCCAAATTTATTCGTTCAAATCGCTTCTGGGTATATAGTGTACAACATTCGAAGCTTAAGCATTATGCAGTTGTTGTACTGTTCAAAATAAATGGAAAGGCGGGTATGGCGAAAGCAGACGAATGACAATCGTAGAATACAAAGCTCTTGATATCACAGAAAAATACACACAAGGGCAAAAGATTGAAAAAGACTAAAATGAGAATGGAGGAGAAAATGTCATGCGACAGATATAAGCTGGTAGAAGAGTCATCTGAATCCCGGGTGATGTGAGTTGGAACTACTTAGTAACCGCTCTGTGTGCCTCCTACAGCCTGTTGGTTTTGCAGAGTGGACGATGCTGGCGTCATTGGCGGGTGGGGCAAAGAGTGAAACAAGGGGTCGTTGGCATGTAGTGGTAAGACGGCGGGGTAGGCAGGTGAGGGGGAAGCCTGAAGAGGTGAAGATGGCATGTGCCCGTTGATGTGTTGGACACCATTCCGAACCATTGGCCGAGGTCCGTTCATCGATGGGGAGCGCAGGGGTACTTGTGTGTGGCCAGCATTAAGACTAGATCCATTGAGCGCTTGAGCGTCCACCACATTCATGGCCGTCGGCGTCCTCTGTAACGCTGTTCCCATTGACCACTGTAATTGCCTTGCAGGTGATAACTTTGAGTTCATGCTGTTGCCAGTAGGCATCTGCACACCCATGTGGTTGCCATTGGGTATCTGCATATAAGTTCGGCCGTTGGCGGGTGTAAAATCCGTTGACGGCAAGTTAGCAAACGCTGACTTCAGTTCTTGAACCTGCTGCAGACTGAGGCTCCTTTGTCCGGTTGCTTGAGTCGTGTTTGCGAGGGCTGCTGCCGCAATGGGCGTCATAGGCGTCAAATGGAATCCATTGGTAGACACGATTTGATTCTGAGACTTCGGACGTGAAGGTGTGTCGCCGTCCAGAGCTGCGTTCCCACTGTCTGACTGCTGCAGAGCAACGCTACCAATTTGAGTCGAATCGGGTTTCACTAGGTCCACATGTGGCATAGAAATGGCAGGACGGGCCATCCCATTAGAACCATTGGGGCTTGATTGATGAGGACTGGGAATGGGAAGAGAATGAGGGGGTGAAATGACGGGTGGTAAGCCATTGGTCTGCAGGTTTGAAACAGGGATCACAGAAGGGCGCATTCCGCCATTGGATGAGATGCGCATTTGTGGGATAGAGCTAGGCGGAGGCATCTTTCTGATGTGGTGCTGCATTGATATTGGGGTGCCAACTGGTACCATCGCTAGAGGATGAGTAGGGGACGTCCCAGGTGGATATGCACGCGTGGCTCCTTGCGCATCTCGTCGCATAAATGGCGGCATGCCTAATCTGAACGGCAATATCATCTGTTGGCGACCCTCAGCGTTCTGTATGAGCAAAGACGGATCGGTGACGATGTGATGGTGGTGATCGATATCGGAAAATAGGGACATCCTGTATTTCAGATACCTAGAGTGTTAATGAGCACAGGCACCATGAGGAAGTGACTAACATACTTTAAGTCATAATCATCGACCAAGACTCTATCCTGCTCATCGGGGCCTTCTGGACCGACAGCAGGCATGTCATCTGCGTCGAACTTCCATTGCTCTTCCAAACGCCTTCTTGCTTCGAGCTCAGCTCCGTCGTCGTCAATGACCATCCCATCATTGAAATTGAAGGGGGAAGGTTGGCGTGCTCTGTAGGTAATTGGCCGAGCAGATAAATTTCTGCGATCAATATGTACTCTACCGCCGCGGCCGTAACGTATTCGAAGTGCATGTCCTCGTCTGGGCCTTTGGATTTGAGCATCTGAGGCAGGATTAGAGGGCCAAGGCGGAGTGTTCGGAGAAGATATGTATTTGAACAACCGTGAAGCATAAGGAACCTGTGGAGGCTGGTAGGGATCCTAATTTCAAGTAGATGAGATCAAGTTTTCGCCTTGAAAAGAGATACGATAAGTTTACTGACATCGACGCAATCCTCCCACTGATGATCTATGTCTCGTTGTCGGGCAAGGATAGTCTCTATCTGGTGTGAGATCGCAGATAGGCGTTCCTTGGGCTTGATTGATATTTCTGGACGAATTAGAGGAATGCCAAGATCGTTTACTCCAATTTTGAGGCCAGTTACGCGACTGATAAATGATGACATGAGAAGAAAGTTCTGGTTTATCATGATTAACATACGAAGCATCAGTTTTCTTCCCTGGTTTTTCCTTGTCAATCAGAAGCTCGTCGTCGGCCTTGTCGACAAATGCAGGGAACATGCGTTTGAGATCGACAAAGGCAAGTCTTTTCTCCCAAACTGCCTGCGCTTGCTGGGCACATTCTCTCTTTCGATTTTCCCGGGTGAGAATAGCCTTTGCCATTTCAAGAGGATAAAAAAGCTCAGCATGTAGACGAGCGAGCTTGTCAGACGACGTTGCTTGAGAAGCGCGAGTCTTTCGGACAGCCTTTATTTCTCGTCGCCGAAAGCAGATGTATGACTCATTCAATGTATCCGATTCGTCAGCCTGGAAGAACATCAACAGACTTTGCGTGGAATACGGCGGATAACAAACATTTAGGGTAGGGATTATACTGTGACCCTCTCGTTCAGTACGACGCTCCTTCCAGTAAGGATAGATAGCGCGTGCTATCCGAAGGAGTGTCGCTGGCGGAGGTATCCACACGGGTACAATGTAAGTTGCAAAAGTCGCTGATGTCAACGGAGAAGCAAAGGCATCCTGATAATCTGAAAATGCGGGGAACGCCATTCCCACGTCGAAACTCTGAATTGAATAGATTTTTAGACTTTGACAAATGAAGGTGAGGGCTACGAACATGATGTAGAAACTCTGTCCTTTCATGCGTCACCTTCTCGAACAATCCCATGACTAGTTCGAACTCATCCTCCGATATCACTATAGGCAGGGAGGATTCGGGCTCCTTGCCCTTGACCTTTGCACTTCGAGCAGAAGTCCTTGTGGAGGAAGTAGATATTGCGCCTTGAGCGCTGGTGCCCTCACCACGAGCCTCCTCGTTATTCTTATCAAGCCATTCTTTGTCCCGCTCATCAATGTAGTACGTAAAACCGTTCGCGAGACCGTTCGTAATGGCTTCCTCCACAATCTGGGATGTACATACGTAAGTCGCGGGATCCTTCCACCGGCCGGAAGGGTACAACTCTTCGTAGTTGTCGACGATTCCAGTCGAATCTGGCGTTGGGATAAAAGCAGAAGGCGCCTGGCTCGCTGTAGCACCTCGCGTCGGTCTTGAAGGCCCATGCTGCTGCGTCGCCGACAGAACCTCCTGCAAATGATGTTCCTGATAGAGGGATGAGTCAGCAAATGTGTCATCAATCCGCGGAACACACAGCCACGATACGTGACATATCTGTGCTGAAAGGTGGACGATATGCTCACATTGGCGTCCTCAGCATCGACGCCGGCAACCAAATTGGTGAGACGGTGTTTCTCTTCATCCTCGTCCGAGATGAGCAGGGCATCACCCTCAATGTTGCCAAAGAGGATTTTGAGTCGGCTTTTGTTTGTAATCCGGTTGCGATTTCTGAGGGTCGAGGCGCCCGGAGGATGGTTGCGGGGCATATCATGGAGAAAGACAATGGGGAAAAAAGACTAGGAGGGAAAAGATAATAATTTAGTTATGCGGGAAGCTTGAGCTCGTCGTCGATATTGTTGTCGGCACTGAGAGTTCGGATTTGCGCCGAAAAGTGGAATCGGCCCGGTAGATCACCACAAAAGCATTCAAATACGGCACTATTTGGTATGTAAACAACAAGTCAGGGAGTGCAAGAGAGTGCAAGGCGCTCAAGAGGGATGTTAACGAGTTGCATCGTCTCTGATATCAAGTAAAAAAAATGGAGAAGTTCAGCGATTTAGAACATCCCCATGAGACAAGCCTGAAGCATACCTTCGATTATGTAAATACCCAATTTTGAGGGAGACTCTCGATTTCCACGGTCCAACAAAAACATAAGTTTCGTTCTCCAGTCCACAAAGAAAAAGAACCCGTCACGGAAGGTTTGAGAGAACATGAGGAGAAGGTGGGGTGCGTACGGCGAACAACGACGCTCGTCGAATAGGAAACGACTACAGGGAATCTCTGGGTTACGTTCCCGTCACCATTTCAATTCCACAGTGAAGTCTGTGACCAGATGCCATTCCAGGGAGATATGTCAGAACAGGTTTGATGTATGACCCGACCGGATATAAAATTGAGCTGGAGGCGGAGCAAACCCTGTGCTACGAGGTTTTGAAGGCCAACGACAAAATCTTGTTCGACGTCGCATTTGATGTTTAACTCCAGGTAGTCAAGTTTCCCCACAGCTCCAACAACCCCTGCCCTCGTCCGGATGGCAGTTAATAGCGACTGATGCGAAAAGAAATCGACGACATCGCATTTAAACTCCTCTAGATGAGGAAGCCAGCATGCATTTTGACAGTTGTTTGGAGTCATTTTCTCAAAGAAGGAAGTGGTGACAGCTGCAGGTGTCCAGACAACCCAGGAGGTGGCATGGTCAATACCTGTAAAAACAAGCCGCGACAAGTAAGGGGTCTGGTCAAGGCATTTGATGATTCCGGCTGATGAAAACGACCTGCAATCAAGGTCAAGACACTTCAGTTTAGTCCCTAACTTGAAGAGATGTGATAGAAAAGCCAGCAGTGAACCATTAGTACTCGCCAAGCTAGTTCTGAACTTCAGACGTCGAAGAACAGGTAGGGTAAGATGTGTTAAAAAGTCGGCTGAGTTGGTTACTTCATGGAAGTAAAGTTCCTGAAGGTAGGGGAGGGTCACAACGAGTCTTTTGTCAATGGTGCTACATGGAAGCGATAAGTCACAACTCGTAAGCTGTGAGCACTCTTTCAGTATTCGAAGAGGTTCTGGGCCTTCGCGAGAGCGATGATGGATGGTAAGATGAGTGAGCTGCAATGTTCCTAGATGTTGTGTAGAAATTAACTCCGCTAAACCTATGAGGGAAAGTCGATGCAGTGACGGTGGAAAGGTCTGGGTCGGCAAAAAACTGTGAAGATCCGTAAGCTTGATGATGGTCAGTGACTCCAAGGTGGGAACTTGATCTTGGGAGAGTGTTATGATGGCTTGCACCAGATCCCTAGAAACCTCAAAACGCATTCTCTTCCAACGCTTGGAGTGCCGCAAAACCTCTTCGAAAAGAAGCTCTAAATTTGACTGTTCAGTTCCACTTTGAGGTTCAATTTGAGTCCCGAAAAAAGAAATTGACAGAGGAAGATTGCCCGATCTCCTGAGCCACTCATGAACAACTCCAGTTCGTTGTTTAGTTTTCGCGGAGAGATCTGGCACAGGGATGTGGAGGCTTGTCCACATCGCTGGAGTGGTCATAGTTATCCGCTGGTAGGCTCGTGACCAGCCTGTATATGAGAACTTCGATATACAGGCTGGTACGTCTGAGTTTAAATCCCCGTACCGCGCGGCTCCCACGCCAGTTGCCATAAAAGGTTCGTAATTTTTGACCTCCCCTAAACAATCCGGTCCGGCCCACGCCAAATCTATCCGGTTTACGATTTGCTTTTCTCTCTGGCCCTTGCTTCCAACGCATAATCATCTTTCTGCTATGACATCTCAGAAGCGCAGCTGATATATTGGGGTCTGCTACATTTGGATTTTGCGTGCGTGTTTAGGGGAGGTCAGAAATCATCGAACCTTTTATGGAAAGAGGCGTGGGAGCCGCGCGGTACGTGGATTTAAACTCAGATTTACCGGTCTGTATATCGCAGGTACTTCTCATATACAGAACGGTCACCGGTCTAATCCGCTGGAATAGGGATTCCCTGCTCCAGAGTGCGGTCACGTGCACGTACATACACACATCACGTGTAGTAGCTACTCACCGCAATACCACCACTTACCCAGTCAGCTACACGCTGGGGAAGCCCTTCCGCCCTTTCCACTGCCTCCAATCGCTACACACCCGACACAAAAGAGCCGGAACTTCGTCACAACTCATCGCGCAATTCCTATCCGTCGGGAGACACCACAAAAAAACCTCCCGAATCAAGTCGCACGGAAGACGGCGAAAAGGTGACATCAATGCGCGATGGGCTTCGATAGACTCCTTGAGCGCATTTCTCTCCTTGAGTAGATCATTGATTTGCGAGTCGAGACGCGAGAGTTTGAACAGAGGTTCAACCAAAAAAAATTCAATTTTTTTGATTTCTTCATCGGTGGGTGTGTAATTTGTGTTTAAGTGACTCTGGAACGGGGATTCCATTCAGGCGCTAAGAACTCGGAGGTTTTGGACGTGTCAGGAGACTTCACATAAATCCTCACCTAATTGACAGAAAATCGTAAAGGTGCATCCCTGGGCAATAGCAGGCTTTGCGGTGGAGATGTGTAGAAAGTTGCAGTTCACGTTGTGGACAATCATAACACTCACAAATAGCTATATATATAGCTCGATATTGATACCGGTGGGAATTAGTTCCTATACCAAGTCGATTTGGCTGCATCTCTTGCGATCGTGTTTCTGGACGCGTTCCACCATTCAAGCTGCATTTCTATGGCTAGCAATGGATCGGATGTCGCAGAACGAGCAGACATACACAAATCTTGCAAGTCCATCGAAACGCTGCTCAACCTGCTCAATGAATATTGTGAAGCAGCAGGAGCGGTAGCTAACCTGCAGAGAAAGCTAGCTAAAGCACTACGGGAAGCAGCAGGGCTGAAAGTTACCAAGTATATTTCTGGTACGCTGGTGTTACTGATGTGGTTCACGAAAATGAGTTGACAATTGTGTCCTTCAGCCAACACTATGAACACCAGTGCAACAATATTCGAGGCACTGTCGGACATTGACGCCAAGTTCGCCAAAATCGCGGACAAAGAGTACGATTCAATCAGTACCGATGTTAAGAAATGGTTCAAGAAGCTCGCTGTAAGCTTCTCCTTGCTTCTCATTCACCCACATTGACATCTGTTAGAAAGAGGAGAAAACTCATGACGAGAAGATGGCCGCAGCGAACGCGAAGATAAAGCAAGCCGGCAAGTAAAACCTTTTATTTGCATTGAGTGGCTAAAGGCTCATATGACATGAAGGTCAGGTGTATGAGAAGAAGTCGAAGAAGAAAGCGACAGATGTCACTGAAGAGCATGCCCGTTATATCAACTTGATAAGTACGCTGGGACCCGAAATATCGCAGGAGAAATAGTGAGCATCTCTTGATTCTGAGTTTCTCAATACTTACGCGGTATCAGCAACCATGCATTAAATGTTACGCAGGGGCACCTGACAACGACGTTTAGCGTTGCTGCCTGCCTTTCGCGCCTCGCAGATGCAGAGTGGATCAGAGTATGTGAGGGTGTCCGTCGTTTTTCGCCTACCGTCGGACCATTGGGACAGTGGCGAGCTTTGTGCGAAGGAGGCTGGACAGGGCCTATCCCGCCTCCACTTGTTCCCGACGAGGCGCAACCCATACAAGTAGATCCAGACCCTACCGATGTGCGGCAAGTCCAAGAGGAGCAAAGATTGACATCACCATCTTCAAGTTCAGAAGCTAGACCGCCTCGTGAGTCAGTAAAACAAAGTCGTGGTGAATACCGCTCTCCAGAACCAGAAATGCCTCAGCATGACCATTTGTCCTCTTCACGTGGGGCCATTCATGCTTCGACTTCTTCGTATGGCGTAAATAATGCGTCTCATTCGCCTCAGCCTCCCATGTCTCCACCCGATACTTTACGATTGCCTTATGCGGAAGCAAACTCAGGCTCTGTTCGCTCGCTATCCGCGTTCCCCTCACCTCCGACCCACTTTCCACTTCCCCCTCCTCGGCAGCAGCAGCAGCCCTCAAACCTCTCCCACTCGATCGATTCTTCATCAAATATTAACTTCCCAACTGTATTGTCAGAATCTCCCATTTCTGCCAATGAAGATTTGACTGGACGCTTGGAAGTGGAACAGCATTCCGCCAATTCTACAATGCAGCTGAACCGGAGTGCACAATATGCTCCTTCCTCCACACCGTCTTCCCCTGAGGAAAGATTCCGAGGGAGACCAGTGGACACCCCATCTGGAGAAGTAGCGCCTGCTAGCTTTCAAGAGGACGGCTTCAAACAACCTTCTCCAGCAAGGGCTGAGGACTCTCTTCAGACGGCAGCCTCATATCAACGGGAGGTTGAGAGGGTTTCTCCTCCCGTTCCACGAGAGAGATCCCCTCCAGTGGGAAATATTTCAACTTCGAGGGGTGACTATTTCAATGAGGGTCGTGAATTTGGCGTCGAAAAGAGGTTCGCGCCATCAGACAAGGTGAGGACGGTTGACGGTCAGAAGAAAGTGGAACAGCCAGACGGAGGCACCAGCGGTAGCCTTGTTGCTGAAATGCGCAATCGTTATTCAAGTAACGTAGGTTTCTTGATCAATTCAATTTCTCGAATATCATGTTGATCCTTTCGTCAATTTCTAGTCAGGATCAACATCACCACCCCCAAGAAACTTGCCTCGCCCTCCCTTGAGCGTTTCTGATCTAGCTTCTAGATATCAACCTGGAGATGCGCCGATATCTCCTCGAGCTAGAGCAGTTTCCCCACCTGTCTTACGGCAGCTGTCCCTTCCTCCCCCAGAAACTGCTTACCAGTCACAAGAGTCACCCTACCAACAAGACCGCTTTTCCCCTGGACATCGTACCGGGCTTTCGATTTCTGGGTCAAGTCAAACGCCTACTCCTGAAGACCGTCGACGCCAGCGAATAGATGAGCTTGCGAGTCTTGAGCTGGCGGAGAAAGAGCGCGAATTGAGACAAAGGGAATATGATATTGAGATGCGCTCAAGGGAGTTGGAGCGAGACCGTGCTCGACTGTTGAGTATCAGAGAGGGTGGTGGTGAGGATGGCGAAAGGACCTCACAGTCAGCGCACAACAGCGCACTACGTCCTCGTGAACGTAGGACTTCCTTGCGACAACAGCTCCAGCGTCCGCTTTCTCAGATGGAACTGGAAGCGGTCAACGAACCCGTTCAACCCCTCCGTCCAAGGCCCCAACTCTCTCCGAACCGAGGGCATGTTGCTCCCTCACTAACATCCTCGAACGGGCAAAATTCTCCCCAACCCTCTCAGGAACAACGATATGACCAACGGAGCAGCACAAGCACCATGGACAGCAATGCTACCGCATCGACTTCTCAACACGCACCCTACTGCGGCTGCAGCACGTGTTCCATAGCAAAGTACAAGATTTCGACGACTCCAACAAGTCCTTCGAAATTGAACGAGAAATCTTCCAATAACAGTCTGAAACCACCTCCAGAAAAACCCAAGAGTAGTTGGATGAGACGACTGAGTATGCCTGTGTCAGTAGGGAACGCGTTTAACCTCGATTCGAAACGGAATATTAGTGGTGGGAACTATGGATTGGGAAGTGGGGTTAGTAATACTGTTGATGGAGGTGGAGGTGGAAGGGGTTTGTTTTCGCAGAAGAATACAAGTGCGACGGCGTTGAGGTCGCCGTTGGATGGAGGTTTGGATCGGGTAGAGGAGGATGGTCGGCTTGGTCGTGGAAATGCTGGAGCGGGAGGTGGACGGAGGAGTTATGATCTTAATGGACCGAGCAATCGGAGCATGACGAACCTTGGGATGACTGGACGACGATAATGACTTTTCTCTTTGGGGTTTTTATACCATATGTATTTTATGCTTTAAGTTTCTGCGCCAATACCCCTTCCTTGCTTTTGTGATAAATAGTAAATATATTATACAACATGTTACTTGGATGCAATGCGACATCTCTCAAGAGTCCTTCAAGTTGGACTTGTAGTGGATTGCGTTTGTTGAAGGCTGAATTGATCATGATCGTCAAATCAATGTTGCAGCAAAATGCCAACACGGGATGATCAACGAAAAAAAGGTGGTACGTAGTATGCGCTGTATTGTGGAGGGGTGGGATGGAGCACTGAGGTTGGGTTATGGATGGACGTTGTTTTAAGAACGATGGGGTTAAAATGCGATGACAAAACATGTTGATGATGATGCAAAAGAGTAGTAAAAAAAAGTAAAAAATTGAGATAAAAAGGTGGGGATAATGTATGTATATGTGTGTGGGTAAAGAAGAAGAAAAGTGTCAAAAAAAGATCCGGTGCGTAGAAGACGAATAACAGGGTGAAGAGGATGGGTGTACGATGGGGGGCATAAGGAGGAGTTAAGTGGCGTGCATAACTGCAAAGAGCTTCACATTTTTCATGCCTCAGACAGAGACTCTAGAAAGTCCCCAGCCTTCCTGCGACAGGAGAGGGCCTGAAGGTGGGATGCCCTGGTCGTCAAAGACCTTCGTGGTGTCGGTAGTCTATGATGGGATGTAAACAGGTATCATCGGGTCAATCTGGTATGTAGGGCTTGAACCTCCAATCGTGCACGGTCAAGTGTCGTCCACCACCATTTGAGACGGGCCCTAAGCAGTAGAAGGTTCAAGAACCAAGTTCAGGGAGCTCCTTTGTGGAGATGCCGGCAGCACGCCGTCGTCTGGAGGATTATGTAGGAGGAGAGGGATTGAACGTTGAGAGATCAATCCTCACTACACTCCTTGAGGAGTTGGCTGCTGTTGCACAGGCGTCGCAATGTCTCTTGCTTGTCCTTGCATATCCTAGAAAAGGAAGGCTTACTGTCAGCACACATGAGGTAACATGAGAATGACCATTCATACCATCCGCTGTTTCTTGATCGGCCTCGGCCGGATTGTCCCCGTTCCAGGTTTAGCATTCACAACAGTATTGGACGCTGTCCCATTCCCGTTGACAGGAGCCGCACCAACCCCGTTCCCTTTCGACACGCCGTTGATTGGTAAACCATTAACCCCAACACCAATACTATCGTCCCTTTCCCTCTTCTTCCCTCTCTGATCTATCGGATGTGCACTCGTCGGCGTAGCCGTCCTCAGTGGCGTTTCAACTCGTGCGGTAGGTACTTGGACGGGGGGCAGATTAGGTCGAGCGGTAGGGGGAGGGAGCGCCGAAACAGGCGCCGTTGATCCCGGTCGGGGAACGGGCCTGGGATCAACAGTTGATCCAGACTTCGGATTCGTAGAACCTGATTTGACGACATGCGAACCTGGGCGTGGAGTACCGCTCGCGAGTGCCGAACGTGGGGTGGATGTACCCCCCGTGCGTGGTGTGGGTGCGTCTGTCGGTCGGAATGTGGAGCCAGTCGCAGATGTAGGTATCGATACTTGAGTGGGCGTGGGTTGAGTACCAGGCGACAATGCGAGGGCACCAGCTTGTTGGGCTTTTGCAAGGCGTTTGAGCTCTTTCTGCAATCCGAGAAAAGGGAAACAGAGAGGGATAAGTAGCCATTGACGATGGGAGGGAAACCCCGAGAAAAAACACAAGCACACGAACCCGTTTTTTCCTGTCCTGGCGAGCTTGTGCGGATTCCAGAACGAGAGCGTTGATATTCCACTAAATAATAGAGTTTATTGAGCGAAGGAAGGGTGAGGAAGAAGCTACACGTACGCCTTTCAGGCCTTCCGGACTAACGGTGAAAGACTCCCGCTGGGTCCGAGCATCGAATGGCGTAATCTGCAAGCGTTGTTTTGGCGGTACAAGCATCGTCGTCGTCAGATAATCGTCTTTCTTCATCGAGTGTTTCCCTATTTCAAAGAATAAGAGACCAAACACCTCATGCCACAACGCAAAAAAAACGTACCAGGAACGCCTTTGATGAGGTGTTTATAGCTGTTCTTCTTCTTCTTCTCTCCTTTTCCCCCAGGACCGTCATCGTCATCACCATCTCCCCCATCACCAAGCCCCGTGTCCTCAAGCGAGTGATCAACTGGTGCACCCCCCGACACATCTCTCCCTTTCCCCTTGTCCACACCTCCAGGAGTAACGGGAGCCGGCGTAGTGGGATCAGCGCCGTCAAGCCCAGCGTCCGAGCCTGATACAGCGGATGGGCGCACGTATTTGTCGTATGCCGGCAGCAGCTGGAAGCGTTTGAGCAAATCTTGCGTGCTATGAAGGTGTTGCCTTGGCGGAGGTGGAACTGGTAGAAAAAAGAGGTGTAAATTCATGTGATTAGACTCGCAACCAAATCAGGATGAGGCACCTGGAGGCGGAAGGAAGAGGAGCGGAGGTTGGGGGTGATGTGGCGTGGATGAGGGCGACGATGAAAAGAACACCTTGGATGTTGGCTGGGGATTTGAAGGACCAGCTACAGCGTTTGCATGTTCGCCGTTCATAACGGTGAGGGGGAGGTAGTGGAAGACGGCGGCAACGACTCAGACGCCTTGAATGACGTTCAACTGCCTGTTGAAGACGGGAGCGTTGGTAAGAGTTATGATATAGCTAACAACAACTGAAACGGCCTTGTTTACCCTTGTTGTTTTCTTCCCGATGAAACCGCGATGATAATTAGGATTATTAATTTAGCTCTCTACTCATCCCTGGTAACAATTGGGGCTGGAATTCACGCTTCCATAGTACCCAGGAGATCCCTCGCTCGTCGAGTAATAATACCCCGCTCCCCCACCCCGCAAATCCTTGCTGACACGCGATCGTCCACGCTCAACTGGAACATCTCTTCGCCTTGAGTGTGTCCAAATTACCCGCTTGCCCTTCTTACTTGGCCGAACAGGGTTCCTCACGAGGAGCACCATCACCAACGCGTAAATCAATATGGCTGCAGCCACAAAGAAGATGGCTTTGGGGAATTGAGCAACAGTGTTGCTGTACACCAACCCGAAGAGCATAGGCTATCAAAACTATCAGCACGGGAAAAAGGCAGAGCAAGAAAACCACACACTCCAAGAATCATCTGCCCAACCGATTGCAACACAGCAAACGCTCCAAAAAGTGACCCAGTTCCAACAGCAGTTTCGCTATCCACAATCACCTCCTCCACCTCTACGGCCGCCATTCCGGTGTCTAATGCCCTCACCTGCATCAAACAAAGCGCTAGACTGTGAACAGCGGGTATAGAACCACTACCCAAGCTGTTCATCGATGACGCCATCACGAACAACGCCTGACTTTGCGCATTGCTCATCTGGGGCATTGAGAATTTGAATCCCTGATGGTGCCGAAACGCGTCATGAACATGGTACGAAGGTACCGGAGCGAGCGTAATGAGCGCGTTGGCGACAATATCGATAATCAACGACCATCGGGTCAGAGTCAAATCAAATGCGATTTCTCGACCAAGTTGGGCACGCGTTGGTTTCGGTTTCTTTCCTTGGGCAGCCTTTGCATTGCCCTTTTTGGAGGCTCCAGGCTTCGGCTTGAACAGTGAGATTATAGCTGGGAAGCAAATCAGATTTTTTCAGGAGTCGAAGCCAAAGAAAACCCACCGGGTAGAAGGAGCAGCAAATACACGGCCCTCGCGCCTCCCAAGAAAGAAATATAATGGCTCAGCTGCTCCGTTCCCCATCCATACACATGCTCAGCATACAAATACTTGATCTGGTACAGTCCCTAACAAGACCATGTTAGTAGGTCGCGCTCGTGCACAAGCTTGAAGGACTTGCCGTAGAAAGCATGTACCCAATCAACGACGCAGCAAGCAGCGTCAAACTCCAATCACGCCTCTTCCTTCCTGGACTGGTTGGATCCGTGACCACCACCGGCAAAAATACCGCAAGGGGTTCCAATAATCTGCTTATAACACTCCCTGTCTGTGCTGGTCTTTCATGCGCGTCATCCCTGTCCTCCCTGATTCCCTCTTCAGAAGCCCTCGCTTTACCTCTACTTGTCCCCCGCGTCCTCGCCACGTACTCCCTCATTGCCTTCTCCTTCTTCTCCTTATCCAAAGACTCTGGAAACACCAAAAGTACCAGAACGAAGTTGATAAAAGAACAAGCAATAGCAACCCAAAACACGGATGTGACCGTCTTCGCCGCGCGTCCTTCCGTACCTGGGCTAGCTAGGATGGGTATAGGATGCTGTATGAGCCAAGCGCCAACACTAGGGCCCAGACTAAAGCCAATATAGAAGACACCAGCAAAGCGAGAGAATATGTGCGCACGGGAGCCGATGGAGGTGCAGTCGCTGAGATACGCAGACGTTGCTGATTGGAGCGTTGACCAACCCCCGAGGAGACCTTCGATAAAGGGTGCGAGAAGGAGGAGCTTGTGTCCGTGATGAGAAAGAGGGGACCATGGTGTTGAGACTAGGATGAAAATCAGATCCCTGTCGAGAACGTCAGAAAGGGAGACAAAAAGTAGAGGGATGGTGCGGACGTTAAGAATAAACCAAAGGTCGCGATGGCCAAGACTGTGGTCCGTCCATGCCGTTCCCCAAAATGCCCCCACCAACCAGTGGTCAGTGCCGTGAGAAGGCCCATTGTCGTCGTCATTATCATTTGAAGACGCGCTGCGCCAGCTTGAACGGCTGGATCTTCGATACAACGAGAAGATGGGATTTGTCGTGGGTCTTGTGTGTCGTCATCATCGTCTGCAAGTCCAGAAAGCAAAATGGGGCGATGGAGGAGGTGGGGGCCAAGTGGGTCTAGAGTGGTGGCATGATGAAGCCAGCTGCTTGATTGAGGAAAAGCTATGATGGATGATGGTGCGTGGTGCGTTCGGTTGTAACTTGCTTGCTCGCTGCGGACTCTGTTGCATGATAGCTGAGTGAACACTTCTACACGAGGTGCCAGCGTCATTCCGCGCTATTCGAAACAAACGGGTTTACATGGCTATCTCCAGGAAGCGATTAGATGGGACTTACGACTAACGAGGCCATGATCGCAAAAGGGACAAGCCTAGATAATCGGGTTAGTACCAAATGCCTTCAGCACACGACGACGTACCACAAAGGTCTGGCACGATAGAAAGGCTTTCTTCGAGGGGCGACGCGCTCTCCCAGAAGTGGCACGCTCTCGTTCTGACTCGACCCGCTGGCCGAACTTGAAGCTTCGGACTGCATGACACGATCTCTCTTCTTATGATTGCTTGGAGGCTTGATTGGTTTAGATGCAACGTAAGCTGCTGACGATGGACCTGGTCTACTCGGTGCAGATTTCGGTGAACCTTTGCTCCCCTTGTACAGCTGAGGTGTAGCAGACGAATCAAACGACATTGTGTGTGTGGGTGTCGTGCCCGAGATTATGAAGGGGTATGATAAGAGAGCGAATGACGCGAGGATTAGCTGTGTTTTGTTGCGTGGGGGTAGGGAGGACGTGGACAATGGTGTTCCATGGGGAGTCGTGTTGTTTTGAAATAGACGTCCATATTTAGAAAGTAACAAACAGGAACATGATGTCGTCCTGCCATCACTGTAGTGGTCCCCCCTTAAATCCCCCCACTCAGCATCCTACATACCATGCCAAAGTTTCAGCCAAGTAGCTCGGGTACTTGTTTTGCATGTGCCAAAAGTCCTTCAGCAAAACTCGTGGCTTCCCTGCGTCTTCCCCATAAACGGTTGTAGGGGGATTCGGAGCACCGGATCTACTTCCGCTTCAACGTTTGCAAGCGATAACGCCAAGTAAGCTCAATGTCCTATTTTTACTGTGGCGATTGTGAGTTGATTTCTTGCGTGGAGTAGCATCATATTCATGATATCACTGGTGGCGATGGCAGAATCTCCAACATATCGATCGCCCTTACCTTCTTGTCTGAAGGAGACTGACGATCATCCAACCCCACTACAACCCTGGCACTGACGAACAGGCACTCTGTCAAGGCGGGCTTGTTGCGGCGCACCTGAGTGTTACTTTCTTGGACTTCTTGACTTTCTAGGCTTTGGAGATCGATGTCATCTTGATCTATCGTGACATTGATAAGTTATGCACGTCTGACTGGGATTATTGTCGTGGTCCTCTATCTCTTTGTGACATAGCTATCTGCGCCACGATCCACCGCCATGGCGAATTTCCCAAATCTCTCCCCACAGGAATGCAATCGCCCAAACTTCCTAGGACTAGTCCAACGCTCATAAAAATCCAGGACTCAAGACATTGCCGTGTGCCACGATTCAACACAGGCTCCTCGAAGCCGATCATCCCATCAGGAACAAGTTTTGGCGTTGACTGGCGTAGAGAACGGCGAAGACTATATCTACCTTGTGCAAACCCTGAAGTCTTGATGTAACGCACTTGAAACATACTCGATCGTTGTTGCTTACTGCCTCTAGCATCAGCTGAGAATACAAGACGGGCGGCTACAGTAATAAGTATTCGAAGTCTCTAGCCTAGATCGCTCAAAACTCTGATATCGCACCCGGGCACGTCGTTGAGCCAGGTAATCAAAAAACCAGGGGCTTTTCGACAAAGGAAACATATGCTGCTTGCAGTCTCTCCGCTGCTTCTCTTCCATTGCAAATTTGGAGGGGATGAATTATTTTTGTTCGTATCATCTCTTCTCAGCTCTTTTAACAGATTTACTTCAGATGCCAGTGTTCCGCAGTCTCGGACACTGATTTCGGCCATAGAGCGCTTCTGGGCGCTATCAGCATTGCACCGCCCTGGCATCTTCTACCACGCGCCTAGTCATTGGTATTTTTTATTCAGCCTGCCAAGTTTAGGTGTTCCTATATCTTGATTGCATGACTCAATACGTAGCGCTGCAGATTTCTGCTTACTGATCGATACATTTTTCTTGGAGGCTTGTCTTGTGCATGAGGAAGCCCATTCTAGAAGCCAGATTATATACCATTTGGGTCCGGACTGCGTTGTCCAACATGATGGGAGAGGCAGGAACGGGTCAAAATGTTCACAACGTCTCATCGAATTACTTGGGATGTACAAAGGAACACAGAAAGGAATGATGGGTTGATGATGGGAGTTTTCTGTGCTAGGAGGAGGGGTGGCGCAGAGCACTCCACCGGTGAACGGAAAATTATTGGTAGAATGCCCAACCCATAGGATAAACCAACGCCTGTCCTGCAAAAAAAGAGCACAAGTTTCCAGCAGTCCCGCGATTTGAGGAAGCACTATGGCCGCTGAGCGCTGAGCATCCTGAGGTGCATCGGATTTGATCGGTCCGAGCTTGGCGCACTTTATCAGATAACCATGACAATAACACGTGATTGGTTTGTTTTTATCAGATAAGACCAACTTCGACTCCCACCTAGCCTAACGCCCCCCTCTCACAGGCAAGCCCTTTAACACCCATCATAATGATAATATCAGATCATGTTCCCTAGCACACGACTCCCATTTGCCCCAGACTTTTGGACTTCCAGTCTTACAGGACGACTCTCTCAGACCCAGTAGATGGAACCAAGAGTTGAAAGCTTCCCGGACGAAACATCATCATTACTTCCCAGGGCTAGCACATCTAGAAGAAACCATCACGACTCCTCCACAACTTTCATGCAAAGACTTCGACGTTTAAATGCTCACCCTTACTGGTTCGTCATTCCGTTTTTCTACGCCATATACACCTTGAAATGTTCCAAGTACAGGTTACTCCCAGTAGTTCTGGTGATGTCTATGGCGGTGAGACTTCATTTGCGCGTCTTTTGCCAAGGAACGGAGTGGCTAACGATCCGACACAGCGGGGAGTAACAATGTCCCCTCGAATACAAGTATACAAGGCAATTGCCTGTCGAGCGCTGTCGGATGGCTCCCAGGGAGCGGATTTGAATCTCTTGACGCTGGCTGGCTGTGGCGATGCAGACGTCCAAGCTCGCGCGGCGCGTATACAGGCTTGTACGTCAGGTCACATCATCTTCTTTACTCAATCACTTGAATTTGACTTTTAGCCGTTGTAACGATCATGAGCGTACTGAGCGCAATCACGACTGGGTTTTGGAGTCGTGCTGGTGATGCTCGCGGTCGGAAACCTATCTTATGCGTCTTCATTATTGGGGCGGTCCTTATGTTCGTCTTCAACTTTCTTTTTTTTGAAACAGAATAGCACTTATGTCTAAATAGGGAGGCGGTCTTCGTTCTAGTCATGAGACCCCAGTCTTTCTTTGGAAAATATGCTGAGCATTTAATTCTCGTTGGTCCTATACTCGAAGGATTCGTCGGTGGACTGTCGACCTTCAATGGGGTTGTTCATGCGTAAGAACGCTGCTCACCACCGTCTAGATGAGCTCTGATAAGTCGCGTACAGATATGTTTCCGACTGCACGAGACATGGCTCTCGGTAGGCATATTTTTCTCTTTCTCGAAATCATCAATTGACAAACACCCAGTTCGAAGATTTTCTCCACAATACAAGGGATCGTTTTTGTCGGCTTGGCAATCGGACCATGGGTAGGATTTTTCGCTACTTGCCCGACCAGATCTTCACGGTAAAAACCCTTTTTTTAAGGTCGGTGGTCTCTTCCTTCCGTCCACAGGTTACAGCGATGGGTTTTTCTTTGTCAGCATAAGCCTTATGCTCGGGACGCTGCTATACGTCCTCTTGATATGCCCAGAGTCTTTGCAACACCGTCCGGAGGATAATACATACATTCAGGACGAACTGCAATTCAAGACCTCTCCAGTTTTGGTTGCTCGTCGCATGTTCACGAAGTTTATTTCCGCATTGCTATCCCCCATTGCAATGTTTGCTCCAAGAACCGTTCCAGGCCAAGGACCTCGGTTAAACTATAATATGATGTTCTTGGGTTTGGGCCTTTTCATCTATCTTGTCTCTACTGTAAGCCTTTTTAACGACTTTGAGTGGGTTAGATATTGACCCCCGTTTTAAGGGCGTTTACTCCGCCAAGTACCTCTACGCCCAGCACGTATATACTTGGACAACTGCCCAGGTGTGTTTCCTAGTCCTGCTCTTCGCTTTGGGAAAGCTAAACCTACGGATGATAGCTGGGATATTACATGTCAGTCTTGTGGATATCTCGAGCATTCAATCTACTCGTCTTCCTTCCAAGTACGTCCATAAACAAAGTCTTCCAACCCTCATCTCTCAACGCGAAGAGTAGTCGTCATTTCCTACCTCAAGCCCAAACGCACGAGTGCTCCAGGGACCAATCCCAACTCGCGCGACATTGGCGCAGAATTGAAGTTTGACCGATACCTAGCTCAAGCGTCGCTAGGATTAGACGGATTTGCAGATTCACTCGTCGCCATAACGTCAAACAAGTCCCAAGCAACTTTCATTGGGCTTTCTACCCTGTCCTCGTTCACATCTGGGGGGAATCCAGCACTTCATTCTTTGGGTGCGGTTTGTATTCATGCTTGTGGATACGGATCCGAGGTGGGAGCCCTTTTTGGAGCCATCGCAGTCTTATCCGCTATTGCACACATAATTTCGGTGAGTCAACATTGAATTATTCTAATCTACTAGGCAACTCATGTCGTCTAGCCATACATCTACGCCCTCACATACAGCTCTACAGTAGCAAACTTCCCGCAAGCCATCTTCGTCCTCGCCGCGTGTCTGCTCTTCTCCGCCGTTGCCTTGCTGAACCGTGTTCAACCCATCGAAGGGGAGGTTGCGCAACACGAACGTTCAACGACAGAGGTTGTTTATAGGTCAATACCCGACGTAGAAGGAGACCTCCACGAAGAGCTGGAACCGTGATGGGTGATGGATTTTCACCGGCTTTTAGAATGTTACGACCTGTTCTTCCCCCCATCATTGCCCAGTATCATAACTGTTCGCTGTAAATCGTCGTGTCTTCAAATGCATTGTATTCTTATCATCTCCTGTTCGACGTTTGCCAGCGAGACTTTAACTTCTGACCATGATCCAACCTGCAGAACGGCTGGTATGTTGTGACTGGGACGACTCTCAGCATCCTGTCCTTGTTTAGCAGTTATTCACCGAAAGAATATATTCAGCCCTTGTCCCAAGTGTCTAAAAAGTACAGGCGTATACGCGTAACGCGACGCTACGCTGTGGTGAATTACTTCAGATGCGTATTTATGAGGGGAGATAGAGGGCCGGAATGTTTGACAAACATAATGCATCTTGGTCCACGCAATACACCTGCGAGGTATTACCTTCGTATGATTCCACTGATCCGCGTCGAAATGTCGGATACGCGATCCCCATTCGATTCGAAGTATTCTAGCTTCCTGCCCCCCAGCCCACTCCAAAATCTCGGAGTGCCAATGTGTCAATGACGTCAGCGCATTTTCTTGCCAGAGAAGCGTCGAAGTGATGTTCATTTATCCGATATTTGAGGTCTTTGAGAGGCCATCAAGGCAGCTGCGTATGGATTTCCTGCGTAATACGGTCCTTTAAGTTAGCTGAGCAAAGCGGCGTGAGTTAGAATAACGTACGAGATCTCCAACTCGAGAGGGGCGATGAGGGACCAGCACTGGACGAAGCGTTCAATGTAGAGGTGTTCTCCGCCGAAGAGAAGGAGGCCCCACTGTCGCTGGAAGGTGAAGGTAGCGGCATGTCAGGGAGCGTCTTATCGTTGTTGTGAAAAGAAGTCGGAGCCGATGAAGCAGCGAAGTTGCGGGGTGTGGCGGCTGGAGGCGGTGTGGTAGGCGGAGCATCGGAGGCGGGTAGTGTGGGAACGGGATCGGCGGTGACCGTATCGTAGCTGGGTGGCCGGCTGGCAGCTTCCTGAGCAGCCACACTTTCAAACGTGGCTCTCCTGTAGTGGTATAGCTCATTACGGCTGTGGTCCAGCTTTCGCGACGCTGATGTTATCTTTGTGCCCGCTACTTTAGCTCGATCGACTGCTGCGTTGGCTTCTGTCTTAATCTAGAGTAACACCCTAGGTAAGGTGGAGGATTGGAAGTCGAGAACAATCACGAACCCTGTTGTTTGCCAGCAAGACTTGGGCTGCTGAAGTCTTGATCCTGTCTATGGACCTGATGAGATAAGACCAAAAGAACGATGGGAAGAAGACGTACTGAAAACTTGCATATCCGAGTAATAGTTATCAAAAAAGAAATCGGTCATCATCCTGCTTTGCCCGTGAATGAAAATTTAGATTTAAAAGAGGAGATGCATACTGAGCAGCGGATACGTTGACACGCCCGACGGGTTGAACATGCCTAGATGCTCGCCTGGCCTGTTCTACTAGCATTTCCGCTTGATCCGCATAGGCCTGAGCGCTCCTCAACGCACTACGTTCCATCATATCGCTCATGCTGAAACCGCTATGTTAATTCTAAAGATCGTAATGCAATAGCCGTACAAACTCACTTGAAAACACCTCCACCACCCCACATATCTGAAATCCTTTCTTGAGTATCATGCTAGGGATAGTCATGCAAGATAGCTCACCGTTACGAGATAGCTGTAGTGCCTGCTGCATGTTAGCTTGGCACGCATCCATAGTCCTGGCGGCTCTGGCCAAGATCTCAGCGGCCCGGCTCTCAGAATTTAGAGTCGATTGCAGCTTCTCGTATTTCTGCTGTGCCTCTATAACTGCATATTCAAGCTGGTCTTCTTCAGGGAATGCTGTCATGAATAATGAGCATTGCCCAACGTATATCATAAAGACTCCAAACGTACATTCTGAGGGACCTTCGAAAATGCGGGTATATAATGCGTCGAGCTCAGCGTGAAGACACCTCCGTTCCTCAGCCTTTCGAGACAAGTCTTCTTGCTGATGTACATTCAGTTCCTGTAATCACGAAGAAGAACGGCAATACTCACCTCAAGCTTAGCCTCGTTTATAAGCCCTTGAATTACATTATGCTTGTCGCGTTCCGACATCTCCTTCTCCAACGCTTCCACATACTCCCTTGAAAAAAACCTTGTCAACAAAAAAAAATCCCATAACCAAGTAACACTCGAACATACCGTTCCTCTTTACTCTCCTTCGCCTCATAAAGCTCCTTCCGCCCCGTCAACTTATGCGCCAGCCGTCGAGCCGTAGAATCCCTCAACGTCTCATGTTCCTTCCTCTCCTTCTTCGTCCTCTTGTTGAGCGCTAAAACCCTCTCGGCGCTCTGCACCTTCTGGTTCTCCAAATCCGCAACATACGCAGCCTGGTGCTCCAGCGCAGATGCAACGTAGTCGAGCTTCGATATGGAGGTGAGTAGCCTGCCGTGATACTCCGCGTTGGCCACGATAGCTTCTGTGGGTGTCATTTCGTTCGACATGGGTGGGGGGGAAGCGCTATAGGAGACACTTGACTGCGTATCTATATATAAAGGAGTTGCATATTATTATCATGCCATGATGCCCTGGTCCCAGTTATCGGGTATAGGCGGAGTTGTTTCCACTCGGGCGGCACTTGGGCGGCATATCGATCGAGACACCATTCCGATGTGAACTGCCTTCTTTACAACTTGAACCTATGTATGGCGCATAGCATCTTTCAATTATAATTGATGTAAGCGGCCCGAGGTATGAAAGCGTCGGGTAACTGTGGGGTAGACTCACAAGCGGTGGTTGTGACTTGCGTATCTATGCAACAAGAACTCGGAATCAGCACAAGAAGCAAAACGGGAAGTATAGAAACAACATTTCGAAGTCACATTGCAAGATTATGTATAACATCGAACAGGTATTTACAATCACATATTGTACAAGACGAACGCCTACGAGTGTAATATTCACAACCACACACCAAAAGTGTCCAACCAGCCAGCTAAAAGTACAAGGAAGAATTTTCAGATTTCGACAGCAAAAAGCAAAAGCGAACCCCAGTCCAAAGATTTCCAATTTCTTCTCCCATGCTCATTCACTCAAGCCCAAACCTCTCCTTCACCTTCGCAACATGTCTCTCCTCACAACATTCATCCAAACACTCAAACTCCTGCTGCAACTCCCAAACCTTAATAACCGTATCCAACCCCAACTTTTGCCCATCCTCCAACGTCATCGCCTGCTTCCTGATACACAGTTCCTTGTACGCGGGCACGTACCACTCTTTGATGGCGTACTTCTTCGCGAGGAGGATCCGGTCCGTTGGGCCTGTGAGTTTCTCCAGTTCTTTGATGGCACGTTGGCGGAGTTGCGTGAATACCCATTTGGTGGAGAGAGTGAGGACTGAGGTCCATTCTGCGGTCGTCTTGAGGTCAGGTTCGCTGAGGTTACTAATGAAAAGAAATCACTCAGTAAGAGCAGCAAGTCCATAGATAGAAACAACTTACAGAGGGTAAAACACCGAAAGCAAGCGCTCGAAATCTGTCCTAGTGACATCCTGGAGGAAAATTGGATCCACGGTCGCAGCACCAGAATAGGGCGGGTACGATTGCAGGAGCGTCTGGAAGAAACTCGAGTGCTGGTCAAAGAAGTACCGATGGACTTTGTAAGTCACATCTTCAACCTAAAAACAAGTTGAGAAGAGTCAGAATTCTGTACTTACGTATCAAAAGATAGAGCAATACTTGCCTTGAACAAAACAGTTCCATCGGGGAACGTGAACCTTGGGTGGTAGTTCAGTACGGGTCTTGGAGGGAGCTCCCTGCGCCTGGGAGTGGAACCGGGCCGGGTGTGCTGCCAGGGAGTGGCATTGACCGACTGCTGCCCGTAAGGAACAGGAGGCTGCTGCCAGGAAGTAGGGTTGATCGGGACCAAGATAGGTGGAGGATGCTGGCTGAGGGTGGAACCATTATTGGCCGCCATCTGCTGTCGCCTGAGACAAGCAGCAGCATAGACCTCCATGGGAGTACCCTGTGGCTGTTGTTGCTGCCACGGCCCATTGATAGACTGCTGCCAAGGCGTATTGACTGACTGCGATTGCCATGGAGCAGAAGAAGTCGTTGGTTGATTCCAAGACTGCCACGATGCAGAACTCGGTTGCTGCTGCCACGGAGCAGGAGCCAATGGCTGCCAAGGCGTATGTGCCCCAGGTGTCTGCAACAACCACGGTGTAGCAGAGGTGCTTGACCAAGGCGTAGATGCGTTGACTGTCGACTGCTGCTGCTGTGGCTGACCCCAAGCCGTAGAGGCAGGCTGCTGCTGACCCCAAGCCGTAGTAGAGGCAGGCTGCTGTTGACCCCAAGTCGTAGTAGAGGCAGGCTGCTGCTGACCCCAAGCCGTAGTAGTAGAACCAGGCAGTTGCTGATGCATAGAACCACTACCAAGCTGCTGAGCATGCGCACCACAAACTCCCGCACCAGCACCACCAACATTGATCTGATTCCCAGTCGGCAGCGACAAAGGAGGAACCAAACGAAGCTGCGACGCAGCTGCCGACGGGGGCCACGATAAACTGGGCAAGTACCAGCTTGGAGTCGACATCACTGGAGCAGGGATGGGGCCTAGGGACGGGGTATGGTAATAACCTGGTCTGTTGGTAGGAGTCGTGTCTGATGGATGCCTAGCGTTGTTGTTGGTGGAAGTGGGATTCGCCCTTGGCGTAACTTGAGCGAACGAATACGACCCAGGTGTATTGGTATTGACACCACCATGACCCATGTGTTCCCACATCGACGACGTTGGGGGCGGTACACCCCGCTGTGCTGCCACACTAGGTGGAGCAAGAGGAGGAGGCGAAGGCACCGGAGGTGTATCCCAAAACGGGGGCTCGGAAGTCGAATTACTGCCATAACTATGAGGTTGAGCGTTATCTTGTGCAGCAGAACCTCCAGGCGGGAACGCCTCGGGGGAATGATAATACTGGTTCGGTGCGAACCGGGCCCTCTTTGGGAAGGTTGGAGTCGGATTGGGGCTGGGGGTACTCACGGACCTAGGTAGATGTGGCCTACGAGGGGTATCATCTGTCCGAGTGGGAGATGCGTCCGTGACTGTGCGATCCGCACGAGAGGAGGGAGCACCCGTACGAGGGGCAGGAATTGTTCGAGCCGATGAAGCGCCCGTAGGAGGCGGAATACGGATGGGGATAGGAGGCGCAGCAAAGGTAGGCGACCAACTCGGGCTGGGAGTCGCAGTGCTTATAGTGCTTCCCTCAAAGAGGCCAAAGTTCGGAGGAGGCAGGTACGGCTCATGCACAGAGTATGTCCGCCCGTTGTTGAACCTTCCAGAGCTAGGAGGGGGCGAATGGGATGGTGCACGTGGGGTAGCAAAGATCCTGCCAGACGACGAGCTGCTCGCGCTCGACAGTGGACGAGCTGGCGATATTTCCCTAGACCTTGGTGCTCTACCTGCACGCCTGTGTTTGATTATCAATGAGTCAATGTACATCAATTCGAGTAAGCCTGAAATGTACCTATCGTTGGTGTTGCTTTGATATGGCGATGGCGAGGGCCGAGTGTAGCTGAGATAGGAGGTATCGCTGGGCGGACGGGGCGGCACACCGACAGGATACGGAGTGGGGCTGAACGTCCCGGTGGGCATCAAGGGAGGGGCAATATATCGGTCCATGAACCAGCTAGGTAACGCAGGTTGTCTCGCCGACGGCCGTGGTTGCTGCTGCGGGGGTGGTGTATGCGCCGGTTCTGTGAGCACAGCCGAATCCTCCATGTAGGCGGGCGGTTCGGGCGATGGTGTTGGAGGTGGAGAGGCTGATATAGAAGCAGCCTGCATCCTCTCTACCAATGAGCCAAACTCTTGTCTAGGCGGAGTAGGGACTTGAGAAGATTGGGATTGAGTAGGGGGTGTAAACAAAGAATGGGATGACGAAGATGGTTGAGACGAAAGGATCTGCTGTAAATCAAGAGGCGGTTTGGGTTCCTTTGGGCTTTCACGTTGTTGAGGTTGAGCGTCCTGCATGCGGATGCCAAGAACAGAGGCCACATCGCTGGGACTCATGTCGGAGCCCCACGAGTTCCGGACAAAGAGTGGCATAACGACTGTAGCTGGGTTGGTCGATGCTGGGGACGGCGTGCGAATGCTTTGGGAAGTTGCAGAGTCGGGTGGGAAGGAGGAGCGTGTGAGGAGTGGCACGGCGGTGCTACGATGAGGGGGAGGAGAGAGAGAACGAGCAGGGCTGGCAGGGCGAGAATGATCGTTGGGCATGAGGACGCTGGTGTCGCTGGAGTCACTATCGTCAAAGTCAGAAGTATCGTTCCAGTCGATGACTGTGGGCACTGGCGACGGTGTTAAACTGTCTGGTGGGACGTAGGAAGTATAGCTAGAACGATACATGGTTATGGGTACTGCGAAGAGAGCGCCTACAGCAGTTAGGTGGGCGTTTTGAACAGCACTCCAAGATGCTGTACAACTCCCAGGGCCTTTTAAGCGGTTCTTTCGGACCTCACGTGCACTCTTTACACCTTTTAAAATAGGTCATGAGTCAGTAGGTATACATATTAAATATTCCGAGGTAGACAAGGACTCATACAAGCCCACTTGCCGCCATTTTCACAGTGTCCCCAATAGCTCGAACAACTTCACCCCACACTTTAACAACAATCCCACCCTCTGATGTTCCACCGACCTGCAACCTCCTTCGAACCAAATCTGCATTGCTAGCGTGGCCCTTCCCACCCAACACCTGATGCCGTCGCCGATGTCGTATGCGCAACAAGAACGATATCAGAGGAAACAACACAAACAATATAATAAAAGTCGTCAATTTCGATGTGGTGAAGTAGGGCGCCAACGAGGCTTTGATCACGGCGTACGTCGTTAGACTAGGTGGCTGGACAAATGATTGAACATGGGCACGCGGAGAGGATGATGTTATCGAGCTGTGTGATGTGGATGACGAGTTCATCCTGCGCGTTTTCGTACCGTTCGGTATCCTCGGTAACTGGGAGGAACGCGGAGTAGCGGTGGTATCGGACGAGAGAGACGTGGTCGATGATGATGCTTGAGCGAGCGACGTGAGTCCATTGGTGCGAGGAACAACGGTATGTGTGGATGTCGTTGAAAGAGAAGAGGACGAGGAGGACGAAGAAGGGGAGTACGGTCGAGAAGGAGGGGCAGACGAGGATGATGATGAAGGTAACGACCTCGGTCGACGCGATTCCATAGTTTGATTAAATAATGTATTGAGATCGCTTCTCAAAAGCTAATTTGAGCTGGGTCAGAGAGAAAAAAATCAAGGATAGGGGTAACTTCGTACCTCTCGACGCTCAACATGTAATTCTCCCTCGTACTGTAGGAACTCTTTCGCATAATCCCACTGTTCCAATTTCGGCAAGATATGGAGACAATACAATTCCAAAACCTTCTCATATCCATCGCCATCTGAACAATCATTCAAGAGGTAACGAGGTTCTCTCCGCGCAAGCCAATCTTCCACCATCGCCCTTCCAACATCCGGGCAATCCACCTTCAAACTCGAACACAACAGCGTGATAAGCACTTGTGAAGGCAAATACACAGAGTTTGAAGTAGCCTGAGATGTAGGCGTGAACAACGTCACAGAACGGCTATAACTCGCTGAAATAAGAGCCTGCGGCGATTCCATGAGATTAGCACAAAGTGGTCCCGGTAAGGCCTTGTGCGAAGGAGGCGGCGAGGCGTAAACGGTAGTCTCCAGCGTGATCCGAAGAATGTCCCATTTCCGACGAAATTCAGCTAATGGGTCTGGAAGGACGCTCGGAGGAATGAGTAGGGAAAAGGCGGATTGAATGAGGGAATAAGCTAGAGAAATATCGCGATGGAGGAAGGCGCGAGCTGCACGGGTGTATAAGGAACGCAGAGTAGCTGCTGTGGTACCCGTGTTTGCCAGTGGTGGTGGTGGTGAAGACATTTCTTCCGACGACGGTGCGGCCATAGCAGCCGCTTTAATTGCTATGTGCTTGGAGACTGACCGCTTTGAGACCGTTGTCGTCGCTGTTGGCATTGAGGAAGACTGAAATTTGGCTGGTTGACGGTAAGGTGAGTCGGCAACTGCAATTTCACATGTACCGGTCCCATATAGATAGTTCCCACGGTTCTTCAGCCACCTACTTTTTGAACTGTTTCACAGTACTTCACTGCTACGCTCATGGATTTACATCTCTAGCGTCAGAAATTGTACAGGTGCTCGCAAATGATCAAAACGGTACTCTTGCTCTCTGGAATGCTCTCTTACCTGGTCCACGGACGGTTTTCTGGCGAACTACAGCTACAGTTTAGGATGTGAATCTCCGTTCCCAATGTCAACGGAACGTCCAATGTTTCACAGCAGGGCGAGTCCCCGTCTACTGGAACATTGTTCAAGTCGCTACTGGCGATGCGAGCTGGAGCCGTGGTTATACTACACTAGGCCCGAAAATCTAATTTGAGTGGGAAGAGAGCAAGAGCATGGTCTTGGTTATTGTCTGGTTGCATTCTTCGCTGGTATCCACTGCAGTCAATGAAGTACCGTCCAGATAATAACCAAGATAACATATATCACGCGAATAAGATATGTAATGCAACAGGTATGTTCACCTTTCGAACTTTTCTCTTCCTTGTATTGTCTCATAAGGCCGCCAGATTAATGATGCTTGAGACTCCGTGCTTTCGGCGAAAGTCTGGCGGAAAGCCCTCCAAGAAACCTCGTCATCTACATCCTGCTCACGTTGAGGAAATTTGGGAGGCATTTGCTGAGGAACCTTGGCCGAACGCCCCAAGGAGGAAACCTCGTCGCCTGCATCCTCTTCTAACCTTACCCATTTCCGGCACTCGACGTCGTCACGTACTCGGAGGAAGCTCCGCAGGACGCCACCCCGGAACCCCTTCAATATGAACATCGGCGCGTCGTCTACGTCCTTGAGCTCCAATGACACTGTGAGGACTTCACATGATCAACCTCTCTAGAACCCTTCCATGCCGACTTTTCATGGTAACCTGCATGCCAGTGGAAGTACGAATGAAATGGACGCAAAGTTTGTCTTTCAGCCGACAACGAGACGGAATACTGCTCTACTGAGCGATCCGCCGTTGACAAGCTTGGGGAGTCAAAAGAGTGAATATTTACCATTCCTCTCACCCTGGAACCAGGAATACATCTTCACCGGCGCGGGCTTCGATGTCGCAATCAGGCGTCAGAATGAGGGTCGTTTTCGTACTCCCAAAAGGGAGGTCAACATTGTCCCAGGAACTGAAGATGTGAAGATCGTTACTTTCAAGGACGACGGACATGAACTGGCATCTCGGACCGTACTCAAATCCGAAGTGGCCGGACACCCTCGATTTACACGTGAAGGCGCCGGATCATTCAGCATCATGAAACGAGGGAGTCGACGGGAAAAACTTACCCATCCCTCATGATATCTTACGAGAAATGCCCGATAAGCAGGGAGGATACATAATAATGAGAGGTAAGGGCTTGCACGATCTTTATGGTACTTTCATAGGTCAGAGAGGCGATCCGAGTCTTCACGCCGTTAGGTATGTGCCCCTTTACATGGTCAATGGAATTCTGTTTACTAACAAGGGAAATGTTTAGCTGAAAAGCGAAGCTCAGCAAACCCGAACCCTTCAAGGGAACTCTCTAGAGCTTCAAATGCCCATTATCCATCATATGCATCGTATATTAGCAGAGTAGCGTTGGTCTACATTGGTACTAATCTCCGAGCCGCCAATTGTGAGACTCCATTCGACACGCAATGCCATGCTGGTTTAATTAAATAGGCGCTAGCGTCTCGAATTCTCGTGGTCAACTAAATTTAACCCAGGTTGAGAATTCGGAGCATCGGCACATGTTGCGAAATTTGTAGTTGGTATGTATACACCGACGAGGTACCAGAGAGCTATGATGGACCCCCAGCCTACTGGCACACGTTGCGCATTTTACTCCTTATACCCCGACAACATCATGAATGTGGTATGAGTCAAGTATGATCATGAGTAAAAGTTACTGTGTACATACCACAGAATATACATCTTTCGGTATATTTTAATTCGGATGGATGCTTCCAACGCTGAAGTTGACTGAGACCGAGTTTGAGCCGGCGAGAGCAAGACAAGAGAGGTGGAGAAGCTGAGACGTGTTGTGCAATGTTCAATTCAAAACCAGCAGGGGAAGGTAACAATGAACATAATCTCGATTTTCACCGTCACACCACTACTTTTTTTCCAGCATACGGTGTTTTGAAACCTCGGAGCCTCGGCTTTTCAGAATACGGCTGGCGTTTGGACCCAAAGCGATGCAAGTTATGGCTTCAACGCAACACGCTGTATCGTGCTGTAGAACACTGCTTGACGCGACTACTCTTTCTGGGTGAACTGAAGGCGCTTAAACTGCCTCATGGCGCTGCAACTTGAAATCTATAAAGGA
The DNA here is from genome assembly GCA_018417955.1 of Laccaria trichodermophora. Lineage (NCBI taxonomy): Eukaryota > Fungi > Basidiomycota > Agaricomycetes > Agaricales > Hydnangiaceae > Laccaria > Laccaria trichodermophora. The sequence goes on from JACTVC010000019.1 coordinate 345,005, forward strand.
GCTTGTGGGCGCAGTAAGATGTTGACTATCTAGCACCTCGAATTACCTTCCAAACAGAATGGAACCTCACACTGTACTTGGAGTGTCTGCCAACGCTTCAGTGAAAGATATTAATGACGCGTTCAAAGCTTTGGTAAGTCTCTCCCTCGCTTTCCATCACTCCGTCGGCTTAATGTTGAGTGTTAATCCAGGCAATGAAATGGCACCCTGACAGAAACCCAGGAAACGTGGAAGAAGCCACAGAGATGATGAAGGAGGTGCGCTTTCTTATTTTTTTTGCCGTCACCTCAGCGGCTCAACTCTTCCAACTGTGATAGATCAACATCGCTAAAAAGGCCATGCTCCGTCGGGCCGAACGCGCGAAAACGAGAGCTAGTGCAGAAGAAAGCTCATCATCTCCCGCGCACCAAAATCCTTCCTCTGGCTCTGAATGCTCGGCAAGCTCATCCCACCATGCTTCGAGCGTGCATACTTCTGAATCGAGCACGCCATCTTGCGAGGGTTCAGAACAGAATTCGCGGAAACCTCCGCCCCCCACGCGGAAGCAATCAAGAGACTCAGACCACCGTCCACAAAGCACCTTTAGCAGTTTTCTTCCCAAGCCATTTCGCCGCCGTGCCTTGTCGACCATTAATCCCCCACCATCGCCCGATCTCAATGTGACAAATGCGTACGACAACTGTTTTTTGATGGGGCGGATTTCGAAGGAATGGGTCCACCCCATAAAACTTTCACTCGAGGATCTATTACATGGCAAGCGGTTCAACGTGCGCTTGGAGCGCTACCAGCTCAGCGGAACGAGGCGACCTGTCGTCTTTGCCATCAACGTTCCGCCTGGATGTGAAGCTGGGACAAGGATGGTATTCAAGGAAGCTGGTCACGAAAACAAGGATGGTCAAAAACAAGACATTGTGTTTGTCATTGAAGAAGCGAACCATAAGGAATTTACTCGCACTGGGAATAATCTCAGCATAAATGTGGAAGTTCCCTGGGACGACAAGTTGACCCAAGGGAAACAGCGGATGCCGCTTGAGGGCCTGGGTGGGGAAGGTCTGGCGTTCACGATTGATCACTGTTCCAACAATGCCATGAAAGGGACTGCTGTTGTACCTGCAGCTGGTATGCCCGACCCATCTGGCCGGAGGGGTAATCTTCTTGTTCAGTAAGTTCTCTTCTTCCTGCTCGAAGCTGTCGCTTATTCGGTAACGCAGCTGGGAGATAAGCAAAACAGGATCTCAGTGGCTGAGGAAGGTTTTTAGGGGATGAATGCCTGAACGCCTGGAGATCGTGGACGCTTATATTATTTCATATGTACAACGCAGTAATATTTAAGTAATAGAGAAGACATTCAAACCCAAATACAAATCGATTAATGCTGAAGAAGCTACTTTAACTAAGGACTCTTGCAAGGCGCGTAATTTTCACCAAATTTTCACTCTTTCTGTCGCTTTCATGCGATTCCTAATTTGATGCCAAGTTTGATGCTGATTGCTTAATGAAAATACCTCGACCTCCTCTTGAAAGTATGCCTCTTCGAGCTCGTTCGATTGTTTGAGTGCAATCGCTAGATCTAGAGCGGCGAGTTGCGAGGGCAGGTCCCCTTTTATTGTATTGCTGCAGCGTGATCGTGGGACATTACATAATTAAGCCACTATAAAACTTCACAGGGGCATACACTCTCCTCAGTCATTCTTCCACCGGCTGAGGTGAGTATCGTGCCCGTCGTTCTCATACTTTCAGTACCGTGACTCACTCTGACACTACCTATAGGGATACTCTAGGTACAGTACTAATAGTATATAGTCGTTCATCCATCGCCTGAGGGATACTCTAGTCTATTTCCAACAGGTTATGGGCCTTTTTCAAGTTGGTTTCTAGGTACCGCTGCATTTACGAGCACTTCCATTCTTTGATTCAAGATGACACTGGGCGATTCTATTTCTGGCGACCTTGCATCAATGCCTACTTCGCCACAAATAACTTGTTTATCACTGCTTCCTCGCACTCCCATTCCGAGCGATATCTCTCACCCTTCGGTCTCGATTCAGAACGTGAAGGATACAAGTTGGGGGGACGTTCCCCTCCTCGACAAGACTTTGAATAATTATGCGGCGTGGAGCCGACACGTCATCTGCATTCTACGGCTCTCGTCTGGTCTCGATCTCTATCTTGATGGCTCGTTACCCGCTCCTGACCCTCATCTTGAACCTCGCGCTAATCGCTCTTGGAAAATAAACGACTCGGCAGTCCAGGCTTTTCTTTTCATGAAATCTGCTCCCTCTGAGCATCCCTTCATTGAAAGCTGTGATTCCGCTGAAGATATTTGGTCTACCTTGCGAAAGCGCCATGGACCCATGTCACAGGTCGCCCTTATTCAGGAAGCGCTTGCCGTCCGATATTCATCTTCTACCCCCTTCGCCGACACTACCCTTACTTTGCGCAGTCTCAACCGTCGCATCTGGGATATGGGCGCGCTCACTCCTGAAGGCTTTCTCCGTATCCTGATTGTTCTTGCTCTTTCTGCCGACGAGTCTTTTTCCGCTGTCCGCGATGCCATCGTTTCTGGTCTGTCTACTTCTAAAGACGACCGCGCAACACTTATTCGGTAATGCAGCTGGATAATCATCAAAGTAGGGTTGGGAACTAGTAAACCTGGGTCTCGGTGGTTGGAGAACTTTTGAACAAAGGGTAATGGATTTAATTCATTATCATGTACAACGCAGTGTTTGTAAGAGAATTGGTAGAACAGGATCAAAGCCCAAAAACAACATCTATCGCGCGACCTATCATGCCAAAAATACCACCATGACGGGGTTGCTGGCGCAAGCGATCAAGTTGGCGCGTAATGTCTGCTCTTTCTGCCGCAGAAGCCGAAGCAGCTTCCTGCAAGCGACTCTCCAGGGTCCTGATTTGACGCTGATGCTCAGCGGAGACCCTTTCGGCCTCTCGACGTGCTGAGTCCATCAGCTCCTCCATGCTTCTTTCGAGCTTGGCCTTCTCTTCATTGTAAGCGGACGCCAACTTTTGGGAATCAGCTTGGACCCTGTTCATTTCGGCCTGCAGTTTCCTCGTCTCTACCTCGAGCTCTCGCTTGGTTTCTATGTCCTTCGTCCTGATGGCTTCTGTAGCCAGCAGTTAGAAGTTATCGCGTTTAAAGATATTCGAAAACAAACCCCTCATTTCCTCTTGTAAAACTATCATCTCCAGGCGATGATTTTCAGCCTGCTGCAATAGATCTCTATTCAGTTCTGTTCCCGCAGCGGTCTGTGAAATGTCTTTCTTCTCGTCGACAAGTTCCCGCTGGATCCTAAGAGATCGAGGCTGATTTCCAATAATGCGTCTCAGAATCTCCTGCGCTGACTCAAGGGTGTTATCGTGCCGGAGAAGTCGAGCACCCTTCTCCATCACGGGCTTGAAGAATATGTCCTCACGAGCAAGTTCTGCTTCTCGTGCTTCGCCTACCTCCTTGCTTACTTCACCCCACATACTCGTCACCAAGACAACGTTCTTTAGGGTGCTGTCGCCGCAAAGTTGTCGAAACATTTTGAAGTTGCGTGTCGAGATCCCTCCCATCCTGAAGTCGGAGATGCGGTGAAGGTAGATGACTCCTGCCAATTTTTTGCCATTCTCGTATCTGTGGAAAAGTGAGAAAATCATCCCAAAGAAAGGGTGGGCGGGATGCGTACGCGGTCGCAAGGAATGCAGCTATCATTCTAAGGATATCTGTATCACTCTTCGTCGTATCATCGAATCCAGGTGTGTCGATAAGCGTGACTGAAAACCCATCCAACTCAAACGGCTGTGCGACCTGTACCACGCTTGTGCAAGACTGAAGTCCTCTCCCAATGCGAAGAGTGCTTCCGCTGACTTTATTAATGAACTGAGGAAGTAAGGTAAAACCCTGAAAACGTCAACTCAGAACAATCAAGTCCACAAACGGTTGTCTTGCCGCTTCCCGTCGCTCCCATTACCCTAAAAAAATCAGCCAAAATGAGCTGGATTTAAGTTCGTCACAAAGAAGGTGGATGTCAAACTTACGCAATGGCCACGTCCGAAGGGTCGACAATGCGAGTCTGAACAGAGGAAAGGATCAACAGAAGGTCAAACCAAATTGAAATCAAAGGGCTCACCATACTGGTACCGCTTGAGGACGATCTCCAAGAACTGGGTCGATGAGCGTCAAGCAAGAATCTGCAAGATCAGTAACAATAGTTCACGAAACCAGTACACGCACGAAATGCCGTGGTCCATTCCGGGCTGAAGGTCTCGAGCAAGGATTACAGTAGGAGCGGGGCGGGAAGGAGTGGTAGTATCAACGTATCTCATTCGAATGAAAGACGACGTAGCTTTTGTCAGGACCTTGCATGCTTTAACATTGCTTTGGTGCGCTAAAACGCGGAGTTTTGCTAATATTAGAAGCACCCCCTCGTGTATTGTGCATGGCTAGTTGGCTGGAGGCATGTGGAGGATGGCAGGACAACGTTTCTGGGGCAAAGCTTAGCTTGACTGCGGAAGGCACGGCCAGAATACAAGAACGAAGGATGTCATTAAAGGGTGGCCAATACAAACAAAGAGATACAGGCTGTAAAAGGCCGCGACTGGCACTGGCCAAAGTCGAAGCGGTGGAACAGAGTACAAGGAACGTGATAAGTCCCTGGGCATCTGGAAGAAGAAACGAATGTCAATGACCTTTTAATTGAAAGAGGAAAGCAGTGAAGTCACCTCTCCAACTCTGTCGAGATTTGCCTTGATGGTATCAACGTGATGGCGCGTACGCCTGAATGTCCGAAACGAAGATGAATATGAATACAGATGTGGTCAATGATTGCGTTGTTATACAGTGGGAGCTTGAGGTCGTCGTGAGGCTGGTCGTGGATAGTGATATGACTCAAAACGAAGTCGTTGCGCAGGGTACAGAGAGTGAGGTTGCTGTTGCTGGATGGTGTGGCTCAGAAATTATTATGCTGCCGGGGAGGCTGTGGCAGAGGTCGTGGTCGTTGGTCGGGCTGGAATTTGCATGGTGGAACAGGAAGACGTCGGATAGATGGTTGTTGGACTTGACAAGTAGGCACTGGCGATTTATGGCGTACGCGGAGCGCATCTTTGCGTTCAAGAGCCATATACTGTTCACGAGGACTGGTGTACCCTCTCTTGGCGTCTTTAGAGGGTCGCTCAGCTGTACGAGCCACAGCCCGCTCGCGGGCCTCCTCCTCAACCTGGCGTTTCGTCTCCCAGTAGCGTTTTACCTGGACATCGCGTTCCGCCTGACGAAGAACGTCCACCTGGGAGCGGTCATCATTCCCGTATGATTTGAGAGCTGATTTGGCCATCGCGGTGGTCACGATGTACGTGCCCTCACAGTAGAATCCTCGTTCTTTAGACCCACAATGATAGAATCCCTCCACCGCCTGAGGTTTGTTGGGATAGTAACAGGTGGGTACACTGCATTTGTTGTGGAGCCAGGAAGGCCAGTCTGATGGGAAGCGCGTAGTCTCGTAAGCCTTCTTGGCCTTCTTGCTCTTTGAGAATATGGAGACTGTAGTAGGGGATAATCAGAAGGAGGACGATGGTAAGACGGCGGTGAACTTACAAAACATGATCGTTTGTTGTCGTGGTAAGGAATGTAGAAAGTCAAATCGTCAAGATTCGACGAAGAGAAGACGTAACCTGAAAGAAGGAATGTGGTCGTAAACGTTAAGGAAAGATGAGACGCTATTCATGTCGATCTGGCTTTTATATACCAGGAGACATTGTGGCCTTGAGGACAGCTGTCAAAAGGAGTCAAAGGGTGGGCACAATAGGGTACTCTGTCCAGGGTCAAAGCACATAAAGAAATTGAGGCGCTGTGTCGTCATTGGCTACGTCCACCAAAGGCCTCAGCTAAGAAAGGAAACATGAGGCTTCACCGCTATACATTTGAGTGGCAACGAGGCCGCGCCTTTGTCCACCAGGGGCCAGAGTATCATATGCGAGGTTGGTTGAGTCAAAACGATATTGAAAAGTCGTTGACAATGAGATCATCCACGGAGGTAAGCAACAAGTCCGCCGTTACTATAGCAAGTGGGAGCCAGGCTTCATGGCTACGGTCATGTCAGAAATAGAGTCAGGACAACCAACTTGGTATTGAGCTCTTTCCCAGAGGCAAGATCAATGTCAATGCACTAGATGCGCAGAATGACCCATGGGTTGACAATTGCCGAGTCATCTTGCCGCCCAGAAAGACAAAAGCAACGTGTAAATTTATCGGCAGCCGAGATGAAGGAATGGAGAACTTGAAAGAAAGATGAACGTGGGAAGACAAACATTTTATTTGGCTTCGAGGGGGGAAACAAATACAGAACCTGCAAGGATGAACGAAATGATGTCTGCTACTGGCAAAAGGGCAGTCGCAGACCTTCTGGACGACGATGGTGACGCACACGATTCACTGCTGCACTCTCAGGCGGCAGGCGGCCATAGGCAACCAAAGAAACAGCGGATTTCAACACTGTCTTCAGAGCCATCCTTGTCCACCCTCTCATATCCCTCGACGTCGACCCCTATCTTAAAGCAAACCCCCTTCCAGCAGCCAAGCCAGCTGATATCGTTTTCATATACACCTGAGCATGTGCTGGAGTTCACCGACTCGGCCCTTCGTTACTTTGTCGATCCCCCCGTCGGTGCTAAATTAGACTATGGCTATGAGCGCTGGGTTAGGAAACCGGACGAGAGGGGGAGGTTAGATGGCCTTTTGAAAGCTATATCGCACATTAGAAAGGACCCCATGCGTGCGCCCAATTTGCCGGAGATTGGACTTGTTTCTTGGAGAGGTGTCATGACGAAGTATGTGTTTTCTCTCAGGTTATCACGGCAAATTTAGGCTAATGGTTGCTTTTGATTGAGTGAGAATTTTAGCCGCGCCATATGAAGAGAGGGAAGGATGGGATTTGAATGTCATGTTTGTGAATGGAACATTATACCTTGAAGAACATCTCACCGAGGCGCGCTTGAAGGATAAGTAAGTCTTGCTGCCTGATCGAGTTGACCTGGTCCTCACTGTCGTTATTGTAGGAACGACATGGAGCCAAGACAAAGGCGCCAGTCATACTTTGGATATGCCTTTGAATCGTATTGTACTTCTGAAACTCCAACACGACAAAACGGGTCCCCGTCCTCAGGAGCGCCCTTCGGATGGGGCGGTGATGTTAATACGAATGTGCAATGGTGCAGCGTCGTCCGGACAAAGCTCGGCGATACGCGCATGGTCATCGGAGGTGAAGTTGATTGTATCCGCGGTAAGCCCTCCGTTCTTATCATGGCGCTCCGACCTAATTTTGCCGGCACTTCTAGGAAGGTACACGGGAAAAACAGACTCATTTGTGGAATTGAAGACCTCGCTTGTGATTCGTGGACCTCACGATGAAGGGAGGTTTGAAAAGTAAGGAATTCTTTCAACCCGGGAGTACACTAATCACTCACGGATTTAACAACAGGAAACTCCTGAAGTTCTATCTTCAGTCATTCCTTCTTGGCGTGCCTGTGAGTTCACTTGTCACGTTTTTCGCGTGTTGCTGACGTTCTGATGATACCAAATAGGAAATCTTGGTCGGATTTCGGACTCCAGCTGGCGTCGTGACCACCACGCAGACTTTCAAGACCATTCATTTACCACGTCTTGTACGCGGCAAACCGGATGCTTGGGACCCGCTGATTTGCCTGGACTGGGGCCATCGGTTCATAACCTTCTTGAGAAAGGTGGTCCAGGCCGGCAATGACGTATCTTCTTCATCGGTATGGCGAGTCAGATTCATTCCAAGCTCCGGCGTGAGTGTGCAATTACTTTCGGGGCAATCGGATATAGATGAAGTGGTCAATGGAGAGGAGAGGGTGGGTTTCTTACCCAGATGGTATTGGGAAGAACTTGCGGCGCATCAGCAAACGCCCGTCAAGGCCACTGCTGGGACTCTCACTGACTGGCAGTTATGACAGTTGTCGATATGTCATGTGCAACGTCGCGTATGATGATTCGGTATTTATGTAACAGAGCTACGGATTTGTACGCCATGTCCTGCAGGAACCCATTTGGATTCCGCATTGAGGTCATCCTTCGAGTCACTTGATCATGATCTTGATTTGCCACACTGGGTCCGTGCTTTTAGGAAACAAAATCGGCAATGGTGAAAATCCGTTTGAGAGAGAAATGGGTGGACAACGGATGAGACTATGGACAAGAAAACAGTACAAGCAATAGGACAAGAAAATAAATAATTGGGGGACAGTGAAATTATTTCGGTAGAAGCTTAAAGCCGAAACCCGGGAGATGCCGATACGCGTCGTCGCGTTTGGCACCCTGGACAGCTTCCAAGCGCCTCTCTCTTCTAAGCAGTCTTCACCCGTCTCCAACGCGCTCCCCCGTCCACAAGCCCTCTCTCAACGCCGTCCTTCGTGACGAGCAGCCCACAACCCTTATCAATCCCAGGGTGTCCAACCACGCGTCCATGGCGACTCCGTCGTCTTCCGCCACGTCGCCATCCCCACCTATGGCGTATCTTGCTCCAACTTCTGGCCCCATGCAACCCCCCTCCTTGAACTCTGGGGACCCTCAGGAGAGAGAACAGAGAAAGAAAGCAGTCCAGAAGTTCTTAGCAAGGGCAGAAATTTCAATGGTAAGTTTTCCTCGCATACAGACGCGTCGTTATCCAGGGCACTGCACGACGTGATGCTGTTGGTCCCACACACCACACGGTTTCAGGACGAGCCTATGTTATACAGCAGCACCCAGATGACCACCCCTTTCGCCCCAACCACGTCTGAAACCCATAACCCTCTTACTAATAATCCCCACAGGTAACTCGCGCCCTAAGAGCACGCCTCTCTTACGCCTCCTACAAGGCTACACATAACATCCCTCACGTTCCTTTGCGTGATCTGGAGGCTCAGACCCAGAGCCAAAGTCAATCCGCTTCATTTTCCCGCACCATCGCCGCCAAACGTAAGGCCGCCGGAACCACGAACTCCTACAGTAATCCAGCCACACAAGGTTCCAGTAGCGCCGGCGCCAGTAACCCAACCCGGAGAGGGGGATCGGGGACCATGGCTCCCCCGTCAATATCTACGCCACGGTCACACTACCCGTCCTATATGAATGCACCATCCAGCTCCGCGGGCTACGCCGCAGCAGAGGTGGCTTCCGGTTCCAAAAACACGAACTATACTCCGACCCTGTATACTTCCATCTTAGCTCCCCCACCGTCTAAGCAGGCGCGGACTATCCATAACGTTCATGATCCACCCGTTCCTGCACCAACGCGTCCTGCTCCTTCACCACGCCCACGCGCTCCCAAGGCATCGTCAAGGACAGACCCTCGTGGTGGGCATGGGAAAGGACGTCAGTCGGACAAGGCCACGAAGGCTGCCAGCTCTCCCGACAGACGTAAAGCAAAACGCGCTTCTGCAGGCAAGGGTAAGCAAAAGCAACATGCAGGGGAGGATGTAGACGTCGATGGGGACGTGGATATGAAGGCAGCTGCCACATTGACCTCACTTCTCCTGCATCATCGACCCTCAATCACGGGGAGTGCATCATCTCCAAGGTCTAGCATTGATGGGTCGGAAGCATCGACGTTCTCGTATTCTCATTTTGTTCAAAGTTCTGCCAGAACTACAACCGCTTCGCAACCGCCTCCTCCTACTTCCTCTGGATCTTCTGCTTCTGTTGGCACAGAACCATCCTTCCGCCAGCAAACCCCTCCTCCCCCGCCTTCGAGTGCTCCTCACGCGACTACTCCACGTCCTGCTCCCACCGACAACGAGGCGGCGGATCTAATGTTGTTTCTAGCGACGTCCCCCTCGCCCGCGAGGCCCTCCAACAAGGACTCCAAGGACCTCGCAGCCTACAGGGCCTTAAGTGGGGGCACAGGGCCGCTTCGTTCAAAAGGCAGGGTCCTCTTCCCTTCAGCAGCTGGAGACGCACCTCCAGATAATTCTGCTGCCGCTGGTAGCTCTTCTCCGAAGCCAGCGTCGACACTGCTGAGAGGAGGTGAAGGTGGTAGCTTCACATCCAGCATCTCTAGCATTGGCGGCGAAATGGCTGGAAGAACAAGAAGTCCTGAAGCTCAACTACCGCGTGTTTCTTCGTCCTTTGTATCCCCTTCTCCCGCGCAGCTTCTGCCTCCACCCCCTTTCCCCTTGCCACTGGCTTCGGCAAGCCCGGTTCCACGGAAGGACCGTGTCCCAAGTCCCAAGCCCAATTTTGGACAAGGGACTTTAGATTTTAATTTCAACGAGTTTATCAACGCTTCTCCTTCCCCATCCCGAGGGCTCGTCGCTCAGGGAAACAAGTCCAACCTTGGTCTCCGGGCCGATGTTGGTAGAAAGCTCTTTGAAGAAGAGCAAATGCGTCATCATTTGAATATTGCACAAAACCCTGGGACGAGACAGGATGAGCGGGCCCTTGGTGCAGGTATTGACTTGGTTCAAAGTTGACGCTAATACGAATACGAATATGGACACGCTGGCGATGCAAGTAGGACTGATGAACATAGATCGAGCGGGAAGCAATTTCTCCCATTTCCCTTCTTTCCTTAGTCTCCCCTTTCTCCGCCTCATTTCTGTTGTACTAATCAACCGGATCCGTCACACGTTGTACCACCAGCCAAAACCCAACGCATTATCGCCCCCCAACCCAATATCTATTCTGTAACTCGACCCCGAAGCTCTATGTCTCTGAGCATGATGACTTCCGTTCTACGCACTCTCATACGACCCACACACAATTATGTATTCGGTTCGATTGTCGTTAACCTCCTACGACCCGATGACGAGGAATTTATCAGCGCTATATATATGTCAGAGTTCAGAAGTGATCTCCGAGGATGGACGGTGGACAGTCTTCTCCCCTTGCTTGTCTCCTTCCATTATTTTCTTGCCGCTTTTCCTCTTCCTAACGACTTGTCATTGATTTATCGAAATTTGTCTTCTTTCTCACAACCAGGTTGGCGCCCCTTATACGAAACACCGTTACGCCAAGTGAGGCAGCATTCTTTAGGCTTTCTTATCTATCTTTTTTAGTACTTCTAAGTCGCCATTTTCTGCTTTTGTGTGTTCCAATTGTATTGTGTACTAGTAACACTCATATATTTCATCTTTCTTCCTCAAGTGCTTGCTTGCCTTTCATAGTTTTCTGGTGACTTTGAACAATCAAAATTGGCGAAGAGTTTGACATGCGATAGCATCAGCGGAAGTTTCTCAGCAGTTGATAGAGATAAAAATAGTCCCAATGGTTTATCCAAGCCACTAAGTACTTTTGGGGTCAAAAGTTGACCTGTACCTCTTACCTTTTGCATCAGTCTTTTGTTTTTCAGAACATCGACCACGACCCCTCACCGATGCCCAAATAGGAGATCACGAGTTGATAGAGGATGGACTTTCGCCGGCTCTTAGCTGCATGCAGCTGCAGTTCTTATCTCGTCCTGCCTTCAGAACTCTCGAGACTGACAAAGGCCCGTTGGATTTGAATGGCTTTGACCCTTCCTCATGTTTTCTGCGTCTTCTTCCCAACCTTTGTATCGTTCACCTTCTTGTGAGTTCAGCCCGTTCATACACGAGGTTTTGCGTATTGATGACCCCCCGTCCAGGACGCTTATCACATTTTCGCTTCCCATCTCAAAGTCTCTGTATTTCCTCTATGCTTCCGAAGCAGGAGGTGTAAGATTCGGTATCTGGGGCTGGTGTCTTGACTCAGATCCTATTTGCATGAACCCCATGAGGTGCGAATCGCTGTTCTTTTTTTGTTATGTACTATGATTGAATCGCGGGTCGCTTATCCAACAGATTGGGGTATACATGGGAGCCCCAAATAGCTACGCCAATCACCAGCGCGCTGATCCTCTTCCCGATAGGTTTGTACTCAAGACCACATAACTGACCCACCCCAACTGACCTTCTGGCTTCTTTTGTTATCAGCCTCCGTCTGCTGCTTCCTGACCATATTAACCCTCATACCGATCTCGTCCGGCCGCCCAGTAAAGAATTCCGGAAGGGTATTCCTGGGTTTTTCTCTCTTTACTTTCTTCGTCGCCAAACTGGCGTTCATATTCACGATTGCCATGTGGGCTATTGCCAAGACCCGATTTCGGAGAGCAGGATATAAGTCGCATTTCGGTCCTTTGGTATGTTAACATTTTGTTGCGGCCATGCTTCCACTTTTGCTTGAGACGCTGATGTTTTATGTAGCCCTGGCTGTCTCTCTTCGCCATGCTTCTCCTTCTCTTGTCTAGCATCCTCGGTGCCGTCTTCCTCAAGCCTTTGAGCCCTCAAGTCGTGCAAATGAAGGACGTCAAAGGGCGTCCTTCACGGTCCCGATACAGAAACCATTCTTGAACTCATCGAGCCTTGTACGTCGTCGGGCGCGTCATAGTCGTAACAAGCAGATCTAAACGGTGGGGCGAGAAAGCGTTTTTCACTCAATCATGATAGTTACGCGGTTTTACGACATTTTACGATATCACTGCTTGCTGTTTTTGTGCTCAATCTCATCGGAATAATAAATACTGGATATTTGAATATTTGAGTCAGAAGATCGGCCATCATCAAGATTCACAAAAATGGTCAAAAGGAAACATAGGACGTAGCGCCCCAAAGAGTATGAGTAAAAGATTTGAAGCGCTCGCGCCCACCGGAGGTTATTGGTACATAAACAACATGTGCCCGGCACTCCGACCCGCTGATGACCAAGATATGACTCCGTCAAGTCAATTCTTCCCCTTCACTGCTCTCAAATTTCAACATGACTTCGTATCTTCGAAGTTGGCTCTACTCAGGCACATCAGCTGTAGCAGAAACGACCACTCCGGGGGTTCCTTTTCTAAACAGGATATCCCCACCTCCGTCCGACGACGAGGGCGAAGCCACGGAGACAGAGGAGGACAAGGCTGATGATTCCCCACCAGCGTTTCCCAGCCTCAATAGTGCCCAGAGGGTGAAAACTCAGAAAATACCGAGCATCTTGACTGATACTCAGCTGATGCCTCCACCACCATTCCCCGGACTAGCCGTGCGCACTCCAGGTGTTCCCTCTCGGGCGGCTCCGTCTGGTTCTTCTTCACTCGCGGTCCCACCTACAACGACGAAAGCGCCTGTCAAGCCTTCGAAGAAGAGGGAAAAGGTGGCCCTCGCTCCGGGTCATAGTCCTCTTGACTGGGCGGCATTGAAGTCCTCCAATCAGGACTTACGGGTGAGTTTGCTTCCTTGGGCTTATCGATATGATATCGATCATCCGACGTTCAGGGAGTGGATACACTTATGCGGATACCACCGTCCGTGCTGAAACAGCATAATAAGCGCGATGATGCCTGGTCCGCCTTTAACGGGAAGGTCTACAACATTACACCGTATCTGCCATTTCACCCTGGTGGTGAGAAAGAGCTGATGCGCGTCGCTGGAAGAGATGGGACCAAGCTTTTTGGTGAGTCGTTCGAGATCCACCCGCATTTCTTTCTTGGCTGACAGAACGAATCCAGCCACAACGCATGCTTGGGTTAACGTTGATTTTATGCTCGATCAGTGTCTCGTGGGCTTCCTGATACCCGAACCCTCATGATAACCCAACCTCCGACGATGAATCGCAGAAGCCTATTTATTCTCATATCCCGCAGCTTCAATAGATGATCCATGATACCCTGAGGTGTTGGTGTATAGATTTTACATGGAGACTCAGAACCTAGACGCGTTTGAATTTGGATTTGTAACGATATCATGATTCACGGAGCAGATGCAGCAATCTCAAAATATCATTTGAGATCATAAAATGGTACGTTCCAAGAAATTATGAATTAGGATCATCTGAATCTAATGTTACACTGACACTGGTGACAAGAGGGGGAATACTCCCAACATTTCCCAACTTGAATTTGGTTTCAGCCAGAATCTTGTTCAGATCTTGAGAAAACTTGGGAGGAGGAGGGGGAGGAGGAGGAGGAGGTTGTTGCAGAGATGCATAAAGAACAAAAATACAATCCACCATTCCAGCAAGTTGGATCAGCCGAACAACATTCTTGCCTTCATGAATGTGGTCTTCCAAATTAACGGAAGGGCTTGGTGGTTCCTTTCAAACCATTATAAGCATAATTGCCTACAGCTGGCTGACTCATGAATGTGGACTCACCAAGTTGAAAGGCAACCAAGTATGACCATGGGAGGTCCCTGGGTTAACTTCAATAATCAGGTTGCCTATTGGAGGCCAGCTTTCTTTGATGGTGGACAAAGCAATGGCAACATCCCCTGCAGAAGCACCTGGCTGAATTGTTGCTTGGACTGATTGAACAAGATCCGTGGGAAGACAGAGAATCTGTAGACATAATCCCGGCTTGCCCATCTGCGAAGGTACAGTTCTATTCTCCGATATCGAAGAACTGTTGATTGTCAGAAAAAGCTAGCATCAATGTAGAGTCATGGACTTACATTTCAGGAATATCCCATTTCGTTGCTGTTTCTTTGTCAATTTCAAAAGAACATTCCAAAATATTTGTCTGTTTTGAGCCCATTTTTACAAACCACAAACCAGGAACATTGTGGCAGGAATTTGATAGAACCGGGGTCGGAGGGCGTGGATGGGTAGCTGAGGTCTCATTCAAGTGATTAATTTTGTGTTTTCTCTTTTCTTCATTGAGCCCTTCAAGTGTCGATGTGGTCGAGGAGCGTCGAGGATTGTATATTATTGTTGATGCAGGGCGTGATTCTGGGAGTCTATGTCGTTTTCCTGGGCCAAGGCTTCCAGAAAATGAGTGTGATCGTGACGGTGAGGGTGAACGTGAGTCTGTTTCCGTTCGATGGTGGGGACTTTCGTAACGTCTTCGTTTCGGGGAACGTGATTTCCTCGGAGTCTTATCTAGGCGCTCAATTGTCGGAGTTCGTCTCCGCATTGGGGGTGACTTGGATCGACGGATGGGGGAATATGGCTTTCTAGCTGAGCGACGAGGGGCTTCCGGATAGTATGGAGAGCGATGACGTGACGTGTAAGGGTCCTTGCGGATTGGCGAAACCTCTTTTTGATACCTACTGATGGGAGAACGTGATCGTGAGTGCCCTCTTTTGACTCGTAGATGCTCAGCAGGGCTGGGTGGCCGTCCATTTCTGGCAGGTGAGCGGGCCCGGCAGGATGAAAAGTCAGCGGAACGAGAAGTAGATGGCGGAGGTGGGGAATATCGACGACGACGAGGGCTGTGTGTCTTATCTTGGCGTGCATGGGAGTGAGAGTAGGAAGGCGAACGTGTACGACGTCGTGGAGATCGTGAAGGACTCCGGCGAGTAGCAGATGCATTGCTGTTTGAGGTTCGACGGTCTGGGGCCACATGCCGTTTCGTCCTGTCAATGCCGTCTGACGATATATTGGGATCATGCCCGAGAGATGGTCGTCTTGGATCCAATGAGCCTTTGCTGCCCCAGTCCTTGAAAGCCGATGTAGTTGGTGTTCGTACGGGCGCGGGAGGTTTCTCCAACGAGTCCGAACGGCGGTCTAAAATTGACGACCGTCTTGGTCTTGCTTCTATCTGCATGTCCGATGAATCTCTCCTGTGATGGCTTCGCGCATAGTCTCGGTCCGACGTTCTTCCCGTCTCCACTCGGCCATTCAGTGAATCTTGTCGAGGTGCATAGTCTTTTGTCGACGATCTTTTGGCTTCGTGACCCGCCCTTCGATCACGAATCTCCTTGAGTTGAAGATACTTGGACAATTCATCTGTTCTGTCTTTGGGTTTCGATTGTTCGTGGTATTCAGGTCCTTTTGCGATGGATGCTTCGGTTTTGTTCTGTCCTTTCTTGAAATAGTCACCGTAACTTGGGCTTTTCATCAGTTCAGTCTTCTTCAATTGAGATGAGCCTTGACGCATAGCACGAGGACCCCATGGCGGCGTCCGGTCTGCTTTCGCTAGGGGCAGTGACTGACTCGACATCGAGCTAGATTCTTCTGGTGCAACCTGTGAACGATCAGTATGGATACTTACTGCCGCCTCCTTAGCGGCCGTTGCATTCAGTGCCACCATTTCCCTCCTTATACCGCGCGTTTGCCCAGCAAATGAGGTACAGGCCGCGTCGTCCACAACACCAGATAGCGCCCTCTCAACGGACTCGGGACTTTGTATTGTTTCCTGTCCAAAATCGGTTCGACGTTGGGCGTTTTGCGTGATGAGAGGCAGTAGCAGCTTCCTTACATTCAAAATAAAGTCGGGCGGCACTGGTAAATTCGGCTCTTCCCATTGGCCTTCTTCGGGGGATGAATGAGGCGAATTTCTGGTAGGCAATGCTTGTGGGGTCATGGAAGAATTCATGGTTTGTTCGAGAGTTCCGCCTTCAGTGGCGGGAACAAGAAAAGCGGGAGAAGAGGAAGATGCAACGGCATTCTGATGTTGGACTGGAGAATTTAAGTTATTGTGTCGTTCAGAAAATGTGAGCCCTGGAACTGCGTCGAGGTCTTTGTGCGCTGTCGAGCCTTCGTCTGCTGGTTGACGATGGTCGCCATTGCTTTCTTCAACGCGATTGTGCAGGGAGTCGTCGGAGATGGTTGGTGCACTTTCAACAGTGCACTTTCCCGCCTCGTGGTGGACAGTGTCAATCTAACAAACGATAATGCCAATCGATCGGTCGACATGAGCGAAACAAAGAAACAAGACATTCTGTGACATACAGCCGTTGTATTGATTCCGGAAACTGCCACTGCCTCATGGCTTGCCTGATCAGTCCAAACATGACCATTGGGCGCCTCTTGAGCAATAGTTCCACCTAGTGCAGGTGTGCTATCAATATCCATGTCTTCCGAGTGTTGCATTATCGGAGTGTGCGGGGCTGCATAGAGCCCATTCCCGATTCTCTCGATCAACCGCTTTGGGCTCTCCTCGACCGCATTAGCGCGTTTTGTGGGGCTGCTGGCGGGGAATACGGGCAGCTCAATCCTCTTGAGCAAGGATGGGGGTTCTGCAGATCGGAACCTGCGAAACGGCGCGGTTGGACCTTCTCCCCTTCTTTCCCCTCCGTTGCTCGGAAGAAGGTAAGCTTCTGCACCGCAATTGCTCGAAGCAATGCTTGAGGCATCGCTGTCGTAATCAGCGGGGGTGTTTTCCTCTCTCCTTGAGTTGTAGGTGAGCGAGGAAGCGCGCTTGTGGTGCCCCGAATGTCCGAGCTGATGATCTTCACGTTTCCAAACGAGGTTTGAAAAATATTTACGTTTTCCACCAATTCTTGACTTGAGATCGGCCATCAGGTTAGAAGGGGGAAGACAATACGTTTGTAGTTCAAATAAGCTCGAGAAACATGAGGTTACTGTGATGTTGGCCTGCAGCTGCCTGCAGGCTTGTGCGCGGTGATTGGTTCAGAGGGGTAATAATATAATGATGGGGAAGCGACATCTGGACCGTGGTACTTCCTGGTACTTCTAAATTGCTTCCAAATAAGATTTATTGAGGTCGGCTCTGACGTTTGGGCCAGGCCACTGCGCTCTTAAATACCCCCAACTTGCTTGTCCAAGACATCTAGTAATGGCTTCTCCTGACTATCACGCACAAGGTTTCAAGGACATCATCGTCACTCTCGACGGAGCGATTCTGACAATCGTTCTCAACCGTGCAAAGCAGTGAGTGTTTTTCAGAAGACTCACTAGTTTACTTACATCGGACTGTAAAGTCGAAACACTTTTACAGACAACATTGTCGACGAAACTACCAAAGTCTTTGACTTGGCCGACAGAGACGACCGCGTTCGCGTGGTCATTCTCACAGCGGAGCATACCGCCCCCGCATACTGTGCCGGAGTGAGACCAGTACTTTACGGCGTTGTTCTTGTTGCTAACCCGTTCGAAAGGCTGACATTTCCGGGGGCTGGAAGGTCCTTTGGCTTCCAGAGGCCGAGAAGGAGGGTGAACATGGTGAACTCAATCCCAAACTGAACGCGTCTGGTCAACTGACTTTCTTTATTACCTTAGCACATCGAGATGGGGGAGGAAAAGTTTCCCTTGCCATCATGAGGTGCCGCAAGATCACCATTGCAGCAATCAATGGCCATGCCGTGAGCTCACATATGTACTTTCCTTGCACCTTTTTGAGCAAACGTTTTGCCCACAGGCCGGAGTCGGAATGACAGCATTTCAACTTCCCTTTGACTTCCGCTTTGTCTGGACTGGTGCGAAGCTCACATTCCCCTTCATTAGACGTGGTATTGTCCCAGAGGGTATGTAATCCTCTCCATCAAAAATCAAAACACTAACGCAGAAAAACCAACACGACTTTAGCCACCTCAAGTTACCTCCTCCCTCGTCTCATTGGACACTCCCGTGCCAACTCCCTCCTTCTCTCAGGAGCAACCGTAACCCCCGAGTCTCCGTACATCAAGGACCTATACCACCAGATCGTGCCTACCCGTGAGGGAGTGTATCCCGCCGCCAAAGCATTCGCGGAGGAGCTGGCAGCTAATACTTCTATGGTGTCGATCGCTTACACCAAAGGGTTGTTGCAGCACCCCGGTAGCTCAATTGAGGAAAATCATTTGCTTGATTCAAGGGGTATCAAGTTGGGTGGGATGTCGAATGATGGGAAGGAAGGGGCGCTGGCATTCAAAGAGAGGAGGCTGCCGAAGTTCAAGGATAAGTTGTCGGAGAATCTTTCGCCTTGGTATCCTTGGGTAAGTGCTTTTTCGGAGTCTATTGCGAGTGAGAGTTGACGGCCTGCACAAGTGGAGGACGATTGATGTCAAGCACCGTCAATCCAAGCTCTAAGCAGAAGTGGACATGTAGTCGTTGTCCTTGAAAGCCGTTACTGTCTGTAATTCTATCGATAAGTTATGTACAATAGTCCGCGTCAATTACACATTGAAGTCACCAACAACCTCCCTTTCCTCCGTAACGAGAATGTCGCGTCTATGTTGATAAATTGCGCTAACCACCTCTCTTTCTACCCATCGTCGATCAGCATCGTTTCCAATTGGCTTGAGGCTATAGTATATTGACAACGCAGAAAGTGCACCACCATATGCGTGTGAAATGCCTTGCAGAACGACAATCATTAAGGGTCAATCGGTCTCAAATTTCAGCGTCAGCGTACCAGTATCGATGATGATGATTTTTCCTCCACATCTTGCTTTGATATTCTATCCGAATAGATTGAGCACTAAATCGGGTGTCCATTGGACATGCAGAGACAAACCTTGAAATCGGGGGTATGTCCCATAATCATCCTCCTCGTCCCAGTTTTCGCGAGAACCCTATCGACGTCGGCACATACTTTCTCATCGGGATCTGTAGCCCAGCCTCGGTACCACAACGGGCCGTTACCATCATATAATCTTTCTTCTTCCTGCGTCGTACCTAAACACACCGAAGGATTCAGATTTACAGTGAGGTGAAGCAAGATAACACGAACTTAGCGGGAGACCAGGGTACGGGCTTGGCGGATGAGGCGGGGGCGGTTGTCTTCTCTGCAGCTTAGCCAATAGGGAATCCGAAATCTTATTGATCCTCGACGGGAAAGGCGTCAACTCCCTATACGTCGGGGACAACCCACCATGTACGAAAGAAATGGCAGAGTGGGAAAGAGGTTGGCTAGAGTCGTAATAATAACTTGGATCGAGGTCCCCGTCCGAATCTTTTTCGTAGTGCATTTTCATTGATTTGGGTGGGTATGGGGTGTTGGGCGGCCCGAGATATGAGTGCAGTGGGAGTCGGGAGGCGGTGGTGTAGTTTGCTGCCCATGAGCGCCCGATGCGGCCCGTTGTTAGCATTTGTTGCCGTGCGGAGACGCTGCCGAAAGTTTTTATTTCGGTTGGGTATACGTATCTACGAGAGTGAACGGTAAGTATGGAATGGTCGCTAAGAATAATATGGGCGGAATGTTACCTCCAATCACCTTTCAGACGTGTAAATAGGGTTGCTCTAACAGAATAAATAAAATACATACCAATTACGTTCATCCATTCGTGGTTCCCAAGATGAGAGAGCACAGTCCCTCCAACAGCCGCCGCCTGTGAGCGGAGTTTGTCCATCCAAAAGAACAAGGGTATCGTATCGTCTCCCCTACCAGATATATTTTAGCTGCACACCGAAAAGGATACCACAAACTTCAACAACCCACCTATCAATGATATCCCCCGTCTGCACAAAAAAATCAATATCGCCTGTCCAATCGCCATTCGAATCCGTAATTCCAGAGAACTGCAACACCTTTCGTGCATTCGGCAGGTCCCCATGCAAATCACCCACCGCAACTATATGCCTTGTAAAAGGCCTGCGCGCGGACGCCGGGTTATGTTCAGGGTGCTGGCGGTCTCCTTGTGGGTGAAGAATTACCCCCGGCCATATAGAGCTTGAGAGTATTTGGTACCAGCGCAGTTGCGCGAGGATGTCAGGTCGGTTCGACGTGTACTTTACGAGGTGGGGGACCAAGACGTGAAGTTCTGCAGCGTAGATCAAGTAGAAGGCGAAGAAGAACGATAGACTCCCGAATAGGATGACTGGAGTTCGTGGCAAGTTCATGATTGTAGGACTCCAAGTACTCAAGCAGCGCTGTAGCCTGTGGCAAGAGTCGCTTGACGACGTCGAAACCAGCGTCGAGCACTGCCAGTACTTGCAGATCTGATCGGGACCGCTGAGACCAAATAGCTTTCAACACACAATTCGCTATTGATTCGCTAGATTACTTTTGGATTCAATTTGGATTACTTTCTGTCACTCGACCTGGATTGCTTATCATACAGGAAACATGATAGTACAACGTAACAAAAAAGCTGTTCTCTTTTCCTTCAAAAATTCCGTCGGAATCCCGCTGAAAACCCATCCCGTCCTCGAGGCCTTCAAAATCACCCTGCGATACCCTACCGAGTCAAATGATCAAGCACCTCGCGCCTCTTGACCCTTCTTCTTTGTCTTCCGGCCCTCTTCTGCCTCCCTCTTCGTCGTCGGCGCATTGTTATACCCCGCCAACAAATCCTCTTTCCCCTCCGCACCCTTCAGAGGCCCCGTCACTTCGTCACGCTCATAGAACGCCGTCGTCGACATCGCCTCCTTCTCCTCGTTGATAGTCACCGTCTCTTCGGTGAGTTGCGTGCGCACGTGTTCGACTGTACGAGCTTGAAGGTCGCTTGGTGTTCCAGGGGCTTGGTCCGCCTGAGCAGCGCAGGGTTCGGCTAGGAACAATAAAGACGAGGGAGCGTGATGAACGTACCTTCACATGAGCCTCGGACTCAGTGGCGAGTTCCTCGTTCCACCCTGGTGCGTTTTCGTGTGGGGGGGTTGGCTTGTGGTGTCGTTTCTCTGCCTCCAAAACCTGTTCACGTTCAAGAGATTGAATAAGTGAAAGTGTGGATTCCAACGCACGTCGGAATCTTTCTTGCTGTGCGCATACAAGGAATGGGCGACGGGTTATATGATTTGCGTTCGTCTTCACCAGACGTACAACTCACCTAGTACTTTTACCCTTCGCCGAAGACGACGCGGTGGCCATAGCACGTCTTGCAACTCCTCCTGGGCGCAGTGCGACGGCACGAGAGGCAGCGAACGGGGTGTACATGGTTGGTTAAGAAGAAAGATAAGTTTCGGATGAGGATATTTAACAACTCCAAAACCTTATCACCTTCCTCCATTATGACGTCACACGTGATTTGGTCATTTATCTTATCAGGTCAAACAGCTCAAGAGTGCTCAAGCGTATGTATTGAGACTTAGGACTGAACGAACACGAACAGAAACAATCTAGTATTAGAAAAAACGGGACGTAAAAAGGAAAAGAAATCGGATCTCAGAAAGAAGGAAGAGGTATATCCGATATCGAGTAAAAGTGAGGTTACACAGTTCTTGGTCTGATTTTGGCGTGCCTGGATGCACAAGGGGCGACGACGGAAACAGGTTCTCTAGCAGCTCTCTTCTCAATAATCATTGTAACACTGATGAAGTGTATGTACGTTATTATCATGACATTTCATCACTGTGAACAAAAAAAAAAAAAGATGGTAAACGACGACGATGAGATGTGAACACCTCCAAGACAAACGGTACATACCAAGAAGTAATCGGGTACACGTCGTGAAACGAGGGGTTCCCCGGCCCGCGGAGCTGGATCGAATTGTAGGCTGCATGGTGGGGTTATTAGTTGTAAAGCGAACAAAAACTGAGGAGGAACAACGCACAAGCTGTATGATAATTTTTCATCTATCTCCATGATCGCCGCTTGGTTGCCGCATCGGTAGCAATAATTTGGAGCACTAAAGATCGTCACCACGTTCCGGTCCTGACCCCAACTGTAGCCTTGATGATGGTCAGTACAGGAGCAAATCAGGAAGCAAAGGAGCGCACCCTCCATAACTAGCTGATGGGCTCTTGCCACAAGCGTCAGACCATTATTGTGGTTGAATGCTTCTGAGATGTCCTGGCCGAACGTGTATCCCGCTCCACGCGGTGATATTCCCCACCCGCAACGATCGTCGGGATCAGACCATAGCAGATCGCACATTGGCCCTTCATGCGGGACCTCTTGCACACGGTCGATAGAGCGTACATGGTCGAGAGTGTCGATTGAGGGTGACAGGCCACCGTGCAAGCAGAATATCTATTTGAAAGGGCAATTGGTTAATCAAATCGAGATGCGGAGGCGGGCCCTGAGCGGCACATAAAAGTCACTCACTTGGTTGTCGATAAGGGCAGTAAGGGGGAGGAAATCAAAAAGATCTGTAAAGAACCGCCAAACATTGGCGTTCCCGTATTTGCGGAGGCATTCGTCGTAGAATCCGTACACTTGCGTGATTTGCCTTGACTCGTGGTTCCCGCGTAGGATGGTGACACGGTCGCGATAACGCAGTTTGAGCGCGACAAGGAGCGTTACCGTCTCAACGGAGTAGTATCCACGGTCAACATAGTCACCCATGAAGAGGTAGTTTGTATCGGGCGAGTTGCCTCCGATTCGAAAGAGCTCTGAGAGATCGTGCTGGTGGAGATGGGTCGGACGGTGAGGGGTTTGAAGGAGGGGTTACGAGACGCTCAGTGTGAGCGAAAGAGTTTATACAGGGAGGATAGACGCACGAATTGGCCGTGGATATCACCACAGACCGTTACAGGACATCTCACTGGCTGAACGTTGGACTCCTCCATCAAGATTTCGCGGGTCTGTACAATCAACTCATCAGAACATTGTTTCCTGTGCCTGCACAACCATAGCGCAGTGGTGCGGTACAAGGAATCACCTTGTCGCAGAGTCGTTTGACATCGGCCTCTGTGAGCTGTTTACATTGGCTGAGCTGTTCGATCCAGCCATCGATTTCGTGTTCCATAAGAGGAGAGAATCAAAAGACAATCGTGAAAATGAACAAGTAAAGTTGAGGGGGTTCTGATGAAAGATGTAATTGCGAGCAAAGCTGTTCAACACGATTGAAGAACGCAATCAATGTCACACACAAGTGTCACAAAAGATTAGAACAAGACTTTTGTTCAACGCGCTCTTGCCACGACCATGGATCCAAACTCTGCCGTCTACGCTACTGACGAGGTACCATTCATTCAATAAAATCATACAAAACTTACTTTTCTTGTGCAGTATGGACGCCCTTTCATTATTGTTCGCGAACAAGCGAAGAAAACACGTACTCATGGCATCGAGGCTATCAAGGTACCGCAATCCAATCGCAGTTTGTCTTTTTCTCACTACATCCCTCTAGTCGCATATCCTCGCTGCGCGTACAGTAGCGAACATCATCCGGACATCGCTGGGACCGCGAGGTATGTCTTAAAGCACCCCCATGGCCATCGTACTCATTCGTCGGCAGGCTTGGACAAAATTCTGATATCACCCGACGGTGAGATTACAGTAACTAACGATGGCGCTACGATCCTTGGTCAAATGGAAGTCGAGCATCAGATCGCGAAGCTCCTTGTTCAGTTGTCAAAAAGTCAAGATGACGAGATCGGGGATGGGACGACTGGTGTCGTTGGTGCGTAAAATCTTTTTCACATACATTCGCGTTGTTGATGCTTAGATATATCTAGTACTTGCTGGTGCTCTTCTGGAACAGAGTGAAGCCCTTTTAGACCGAGGCATCCACCCCATCCGAATTGCAGATGGTTTTGAACGTGCATGTGCAGTCGCTGTTGAGCACTTGGAAAGCATCTCCGATCGCATTGAGTTCTCAAAGGAAAGCACAGACAATCTTCTCAAAACAGCAATGACCAGTCTCGGAAGCAAGATGCAAGTGTTATCCACTGGCCTACCAAATTTATTTTAACTCTATTTGCAGTGTATCAAAAGAACACCAACAGTTCGCACAAATTGCAGTAGACGCAGTGCTAGCAGTCGCCGATCTTGAGCGACGCGACGTCCCGTTCGACATGATCAAAGTCGACGGCAAAGTGGGTGGATCGCTTGCAGACACCACACTCATTCGCGGTGTCCTCATCGACAAGGACATGTCACACCCCCAAATGCCACGTACAGTTAAAGACGCGCGTTTAGCCATCCTGACATGCCCCTTCGAGCCCCCTCGCCCCAAGACGAAGCACAAGCTTGATATCACCAGTGTGGAGGAGTATAAGAAACTCAGGGAGTACGAGAAAGAGAAGTTTGCGGACATGATCAAGCGAGTGAAGGATACTGGCGCGAATTTGGTCATCTGTCAATGGGGCTTTGATGATGAGGCCAACCATTTGTTGATGCAGAACGAATTGCCCTCTGTGAGATGGGTTGGAGGCCCAGAAATTGAGGTTTGTAGTTTGACCTGTTGATTTATAGTCTGATTGACGTCTCATCTTTTCTTTCCTTCCCAGCTCATCGCCATTGCGACCCATGGGCGAATCGTACCCCGCTTTGAAGACCTCACCAAAGAGAAGCTGGGCAAAGCGGGCATTGTACGAGAAATTTCGTTCGGTACAACTCGCGATAAGATGCTCGTCATCGAAGAATGTGCAAACACGCGTGCTGTTACCATCTTTGTGCGCGGAAGCAACAAAATGGTACCCGTTCACGCTCGTCTTCGTCAGGGTCCTCGTTGATGATGTTTTTCTCCCACTATAGATCGTCGATGAGGCCAAACGTGCACTCCACGACGCCATTTGTGTCGTTCGCAACATGATTGTGGATAACCGCGTCGTATATGGAGGTGGATCAGCGGACATCAGCTGCGCAATCACTGTTTCAAAAGCCGCTGATGAGGTATGTCCAGTGGGCTTCACGTCGTCTTTTAGTCTCTCATAACCTCGTAACAGATTCCCTCTATCGAACAATACGCCATGCGAGCCTTTTCCTCCGCACTCGACGCTGTCCCTCTCGCTCTGGCAGAAAATAGTGGTCTTTCGCCGATAGAAAACCTCACAGAGGTTCGCAGCCGGCAGATCACGGAGCAGAATTCACGGTTGGGCATTGATTGTAATGGACGAGGGGAAAATGGTGCATTGAATCCTTTCAATCTATTCGCAACTCAGTAGACGCTGAATACTGTGATGTCTAGATATGAAGAAGCAGTCTGTGTACGATCCCCTCATCTCAAAGCGGCAGCAGTACCTCCTTGCAACACAGGTTTGTGTTTCTTTGCTCTTCACTGCCTCAGATTGCTTGCTAAAATGGTTTCCTTTTTAGCTGGTTCGCGCCGTGCTCAAAATTGGTTAGCCAAACCTTTGTTACTATTGTGATATCCACTGACCATTACTCTATCGCCCATTTAGATGATGTGATAACAGCAGGACAATCTGATGATTAGACAAGTAGAACGTGTTGTTTGGAAGTAGCAGTGATCAGAGCAAAGCATACATACTGATTAATGGAAAATATCCCATTCGATGTTAGTTGAAAGAAGAGAAAAGCAAGTGCCCTCCCCGAAAGTGAGTACATGGCTGGGCCTTCAGATGAGCGGTTCTTGACTTTGAGAGACTCCGATCTGGTTGAGTTCGAAATTTAATTGAGACTTGAATTGCTTTTGAACAAATTTGAACAAGTGATTGGCGTGTTATATCAGTCAGGTATTGTGCATCGATCGGAATATATATATAAATTTGAGGACTTTTTCTATCTTTTGTCCAACCACCTCATTCTCAGTTTTATCTCTTTGGAGGAGAGGTCTTCGAGGTTTAAACATCACGATCACCACATCAAGCCATGTCGTATCAGCCAGATGTCAAACGTAAGTCCATGACATCACAACTATCTATAAAACTCATGCTCGCGAAAAGACTGGGAGCCTCGGGGTAGCAGCAATGGAAGGGCCCTTTTTTCGTGCCTCGTCTGTCAAGATGGCCTTGAGCGAAAGGTGGCAGACTGCAAAGCCTATGAACGCACTCAAGGCCATGTCCAGCGGTTGAAGAGGTTTACACCGCCTTCACCTGTACGTGACAGCAGCAATCCCACGCCGTCAACTTCGACATCTCAAACGCCCTCTGGTCACGCACTTTCTGAAGACGCCCTCCGAGCTCTCCTTATTTCTGCCACCTCAGGTCCCCATCAGGCTCGCTACCCGCTTGGACATCCCAATCATAATGCCTATGTAAACCCCACCTCACCTGGTTCACCTGGAGCTGGCGGAATATTTGATTGGGGCCTTTAGAGAATACCCTCACAGACCCGACACCTCAAGACCAGCTCTTCAGCGACATATCTCAAGCAACACTACAGTTTCTGAATGAAGATATCAGTGATTTCGAACCAGATGACTTCTCTGATTCTGATGACAGCACTGGTATGTGTTTTTTCTTGCGTCTGTCCCCAAATCTGACCAAGAAATAAAGAACAAAATGCTGATCAGGGTCCTCACAAACGTGCCCGTACCAATTAGTCAAATGTTGGTCTGTCCGAGGAATGGTTTCCATGGGAGGATAAAATTGTGAGTCTATCGGTGAGAATGGCTTGTCCGGCCACTTATGCAACCACAGACATGCTCCTTGGACATCCTCATGCATCTCCCACGCTCGGTATTTTCTCGCAAGCAGCTCGATCTATTCCTGTGGTTATTGCGCGTCAACAATGTCAATGACGTCCCATCAACAAAATCCCTCAAGACACTCAACAAAATCCTACAAAATACCTGTGGCATCGACACCCTGGCATACGAAGGCAAGCTGGGGCACCGCTACCATGTGAACAACATGGGTCAAATACTTGCTCAGGTAAAGTCTTGCTCAATTACCATGTGTAACATGTCTGAAGTTTGACAAAGGAATTTTGCAACCCAAAAGTTCGACCAAACATTCATCTTTATCCCGAAGATACCGGAAAACAGCTTAGCGAAGCGTGACAAGCAGAGCGATGGTTGAAGGAACTTCTACCAGAAGAAACAACTCCGATGGTTTGTGTCCGTGAAGACGATTATTACATCTATGAGCCGGCCCTCAAAGACCTTTCCGTGTGCATTCCGGAGCGTTGGTTCACGAGGGACGGCACCCTTTTTGCCCGAGCATGGAAGTTGGAGATACGGGCGATTGATGGGATTGAGGGCTGGGTAGTCCGTAAGGATATCGAACTTGAGGTATCACCAGCTTGCCAAAAGTTTTACATCCTTGGACAAGGAATTTGCACAGTACCAAATACTGCATCCCTCGCGCATCCATGGTAAGTCTTTATCATTTATATAATATATCTGACACAACCTTCTCAACAGGATTCTTTCCAAAGGAGGATGCCATCCTATCATCCCTTGAACCATGGATGCATACAAATCCGGTTCTTGGTAACTGTTGGTGAACCATGGCGAAAGGGTTTCGTGTTGCTTCTTTGCCGCTATGGGTGTACTGCGACGATACCTCAGGGAAAACATCGAAGAAATGGAATGAGCACAACAGTCTCCTTTCACTCTTGCAGGTTTGCCGAGGGAGCATACGGCCAAGGAATATAACATTCATTTTTTATGTACATCAAACATAGCACCGCCTCTCGAAATGATGGATGGAGTTGTTAGTCAGATTGAGTATGTATTTCTTGCTGCTTTGACGCTACCAATCTTACCATCAATGCTAGGGATGCTCAACGTGATGGTGTCTGGGCATGGGACTGCGAACATAAGGAACCAATTCTTATCTTTCCTACTGTCCTTGCATTACTCGGGGATAATCCTATGCATAGCAAGTTTGCTTGCCATATTGGACTGTGGGGGAAGTTTTTTTGCCGCTCGTGTTGGGTCAAAGGAAGTGATGCTGAAGATTTCGGAAATGTTTTACCAAACATCAACAGGGACGAGTCACGAGAAAACAGTCCTGCTCTGTCAAGTGCTGGAAGCAATGCTGAATCGGATACTGCTAATGACTCAGCTGCTGCCACAACAAGTGATGCACCCACGAAGAGCTGACCGGCGACATCTAGGAAGCGTAAAAAATATGAGGAAAGTTATTCTGCAATGTTTGGCCATATTTCAGCGTTTGTGAAGGTCTGTTGTATTTTTATACCTGGACTGCCTTCTCACCTCTTTGCTTAGCCTGGGGAACCTCGTACTAAGGTCGAAATCCAGAAAACACTTGATTCATATTTCAAAAAGGCAGCTGTCATTGGCTCGAAAACGGAGCTCAAGAAGGCTCGTACACAAACAGGAATTAAAGACTCAGTACAGGAATTTCACCTCGAGAAGCTCTTTGCTTTGTACAAGGAAAACAAGGCCCACAAGCAAAACAACAGGCTCTGGATGCTGCAATGGCTGATTTACCTTTGGATATCACCAGTCCTGTTTGGCAATTACAAGGCATGTTGTTGATGTGTTTATTGATGCCTGTATGTTCACCATATCATGAATAGGGCTGGATCTGCACCAAGACACACCTGTCGAAATTCTGCATGTGGTTCTTTTGGGTTTCATTAAATACTTTTGGTGTGATCTGGTTCAAAATCAAATAAATGATGAACAGAAAGTGCTTCTCACACAACGGCTGAATAGCCTGGATGTTGGTGGCCTTGGGATATCCAAGCTCAGTGGAGAAACTTTGGTCAATCATGCTGGTTCCCTCACTGGTTGCGATTTTCAGGTGATTGCCCAAGTTGTGCCTTTTGTCATCTTTGATATGTTGCCAGATGATGTTTTTGAGGCCTGGCTGGCCCTCTCAAAGCTTGTTCCTCTTCTGTGGCAACTGTTCATCCATGATATTGATGAATATTCAGTTAGTTTCCCGACACCTTGTGATACAGGATTGGAAGGGAATGCCCAGAGGCCATAGTCAAACAGTGGTATATAGCTAGATTTGGATATCTTACATAATATATTGATCTTTTGTCTTGAACCACCATCTTGTCAGCAGTCTTGCCATCCTCTTGCACTACATGTAGTGCTTTGTATCTGTACTTCCTACAGTATGCATAATCATGTTGGGCCAGCTGAGTATCTTGTAACTGCTCATTGCTCACTTATGGGTGTTGATCCCAGATCCACCCATTCTTGCCTCCTCCTTCCCTCTTGGCTTCAGCTATGCAAGAAGTTCAGAGTGAATGCTTCACAATGGTGGGGGCACTGTGGACTTCACCAAAGCATGGTTGAAGTCTGCATTTCTTGGTAGAGGGAGAGTTGGAGAGTTGTGGGAATGTGCCAGCTCATCACAGGAGGAACCTTAGCATGGATGGTAGCTGCACCTCGCGCACTTTGTGGCAGGCTTATTACTTCATGTGAAAGGGCTCATCCATCCTTCAGTTGGATGAACCATTGACTTTAGCTTGTGCTTGCACAGCAGGTTGAGGTTTGTTCAATTGAGGTGCTGCGCTGACTCTGAGCAGCTGGGCTTTGGGATTTCACGACTACACAGCCTAAAGCCTACTGTGAGGAGAGTTCCTCTCACCTGAGGTCTGGATTCCATGACTATGCGACCATTGACTTGGTGAGGAGGTTGCCCACAACCAGTGTTGCCTGCTGCTTTGCGCTGCTTCACTGTCTCTCAGACTCCACCTGTTCCTCAACCTAGGGACTGTCATGGATACACCCGGGTATTAACTGTACCTGATCCACAGATTTTCCCACCCACGGATCAGATAAGGCACAGTGTGGATATATCTGTGGGTAAACAGCCTGGGTGGCCAAGCATGTAGCTTCAGTTATATAAATGAGTGTATCTCCTTCATTTCTTGTCTGTTCTTTATGAAAAAAATTGTGTTAGAAAGCGAAAATTCAGAAGAATTCACATTAGAACAAAAGTCATTATATATTATATAAATTGAGTATATCAAAACTAAAGTTATTCATATATCATCATCTGAGGTCTTTCCCCTCATATAATGCTGTAACAAGCCTTAATCACAAAGAGTGTTGGGGGTGTGTATTAGCATGCCTTGGCCATCTTGAGAGTATTTATTTTTAGTTTCAGAGAAATCCCTCTGAGAACAATTGATATTTAGGTAGGGTAGCAACAGAGGAAATGGGAGGTTATATGATGTACAGGCACAATGCATCACATTCCTGACTGCAACTTTCATGAATGGGTTCTGATTTCTGCTCAGCCCCAGGTAAGCAGCATTATTCACATTTATTTTCCTTTACTTTCAACAATTGTTGCAGTGACTTCTGTGGATGCAGAGTGGGCATTCTCCACTGGTCACCATCAGATCAATTTCACCCAGCACAATATCTCTCTCAAACATTCAGAGCAGAAATGGCTCTTGAATCCTGGATTAAATCCCTCCTCTACCCAGGCTTCAATAAAGTTACACAAATGATTGAAAAAAGATGGACAATGATTTCTTTTCCTCTTAAATAGCTTTTTGTAACACTTTATGTCACCAAAATTTTTCTTTCAATACCTCTGGGTTCATTAAGGTAAGTCTGAATGTTGTCCTTGTTTCTATTGGGGCATATTGTGATTGCTTTGGCTAAAAATTGAATTCATTAACAGGATTTCAAATATTTCTGGTGAAGCACTTGGGTGACAGCTGGGAACAAAGGCCAAATTACAATTTGGACCCCTTCCACAAGCAGCAGGGGCCAGGAAGTTATTGTGATGGCATTCTGTCATGGAGACAAGAGGTGGGAGGGAATTGGGGGCACAAATAACACTCTTATCTATTCCAGGCACGTATGCTCAAAATATCTCAAGAAGGTCTAAAAATATCTAATTTACCCATGGATACCTGTGGATAGTCCAGGTAGTTACCCGAATCCATCAATTGAGTCCAAATATGGGTGGATTTTGGGTTTACCCGGTTTTTAGCTATCTGTGACAGTCCCTACTATGACCTAATGCGTTTTCCCCGCTTAGTACTGGGGACTCTGAAGGAATCGGACCAATCCATTGGCAATGAGCATGAGGTTCTGTAGGGGCGGGCTTCTGGGGAGGAGCTATGTTCATTGGAGCAGTAAGGGACTGGGGAGGGGAAGAAGCAGGCTGTGGTGGAGTGGATTTTGTGGCTTGAGATGGTGCATTATTGCTGCTTTTGAGGAGAGTAGATTGTAAGGGCAAAGCCGTAAGAGGTGGGGTAGATGCTCTTTGACCTACTGTGCCCTTCTTCACGTTGGCACTCAAGTACAACCAATGAGATGCATTGTACTCCTTTATGATTACAGGACCTTCGTTTCCCTCCTTCAATTCCACGAATCGGGCCTCCAGTGCAGGAAAACCGAATAAGTTCACATCTGAAATTGTGCCAGGAAGTACCTCAAGGTTTTCAATGGTGAATAGCTCCCTTCTTTTAATGCAGTCGTAATACACTCGTTCGCAGTCCTCTGGCCTTGAAGGTACTGGGCAGAAACATGAGGTGTTCCTATCTTGATCCTCTTCTTTCCAAAATGTCCATCGTCCTGGAGTGACAGCCATTACTGGTGGGGGCACTATCCATTCCACTCATTCTCAAGCCAGCGGTGGACTTCTGGATCTGGGATACTTGCACTTGAGCTGGACTTCAGCGGTAGCTGTGTTGACAGATTTGAACAGTCAGAGGCTGGAGGTTGACACTGCTTCATCACTACCTCTGGTGTCTCTTCCAGTGGTCTATGCTTGACTCCATCCCATCCTTGATTTCGTGGATCCGACCCTGACCACTCCTCCTCTGACAAGTCTGGCAATGCTCAAGGTAACCCTTCTTGACCTGCTATAGCGTTGATTAAAGCCTTATGTC
Source organism: Laccaria trichodermophora (assembly GCA_018417955.1). NCBI lineage: Eukaryota > Fungi > Basidiomycota > Agaricomycetes > Agaricales > Hydnangiaceae > Laccaria > Laccaria trichodermophora. The sequence goes on from JACTVC010000019.1 coordinate 377,005, forward strand.
TGTAAGCCAGGTTGTCGAAGCCATTATGCTCTTGCACCAAATACTGGGCATCTGTCTGAGCTATGAAGTCCAGATTCTTGTGATCTTCTGAATGAAGGTACATGTCACACGCTGGGACTTCATGGATGATGAAGCACGGAATTTTGTGTTTCAGGAGCCAATAAACTTCGTTCTCCTTTGCTCCGTTTATCCAGGCTCCCATCACATTCTTGGCTGCAAACAGTACTTCTGATAACCACTGCTCTGAAACTGCTTCACTCCCTTCGTGAATAACAATGTTCATTGTCCAAATCCACGCATCCTTCAACTTCAACCCAGCTTGGATCAAAGCCACCTTATCAACAGCATCTGCAAAGTGTACCTCCCCTCTCAACTCCCAAAAGTCATTGTCGGTGGGCAGTACTGGTTGACCATCCCAGTAATCCGGTTTAATGGTGGCCACAGCGCTTAAACTGGACATCGTCACATCCAACTCAATATTCCGATTAGTGAGGTGAAGCAAATATGTGGCATCTAATTGTCCCCAATCCATAGTCCTTCCCTTTGGTGCTAGACTAACCCAGGCAGTCCATAGCGGAATGTACTTGATCCTTGAGGAGGCTTTCTTATTCCTCTGTATGAAAGTCAACCACGGTTTTCAAGGATTGTAGTGTTGGGGTGATTTCATTGGATCAAAACAACCTAGGTGTCTGTCAAATCATCTTCTCATGCGGTCTGCTTCCATAGCAGCGATATACCCTGGAGCTCATATGCCAGGGTAGAACATGTCGACCAATGAATTCGGAGACCACAACTCCCACATCTTTCTCTTCATCACAACTATGTGACTGTGGACCCAGGAAAAGGGAGGCAGTAGGAATGATAGGGAATCATCTACCACCAGAGGCTCAAAGTAGCCAAAGCAACTCTTTCTTCGTCTAGATTTGTATCGTCATGAGTCGTGACCCTCTGGGGTCCTGGTATGTGTAAACCGCAGTACTTCCATGCTGAAAAGTCGGTAGATCGGCTTTGTAAGTGAGTCTGGGCAGGTAGAGGTAACACAGGAGGGTATCAGAAGCGGAGTAGCAATCTTCTTATTTCCAGTTAATCGATGCTTCTCATCGAGGTGAGAGGAGGACTTTTGATTTCCCACCATTCCTGCCCAATACGTAACCATAGGAAAAGGGCCAGGATGCAGGAACTGGGCTATCTTCAGCTGTTGAACGCCTACTGGAATGGCTGGTATAGGGATGAGATTATGGAATTTGTGGGATGCTCTGATGTTGCACAAGGGATTAGGGCATGAGGACGGATTCTGGACATGAACTGGGGGAGGGAAGGTAGGAGGTTTAGACATGATGAAGGAAGTTGGAAGGCCAGGATTATTGGGTAGTAAGGACAGTGTGGGTTTGAGTGCTTTGTTAGAGTATTGGGGAATGAAGAGCACTTCTCCTTCTTACAGCTCCCTATAAATTCCCAGCAGTGTTTGAATTTTTACTCTAAAAATTCTTTGGGGAACAGGGCCATGTATAACTTAGTCTAGTCCCAATTTAGCCAAGTATTCTCTTTTAAGCTCTGGAGAATTGCATAAGTCAGCTTCAGAAACCCAAGAATCCAATTCTGGACTGTATCCTACCCATCTAACTCTGAACATTCTTCTGTTGCCCTTCTTTTGGCCTGTTAACTTATGACCTATGATAGCTTCGACCTTGTACTCCTTGGTTGGTAGGAAATCTCAAGTGGGTGGCAGAGTTGTCTGATCTTCGAAGTCTGAGGGGAATGATTTGTACTTTTTTAGGTGATCTATGTTGATTACTGGATGCATCAGGTAAGAGTCAGGCAGTCTGAGTTGATACACATTTGGGTTGATTTGCTCCATAAATTCAAAGGGTCCTATCATTGTCTGCACTAACTTTCGTCCCATGCCTTCCACTTCCACTAATTTCAAGGTGTGTGGATTTACTAGTACTTGATCACCTGGCTTTATTTCTTCTACAGGACGTCTATTCTTGTTGAATGCTTTAGCTTGCTGTTCTTGAGCGATTACGAGGGCATCTCAAGCTTGTTCTTGCTGTAGATTGATAGCTTTTACGTATTTCTCCCCTCAATCGCTAGGGTGAAACCCTTCCTCTTGTGACCATTGCTTCATTTGGAGCTCCCCAGTCGAAACTTTCGGAAGATAGTTGAATAATAAGCCATTTGGCATGTCTTGTGTGGAAGAATGTTTGGCTGAGTTGTACGCAAATGCTAAGACAGACAACCAAGCAGCCCAGGAACTACGGTCTCTGGAGACGTATGCTCTTAGCATCTGTTCTATGGTGGCATTCAAGATCTCTGTCTGCCCATCAGTTTGGGGATGATGCGAAGATGATAGAGCCATCTTGGAACCATGCAGAGCTACTACTGTCTTCCAAAAACCCATGGCCCATCGCTTATCTTGATCCACAATGATCCTGTGCGGCATGCCATATATGTGCACGACACGCTCAACAAATAGTTTAGCAAAACCTTCTTGGGTAAGGGTGTTGTGGGTGGGTATGAAGAGGCTGAATTTCGTTAACTTATCCACTATAACCAGGATGGCTGTGTATTTCTCCTCACCTGATGGTGGCAATCCAGTAATAAGGTCTAAGGAGACCGTTTCAAAGGGACATGAAGGTACATGTGCTGGGCGTAATGCTCCCATCTTCTTGGTTCTGTTGACTTTCACTAGTGGCTACCACTATTTATGATTAATCTATGACAACTGTCCAAGAGCTGATGTGTATACTGCCACAGGTTTTATGAAAGGCATTTCATTAGGATAGCCCATCTATTTCATTAAGTCATTGAGCACTTTCATTACCATTTCTTGGATTTTTCATTAGGATATTTCATTAGCCACTTTGACACTTTCAATACTATTTCTTACATTTTTCATTAGGATATTTCATTGGGACCTCTGGCACTTTCATTACCATTTCTTATATTTTTCATTAGGATATTTCATGCGCTTTCATTATTATTTCTTACATTTTTCATTAGGATATTTCATTGAGACCTCTGGCCCTTTCATTCCATTTCTTATATTTTTCATTTGGATATTTCATTAGGCCCCTTGGCCCTTTCAATACCATTTCATAGTCAATGCATTATCTTATTGATAGTTCTCCTGAAAATTGATAACAGCATACAGATATATTATTGTGCTCCACAGCCAGCGCAAGTCACGGTTCACACTGAAACCATAACATATGTCTATATTGTACTATCAAGAAGAAAGAAGGTGCTAGACGACCAGTTTGAGTCACGGTTCAAGCTGGCACAGGGAGACGTGTAGTGTTTGGAAGTCCGGTCTCATGACTGGAAAAAGACCGTAACCAGACCGGACCAAGACCGCAAAAGACCGGACCTGCGGTTACGGTCTTTTATTTTTGAAATGTAAAGACCGCAAAAAAACCGGTTAACGTGAACCGGTTTTGACCGGTTTGGACCGGTCTTTTGTAGCCCCTTAAATACCCTTTAAAACGCACCCAAGAACGTACGATTTGGTAAAAAAACGAGAGAGATATGAATTAACATGTAAATTACTTTGGGGAATAATAGATGTACCAGACTTATTTTATAGAAGCACTAATTCCTATCGGAATTTAACGTTCTTGGGCTCGTTTTGAAGCTATCAAAAATGTTAATAAATTTACCGATTAATAATTTAAAAATATTGGCCTAAAGACCGGTCATAAACCAGTTAAAACCGATGCAGACCGAAACCGGTCTATAGACCGCAAAAAACCGCGGTCTGCGGTCTTTTTGCGGTCCGGTCTGGTCTTTTGACTTCTGGGAAAAATGCAGACCGGTTACGGTTACAGTTAACGCCCCTGGGCATCAAAAAACCGGACCGAACCGGACTTTCAAACACTAGAGACGTGTCTATACTTTACTAAAAACCGAATCAAGGAATAGATGCAGGCCTAACATGAATGAAGTCTATGGCCACCCTTTTAATGACATAAAGATTGTGTGATAAGCAGGAACGTACCTCTTCCCTTTGTGGGTCACTTGACCACCACCCTCACACCCTCGCTTCGTTCCTTGAGGTTTAATTTTCTTGTAAATCTCCTCTATCACCCATTGAACATCATGAACAGCAGTCCATGCACAGAAAGAAGGGACTTCTGGTGTCAAGGCCAAGACCCACCAGGAAAGCGCCACAACAACAGTGTAAAGCCTGCCTGAACCACCTTTATGAAGCACACACCAGTCCTCATCAATGGGTGCCACATACGTGAAAGTGCTGTCATCAGCAACTCTCCATTTGGGTTGAATCACAATCCACCAAGTCATAAATGATGAGCTGTAGGTGTTGGGATTGACTGCACAGGGTGAGTCTTTCTTCTTACTCTTGATCCATTCAGCGACCTTGTCTGGACGCAAAGCCACTGGTAGGTTCTATGAGACAGTGTTTAGTCGAAATAGCGTAATAAAGGAGTCACCACTTACACCTGTCATTGTGTTCACTAACTCAAATTTAATGAGAGTGTTCACAAGATCCTGCCATGCTTTTTCCTGCGAAATTCTGTGTAAGTAATCTACCATCCCCGCTTTTACCAACCAAGCTGGCAACACGCTCTTATCATAAAAACAGGAACGACAGATTGTGGTCATAGCTTCGAATTGTCCTTCTCAGCCTTTTCGTCGTTAACATCGGGGTCAACATCCATCTCAGAACTTGCTTTCATATTGGTTTCGTGACTGCTGACTGGAAGAGAGTTGGAGTTGATGACAGGGTATGGTGGATTAGGAGAGGATGGATCATTAATGGGAAAAGAAGCAGAGTTGATGACGGGAGCCACCAAAGAAGCCAAGTTGACTATGGGGGCCGCGTGAGAGAAAGTAGAAGTATCATCGGTAGGACAAGATGCAGAGTCAACAGTGGGGGCCGCTGGAGTGGAAGCAGAAGCTGAAATGGTTGCTTGCAAAAAAGAATGTGGAGAATCAACATCTGCTGATATGAGAGGAGGTGGAGGTGAGATTGAACCTGCCACCACACCAGCAAGGGTGGTTGAATCAGCAGGCACTGACAGCGTAGCGAGCAATGGAGTGGAGGTCAAATCAGTTGTAACGCCTTTGACTGATGGCGTTTGCATGACCGTGAGACTGTCTTCAACACACTTGATTTCCTCCCCTCCTGAAGTGATAGCAGTCGTTGATGTCGCAGTCATGGAAGTTGGTGCGTGGCTGACAATAGTAACGTCACTGTCAGATTCAAATCGCTGACAGCGAAGCACAAGACTTACCCTGGTCCATGGATTCTGGCAGAAAACCGGGTGGGTTCCTGTTCCCTGCTCTCGTCCTTCATCTTCTCCCTCTTGCTCACTTTCTTGTTTGTCTTCTTCTCAATCTTGGGTTCAGGGTACTTGACTTCGAGTTTCTGAAGGAGCTCCTTATTTCTTGCAATATTGGCCTCATGGGTAAGTTTGTATTGGCTCTTCGTCGATGTCAATTGTGCTCTGACTGATTGTTCCTCTTCTAGATCTGAGTTGTTGGTTTCATCGTCCGTGCCCTCACCATTGTCATTGGTGCCCTGCTCAGCTGGTTCTGCCTCAGGCATGTTTGCTTTCGATGCTAGGCACCTACTATCTCGGACGTTTTGAGCTGACCAATCACTGTCAGTGCCGCTCCCATTGATGGCAGGTTGACTCACAAAATGCTTTGTGCAGGAAATCATCGAACATATTGGTGATATGCTCTTCGTAACCCTCCTTGCCTAGAAACCCTTCGAAATCTTGGTCATCAGGAGACTTCCCACAGTGGAACCTTCAAGACAGTCAGTGATGTGGAACCCATAAGGTATGATTACTTGCATACATATATGTCATAATTCTGCTGTTCTTGATTGGTTCAGGCCCGCCAACGAGGAAGGTGATGTTCCATCCTGTCTGGCTCTGGATGGCTTGGCCCATCATGGCGAGGGTGGCTGGTAATTTATCAATTGCCCTAGAAAGTGGTGAGCAACCAATCAACTGATCGAGATTAAATGCTACTCACTTTTGGTAAGATTTATTTTGTGCTTCGCTGCTCAGGTCTGCCTTCTTTTCCTCTGCCTCCCAGTACTTCTTAACTTCATCTTTGACCTCTTTGGATTCAGCCTGGTATTTCTCTCGGATGAACGTATTCGCAAAGTTGAACTGCACCGTCTTCAAATTTATTTTAGGGTTCTCTTCCATCAATTTCGCCTTTTGAGTTTCCCATTCCTTTTCAATGACAGCCTTTCATTGAGACTCATACGTCATCTGGAAATAGACCTGCCACTTGTGGAGGACTTTCCGTTTTGCCTTCAACTTGAGGACACCACACACTCCAGTACCTGATGTCGAACCTCGAGTATGGTTATGAAACCATGCTTTTACACACTATAGATTGGGTGAATTCTCTGTCGGTATGTATACCTCACAGACATTGACATACCTCATCATCCCTGTTTCTCTTCTGCTTTAGTGCATCCTCAGCATTCTTTGCTTGGGCAATCTCATCACCTGTAGGCTCAGGAATGGGCCATGCCTTCCTCCACTCTGTCAGGGTCTTAGGGAAGAATTTGGACATCATGGTTTTGTTAGCCTGTGCCTCTGTGAACAAAGATAGCTGAGCCTTGAGCCATTCCTCTTGGTTGTCAGAGGTCCACTTTCAGTGAGTCATCTTGGTGAGTCAGGCAAAGTTGTAGTATTGGGAGTTAGAAGATATACAAGGCTGATTCCGGTTGTAGAATTCAGTTGCATTTAGAGAATGTAACATGGCAAGTTGGTAGGAAATTTCCAAAAATTCTATTAAAATTCTATAATAGTCATGTAACATTATACAGGTCGGATCCGCTGTCTGCCGAACGCACTGTCTGCTTATAAAGTGAGAACTTGTTCACAATCCAGTGTGAACTGAGAGTTTGGCTAGTTACAATAACGGTAATGGTCATTCAACATGTCCTTGATATTAATCGTTAACTGATTCGCCTTTAGGCCCCCCCCCACCCATCAGCTACAGTACACACCCGAAACGATGCCAGCCACCAAGTCATGAAACGGTGCCTCAGCCACCATTGCCATCTTGTTGTGAAATGGCGCCCCAGCCACCATCTTGTTGTGAAACAGTGCCCCAGCCACCATCTTGTTCATCCCATTGGTACATTTACGACAAACTGCTGGCATCACCATGTCATACCTTGGTCAGAGCTCAGAGTGTAGCCTCACCCAGTGCATCTGTGGCTCCAGAAGCTCCTTTGGATGGCCTCACTGATGCTTTGGAAGGACTGTCTATTGGTGGCAGGCATACTGCCCCTCTCGCCACCCCAGCGGCATCTGCTTATGGCCCTGTCCCTGCTCCTCCAGCCCCTCCTCCAGTGACTCATGCTATTGGTGCCAGGCATACTGCCCCTCTCGCCACCCCAGTGGCACCTGCTTATGGCCCTGTCCCTGCTTCTTCAGCCCCTCCTCCAGTAACTCATGCTCTTCCTGTGCCTTTTGCTCATGTAACCCCTGGTCACAAAACACAAAAGAAGTATTACTGTGTCACCGTTGGAAAGTGTTGTGGGGTATTCAGTAACTGGTCAGTCTTTCGAGTAATTCATCTTGTCAAGACACTCATGGAAAATTAGGAACTTCGTCACAACACTAGTCAGTGGTGTTTCTGGAAGCTCGTTCATTGGATTCAAGAGCTATGAGGACGCCATTGAGACTTACTACAAGGTGAAAGTCAGGGGATGTGTTCGAGTTGAGAGGGAGCCAGGTGACGAGGCTAGGTTTGGTCCTCTTTCCCAAGCCATTATGTAGTCATAATTTGCAATACTTTACCCTTCCTGGGTTATTCCATATGGACTGGATGGAATCCATACTTCCCCTAGGTGGATTCCATGGAATGGCTGATGGATTCCATACTTCCCCAGATGGATTCCATGGAATGGTTGATGGAATCCATGCTTTTTCTAGATGGAATCCATACTTTTTTCAGATGGAATCCATGCTTTTTCCATGTGGAATCCAGATGGAATGTCCTTATGGAATCATAATCACTTCAGTCACCCACTACCAACTGACTATTAGTCATGCAAACTCCATGTAAGTTACATGACTAAATGTCATGGACCATATCTAGATTCTAGATATATATGGGTCATAAAAAGCCCTGAAATCTAAAATATATTCTTGAGACATGGACCCTGAAATGTCACACAAAAATTACTTGTGTAAGAGGCTGTTGCAAGCACAGCAGGTACAAGTCCTCTTTTTTTGCAACAGGATATATAAAGAACAATTTTAGAAAAGAATTTTAATTACCAATATTCTTTGCTCTAGTCATCCAATTCACCCACAATATTTGTTAGAATTGATTCTGTTCCTATCACCTGTTTCCATTATTCAAACATCCTTATTGTTCTTATTGTTCCTATTGTCATCATCCTACCTCTATCTTTTCTATTGTTCTTATTGTTTCCATTCTTCCTATTGTTCTTATTGTTCTTACTGTTCTTACTGTTCTTATTGTTCTTATTGTTCTTACTGTTTCTATTGTTCTTATTGTTCCTATTGTTTCCATTCTTCCTAATGTTCTTATTGTTCTTACTGTTTCTATTGTTCTTATTGTTCTTATTGTCCTTACTGTTCTTATTGTTCCTATTGTTCTTATTGTTTGTTCTTACTGTTACTATTGTTCTTATTGTCTTCTTGTTGTTCTTTGCCCCTTATTGTCTCCAACCTATATAAGTAGCACAGCTGTATTCAATGAAGTCCCCAATATTCAGACTTCAGGTTAGTATTGTAGTCTCTGTTCAACATAACAGTATCTCACTTTGGTCTTCAGCTATTACCTGGCCACTTGCAACAATATTTTCTAAACTGAATATTTGTACACCATGGCTCAACAATGTATGTGATACAACTGTTTTTTGTTTTGCTGCTGCTGATGATTGATAAAGCAGTTCAAACTAATTTCAAGGGCTTGCACCTGCATGGAGGTACTTCTCCATCTACCCATGGAGAAAGTAACAAAAATGGTGAAGCTGGCCCCAATGAATTTCGAGTTATAAAACTATCATTTGGTAAGTTTTCATATTTTATTTATTTTATTATTTTATTCATTTTATATTCATTTTTCATTGAAATAGACAGTTCAGCTGATGTTGGACCCTTCCAAGGCATATTGCTACTACTCTGCAATTACTATACCTATACTAACAATACTAACAGAAGACTTTCCACCCCCATTGATTGATCAAACCCAACAACAAGTGAAAAAGTAGTTTTGAATACAACTTTTCCACTATATATGTGTGCAATTGTAATCATAGATACAAAATTGTTGATGCTCATAAGGGTGTATATTCATTTGAATACTACTACATGGCATGGAAATACTCCAACAAACTGAGTACAAATCCAGCAATGAGGTTGTATGTTTTTATTTTGACATCTTTGCCCTTATGCTACCCTGTGCTTAGGACCTTTCTATGGCCCAATCTGTTCCAGTGTAGATGACACTACTATATGCTACTAATATGCTCCAACAAACTAAATAAACACATTAAATATAGTTCACTTTTTAGAGTAAATTGCTACAACTGCTTGGCACTCAACCAACTCACCAGAAGAGTTTTTCTCTCGACAGATCTTCAAAGAGTCTTCAGTAAAATCAGTTAGATGCCCTTTCTTTATACAATTTCTCTTAGTCACCATACCATCATGATACCACACTTCCTTTCCAGGGGTAATTATACGAGATGTGAAGTGAAATCCACCAGAATAAATTATACCCCTCAGTGGGAGGACTGTGAATTTACCATTGGAGCCTTTCATACGAATAGTTTTGCTAATCGAGACTCTACTTGTATTCAAACTGAATACAAGAAGTGAAGGGGGTTGGTCATACATTCGGGAAGTTGCCATTGGAGCACCACAATCACATATGCTTGGTTCCCTCAGCCATTGTTGCAACCATTCATTAATTGACTTGTAAGTTCCATCAAGTATTGACATCACTCTTTCAGGTGGATTATCCAAGTCTTGAACAAAACCACATGCATCACATGATACTCTACAGTAGCCCAAGCTAATATTGTGATGTGAAGTAAAAATATATGAGATTAAATCACGGATATCAGTCCCCATTTGTCCAATTGGAAATAAATCTGAGTTTTCTTGTTTAAGTGATGCACGCACATCATTTCAAACATTTTCCAAAGTCTCCAGACCTCTGATAACTTTTTTGTATCCTTCTGATAATATTTTTCCTTGATTCCCAAATGAAAAAAATGTTTTTGTCCAGCTTTTTGGATTGTAAATCCAAATCTCACACAAAATTGTAAATAGGGAATCATATGAACAACTGTAATTTACTGAATCCCAAAGAATCCCAACTGGAATGTCAGGTGTAGGTCCAAAGCTGGCTCTAATTTTCTTTGACTTTGGTTCATCAGTATTTAGATCCTCTTCTGCCTTTCTGTTGAGTGTAGATGCAATTGCCTTTGATCCCTGTGCAGGAACAAAGTAACCTGATACATTTTTACTTTTCTTTTGTGATTGGATCTCAACCTCTTCAGTTGGATTATGAGTGGTTGATTTTGTGGTGAGTGTCCATGAACTATCAGTGATCACCTGAAAAGTTTGCATTGGATGCATCTCACTCCATCTAATTGGCCCCATCACATTTTGTGGACAATACCCCTTTCCTTTGAGCTGTTGATACTGACGTAAAAGAGCATTACGCAGTTGCCCATTGATTGATGCAGGTAATTGACCATTGTATCTAAGGTTGGTAATGTCATCAAGAAGCTCAAGTTCTCTAAACTCTTGTCGAAGATAACCAGATGCACCACAGGTAATCTTTGATGGGTCAAATCCTTGTACAATTACAGTTCCTTCACATGTTGCACTTCTAGAAAGAGCAGTATAGTAAGATAGGTGGTTACGACAACTATTCAAATCCACCACATTGAATGGACGAGTCTTTCCTTGTGATGCATAGTCTGTCATTGCAAAGTTAGGTAGCACAGACACCTGAGAACGAGATATAGCAAGAGTAACATCACTTGGACAGATACATTCAATAGACATGCTGTTCTTTACTAGTGGAACTACATTTTCAGGCAATCCCTCAATCTTGATTGTCTTGGCAGGACGATCAAGCTTTACAAACAAAGTTTCAAGGATTCGTTGTCCACTTGGGCCCAACTTTGCATCCCATCCAACAACATGACCTTCTTGACCTTTTGTTATACATAATTCTGTTGCATCATTGTTTCGTATTATGACTGGCATACCAATACACAGTGAAAGTTTTCCAGGAACATGGTCAGAGGCAGTAATGATAGAGACATTTCTGAAATGTTTGTCAGCCAACTTTGGCTGATCAGGCCGCCTTCCTGCAACACGGCTTCTTAAAAATTTAATGTCATCAGCAGTACATGCTGCATATCTCATATTTTCTAGAGCTGTCCTTAGCTTGGCATCTTCCACTGATTGTGTATTTTGTCTCATATTTTTTCGTAGAATTACAACTGTAGTAACTTGGTGCCAAAGTGCTTTACCTATAGCAGATTGCTGCCCACGTTCTGACATGGAGGCATCCACCGATGTGCCAACATTCCCATTGTAGAGGGCCTGGCCTAATACTGGCATAAGTTGTGCAAAGTCTCCTGCAAAAATCATATTGATTCCGCCAAAGGGTACATCCATATTGTTTCTTCCTTTGGCCAGTTGTGCACTTATTTTATATAGCTCATAACATGAGATCATAGACACTTCATCTAGAAATATATAGTCTACACCATCCAAACGAGATCTAACTTGTGCCATATTTGACTGCTCATTATGGCTTCTTCGGGAATCACTTTTTACACCTAAAGCTGAATGATATGTTGAGCCATTCAATAGAGCAGCGGCAGATCCAGTAGGTGCCAATATCATAATTCTATGTGCTTCATTACGTTTATCAAAGAGAGCTATTAATGCTTTATAACCTGAGATTTTCCTGTTCCACCCATACCTCCCAGATACATTTTAAGTTGCTCACTTTCTTTCATAGTTGCATGGTTGGCCACAATTCGGAATGCTCTTTCCTGCTCTTCATTCAAACTGAATGTTTGGGCAATGTCATCCACTTCAGTCACCCACCTTGACCAAGCTATTAGCTAGGAAATCTTGAAAAATTATCCAGGCTAATAGATCCTTTGGCCGTTTATTTTTTTGCCTCTGGAGAAAAATATATTATTGCATTGGGCAAAAATGTTTGGCCTTCAATATTGTAACCAGAAATATTTGGGCTGATATTTTGTATGGAAAAATATCCTAGCCATCTGAAAGTGGTCAGAAATATTTGAAGCATATTAGAGTGGTAGGAAATATTTGAAGTGTTTCAGACTGGTAGGAGATTTTTAAGCTGTGTGACACTGCTGAAAAATGTTTTAGCCATGTCACACTGCTAAGAAATTTTTGAACCATATTACACTGCTGAGAAATTTTTTAGCCATGTCACACTGCTGAAAAATGTTTTGACCATGTCACACTGCTCGGAAATGTTTTAGCCATGTCACACTGCTGAAAAATGTTTCAGCCATGTCACATAGGCAAAAAATTTCCTGCCAGTGTCACAGAGTATCTGGGGTCCTAGTTTCAAAAAAAAAACTTCAAAAATTTCTGACCATTCAAACTTTTATCTTCTGGATTCAACTTTTCTACAAAATTTATCATAAGGATCATTTTGGTCCTAAACTTCCATTTTTACTTTATATCATATTTTTCTTATAGAAAAACTAGATTATATATTGCATCCAGCACTATCTATTGGTATTCAGCTATTTGTTATATAGTTATAGCCTCTAAATTCTACTCTATCAGATAATAAAGGTTGCTACTGACTGCTCTTATGTTGGGTATATATTGATAACTATCTATAATAGTCTAGCCTTACCTACTGAATTATTACTGATGTCTATTATTCTTGCAAATTACCAGAAGTGAATATTGGCTGATGTGTGAGCCATATTTCTTCACTGAAGTATGTTTCTGAAGACTAGAGTGAGTTTGGGAACTGTCAGATTGACTATGCCAGCTTTTTTTTTCACTTTTATAGAGGTATGTATATTTCTGAGGACTGCAGAGAGCTCTGAGGATTGTCAGTGTCTGAAGTTATAGATATGTATAATATGATGTATTCATATCTGTTAACCATAATAACATGCTGACTACCAGTACTTTACTGTGCCCCACCTATTTCTGCAGGAATGGCTAGAATCTCCTAGAGTTCTGGTCTCTCTATTACAAATACTTGAATTTCCTTTTTTAGATATAGACCTTAGACCTTGACAACAGTACCCAACAACAAGTCCTATTTTTTTCTCATTTTTACCACATTTTCTAAATGATTTTCATTTAAAATAGTAATTGTGCCTCATTTACTCTGATTTCAGCTCTGCAACATTATAACCAATAGTGATTACCATCTAATATTTTTCTTTAATGTTTCTTGTACTTTATTGTAATTTTCTGGCAATATTTGCACAAATTACCTTATTTGGAAATATGCATAGACCATGTGCACTATACACCAACATTGTCAATAACAGTTACAGCTGAATGCAGAATGATAGGCCATGCCAGACCGACACATGCACAGGGCAGACTGTCAAATTTTCAAAGCAATATGATGGCTGAGGCTGCTGAGTTCTCACCAAGTTCTCACAATGAGTCAAATAATTGATGTTACTGTAGTACCACAGTAACATTTGAGAGTCTGCTCTATGTATGTGTTAATCTGCATAATCTATCATTCTGCATTCAGCTGTGATGGTATGTCTATTCTTTTCCTTTTTTTTCTGTTTTTCTAGCTATATTTGTATCATTTACCATATTAGAAAATATCCACAGACCATGTATATGGTATAGAAATATTGTTAACAATAGTCTATTATTTTTCTCTATTTCTTCTGATTTTCTGGCTATATTTTCATTCATTACCATATTTGGAAATATGCACAGACCAAGTAAACAGTACATCAACATTATCAACAACCATTTATATCATGTAATTTTTTTTTCCTAACTTTTCTAGCTATATTTGTATTAATTACCATTTTAGGAAATGTGCACAGACCATGTATACAACACCCCAATATTGTCAACAACAGTCCATTATTTTTCTCTTTTTCTTCTAATTTTTTGGGCTAAATTGAATTATTAAATTATTATGTTAGGAAATGTACCCAGACCATGTATCTATTTTTCCCCCCTTTTGTCTGACTCTCTGGATATATTTCCAGAATAGGAAATGTGCACAGGCCATCAACAACAGTTTATTATTTTTTCTCCTTTTTTTTCTGATAGCAGTGGTGGTATTGTAAGTGCCAAAATCTTTCTTGGAAAGACAGATCACATGTTATATTACATGACCAGATCATACGATGCCCAACATAAACAACTATATAATGCATATGAGATAACTATAGTCACCTATTTTTCTCTTTTTTTTCTGATTTTCTGGCTATATTTTTACTAATTACCATATTTGGAAATATGCACAGACCAAGTAAATAATACATCAACATTATCAACAACCATTTATGTTATGTGAATTTCTTTTCTCATTTTTGGCTATATTTTCATTAATTACTATATTAGGAAATGTGCACAGACCATGTGAATAGTACCCCATCAATACCACTCTTCCTATTTTATTCTGATTTTATTCTGGTAAAATTCTATATATTGGAATAGATTATCTGTGCATCAAATGCGGAGCTGTCAATGAAAGTGGTATTGCAAGTGTGTGAAGGCTGAGCTGCAGCTCAGTCCAAAGAGAGGAAGAATGGGGGAAAGAGACTAGATGTAGGCATATTTTAGCAAGATTTGAGATTGCTCCAGAAATCCAAAGCTACAGTTCTTTGCATTCCTGTTTGCACACTGAAATTATGAAAATCATATTTGATTTTGTATCTTCATCACAGATTGTCATGTATCAGGGCATTTTGAATCTCTCAAACCCCAACTCTCATGGTGCCTCAGATATCAGATGAGATCCAGGCACAGATCATTGTTTGCTATGATGAGCAACATCTATCAGTGCTAGACATTACATGCCTTGGTGGATGTAACTGATCTCTTACTTCCCAATTTGTGGGTCACAATACAATACATATACATATGATTCCTAAACTTCATTATGCAAACAACAGTGCAAAGTACTGTAACCTCTGCTATCTCTTGGGAAGTCCATGAGTGGTTGGATACAGATGCAGGATGGGATAACACTGCAGATCTGATAAGACCTGCCCTGATAAACTATGCTGACACTTGTACTCTTGGAGTAATGTCAATATAAGTGTCTGGCAAGCTAAGTGAGTAGCTACTTATGCTCTAGAATGTCACAAGTGTAGCTGTAGTCACCTTTCCCAGAATGCTGCAGAAGGGTTTAGCAGGAAGTACTGGTCACATGATGTCTACTACCTATCCTCACACAAGCTCTCCTAAAAGAGTCACAATCTACAGCTGACCTTGTCACTCTATTCCTTCACTAGGCTTCATAAACAGTCATGAAGACAATACTCTTAGATGCAAGTGGAAACAGAGAAGATGCATGTACAAAGATGTATAAGAAACATGACTAAAATATAACATAACCTGAGTGTGACTACTGTGATATGCATATGTAGGGTAGGATCCATTGAATAGGGAATATATCTGATAGCCTGACCCCTCATACATGGGACTACTAGTGACAAGTATGGAAATGGCTGGCATATATGGGATCTTATCCATCTTTTACATTATTTACTTTCCATTGCTTAGCTATTGTGTCACATGACTCCTTTGTATACTTGTCAGTAGTAGTCATAAATACAAAGCAAGAACATGTATCAATGGGCATGGAAGTAATAGCACAAATAACAAACAAACATCTAACTCACATAGTTATTCATATTCCATATCATGTGATATAACAGTCATGTGATACAGTCATATGATATGACATGGGACAATAAAATCATGTGACATGATCATGTGATATATAATAGTCAGGTGACATCGTCATGTGATGTGATCATGTGATGGATCATATGATCTGGTCATGTGATATAACATGTGATCTGTCTTTCCAAGAAAGATTTTGGCACTTACAATACCACCACTGCTATCAGAAAAAAAAGGAGAAAAAATAATAAACTGTTGTTGATGGCCTTTGCACATTTCCTATTCTGGAAATATATCCAGAGAGTCAGACAAAAGGGGGGAAAAATAGATACATGGTCTGGGTACATTTCCTAACATAATAATTTAATAATTCAATTTAGCCCAAAAAATTAGAAGAAAAAGAGAAAAATAATGGACTGTTGTTGACAATATTGGGGTGTTGTATACATGGTCTGTGCACATTTCCTAAAATGGTAATTAATACAAATATAGCTAGAAAAGTTAGGAAAAAAAAATTACATGATATAAATGGTTGTTGATAATGTTGATGTACTGTTTACTTGGTCTGTGCATATTTCCAAATATGGTAATGAATGAAAATATAGCCAGAAAATCAGAAGAAATAGAGAAAAATAATAGACTATTGTTAACAATATTTCTATACCATATACATGGTCTGTGGATATTTTCTAATATGGTAAATGATACAAATATAGCTAGAAAAACAGAAAAAAAAGGAAAAGAATAGACATACCATCACAGCTGAATGCAGAATGATAGATTATGCAGATTAACACATACATAGAGCAGACTCTCAAATGTTACTGTGGTACTACAGTAACATCAATTATTTGACTCATTGTGAGAACTTGGTGAGAACTCAGCAGCCTCAGCCATCATATTGCTTTGAAAATTTGACAGTCTGCCCTGTGCATGTGTCGGTCTGGCATGGCCTATCATTCTGCATTCAGCTGTAACTGTTATTGACAATGTTGGTGTATAGTGCACATGGTCTATGCATATTTCCAAATAAGGTAATTTGTGCAAATATTGCCAGAAAATTACAATAAAGTACAAGAAACATTAAAGAAAAATATTAGATGGTAATCACTATTGGTTATAATGTTGCAGAGCTGAAATCAGAGTAAATGAGGCACAATTACTATTTTAAATGAAAATCATTTAGAAAATGTGGTAAAAATGAGAAAAAAATAGGACTTGTTGTTGGGTACTGTTGTCAAGGTCTAAGGTCTATATCTAAAAAAGGAAATTCAAGTATTTGTAATAGAGAGACCAGAACTCTAGGAGATTCTAGCCATTCCTGCAGAAATAGGTGGGGCACAGTAAAGTACTGGTAGTCAGCATGTTATTATGGTTAACAGATATGAATACATCATATTATACATATCTATAACTTCAGACACTGACAATCCTCAGAGCTCTCTGCAGTCCTCAGAAATATACATACCTCTATAAAAGTGAAAAAAAAAGCTGGCATAGTCAATCTGACAGTTCCCAAACTCACTCTAGTCTTCAGAAACATACTTCAGTGAAGAAATATGGCTCACACATCAGCCAATATTCACTTCTGGTAATTTGCAAGAATAATAGACATCAGTAATAATTCAGTAGGTAAGGCTAGACTATTATAGATAGTTATCAATATATACCCAACATAAGAGCAGTCAGTAGCAACCTTTATTATCTGATAGAGTAGAATTTAGAGGCTATAACTATATAACAAATAGCTGAATACCAATAGATAGTGCTGGATGCAATATATAATCTAGTTTTTCTATAAGAAAAATATGATATAAAGTAAAAATGGAAGTTTAGGACCAAAATGATCCTTATGATAAATTTTGTAGAAAAGTTGAATCCAGAAGATAAAAGTTTGAATGGTCAGAAATTTTTGAAGTTTTTTTTTTGAAACTAGGACCCCAGATACTCTGTGACACTGGCAGGAAATTTTTTGCCTATGTGACATGGCTGAAACATTTTTCAGCAGTGTGACATGGCTAAAACATTTCCGAGCAGTGTGACATGGTCAAAACATTTTTCAGCAGTGTGACATGGCTAAAAAATTTCTCAGCAGTGTAATATGGTTCAAAAATTTCTTAGCAGTGTGACATGGCTAAAACATTTTTCAGCAGTGTCACACAGCTTAAAAATCTCCTACCAGTCTGAAACACTTCAAATATTTCCTACCACTCTAATATGCTTCAAATATTTCTGACCACTTTCAGATGGCTAGGATATTTTTCCATACAAAATATCAGCCCAAATATTTCTGGTTACAATATTGAAGGCCAAACATTTTTGCCCAATGCAATAATATATTTTTCTCCAGAGGCAAAAAAATAAACGGCCAAAGGATCTATTAGCCTGGATAATTTTTCAAGATTTCCTAGCTAATAGCTTGGTCAAGGTAGGTGACTGAAGTGTGTCAAGCAACGATGGCAGTTGTGCCTTCCATTCAATATGGAGGTGGAAAGATTAGCACAAACTTGAGTGACATAAAAAATTACATCACACCATACAGTCTAGAGCTACAGAATGCAACCTCGGTTAATTATAAATACATTGGCCAGTTTGTGCTTCAAGCTGCTCAGGCTGAGTTACGTAAAAACTCTGAACTGCTTATATGTTATATGCCATTGGAATTATTAAAGGGAAAAATATCATTGGTTCAAGCGAAATCCATTGCAAAGATGCACAATGTTACAATATCAAGCAAATCTCCAGTTGCAGAGGTATTGGAGGTTTTATCAGCACATATGTGTTCCTCATGATGTTCTCAATTTTATACATTGTTTGCCCCAGAACAACCAGCTTTGACATCTTCTGAATGTCAAGCTAAGTGGTACAAGGGTCTCAGTAAAGCAGACAAGAAAAAAATCATTAAAAAAAATATATTAAGTTTTTAAAAGGTCCAACATATAAAATTAAGAGAAGTAAAGAGAATAAGTCTACTTATCAGACATCAAAAATCACTAATTTCCCACCTAAACCACCCTCTAAGAAATTAATTCATAAAATAATTAGTGGATTCTGTGAAGACACACTCCCTTCCAAACTTCTTGAATCTGGATGCGCAGTTTGTGATCAGCTAACAAAATTATCAGACATGTTAAAGCGATCTGATACCTCAAGTAACTTGGAACCCTTGATTCGAGAAGGGGCTTCCTGAATAGAAAGAAAATCTGAACATGATGAAATCCATGAAATCTCAGGGCCTGTGATTGATGATGACTGTAAATATATATGCAATACTTGCAATAAAAGTCTAGACAAAGGAAAAATACCTACTAATGCACTTTGTAATGGTTTTTGGCTTGGTAAAATTCCTGATGAGCTTGCTTGCTTAACTTACGTTGAACAGCTGCTCATATCACATGTTCACCACAATCGCTGTATAATCAAAGTAGCCTCTGGATGGTACAAGATGCATGCAAATGCAATAACTTTCCAAAATCCTGTTGCAAAGATTTATGACACTCTTCCTCCTCCTCTTGAAGAACTTGATGAAGTCTTGGCTGTTATGTTTACTGGACCTTGTCAACCTACCAAAAAAGACCTTCAACATACACCATTGCTGGTCCGTCAAAAGCAGATTTCAAAAGCACTTGAGTGGTTAAAATTGAACCATTCTGACTACTTTGACATTGGAATATCACAGGAGAATTTGAGCCAGTACCCTTTGAGTGATGCACCAGTTGTAATTGACTATTGTCAATCAATAATAAATAGAGAGCGAGAGGCTACAAGTGTTCATGATAATGAAGAAGAGATAGGCACTGAAGAGGGTCCTTGTACTTTTGTAGTTCAAGGGCTGACTGGAGAAGAGTATTCTACCATGTCTTTGGAGGCGATAAAGGCTCGAGCACTGAAGCATTTGACATCTAACAAAAAAATCATGTTTGCAGGCCATTCACAACAACCCAACTCCATTTATAATAACCCTCAACTATTTCCTGCTATGCTACCATGGCTATTTCCTTATGGCCTTGGAGGTATCGGAAATGATATGATACCCCATAACATATCTACTATGGCCCACAAGCGTTTACTGTTAATTTATCATGACTTGTGGGTGTTGGCCAGTGCTTTGCATGGCATGTATGAGTCCTTCCTGTCGACTCTAAATTTAATTTTGAGAAATTGGTCATGTAACCAACCTCCTAACATCCCATCAGCTACAATGACATGTAATCACTTTATTATTTTCTGAGTTTTCTTCTATATGTGCAAATAGACTCTAAGCCCTGAGCCTAGCCGTCAATATCATGGCAACTTGTGGATGTGGGCCAGTGCTTCGCATGGCATGTATGAGTCCTTTCTGTGGACCTCACATGCTGAAAAATATCTAGAATAACTTTCTTCTTAAAAACCATATTTTTATATTTTTATTGGCAAGGGATGCAAGCCACATTAACTTGAACCAAATTATTGTGAAGCAATTGTAAAGAAATTTCAAATAATTTTGGAGAAACAATGTCTGAAAGATTGTAATATTATTTGAGGTTTATTTACAATTATCTACAATTATCATTTCAAATTAATGTAGCTTGCATTCCATGTTGTAAAGATCTTAATCTCATTTTTATTTATGATTCCAGATTTTTTTAATCTTTTTGTCACCTTCTTGGTTTGACAATGAGCACAGAATGTAAAGTAATAATTTCTATATTGAATGATCATAATTATATTTTTCTACTAATATTTTAATGTTAAATTTACCAAGACAAAGTTCTAATTTAAAGTTGAGAATATACAGCTAAAACAAGTTCCTGATCTTCATAGTATCTAAGATCATTATTGCTTTTATCATCCAGCTGCCCATCTTCTATGCATTTATTTTTGGTGGTGATCCCATCATGGAACCAAACTTTACCCTCAGATGAGAATACTCTAGAGGTAAAATGATTGTCTCCATGGTATATGATCCCTCTTAGCCTCAGTAAGACTTCTTCTCCATTTACCACAAACTTTACCTTGTGACTAGTTTTGGTATTACAGTATGGGTACTCCAGGATGATAATCTTTGGAACCTCTGCATAGGATACATGCTCAATCATTTCACCTGAGCAACCCCCACAAATTTCTGTAGATGGCTTCTGAATTGATCCTATCCATTTTGAAGTTGATGCTGGTATAGGGTCAGATGCATGTAGAACATATCCCAGTGTATCATCCACTTCATATGCATCTCCACAGTCTGAACATATTATTTCAGCAACTGCATTATATTTTTCATACTTAAGCATTTCAAATGTAAGTTGTCCAATGCTGGCTCCTGTTTTGCCCATAGGAAATTTGATAGGATCTAAATTATGAAGATCATGTCTAAGTTCATCTCTTACATTTTCTAAAGTAAGTGTTCCTTCAAGCACCTTGTTGAAACCAGCTGCCAATGCACCTAAATAACCTTGGTTGATCTCTGTAAAATTTGCAGTCCACCTCAGAGGATCTATGTTCCAAATATGATATAAAATCACAAATAAGCTATCATATGCACAACTGTAATTTACACTATCCCATTGAAGTCCCAGCTTGATGCTAGACCTAGGCTGCAGTATTTTTTTACTCTTTTTCTTTATATTAATCTCATCATCACCATCCAGCTTATGCTTGACTGCAACTGATCCCTTGGCTGGGACAAAAGTTGAAGGTTTCTTGGGTTGCTCTGCTGTCTTATCTTTGCCTTTCTTGATTATCTGCCATGGACTGTCTGTAACCACAGGTAGTATATCCATTGGATCACTTTCACTCCACCTCAAAGATGCATCTGTTTTCTCTGGAACATATTCTGTACCTTTCCAGTCTTGGAAATTTCTGATTAATGAATTCCTTGTATATCCTATAACACAAGAAGAAAGTGACCCTTCATATCTAAGCCTGGTAATTTCATCCAAAAGTTCTTGTTCTCTGAGTTCCTGCCTAAGATATTTTGCACATCCTCTAGTAATAATGCTGGGTTCAAAGCCTTGCAGAATGATGGTTCCAGCTGCACTTGCACTTCTGGAGAGACAAGTGTAGTAAGACATATGAGTATGGCAGCTGTTGAGATGTACAACATTGTATGGTCTAGTTTTTCCCTGAGCTGCATAATCTGTCATTCCAAAATTAGGTAGAACCCAGACTTGTTGTCTTTCTATAGACTCCTTCAGATCACTAGGGAATGTACATGTAATAGTTTTAGTTCCCTTAACTAAAGGCACTACATTTTCTGGAAGCCCAGCTATTTGAATAGTTTTTGAAGGCTTATCCAATTTTACAAATAGAGTGTCCAGTATTCTCTTTCCATGTGGACCTTTCTTTGCCTGCCATCCAACTACAAATCCTTCTTGACCTTTTGTTATGCACAGCTCAGTTGCATCATTGTTTCTAATCATCACAGGCATCCCAAGGCAGAGTGAAAGCTTTCCAGCAAAGTGTTCAGTTGACCCATGTCTGACATTCCAGATTTGATGTTGATCATCAAAATCAATTTCATTTGACTTGTGCTTTGATTTTGAAGCAGCCTTTGATTTTCCCCACTTTGTTTTATTAGCTGGATCAGCATCCTTTCCCCACTTATCTACAGAATAAAAATGGGTCAATTTTTGGCCTGTCTCCTCAGCAAATCTTTCACACCCCATTTGATTGATTTGATCTTTTTGTGTGTGTCTTCCACATATAATTGCCACATTTCTGAATTCCTTTGAAGCTATCTTAGGTCTTCCTGGCTTTTTACTGGCTTGAAGAGTTCTCAAAAATTTAATGTCTTCAGCAGTACAATTTCCATATCTCATATTGACCAATGCTTTTCTCAGAGATGCATCTTCAGGAGTCTGAGTTTTCTGCCTCATATTCTCTCTAAGTATGACTACAGTTGTAACCTGATGCCAGAGAGCTTTTCCTACAGCTGCTTCTTGACCACCTGGCTTCAAGCCTGAATGGACTTGTGTTCCAACTGAGTGACTGTATGGAGATTGACCACCAACAGGTGGTAATTGGGCAAAATCACCAGCAAATATCATATTGATACCACCATATGGCTCATTGAAGTTATTCAGTGCTTTGGCCAGCTGTGCAGCAATTTTATACATGTCATGGCATGAGAGCATTGATACTTCATCTAAGAATATATAGTCAACTCCATCTAGTCTAGCTCTGACTTGAGCAATGCTTGTAGCCTCATTTCTGATACCCATTCCACTCATTGGCACACCCAAAAATGAATGATAAGTTGATCCATTCAGAAGAGCAGCTGATGATCCTGTTGGTCCAAGTACAATGAATCTATGAGACTCATTTCTCTGTTGAAAAAAATAAATGAGGGCTTTGAAGACTTGTGATTTTCCAGTACCACCCATGCCACCCAGATACATTTTTAATCACTTCAGTCACCCACCTTGACCAAGCTATTAGCTAGGAAATCTTGAAAAATTATCCAGGCTAATAGATCCTTTGGCCAGTTATTTTTTTGCCTCTGGAGAAAAATATATTATTGCATTAGACAAAAATGTTTGACCTTGAATATTGTGACTGGAAATATTTGGGTTGATATATTGTATTGAAAAATATCCTGGCCATCTGAAAGTGGTCAGAAATATTTGAAGCATGTTAGAGTGGTAGGAAATGTTTGAAGTGTTTCAGACTGGTAGGAAATTTTTTAGCTGTGTGACACTGGTGAAAAATGTTTTAGCCATGTCACACTGCTAAGAAATTTTTTAGCCATGTCACACTGCTCAAAAATCTTTTAGCCTTGTCACACTGCTCAAAAATTTCTTAGCCATGTCACATAGGCAAAACATTTCCTGCCAGTGTCATGGAGTATCTGGGGTCCTAGTTTCAAAAAAAAAAACTTCAAAAATTTCTACCATTCAAACTTTTATCTTCTGGATTCAACTTTTCTACAAAATTTATCATAAAGATCATTTTGGTCCTAAACTTGCCTTTTTACTTTTATATTGTATTTTTATTATACTATATATTGCATTCAACTCTATCTATTGGTATTCAGCTATTTGTTATATAGTTATAGCCTCTGAATTCTGCTCTATCAGATAATAAAGGTTGTTACTGACTGCTCTTATATTGAGTGTATATTAATAACTACCTATAATAGACCAGCCTTACTTACTGAATTATTACTGATGTCTATTATTCTTGCAAATTACCAGAAGTAAATATTGGCTGATGTGTGAGCCATATTTCTTCACTGTGGTAGAAGTATGTTCCTGAAGACTAGAGAGAGTTTGGGAACTGTCAGATTGACTATGCCAGCTATTTTTTTTTTCACTTTTATAGAGGTATTATATTCCTGAGGACTGCAGAGAGCTCTGAGGATTGTCAGTGTCTAAATATGTATAACATGATATAACATGATATGATGTATTCATATCTGTTCTGTTGACCATAATGATATGTTAAATTTCTTTCTGACTACCAGTACTTTACTGTGCCTACCTATTTCTGCAGGAATGGCTAGAATCTCCCAGAATTCTGATCTCTCTATTATAAATACTTGAATTTCCTTCTTTAAATATAGACCTTAGACCTTGACAACAGTACCCAACAATAAGTTCTATTTTTTCTCATTTTTACCACATTTTCTAAATGATTTTCATTTAAAATAGTCAATTTTCCTCATTTACTATGATTTCAGCTCTGCAACATTATAACCAATAGTGATTACCATCTACTATTTTCTTTAATGTTTCTTGTATTTTTCTGGTTATATTTGCATAAATTACCTTATTTGGAAATATGCACAGACTATGTGCACCATACACCAACATTGTCAATAACAGTTAATAGTATGTCTATTCTTTTTTCTATTTTCTTTTCTGTTTTTCTAGCTATATTTGTATCATTTACCATATTAGGAAATGTCCACAGACCATGTATATGGTATCTAAATATTGTTAACAATAGTCTATTATTTTTATCTTTTTCTTCTGATTTTCTGGCTATATTTTCATTCATTACCATATTTGGAAATATGCACAGACCAAGTAAACAATACATCAACATTATCAACAACTATTTATATCATGTGAATTTTTGTTCTAATTTTTCTAGCTATATTTGTATTAATTACCATTTTAGGAAATGTGCACAGACCATGTATACAGTTTTTCTCTTTTTCTTCTAATTTTTTTTGGCTAAATTGAATTTTCTTTCTTATTTTTCTAGCTGTATTTGTATTAAATCATTGTATTAGAAAATGTACACAGACCACATATCTATCTCTTTTTTCCCCTTTTTGTCTGACTCTCTGGATATATTTCCATAATAGGAAATGTGCACAGGCCATCAACAACAGTTTATTATTTTTTCTCCTTTTTTTCTGATAGCAGTGGTGGTATTGTAAGTGCCAAAATCTTTCCTGGAAGGACAGATCACATGACTACATCACATGGTTATATCACATGACCAGATCATATGACTGTTATATGATATGTCACATGACCACATCACATGGCAATGTCACCTGACTATCATATCACATGATTGTGTCACATGATATAGAACATGAACAACTAAAGGATGAGTTAGATGTTTGTTCGTTATTTGTGCTATCACTTACATGCCTATCCATGCATGTCCTTGCTCAGTATTTATGACTACTACTGACAAGTATAAAAAGGAGTCATGTGACACAATAGCTAAGCAATGGAAAGTAAATAATGGATAAGATCCCATATCTGCCAGCTATTTCCATACTTGTCAGTAGTAGTCACATGTGTGAGGGGTCAGGCTATCAGGTATATTCCCTATTCAATGCATCCTACATATGCGTGTCACAGTAGTCACACTTCTTATGCATCTTTTTACATGCATCTTCTCCATTTCTGCTTGAGTATTGTCTTCATGACTCTTTGTCAAGCTTAGCAAAGGAATAGAGTGACAAGGTCAGCTGTAGATTGTGACTCTTTTAGGAGAGCTCATGACTCTCTGTCTTTGTGTGCTCATTATTTTTCCCTTCCCTACATTCTCGCAGGATCCTGCTAAACCTTTCTGCGGCATTCTGGGAAAGGCAAGTACAGTTACACTTGTGACATTCCAGGGCATAAGTAGCTACTCACTTAGCTTGATTCTGCAAGACTCTTAGATTCAAGACTTCTCGCAGGTTTTCACACTGTAATGCAAACCGTCAATTCCTCCTTAGCTTGCCAGACACTTATATTGTTATCTATGAGAACCTTATAATACTCTGCTACCTTGTAATTAGTTCTTGCAACATGCTTACTCTTCTACCACCACTGCATCTATTGCTTTCAGGTGTGTTATCATAGTTCACCCTGATAGCCAAGTGGTATTGTGTATTATTAGGTCACTAACATTACTCCAAGAGTACAAGTATCAGCACAGTTTATCAGGGCAGCAGGTCTTATCAGATCTGCAGTGTTATCCTGACGGTTTGCATTACAGTGTGAAAACCTGCGAGAAGTCTTGAATCTAAGAGTCTTGCAGAATCAAGCTAAGTGAGTAGCTACTTATGCCCTGGAATGTCACAAGTGTAACTGTACTTGCCTTTCCCAGAATGCCGCAGAAAGGTTTAGCAGGATCCTGCGAGAATGTAGGGAAGGGAAAAATAATGAGCACACAAAGACAGAGAGTCATGAGCTCTCCTAAAAGAGTCACAATCTACAGCTGACCTTGTCACTCTATTCCTTTGCTAAGCTTGACAAAGAGTCATGAAGACAATACTCAAGCAGAAATGGAGAAGATGCATGTAAAAAGATGCATAAGAAGTGTGACTACTGTGACACGCATATGTAGGATGCATTGAATAGGGAATATACCTGATAGCCTGACCCCTCACACATGTGACTACTACTGACAAGTATGGAAATAGCTGGCAGATATGGGATCTTATCCATTATTTACTTTCCATTGCTTAGCTATTGTGTCACATGACTCCTTTTTATACTTGTCAGTAGTAGTCATAAATACTGAGCAAGGACATGCATGGATAGGCATGTAAGTGATAGCACAAATAACGAACAAACATCTAACTCATCCTTTAGTTGTTCATGTTCTATATCATGTGACACAATCATGTGATATGATAGTCAGGTGACATTGCCATGTGATGTGGTCATGTGACATATCATATAACAGTCATATGATCTGGTCATGTGATATAACCATGTGATGTAGTCATGTGATCTGTCCTTCCAGGAAAGATTTTGGCACTTACAATACCACCACTGCTATCAGAAAAAAAGGAGAAAAAATAATAAACTGTTGTTGATGGCCTGTGCACATTTCCTATTATGGAAATATATCCAGAGAGTCAGACAAAAAGGGGAAAAAAGAGATAGATATGTGGTCTGTGTACATTTTCTAATACAATGATTTAATACAAATACAGCTAGAAAAATAAGAAAGAAAATTCAATTTAGCCAAAAAAAATTAGAAGAAAAAGAGAAAAACTGTATACATGGTCTGTGCACATTTCCTAAAATGGTAATTAATACAAATATAGCTAGAAAAATTAGAACAAAAATTCACATGATATAAATAGTTGTTGATAATGTTGATGTATTGTTTACTTGGTCTGTGCATATTTCCAAATATGGTAATGAATGAAAATATAGCCAGAAAATCAGAAGAAAAAGATAAAAATAATAGACTATTGTTAACAATATTTAGATACCATATACATGGTCTGTGGACATTTCCTAATATGGTAAATGATACAAATATAGCTAGAAAAACAGAAAAGAAAATAGAAAAAAGAATAGACATACTATTAACTGTTATTGACAATGTTGGTGTATGGTGCACATAGTCTGTGCATATTTCCAAATAAGGTAATTTATGCAAATATAACCAGAAAAATACAAGAAACATTAAAGAAAATAGTAGATGGTAATCACTATTGGTTATAATGTTGCAGAGCTGAAATCATAGTAAATGAGGAAAATTGACTATTTTAAATGAAAATCATTTAGAAAATGTGGTAAAAATGAGAAAAAATAGAACTTATTGTTGGGTACTGTTGTCAAGGTCTAAGGTCTATATTTAAAGAAGGAAATTCAAGTATTTATAATAGAGAGATCAGAATTCTGGGAGATTCTAGCCATTCCTGCAGAAATAGGTAGGCACAGTAAAGTACTGGTAGTCAGAAAGAAATTTAACATATCATTATGGTCAACAGAACAGATATGAATACATCATATCATGTTATATCATGTTATACATATTTAGACACTGACAATCCTCAGAGCTCTCTGCAGTCCTCAGGAATATAATACCTCTATAAAAGTGAAAAAAAAAATAGCTGGCATAGTCAATCTGACAGTTCCCAAACTCTCTCTAGTCTTCAGGAACATACTTCTACCACAGTGAAGAAATATGGCTCACACATCAGCCAATATTTACTTCTGGTAATTTGCAAGAATAATAGACATCAGTAATAATTCAGTAAGTAAGGCTGGTCTATTATAGGTAGTTATTAATATACACTCAATATAAGAGCAGTCAGTAACAACCTTTATTATCTGATAGAGCAGAATTCAGAGGCTATAACTATATAACAAATAGCTGAATACCAATAGATAGAGTTGAATGCAATATATAGTATAATAAAAATACAATATAAAAGTAAAAAGGCAAGTTTAGGACCAAAATGATCTTTATGATAAATTTTGTAGAAAAGTTGAATCCAGAAGATAAAAGTTTGAATGGTAGAAATTTTTGAAGTTTCTTTTTTTTGAAACTAGGACCCCAGATACTCCATGACACTGGCAGGAAATGTTTTGCCTATGTGACATGGCTAAGAAATTTTTGAGCAGTGTGACAAGGCTAAAAGATTTTTGAGCAGTGTGACATGGCTAAAAAATTTCTTAGCAGTGTGACATGGCTAAAACATTTTTCACCAGTGTCACACAGCTAAAAAATTTCCTACCAGTCTGAAACACTTCAAACATTTCCTACCACTCTAACATGCTTCAAATATTTCTGACCACTTTCAGATGGCCAGGATATTTTTCAATACAATATATCAACCCAAATATTTCCAGTCACAATATTCAAGGTCAAACATTTTTGTCTAATGCAATAATATATTTTTCTCCAGAGGCAAAAAAATAACTGGCCAAAGGATCTATTAGCCTGGATAATTTTTCAAGATTTCCTAGCTAATAGCTTGGTCAAAGTGGGTGACTGAAGTGATGTCATCTATCATTTTCTGTTCTTCTTCTTTTTTTGCTTTGAATTTTTTGTCCAAGTAGCTGATATCATCTACAACCACTTCATTTTGTGATGTCCCATTTCTTTCTTTATCTGCTTTAGCTGTCAGAAGATTCTTTGAACGTGTTTCAAGAAAGAGTTTCTTGAGTGACTGTACAAGAACATTCCACTGAGATCCAGTTCGTTCTTCTTCTGGCTTGAAGTTTACATCCACTGGATCGATATTGCCAATGCATGGATCAAGCCATCCTGCATTTTGAACCACATTCTCAATTCTGTTCATTTCATGAAGCTTCTGATTATTGATGCTGTTGGGGTCTCCCAACATATACAGTGATTCATCAATATCTAATGGACCATCTTCACCACAGTCAGGAAAGTTAGCATCAAGTTCACCCCCAGTGTCATCCCATGAGCCTAGTATTCCTTCGCTTTCACCTTTCTTCTTCATCTGTGCAGAATAGTCATCTCTGGCATCATTGCATTCATACTTGATATTGAAATTATTCATAAGCTCAAGTTGTCTTGCTGAAAATGCATAGCCACAAAAAGCTTCATCCCAAGACTCAACTTCTAGTTTCAAATCTTTGCCATTTCGCCAAGGTTTGAACAAAGAAAGCATAGTAGAACAGTAATATTCTCTGTCACCTTGATCACGGCGAGGTAAGCCTCCACCAACAAAATTTGGAGGTCTTTACCTTCCCCGGGTTATTCCGTATGGAATCCATATGGAATCCATGGAATCCATGGATAATTCCATATGGATTCCATGGAATCAATGTTGGCTGAGGACCCAGCCAATTTCTGATTCCATGGACATGATGGATTCCATATGGAATGATCCTGGAATGGTCATGGAATGATTAATTCCATATGGACTCCATATGGATTCCATTGGATTCCATATGGAATGCAGGCATATCCACATTTATTCCATGGAACAGTCCATATGGATTCCATGGAGCAGTTCATATGGATTCCATGGAAGGAATTAATGACCATTATACCATTAGAATACATATAGATATAGTGTCCTTACTATATTTAAGTAAAAAATAAATTTTGCACCTGAGAGAATTGAACCCACAACGTCGTGAATAGAAGCAGCACTGTAACCACCTGAGCCATACTGGCTTTGTTATAGGGTAAACTAAAGGTCGATATATAGCGTCGTCGGTCACGTGGCGTCTCAAACGTGACAGCTATGGCTGTCGCGTTGCCACGTTGCTTCTTCCTTTCACCATCACCACCACCATCCGTCCCACCATCTCAAGCCACGATCGCCCGCGCCAACGACATCGACAACGCCGACAACAACAACGACAACGACGCTGGCGACAACAACAACAACAAAGCCGACGACGACCAGGGATGGGTGGGAACGAAGGCGAGCGGAAGGCCAGGTAAGCCAGCAGCGTGGCAACCAGATGACGGACGACGACATTCGTCGTCGTCCGTCATTTTATTCCACCCGCGAACAAACCACCCCATCCACCCATTGACCTTGCTGACCCCAAAGCACAGGTGCCACGTCGTGACGTGGCAGATGCACTACCACGAACGGCGCACCACCACACCACACCGACGTCAACGACCGCCCACGGACGTCAACGACCGCCCATGCAGACGACACGACCACCTACGCAGACAACACGACCGCCCACGCAGACGACACGAAGACGACGCGACGACACGAAGACGACGCGACGACACGAAGACGATGCAACGACACCACGACGACGTGACGACACGAAGACGACACGACCGCCCACGCAGACGACACGAACACAACGCGACGACACGAACACAACGCGACCGCCCACGAACACAACGCGACCGCCCACGAACACAATGCGACCACCCACGACACGACCGCCCAACGGCAACCGAGCCACCCCTCCATCTGTTGCTCCCCCTCCCTCTGTTGCTACCCCTCCCTCTGTTGCTACCCCTCCCTCTGTTGCTCTCCCTCCCATTTCTCCCCCCCTTCATCACTCCCCCTCCCATTTCTCCCCCCCTTCATCACTCCCCCTCCCATTTCTCCCCTTCCATCCATTCCCACCCCTCCCTTCATCACTCCCTCTCTCCTCCATCACTCCCTACACCCTCCCCCCTCCATCACTTCCCCTGTCTTCCTCCTCCCTTAAATATTGAAAGTAGTAAAAATAAATTGTGTAGTCTATTCAATACATTTCAATTTTTCCTGCTCAGCTATGACCATGGAGTAAAGAAACCATGATTCCATAATGTGGACTTAGGAATTATTCCATAAAGTCATTCCATGTGGATTCCATATGGAGTCCATATGGATTCCACCCTAAAAATGGTATAGGACATATGGAATAAAGTATGGAATCCATGTGGAAAAAGCATGGAATCCATCCACCAAAAGTATGGAATCCATCCCCCCTTCCATGGAATCCATCCACCAAAAGTATGGAATCCATCCCCCCTTTCCATGGATTCCATCTGGAATTTCTGCAGTCCACCCCCCATTCCATGGATTCCACATGGAATAACCCGGGGAGGGTAAAGTATTGAAAATTTGGTATAAGAGCATTCTCCTCATCAACAACAACTACCTTGTGTGTACAATGCTGAGGGTGATCAGGTAGAAACTCTTGACTATCAGGTTCATCATCATAAAAATTTTCATAGTTGTTAAGTTCATCATCAGAATCTTCACCAAGCAATTCATCTATTGATTCATCTCCTATATCACATGTAGTTGCTCCACCACCCAAGAAATTGAGTTCATCTTCTCCTTCAGTAACTGATTCATCATCAGATTCAACTTCATTTTCATTTTTGTCATAGTGAGCATCGAATTCCTGCTGCTCTTCTTTTGTGCGTTTCTCTTTTTTTGCTTTTCTTATCCAGTCATATAAAGACATCTTCTCATAAGCAACAGGACGGTAAATATAATCATAAACATTTGACAATCCAATGTACATTCCCTCATATTTCTGCAGTACTACCTTCTCTGGCATTTCTTTCTCCTCAGAAACAGCTGAATTTGATGTGTCATTTTCTGTTGTCATCATCCAGGGATTTCAAGCCTCTCTTACAAAATTTTTCCAATAGAAAAGAGTGAACTTGTGACTTGTATAATGGTCAGGGTTTCCAAGAAGATAGAGAGAAGCCATGGGACTTCCTATTTCCATCCTAGCAGTTAATGCATTCACCATTTTTGTCATCAGTTGACGAGCAGTATTTTGCCTGTCATCATTTCCTCCAATCATTTCAGAGTTTCTGTTAAACACTTGACGAATGGCATCAAAAGCCGTATATGAATTTAAGCCAGTTTTTGTTACATACTCAGTGATATATTTAACAACCACCTTTATTGCTGTACCTGACATCAGGCTAGTAGTATCTGTGTTGCAGCGAAGAAGATATGTTAGCTCAGGGGTGAATGTATTGAGCCACATTTCACCCTTCTTTATTTTCAATGCACCACTCAGCGGATCAACCATTGTCTCTTCTACAATCTCACGTGGAAAGCGTGCCTTACATTGGCCTTGTGCATTTAGACAACCTTTCCGCTTCACTTTTGTAGGGTCTTCCCCATCTATCTCAGGTTTGCGGCACCCATGATGATTTGATCTAGACAAAATATCATCCGTTGTTGCATGAAAATTACCCCACCATACTTTAAGATTAGTGCATCTTAAACATTTGTTGCATCCTCTATTCTTGCAGAGAGGAGGTGGAGGTATAGGCATAGTATGGGTTGGATCTTTGTATTCTGGATTGTTTTTCTGAGCATCTTGACATTGAGCTCGAATATTACGAGTCCTCTGAGTTTACGAAGAGACTCGTTTATTACCCTGTATCTCAAGGATTTTTTCAGCGTTCTAACGCAGAATTTAGCCTTTCTCCCACGAAAATTGATGGCTTCCCACAGTCAGGGATTTTGAAGACTTTGTCCAGGGTTTGTAGTCTTCTGTTAGCATTTTTTGTAGTCAACACTACAATGTATTACTGACTGTGTGAACTGTCTGGTGATGGCGCGGATTCTTGCTCAAAATGGTCATCACCGGTTAAAGGCACGTTATATAGCCGACACAAGTCATATCGTTTTGAATGGGCATCTATATCAACATCGACAAGGACGGTGATGGTCCTCATTTCCCATGACTGATTCTTCCTTCATTATATATACTAAATGCTTTTATAATCATTTCATCTGGCACCCATGGGATATGAACTTTGACCCACTGACCAAATACACAACAATGCAACCTGTGGGCCGATCAAGTTGACAAGGCATTTTGCATGTTATGAGTCCTTACGAGTTTACGAGTAAGACTCATTCTTTATCAACTGAGGACTTAGGCAAAATTTTCATTCATTGATTGATTGATTCATTGATTTACCTTTCATCACCGCAGGAACTTTTTCCCTTAAACAAAAAAGCAGCCATAAAATTGGGGAAAATAACTAGAAAATTGGGAAAAAATATGTAAAAAATCAGAATATTGCTTAGTAAGTTGGGGAGGCTGTGTTCAGGGTTCAGGGTCAATATCTAAATATAGAAACAAGCTAAAAGTTGCCAGAAAATCAGAAAAAATACCCAAAAATCAAGAGGGATCTTCTCTGTTGCCATGGTGTTGAAGGGGCTGTGTTCAGGGTTCAGGGTCCATATCTAAATATAGAACAAAGTAAGGAAAATGGCTAGCAAATTTTAAAAAAATGAGTAAAAAATCAAAATGATACTTTTTTCTGGCTATAAGGTATGAGGGGGCTATGTCCAGTGTTCAGGGTCCATATCCAAATATGAAAAATCAAGACACCTATGTAAAAATAGTATCATATTATGCAATGTGACTATATCATCAGACCAGCCTTCTTGCACTTTGAGATATTGGTCAAAAATGCATGACAATTTCCAAAAAGTGTCCAATTTTTTCAGTATTTTGTGTTTTTCTCAATGAGGAATGGTCTGCATGACATTATTTATATATATTTGTAAAGGTAAGGAAAGGGGCTACAATTTTTGTTAATGGAGCTAAGTGAGAGGCTGTGTTTCTGATACCGTGGGAATTTTAACCCAAAATGGAAAATTATCACAGATATATAGAGCATGCTATTATAGGTCACAAAATATAATTAACAAGATATATGCAAACAGGACTGTGGGAATATTTTACCATAAACAGAAAAATAGTTATAAATTTGGGAAAATTTGCTATAAAATCAAAAAAAAAAAGAAAGGAAAAATAAGAATAGTACACATTGTTGCTATGATATTGATGGCTAGACTCAGGGCTCAGGGTCCATTTGCAAATATAGAAGAAAACTCAGAAAATCAGAAAGTGATTACATGTTATTGCAGCTGATGGGATGTCAGAAGGGTGGTCACATGACCAATTTCCGAAATCAAATTTAGAGTCCACAGGAAGGACTCATACATGCCATGCAAAGCACTGGCCCACACCCACAAGTTCCTATGTCAAGTGTGTTATGGGTGGTATCAGATGTGAGCATGAATGTGATATCCAAAGAACCCCAAGAAGAAGGTAAATGAATGACAGTATATTGCCAAAACCTTGCAGAAGGTTTCAGCAGTTCCTATCGTCACGTATTGTTGTTTGGCAATGACATTGATCACAAATATTTATAGTTGTACATCAGATTTTTTAAATGCCTCTCGTGCCTTGAAATGACGCATTGATCGGGAAGTGAATGTACATCATTGTTTGTGCCTTTCCTTGCTTCTTGTGCCTTCCGATGATGCACATTCACTTCCCGATCACATTGATGGGAAGTGAATGTGCGTCATTGTTTTGGGTGGTGGGGTATATGCCATCAAAGCTTGGGGAAATTTCTCCAATTATAGATGCCACGTGTGAGCTTGATACCAATGTTATTGATGCTTGTTTATCAGCAGCATGCAAGGTTTGAAATCACGCAAATTGGCTGCAGGCTGTTTTGTTCATCAAAACATGGATCATCATATCAACAATGCACGGCGTAAGTTATTATCGCCCTATTTCAGTCCAGATGCATCCTGCTCAACTTCTCCCTGGTGTTATGCACCTCATCCTCTTCGTATCCAATCTTCCGCTTTAGAGACTGGCTGGCTCGACGCGGTTCAGCGCCTCGGCTCATGCGACGCGCAATACTTGCGTTCTGTTTCTCATAAGTGTTGTTTTGCGTAGGATAATCTGGGGAGGCAGGCTTACTCGTAGTGGACTGCAATCTAATAGTGATGGCTCGAAGCACCACCAGTACCTTGTATTTTTTCTGCTTAAGCGGTATGGCAACAAACGATACCTGCGCTTCCACAATGTCTCCTGTTCGTATCTTCATTGGGTTGATTTCGTAGTATCTGCAATCTATTGGTTGAATGTATAATTGTTTTATAACTCTATTACTTACCGTATAACACTATCGGATCCTTGTTGCGCTTCATAGTATTCAACCTTGTTTTCTTGGAGGTGAACGAATTCGTTGGACAATGCATCAGTAAGTATATTGTCGGGGTCGATTTCAGTGCCGAAGGAAATAGGAGTGTCACCGTTTATGTCACGCCGGTCAGTGAAATAGCGGTTGCCCATATCCAACGCTTCAAATGTTTCGTAGTAACTGGGAACCCACTCTTCCATGGTGTTGTGGGGTAGCGATCTCTCAAAAACATGCTGTATGTCATAAATGTTTTCAATCATGGCAGAAAATTTCATCGCCCCAAGTCCTGTCAAGGCTAACGATTGCTTGATATATCTTCGCTGCTTTGGCTCACTATGTTATGAGGCTTAAACTTGTTTGGGCATCTGAGCTTAGGATATGCTTACATTTTAAACGGCCGTTTGACCGGTGGGAGGCTTGAACCACAAATGATACCCTGAATGCGCAGTACGACTTCTTCTCGGTTGTTGTCATCGATGTTGGTCTTTGTGAGCTTCAAGCATCTTGGTCTTTCTACCTCTTCTACCGAGCAGAACTCTGACATTCCATTCTCCTGTTATTTCAGTACATCTTGAGTCATCTATAATGCTATATTATTGCTCACCGTATTGAAATATGCCAGTTGTACAACTCCTGGGCCCTTGGTTGTTCTAGCATCGATGACAGCCTCAAGTAGATTACCTGTTATATAAAATTAGCGATTCTACATGTCCAGTTTAGGAGGGTACTTGCGTGCTTCTATCTTGTTGTAAAATGAATCCATCATGGTGAACGATGCAATGCAACTTGTAAAGCGCTTTGGCTACTGAAGTTGGGGTGAGTACAATCCTCTCCGACAATTTCGGCAAACTTACCGACAGATCTGTAGTAGTCGATGAGCTCTGACAGTGCAATGCAATAGAGGGTGCGATAGTGTCGGATTTTCTGGCTATAATATTTTCCGGCATTTTTTTGAATTTCCCTGTGGCGTTGTTTTATTTGTCGATCTTTCCTCACAGCCATCATTTGAACCCTGTTGGAACATGGAGATGCTGTCACCGTCAGAACATGAAGATGCTGCCCCAGAGTAGGTAATTAGCTTGGACCACATTATTATGGAATATAGCACTTTTACCTGATAAATTATGCAGCGTATACCTACCTTCTTCACACTCCTCCGGTTCTATATCTGTTAGTTGAAGTTGGTTTGAAACCCTTAACTAGTCCTAGGAATGTCTAATGCAGCTGCCCTTGTGGCGTCAGTTTCCTTGAAGCAGGGTTGTCCTTCTGAATTGACATCAGGGTGTTTGGTATGTTGAATCCAAGTTGAGTATCGTTGCCCCGGTGGCGTTATTTTCCTTCTCGATCTTTCCTCACAGCTGTCATTGAACCCTGTTGGAACATGGAGACGCTGTCCCTGTCAGAACATGAAGACGCTGCCCCAGGATAGGTAATTAGCTTGGACCACATTATTATGGAATACTGCACTTTTACCAGATAAATTATGCAGCGTACACCTACCTTCTTCACACTCCTCTGGTTCCATATCTGTTATGTAGTTGAAGTTGGTTCGAAACCCTTAACTAGTCTTAGGAACGTCTAATGCAGCTACCCTTGTGGCATCAGTTTCCTTTAAGCAGGGTTGTCCTTCTCAATTGACATCAGGGTGTTTGGTATGTTGAATCCAAGTTGAGCATTGTCGCCACGGCGGCATTGAAAAAAAAAAAATCCCTTGATAGATTGCTTCTGCACTAAATATTAGGAAATAGCGAGTAAAATTGTTCAGTCGGGGAAGGACAGACTGACCGTTCTTTTCTGCCGTCGTTCATATCAACTATCAAAGTTCACGTTCTACTTTGTTGCTTCACCATGAGCCTCCGTCATCAACAGTCAGGTTTGCATTCCATTTCGAATTTCTTCCATATTTTTGACGTGATGCACTTAGGACTGTACACAGAGACCAGACTGCCAGCTGTCCCTTTGAATCGACCATCCTTCAGAGGTATTGGTTGAACTTTTTGTCACATCGGGTATTGGACTCACATAGGATTATCTCCCCAGAACTTGAATCACAGACGTCCTCTCCAACCATCTCCTCGCCTTCTGTATCTGATCATGGTTCACCAACCGTGTTGGGTATGTCAATTTGCCCCTTCATCAACCATTAGATGTTGAATTCTTGTTATCACATAGTGTCCATGCCCTTGTTCCGAGATGGGCCTGCCCTTCGTACACTTTTCAGCAATGCAGTCGCGAGAGGCCGAGAGTCGCATTCTTCATCTGAAGCAATGATAACGGATCCAAAGTTGGGTCTCTGGCAAATCACGTCTGAGAAACTCCTAGAGATCGGTCAGATGACCCCGAGCGCTTCCATGAAATCCAGTCTCATGTCCGTGAGTTGGCAGATGTTTATCGTTTGAAAACTAGTATGTCGCACTTGTCATTGTCGCTTGTTATTGTTCTGACCGATCATAGTTCCCCAAAATGCGTCTTATGAGTATCCCACGAACATTCTTCTTCATCTGCCACAAGATATCCAGAAGATTATTTATGACAACTTGGCCCTTCCGGCATTGCTCTGGTTGTCGAAGTGCTGCCGTTATTTCTGTCATGCAGTCAATGCATATACTATGGCACGAATTGAGCGCATTCTGACCTCATTTTCCATCAATCCACACAAGCTTCTGGAAGGCATGGAAGTTTCAGGTGCATTCATTGGAGGGTCTGTCGCCCTTCTTGCCGTGCTTGCCAATGTCGATGGTTTTGCTCCATATGATCTTGACCTTTATGTACCTGAAGCTCATGCAGATACCTTCACCCGGCGTATTTTATCAGGTTTCAAATCTGTTGGTGGTCACTCGCCAGTCTACCATCTGAATTCCGCTATCGCTCACGTTGAATGGTACACCTCCAATTTCCATCCCCTCATTCGTGTCAACGTCATCGCAACCAAGTCCGCATCCCCCTTGGAGGCTCTATTCCATTCTGGCACATCCATTACTATGAACGCTATAACTGGCCAAGGAATTTTCACAGCATACGCTGATCTGACACCCAGGAGAATCAGCTTGCTACCATCTGGTTTATCCCTACCCACCGCCAAAATCTATAATGCTGTTAGAAGCAGATCAGTTTTGCCTCACAGTGAGGCATATACCATCCTCGCTAACTTCGGTATTTCGGTACCAGTTCCAGCATTGCCTCGGGAGTTGTTGGAGCTTCTTGTCAAAAAGTATAAGGCGAGAGTCGGTGTTACCTTTGTTCGGGAGTTAACATCCATCAAGGACCACATCTGTGGTGAGGATCGGTCTTGCAGCTTTACCCTGCGAACTTCTGCTGATCCCGGATGCGCCTTCTTTCTGTTCAGACCATTTTCGCCCCTTCCTACTTTGTCGCCAACCATGACCGTCACTCCCGTCATGCCTGAAGTGGCAGAAAATCCAATCCGCTGGAGTGTCGTTACCCCAATGCTCATTTCATGGTGTCTTGGTGGTTGTAAATGTGCTGGTAATGGCATTAGGCTCCTGAGGGTGGTGTCCAGCGTTCCCACCAATTACGTATCATAGATGGCATGCTCTTCTTTGTTTATGAATATTTTAATTGAATGGGCTTGTGCAAAGTTAACAAAGTTGTGTTCATAACGAAATGCTGCGAGCGCTATCATTGCAGGCACTTGTGGGGTACAAATGGGGTGCAATTCATCTGCTACCCTTGTTTTTTTTACACCCCTTCTGATGTCTGAAACCGTTTTAGGCTCGATCAACTGCAGATTCTACGCTTCCCTCGGGAATTCTCTCATTGCAGGGTCTAACACCTCTAGCATTTTCAACGAAATACAGGGTTTCCAGGTCCAACCTCCTTGATTCCCCTCTCCGTTTCAGTTCTATCGTTTTTGTGTAAATTAAATTTTGTGTCCTATAAAAAAAGGATTGTTTCTCACTTCTGCTTTTCAATCTTCGCTTCGACAAAGATCATGGTTTCCACTCGTCGCAAGAAGGCTGCAATTTCTGCTGAGTTTATCGAAGACTCGGATGAGTCCGACGGGAACGAGACTTATCAGGAGGAAGAGTACGTTTCTTCACACTTTTCTTGTTTGCAGTCACTTACCCACTGAACTCTATTCAAGTTCATCGGATGAGTGTGGTGGAGAGGATGATGACGAGGAGGAGGAGGAGGAGGCAGAGTCAGTCGCTCTTTTCTTCCAACATTTGCCTTATCTAACTTCGCTTTCTGTTTAGAATGAGTGAGCCGGAGATTGTAGAGGTGCCAACAACCCCACGTAAACGTGGGAGACCTCGCAAGGCCCCTGCCGCTATGCCTACCCCCGCAAAGTTTGTTATTTGCATCTATATTATCAAAAATCTAACTGTTGTGCGCAGAGGGAAAAAGCGACTGATTGACGAGGTCACGGCTTCTGATTCGGATGGACCTTTCATCGCAAGGTATGTTAGTATGACATTATCTCCTTATATTTATGGCTCACCTCAAAATCTCCAGTCCCATTCACGACAGTCCAAAGAAGCCCCGTGTAGCTCCCTCCGCGACTAAGAAGCCTCCCACCACGCCATTGAAAGCAACCCCAGCGAAGGCAGCAACTAAGGCAGCTTCTCCCACTAAGCTCAAGACCACTCCAGCGGTGAATAACAAGTCAACCTCTCCCAGCAAGGCGGCTTCAGCTAAGAAGAGTAAAGTGTATGTCAACCTTTGCCCGCTCAATCTCCTATATAGAATTGTTGATTGTATCATTACTCTAGCGCTGCCATCAACGAAGATGATGACGAACTAGAACAGGAATCCGTGGACAGCGACGATCCAAGGTATTTTCGTATATTCATTCCAAGGCTATCTTATGGAAACATATGTTATGGGGTTTAGTGAACTTGGAAACGAATCACCAACGCCCACAGGAAAAAAGTATGTCACCTTTCCTTTTTTCTTTAATTTGAACGCCAATTAAACCCTTCACTTTAGAAATAAGACCCGGCAACTTGTCTTTGATTCCTCAGTGTACACTTGACTTATTTCATGAAGTAGAAGGTGATTGTCTCCAATTTTGTTCCAGGTTGAAGGCGAAAGGGAGCGTCCAAGCATACAAGAAGAAGAAAGATGCTCAAGATGTTTTCCATAACGATGCCACAATGTCCGACAATGAGATCACGTTCGTGCTCTGTCTGAGTTTATTCTCTCTCATCCATGTTGACCCAATATCAGTGAAAAAAAGGTTGTTTTTTTAGAAGATGTTGACCGATCCGCCTGCTAGGCAATTATTTCAACTTCTTTTACTTGAATTTACTCTGATTCTCAACCCTAGTTATCCCAAGCTGTCGAAGTGTCATGTATCTGCTCCAGATCTTGTTGACCCTCTTCTTGAAAGTTCCTACAAGAAGCTGACCAAGTTGCCTGGGCAAGTCAATTGGCATTGACGTGTCGTCATACATCTTACTTTGAATCTAGCGGCCTGAAGTTTATCTCCTGGAAAGGAGATGCCGACAAAGAAGATGAGGATGGAAATGGGATGATACTCTTCTCAAGTATTAAAACCGTCCATCCCGACATTGATTTGAAGTATATCCTCTTTTCTTTTTTCATAAACGGTATACTTATACTTAGTTTTGCAGGTATGTCAAAGGGCTGGTGACCTTTGAGAAAGACTATAGTCTGAACATTATCAACCTTTCTCGTATCGATCCATCGCTTCTTGTCAGTAAGAAGACACCTGGTCAAACAAAAGGGGGGCCTATGGTGTTTATACGAGATCGCAAGACCCCTGCCTTGTGCGTAACGCTTGGAATCATTGCCGATGACCAGACAGCTTCACCTCGTCAACGTTACGGTGGAGATAAAGAGGTCAAGTTCATTACTGCAAAGCTTCTCGCATATGAGTATGAGAGAATGGTCGCCGTCCTTTGCATGATTCATGGAAAAGAGTCTGTTAGGGTACAGCTTGCCGATAGCACCCTAACCTTTTCCACATGTTCTGCAGGTAAGTATTTCTTGACTTTCTTGTATGTGTTACTTCTTATCATTTCTACCAGAGGTGAACTCCGGTTCTTCTCCTGTCAAAGGATTTGCAACTGTTCGCAGCCGTGCAACTATGACCAACAATACTCCAGATCGTAAGTACCGCTACTCGTCGTTAGGCCCGCGTGACTCGAGTAAGAAAATCGCTCCAATCTTTTAGTTTCCGCCGATAACTGATGGCTTATAGTCCCCATTTTGGATGCTCAAACCAAACACATAAAAATGCCCTCTGGCCTGGGTTCGGTTGAAAAAGACCTCCCATTGTTTGGTCGTCAAGTCCCCACTGGTTCCATCGCACTCATTGGATATACGGTTGGGTCCTATAACTCTAAGGCAAATCCTAAAGACATATCTCTATCCATGAACGTGCTATGGGTTGCCGTACTGGCAGCTAGCGAAGACACTTTGCAAGTCTCACATCATCTTTCTGTTATATTCGTCCTCATCATTGCATTTCAGGTAGCCCTACACTTCTCAGTCTCTTTTATGATGATCCGGTCTTTAGGATGATGGAAGCCATGGAGTAATTTTGGTTTTTTTGACTTATGCGATATTCAACTATGGCCAGTTTACGTCCCCCCTCCCATATACAACTTTATCGCACGCTCTGGTACTCAACTACCATACATATTCCTATACCTTCTCTTATGTTCTGCCAACAATTGACTCAATAAATGGTCGCTGTTCAATTGTATTCAACATCGCTCTCCTTGTTTGCCAAAACTTGGCAGAGTTGAAGCTTATGTCCATTCCATCGGCTCAGCCTAGTGAGTTAACAAATCATTATCTTCCCCAAGTCAGACGCTGTGATGAACTTTGTTTGA
The DNA here is from genome assembly GCA_018417955.1 of Laccaria trichodermophora. Lineage (NCBI taxonomy): Eukaryota > Fungi > Basidiomycota > Agaricomycetes > Agaricales > Hydnangiaceae > Laccaria > Laccaria trichodermophora. The sequence goes on from JACTVC010000019.1 coordinate 419,336, forward strand.
TTTGTTAACCGCTCAACACTTGCTTGAAAAACAGGTGTTGGACTAGTTGTTTTTGTTATATACATAGAAGTAAAACTGTTTGATAATCTATATTCCATTTTGTCTATGCTGCCGTGGTAAAATGCGGCCGCGTTTGCACAAACCATGCTCAAGCGATATTACATTGAATCCAATCAGGGACTTTTCTTCGTCATCCAGCTCTTCTGCCAGATATTGATTCAACTCCTGGAATGAATGGCATGTTACTTCTAGAGTCACGATTTTTCCTTGCAAACCAAGTTCAACAAGACCATTTCTGGCACCTTTGTTAAGCTCGTGAACCAGTTCACCCCAGATTGATGGTGTTGGCATAGGGAAAAATTGACATTTTGCTTCTATAAAGTCTCCAAGGACCAGAAGTGCACACAGTAGACCTATATTGGGAAATCGCTTTTTTCCCATCCGATTGTTTCCAACCAACCAATCAAACATCTCCTTTGCATTATGGTTGGCCTTGATGAATGTTTCCCAGCCCTGTGATTCCTCCCAATAAGTTTTAGCCACTTCAGTTGACCGGGCAGCTTGACTGGGACCATATGCTGACTTGTTTACAAAGTATCGTTCCTTGGTGGCTGGTTTTGATAAGTCTGATCCTTTTGCCTTTTTTTTGCTTGTTTGGTAGAATGCATGCCATTCATCAAGGGAGTTAAACCATACAAGATCATCTTTTGCAAATGGCGATCCATAAAATACCCCTCTAAACATCAATGCATTGAAGAGACCAACCCTTGTGCCAAGACGATCGGTGTTCCCATATATCACCTGAGAAGCTTTGATGGCAGTGGGGGCTTTCTGTCTGAAGGGTAGTAGACGATCGGGGGACCTTGCAACTCGGCGTAATATTGGATCAGGAGAATTCACATGAATGGAAAATCCATCTCTGACAAGTGGAATGAGATGCCGTAGATAGTCTAGGTAAACCTTCATTTGTTTGATCCGAATTTCAGATGGAGATGTCGTCAGTGGGCTCATTACTGCATTGGTTGTAACGTGTAGGACATCTCCCATTTGATTGTGTATCTGTATATTTGTGGTCAGTCACATCTATTTATGATCATATTCTTTACTCACTTGTGGTTGAGTCGGTGGTGTTCTTTTATTCTTCTCTTCATTACCAAAGAAATCTTTCATCTGAGTGGTCAAGCCCTCTAATGCTTTATACTCGTCTGAGTGTGGGTCGACAAATGGATGAATGTAATAACGTTCTTTGAATTGTTTGAGGGGATCGCCTGAAATATGTCGCCCTTCGGTTTTGTTGAGAATAACATTGAATGGGTCACGATATGCAGACCACACAATATCCAGAAGAAGAACCGATATTTGAGTACGTGAGACTATTGTCTCCAAGAATTCACGTTGAATCTGCGCTCTTTTGTCGTTGGGGTAATTGAGCCATGCTCTAATGACATCATATGCAATATCTTGGGTCCTCTCCGCAACTACCATGGAGTTGTAGCTGAATCTAGGCTTTTTGAATTTTGTAGAACGTTCCGGGAGTCCAGATATGAATTCGGAGGATTTCAAAGTAATCTGTGTTCCTGCACAATCTTTGGTGTTCAGCAGGTTCTCAATTTTCAGCATCAGTTTGTTGATCCAAGTGTCCTTTACTTGTCCTGACTGTGCACTATCAATCGCCTTCTTAACCCATTGGTGCAAGCTTAAAACTGTCCACATAGCAAGAGCACGGGAAATACGTATTTCGAGATGATGGCCATCAATTATTTCAACAACTTGGTTGACATTGCGCCACATTTGAGGTATTGAAATCACCGCTTCGATAGAGTGTGGGTGTTTGAGAATCATCATTAAATTCTCATCAAGTGCCATGGTCGATTTGCCATAATCAATTGCGCGCGATGGCTTGTCATATTTAGGTTTTCCAAACTGAAAATCTCGAAACGCCTTTGATATCTCTGACATATTAAGATGCCCAAATAAATCGCCGAGGTGATCATCTGTACAGGTATGTCATTAGCCAGAATTCTGATGTGTCCCCACTTTATTCAAATAACTCACAGTACAAGAAGTCATTGTCTTCCTTATCTTCATAGTCATCAGAGTCTGAGTTTATTGCAGCCAAACAATCCTCCTCGTCTTCATCCAATGGAGTTGGTACATAATCTTTGTCAAACAAATCATTTTCATCATCACTGTTGATAGATCCATCATTGGATTCCTCAGCCAGCAGCGAAGGTTCTCTTTGATCAAATCTATTTGCTCGAGTTCTTCCAACTTTGCACATAGCTTCTCCATCATCATCATCTTCATACATGGCATCTCCATTATCACCGTACGAACAAGATGAAAGATTGTCGATAGCTCCATCCTCACATTCCTCGATTGGTGATAAAGATGTGCCTTGCTCAAATTCATAATCCTGACTTGTTCCTTCTTCATCATCATCTGATGAATGAGGAGAATGGAAGTCTGATGCTTGACTTTCTTCATCTTCATCTCCACCTTCTGAAGACGATCGTGATTGACCTCTCTTTTTGTATTTCGCAAAGTCATAGTCATCCAAAGAATCATCAGAGTCAAATGGATTCTGATGATTATGTAGGTCTTTCCAATGTGTTACGACTGGCTCCTCATCATTATAAAGGACATCGACCATATCTGCCTCATCATTTACATGGTCAACATTCATTTGACATGTTTCTTCTGTATCTTCATCACTGCATTCCATGGCACTGGAAGCTGGCATTTCATTCGATGATCCAGATACTTTAAATCATAAATTATTATATATTTATTATTTATCATTTTAATTGCATACCATGATTGTGGGTTTGTTGTTCCCTGAGAATATCTCCCATTGCATTATTGTACTTGTGGGTGTGGGCCAGTGCTGTGCATGGCATGTATGAGTCCTTCCTGTGGACTCTAAATTTAATTGTAGGAAATTGGTCATGTGACCACCCTCCTGACATCACATCAGCTGCAATGTCATGTAATCACTTTATGATTTTCTGAGTTTTGTTCTATATTTGCAAATGGACCCTGAGCCCTGAGCCTAGCCATCAATATTTTAGCAGTGATGTGTACTATTCTTATTTTTCATTTTTTTTTTGATTTTATAGCAATTTATTCCAATTTTATAACTATTTTTCTGTTTATGGTAAAATATTCCCACAGTCCTGTTTGCATATATCTCAAGAAAAAAGATGGTTAGTTATATTTTGTGACCTATAATAGTATGCTCTATATATCTGGGGTAAATTTCCTTTTTGGGTTAAAATTCCCACAGTAGTAGAAACACAGCCTCTCACTTAGCTCCATTAACAAAAATTGTTCCCCCTTTCCTTACCTTTACAAATATGTATAAATAATGTCATGCAGACCATTCCTCATTGAGAAAAACACAAAATACTGAAAAAATTGGACACTTTTTAGAAATTGTCATGCAATTTTAACCAATATCTCAAAGAGCAAGAAGACTGGTCTGATGATATAGTCATATTGCATAATATAATGATATTATTACATGATTATCTTAATTTTCCATATTTAAATATGGACTCTGGACACTGGACACAGCCCCTCTACATCATGGCAACAGAAAAAGTATCATTTTTATTTTTATTTACTCATTTTTTTCTGATTTGCTAGCCATTTTTCTTATTTTGTTCTATATTTAGATATGAACCCTGAACCCTGAACACAGCTCCTCCAACACTATGGCAACAGAGAAGATCCCTCTTAATTTTTGAGTGTTTTTTTGTGATTTTCTGGCAACTTTTAGCTGGTTTCTATATTTAGATATTGACCCTGAAGCCTGAACACAGCCTCCCCAACTTACTAAGCAATGTTCTGATTTTTTACATATTTTTTGCCATTTTTCTTGCCATTTTTCCTGATTTTATGGCTGCTTTTCTCTTTAAGGGAAAAGGTTCCCGCGGTGATGAAAGGTAAATGAATCAATGAATCAATGAATGAATGAATGAAAATTTTGCCTAAGTCCTCAGTTGATAAAGAATGAGTCTTACTCGTAAACTCGTAAGGACTCATAACTTGAAAGTATCAAGCCAGGGTGGTTTTACAATAACAACTTCCATCAAATTGGGTCTAGCGGTTGGTTGCCTTGCATGTACAATGGATTGAGAATTATGGTCGTTAGATTTTGAACCTAGATACTGAGGTCATAATCATTCTTTGGTGTTTGATTAAAGTATTCTCACCATGTCCTGTTGGTTCCATTCTACTTCCATATGTTGACAACGCTTCATAACTGTTGAGCATATAGGCCAAATCAACTTTGCCTTCAAAGTTTGTCAGGGGTGGTAAATAATTGATAGTTTTAAAATATATATTCACGTTTCTTGGGTTTATTGGCATTGTTGCTAGACCCAGCACTTGGTCGTTTATTGGCTTTACATATAGATATTAAATGAGATTATCAAATATGTATATATGAAAAGTCATACCTTTTGTTACTCCTTTACCCTTTCCTCGTATTGGCTTTCCTGGGCCTTCATCAAATTGGTTTCGAAGTAAGTCAAAACCTGTGAGACCATTCTCGTCCAACTCAAACAATGAATACTGAGATGGAATAAATCTGCTTTGATTTTCAAGATGGTTGAACCATCCATCCCATCGTCCACGTCTGTGAACTTTGACTTGTTCATCAAGAATCTGACTATTGAATGTGGTTATATGATGTGGTGAAGATGTGGATGGTTTGGAAGGTTGTGTAGTTGATGGTTCGGAAGGTTGTGTAGTTGATGGTTCAGAAGGTTGTGTAGTTGATGGTTCAGTTTGTTCACCATTTGAATCCACCTCAGCACTGAGGGGTGTATCATCGCAGACACATGACGGCACATCTACACCCCATGTTGATGAATCTTCGCAAGGTGTATCAACAACAATCCCATCCTCAGCACCCACCCAAGGGCCTAAGGAATACCGCTTCCCATCATTATCAATGAATGAGAATGCACTCAAAAATGTTGTGGAGTCTATGCGAGCTCCAAGTGTTCGAGAAAGTTGACCAAGCAGAAAAGCGCAAAGCTGCAGTAGCGAGCGCACAAAAAAACGGAAAAGAGATTTTCTTTCCATTATGACAATACCATCAGACGCCCAATTTGCATAGTTCGAGGTAGGTGGCCGCTGTGGATTCCTTTAAAAATATTATTCTTGATATGTCTCTCATAGTAATAGAAATTTCTTACATTTGTGAAGTGATCTCTGGCCCAAGCATCAACAGACCATCTTGTTGAGCTCGTCCAGGTAATGATGCCAGAGGATATACGTAGGCACCTGCAGCAGATATCATAGATTTTGGTGGGTAGCAAACAGTCATACAACGAATTGCATCATCTGCAGGTTCTACGCCCCGAGGCGCAATTGGTGGTGTTCCACCATGTTTCCGTAAACCAGAGAAGCACATGACAAATAGTGATTCCAATACAAAATAGCACCCCAACCCTAGAAGATGAAACCGTCCAGGTTCGTATCCTTCTGGCAACCGTGAATTCGCCACCATGCATGTGCATGAGCCTCCAGAATCACACTTATCGGTGTGTCCTATTCCAAAACCACCCATCCCGGGTAACCCTTCATCTGTGTCACAATAAGTTGACTAGTTATCATTGGTTTTATGAAAAAGCTTTGTCCTACCTTCGCATTCTTCTTGCCTGACTGCAGGAGCCAAATTAATTTGATGAGCGGGTGTTATAATATTTTCATCGGAGCCCACCCGAGGCATATTCGTAACCTCCGCATTCAAAGTGACCGCCTCGATATATTTTTTTGGTGCAAACATCTTCAAGGATTCCATAGCGACTTGCCCATGTATCTTGTATAGGCTTAACGAAAAAGAACAACATATAACCAAATAGTCACTCACTTTGACAGATCGCTTCCGACCAATGAGGTCATCGCTCCATTCAGATTCCTCCCCATCCGTATAAATTTTCCCTTGCGCCGTTGGACCTACTAAGCCCCTGCTATGTTGATGGGTACATGTTGTCGAGTAGCAACGAGTTCCCTTAACACCCTTGACGCCGGTGCGTTCAATTGCTGCGCCTCCAACGTACTTGCCTTTGTCATTTTTGGTTGGCGGATTTCGTGTCATTTCTTCCGGTTTCCCGAGTATAATCTGTTGTACAGCATATAATTCTTCAACATATGATGGATTTAGAAGACGTTTGCTAACAAAACATTAATATGAGTTTTATTCATCGTGTTGACAATAATACAATTTCAACTTACCCCGCAAAACCCCAGCAATTGACAACATCATACTCCGGCATCTGAAGGCCGGTGTCGGGATGCCGTGGGCAGTTTAGAGCCCGAGCGTAGATCACCGTTCCATCCCCCAAATGAAGGAGACCTGTGATATTTGGTATCAAATTTTAACATGAGTATATTATACAGAATAAACTTGGAGGTAACTTGCCATGCTCATCCATGTAAGCATCTGGGCCCAAAGGAATACCTAAAGTATCCTCCCAGTCCGCCAATTTTTTCATCGCAGCAGGGTCTGTATCTATCACGTAAACTAATATACGCTTGACCGCCTGTGTATTGTGCACAAGCGGATGCGAAGAGACTTCATAGAGATAAGGAAAGCGATCATCACGGCGTTTGTCATAGACAAGACGGCCGTTATCTACAACAAAACGTTTATCCTTGGGACCATCGGCCCGCATGTATTCCGTTTTGTCCGGCGGATAGAGCTTCGGCATCTAATTTGGATATTTAGTTGATAGCACACATAAGACATGACCCACTCACAATGAAAGGAAAGGTAACGTCACAGTGTCCAGGTGGGGGAAAGGAAGAAAGGGCGGGGGAAAGAAAAGACGCCATCTGATGCGAAGGGTCTGCCCTAAAGATCTCACAAACAACGGTAAAGGCAAATTTCCAAGGCGAGGAAAATCCGAGATCCCATCAAGGGTCTCAGAGATTCGTTGCTTCGGTGCCTTGGAATGACGCACGAACATTTCCCATCAATGCGATCGGGAAACGTTCGTGCGTCATCGAAGGCACGAGAAGCCATGAACGATGACAATTTGTTTGTTTATTTCACTCGCTCTACCAAACAAAGCTAACTCTCCTTCCTTTCCACCCTACCATCCTCTTTCCCCGTCGCCCCCATTCCTGTCCGCCCACCGAGTGCCAGAACAACGGGGACGACGACCACAACCACGACACAGCAACACCACCCAACAACGTCCACGACGACCCAAAAGCGAACGGCGACAACCACCAAGAAACAGGCGCGTAGAACCCAAATACGCCAGCTGCCACACGAGACGACGAGACGACGAGGCGACGAGATGACGAGACGACGAGACGAGAGACGACGAGATGATGGGACGACGTGGCGACGAAGCTACGAGGCGAGGACATGACATGGCAACGGGCGACGAGATGACGACGAACAACGACGAGCCATTTGTCGTTGTCGTTCGTCATATTTCCTTATTTCGTGAGTCTGTCCCCCCTCAACTGCATGGGTGACCTTGCTGAACACGAGTTCCAGGTGCCACGTCGCCATGAGCGCTCATGGCGACGTGGCAACCAGATTTGACGTCGTCAACTCGTCAACGTTGTCAACGCCGTCAACGTTGTCAATGCCATCAACGCCGCCATCAACCTCGTCTCTCACCACAGGCTTGGCAAGCTTTACCCCTGGGAGGTGCGTGTATTCTTGTTTTTATCGATTGAACTTACCTACTCACTGATTAGTTTGAATAGATGAGTAGAATCTGCACTTGCAGTTCTCCCCCAACAGCCTCAATGCCCTCAATGCCCCCGCATACTGCGCCGGAGTAAATCCAGTATTTTACAGCCAGCCCCGACGTCGTCAACACCGCCATCAACGTCGTTGACAACGCCGCTACATGTTGACGACGTCAACAATGTCATCCAAACCCCACTTGCTTCGTCTGCCGCGGGCGTTGGCTGGTCTCCACCCCCTCAGCTTTGTTTAACCCAACTAACTCATCGCCATGGGACGTCGTTTAGACACCAAACGACGTTCCAAACTCCCCTGCTTTGTCTGCCCCACCCCATCGCCGTGGCACGTCGTTTTCACGCCGAACGATGTTCCAAACCCACCTGCTTCGTCAACGTCGTCGCTGTCCCCAGCCCCGACGTCATCAACGCCGCTACATGTTGACGACATCAACAACGTCATCCAAAACCCACTTGCTTCGTCTGCCGCGGGCGTTGGCTGGTCTCCACCCCCTCAGCTTTGTTTAACCCAACTCATCGCCGTGGAACGTCGTTTACACACCAAACGACGTTCCAAACTCCCCTGCTTTGTTTCCCACCCACCCCATCGCCGTGACACGTTCACAACATGGCCCCTTCTTCGTGTTTCTTCCTGGTTATCTTATTACAGAGCACCTACCGTATCGTACTTTTTTGTAAAGTTGAACTTTATTATGTAATTATCGTAGATAAGTCAAATGCCACTTGCAATTGAACCTGGGCTCGCAAACTCACCACGGAACGACTGCTTCGTTGATCCTCTGTACAAACCTTCAAGCCCTGTGTGATAGAGTCTTGGTCATACCAAACCTATCTTCTGTCAAGGTCTTTGCATCATTGGATACTATATTTCAACGGTCACAACGAGACGGCCGCTTTGACTCCCATTGATTTTTGAGATCTCTGATCCGATCCAAGCGTCAACTTGACTGGCGTGATAGCGTCTTGGTTATACCAAACCTATCTTCTGTCCTGGTTCTTGCATTCAGATTAGCATGATAGCGTCTTGGTTATACCAAACCTGTTGTGGGTTCAATATTTGCTTTCTCAAACACAATAAGGTCTCGATTATTACGAACTTATCATCAACGGACTCCATTGAGGTCAGAAAATCTAGTTGCTAAACGCTACATGGACAATCCATCTATGTAAGTGTTGCGATTTTCGCGTATTTTACCATACTCAATTCATCGTGCACTTTAGCGTTATGCCTTGGGACATGGCTGCTCCCAGTGCACCCCGGCGTGAGCCTTATTTTCCAGAGTTGCACAGCGCCACAGCTGAAAATGAAAATGCGTGCGTATCTGTTAACAATTGCACTCCATCTTTACTAACTAGTATCAAGGCCCCTTGATCGCTCTCGTGGACGACTTCAACGAATTCAAGACCGGCTGTTTTATTCTCCTAACTGTAGTGACGATATTCAAACTCCTCCAAACTGTGTTGATCTTCGAAGCCTGGAAAGTCCCACTGTACACTTCCATGAAAATCTGTCTGCCATGATCCACGTACCTCATTGGTGGACACAGGTGTTTGGGTGGATGGCATTCATACCTAAACGTGCTCACCTTGAAGGTGCTTTACTTGGCATTCTTGCTCACATACCCAGTGATTTCGATCAAGTCAATGGCAAGTACCAGTTGCCTGCCCATGTTATGAATGGATGGCGAAATGCAGAATGTTGGATGGTCAACGCAATGAAAGGCTTGAGTAGATTTGGAGCACTCGCTCCTGCATATCCTTCTGCACGAGGATATCTGAGGGCACATGCATCACCTTCCATTGCATGGAGGGAAGCACATGCCGCTAGAGAAATCTTTCTTCTGTGGATTGGTCTCTTCTCTTATGCAGTCGCAAGAGCCGATTCAACATTGTATCAAGAATGGAACTCCTTTCTAGTTGAAACACTGCAGTTCCATCCTTCAATTATTGACCTCATACGTGCATCTGATATTGGCACTTGTACCCATGAGAGTCGGCGTGTGGGCACATTTATACATCTGAACAATACCAACATTAGACACACCTGCCAACCATCGGTCCGATGGTTTGTCGATCATAATATTCCTGTCTGGTACCAATGGGACAAGTATGAGATTAAGAGAGCTGAGGGAAATCCTTATTTAGCATCAATAGGTCCTCTGCCTCATCAAATTGAGTTTCAAAGGGAGGAAGCTCTTTCCCACATACCAACAAATCTCACTAAGAAGTACCCGAACCAGATTTGGGAACATTTTTTCCAGAAACGCAGGGAGTGCTTAACCCGATTGCTTTTTCTTGAGAAGCCATCTGAACGTGCGAGAAGGTTGAATCGAGAACAGATGCCACCAACAAAGACTGCACAGGTCTTTGTGTGGGACAGAGATCCTGATCATCTTGTTCGTGAGGAGGTTTTTGTTAGAGAACGTGAGGAAACTTGGCAGAATATGGCTCTCAGCAAAAAGTCTATAGCTCATTCTGGAATCAGTGGGACTGTTGTTGTGCATTTGGACCACCAGATGCATCTAGCAGTCAGGAAGATGAAGATGCATATAAAGATGCTGATCCTTTCCAAAATCCCAAGCAGTATGATGAGATGATTGAACAACCCCCACTACAACAACCCATGATTCAGCCCATGACCGAAGAAGACTATGAGAATGCCAATACATTGCCTGACCACTACCAGGACACTCTGAAGGGCCCAAGGTGCACCTTACAAGGTCTGATCGATCAAGTACAACACATCATGCATGAACATTATGGATTGGTCACTCCACAAACCTTCAACTCTCAAGGATTACCCTCTTTGACCAGTAAACATCAAAAGTTTTGGCTCCGATGGATTGGTCTATTGCTGACAAATAAAAATGAAGATGTGTTACATCAATTCTGGAATTTGGACCTTGTCAGGTTTTGGGTTGCCTTCACGGAAGAACTGCAGTGTCGCCAAAACATTCAAAATATCAACTGTGATATTAACATGTATCATGCTGATTCCTTAACAAAATCCAAACGCCTTCAACAGATCTGTCATGTGATCAATATTCTTGACAATGAACGGCATGATTTCAATCACCCATACAAAGATGATAGAAAACACATCAAAACCTGGTATATCTTTGACTTTGGAGTAGAAGCCACAGTGCCATGGAAATTGGCAGTCACATCCGCATCAGATGCATTGCTTGTCTGTAGACTTGATGATCGATTCCTGGATATTGATATCGCTAGGTATCTGGCAGGTCGTGGCATTGCATTTCGAACCTTGGCCTCAAGGGCTCAGATCCCATTGTCACCATCAGTACCTGAAGTTGACGTTTATTTACCCAGTCATCCTCAAGACTATATCTTCACGCAAGCCGACTATGAAGCATATCTGTACTTCAGGGCACGTATGCTTTGTCGGCCTCGTATTCGAGCTGCAATCCTTCGGGGTGGATACTTCTGGAGATTAGTTATAGGCAGCGTTAGCCTGGATGAAGTTTTGGAGGGTCCTATTGGTGGTGCTAGTATGTTTTCTATTGAGGGTGATGGCAAAGAATTTGTGGATGACAAGTTATCCAAACATGAGATGGATCTTTTGTGTGGAACATATATGTGTGGAACATGTATGTTTTTTTTATTCTCTTTTTAACCAATACGAGTGCTGACCAGATCTATTTGATAGCTCGTGCCAATGATACAGCTTTTAAGTCTTGGTGGCCACCATCCAGTATCATTGACAATGAATCTACAAATCAAGTTTATGGCGAATGGAGTGAATGGGCAGAAGCATTATATTCAACCCGTCTTGCTGAAATTCGTTCAGGCAGTGCCCAGCCTCGTCCAGTCTCGCAATGGAGGAACTTCCTTAAGGGTCACAAGGAGTCAATGTTACTTATACGACAAACAGAAACATTAGCAGTTAACTTCCTCATCAAACATCGACCTGAATTAAGAACCACCTTGATAAAGTGTAATGCTGAGTGGTGATAGATACATACAAAGATACATAGGGCCATTTGTAAATAATTATGAGAAATAAGATATTGGTATGCACAACAAACTCATCAAGTCAATTGAAACAGTGGTATGAATATGTTTCTCCAACTTCAAGCAATAAACATGACAGCAAAATTCTACTTGAGAATGTGATGACCAAATGGTTTCAGCAACGGCATGTTACATGGGTTACATTTCGGCAAATTTGAAGGCCATGTGATGTGTTACTGCTGAATTGGACTCTGCTTAGTAATCTTGTCAGGATTTATTCCATACTACAAGCTTTTGATTGCAAGTAAGCCAGCTAATCTACTACTGCATCGAACTGACGAACAATTAGAAAAAGGAATGCGAGTCACCGTCCCGTTCAACGTCTTACAAGATACTGTCTTGGACCAGCTTACGCTCGCTGAAGATTGGAAAACACTGTCCTCCATGTCCCGAACGTGCCGATTGTTGGTTCAACCATCGCAAAGACGTCTTTTCACAACAATTTCCGTTGCGGGGCCCTCAGTCCGACACCTTTTCAAACTTTTCCATGCTAGTCCACACATCGCCCAATATATATACCACCTTCATTATCATCTGGATGACTCGGACTGGGACACACAGACAGGCCTGATGCAACAGTTTTTCTTGCTAAAGAGTTTCGAGCTTACAGGAAATACAGCAAAAATACATTATACACACCTTCTTGGCCTACATTACCTCCATCACACAGTCAGACATTTTGATCCACCATGGTCAACACCGCAAAGTCTAAAAAATCACGTGTGCATGTGAATCAAGTCATGTGATTGTTCAACTTTCAACATTCTGATGCGGATTGCTGTCTTCTCTTCCTACTCCATTCACAATGAACCTATATCGATGGACTTTCTTGCTACTTACCATCATTCTTCTGCCTTACACAACCTATCACACTGATACAAATATAGAATCCAAAGCAATTTGCAGAGGATTGATAGCGGCTGAGAACAGCCCGAGCTTTCATGCATCCATAATAGAGATTGGAAACAATCCGAGCCCGCAGGCACATGTTGACTATGTCAACGATGATTATATACGTCTGGCTGAGCAGACAGATTGGGAAATATATGTTCAGGCTAAGACGAGCACCGTCTATGCCAATGAGTTCCGAGAAGTGACTGTGAAATTAACTTGTGTAATCCATTTGCTGTTTGAGTTTGCCTTGGAATACCTGTACAGTCAAATACCGTCCTTGGTATACTATAGTGCAATTGTATATTCCTTATCAGTAAATTACACTATTGATCTCTGCATTTTGCTTGCACTTCGATTCTCAAGACATTGTAGTTTCCGTCATTTGTATGCAAACAAACTTCGCTTGTTTCGAGAGCACCTCTCTTTATCGCTACCTGCATTATTTGTTCGTTGTCAGTTTGTTGTGCATTTTTTCTCCTTGCTTCTGGTTTCACAAACAATTCAATATATATCTGCCCATACGTATACCTCAGTTTCGTCCATCTCTGACTGGTATAGCTATGAACCATTATTGTCAAATAGAGTTTCCTTTAACCATGCATCAACCATAGATAAACCTTATCTTCATTCTATTAGACATTGGTATGGGTATGGATGCACTTGTCAAGCAATGCCAACGGTTGTGCCTTCCATTCAATATGGTGGTGGAAAATTCAATGCAAACATAAGCGAGATCAAAAGCTATATAACTCCATACAGTCTAGAACCACAGAATGCAACCTCCATCAATTATAAATATGTTGGCCAGGTTGTGCTTCAAGCAGCTCAGGCTGAGTTACGTAAAAACCCTGAACTTCTTATATGTTATATGCCATTGGAATTATTAAAGGGGAAATTATCATTAGTTCAAGCAAAATCTATTGCAAAGATGCACAATGTTACAATACCGAGCAAATCTCTGGTTGCAGACGTGCTGGAGGTTTTATCTGCACATATGTGTTCATCAAGATGTTCTCAATTTTATACATTGTTTGCTCCAGTGAAGCCAGCTTTGACATCTTCTGAACGTCAAGCTAAATGGTACAAGGGCCTAAGTAAAGCGGACAAGAAAAAAATCATTAAAAAAAAGTACATTAAATTTTTAAAAGGTCCAACGTACAAAACTAAGAGAAGTAAAGAGAATAAGTCTACTTATCAGACATCAAAAATCACTAAATTCCCACCTAAACCACCCTCTAAGAAATTAATTCATAGAATAATTAGTGGATTCTGTGAAGACACACACCCTTCCAAACTTCTTGAATCTGGATGCGCAGTTTGTGGTCAGCTAACGAGATTATCGGACATGTTAAAACGATCTGATACCTCAAGTAACTTGGAGCCATTGATTCGAGAAGGGGTTTCCCGAATAGAAAGAAAATCTGAACAAAATGAAATTCATGAAATCACGGGGCCTGTGATTGATGATGACTGTAAATATATATGCAAAACTTGCAATAAAAGTCTAGACAAAGGAAAAATACCTGCTAATGCACTTTGTAATGGTTTTTGGCTTGGTAAAATTCCTGATGAGCTTGCCTGCTTAACTTATGTTGAACAGCTTCTCATATCACGTGTTCGCCACAATCGCTGTATAATCAAAGTAGCCTCTGGACGGTACAAGATGCATGCAAATGCAATAACTTTCCAAAATCCTGTTGCAAAGATTTATGACACTCTTCCTCCTCCTCTTGAGGAACTTGATGAAGTCTTGGCTGTTATGTTTATGGGACCTTGTCAACCTACAAAAAAAGACCTTCAACGTACACCATTGCTGGTCCGTCGAAAGCAGATTTCAAAAGCACTTGAGTGGTTAAAATTGAACCATTCTGACTACTTTGACATCGGAATATCACAGGAGAATTTGAGCCAGTACCCTTTGAGTGATGCACCAGTTGTAATTGTAACGGCGAGCTAATGTACTACACAGTACTTGCTACTTCCCTTCTTACGTGACCTGGGATCATCATAATATTTACTTGTGTTTATCTATCATTATATAACGTTGTGTACATAACAAGGAGAACACACTTTGCAACCACATTATATATTACATGTGGACGGAGTCACACCCTTTCTGTACGGCTAGGCAGCCATATGCCTCCCCTCTGGGATACAAGAGTCCTGCGCCGGGTGACCGCGCCCCAGTTCCTGGGTCACAGGATAAACTACACGTGGTACCGCTTTGCGGCACCACGTTACGAACTCTTTCACGCGTACCACGAATATTCTCCGCTGCCATCTCGCACTCACGCCTTCGTCAAGAAGTCCCGAATCGCCCTACGGTTTCACAATGGTGGGGGCACCGCGGACTTCATCAAGATGAAGTCCCTGAGTGCAGAAGCTCGGAGAAACTACATAAGGCAAGTCTGATCAACAGATCCTGTCAACTCATGACAGTTTCCAGACCTTCGATTTCCCAAGCAAACCCAAAACCTAACAAAGGCGAGAAAACCGTTGACCACGCCTCACATGATGCTCCCACACCCTCGATAGCGCGAATACCCGCTGCTTTCGAGAGCAACGGCTCCACGTCTTCCATACCCATGATAGCGCGACCACCCGCTGCTTCCGAGGGTAACACTTTGGCTACGTCGAACAATGGTTCTCGGCCTTCGATAATCCAGACGACATCGAAGAATCAATCTCTCCCAACCAACACGAGCTATGCCCAAGGCAGTTGCACGAAGAACTGCCAATGTCAGAATTTTGAAAGCCAGAACTTCCTCTCGCAGACAAGCCCTCAACAGTGCGAAGATGAGCCAATTGACGATCTATCCAGCCAAACCACCCTGGAATCCTCGTTAGTGCGAGATCTCGCAGCTTTCGAGGATGACAGCGCCTCTCGGGTGATTGACAGCTCCTCATCCTCGACTACTCTGTGTGAAGATGAAGCCATAAACGACCAGACCACCCAAGTCATTCTCATGCCCTCGATAGCGTGGATAATCGCTGCTTCTGAGGGTAATGACTCAGCTACAACGGACGTCGACTCTATTCCTTCCACATCCACGTTAGCGCGTTTGTCCGCTGCTTTTGAGGATAACGACTCAGCCAGGATGGGCAATAGCTCGACATCTCTCTCACCTATGCTAGAGCGAATGCTCGCTGCCTTTGAGGGTAGCGGCCCAACTAGGATGAACTTCAACTCCGTGCTCTTCACGCCCTCGTTAACACTGATACCTGCCGTTTCTGAGGGTGGCCATGCAACCGCGACAAAACCTACTCTCCCCACCGACACGAGCCATGCCCATCATGGTTGCTCAAGGAACTGTCACTCTCAGAGCCTTACAAGCGGGAAATTCCGGGTCCCTATGATTCTAACTATTATTACCTATGAAGAATTCCTTCCATGTCGATGTCCTAATCATCAACCGCCACCGTTCAAACCAGGCGTCTATGACAACCGCCACAGGATCGAATTCCACGACACCGACCACTCTACTAATTGTGAAATCGTAGTGTCAATAGGGATCAGAAAAAAAGGGAAAGGAGTGTCGATGACAGAAGAACCGAATATTGAAGTTGATCCTTCCTCTCGTAGTGATCCCTTACTCTCGATAGCACGAATACCCGTTGCTTTCGAGGGCAACAGCTCAACCACGACAGACGGCAACTCCATATCTCCCATACCCTCGTTAGCGCGAAGAACCGCTGCTTCTGAGGGCAATTCCCTATCCATGTTAGCGTATACGCCCACCGTTCTCAAGGCTAACAGCTTGGTCACGATGGATGATGGCTCCGTTCCCCCCACACCTTCGATAGCGCGATCGCTCGCTGCTTTCGAGGGTATCACTTTGGTTACATTAAGCAACAGATCTCGGCTGAGCGAAGACGACTCTACGCCTTCCCGACCCTCGTCAGCGCGAACAACGGCCACTTTCGAGAGTAATGTCCGGACCATGAAGGCTGACGACTCCCCGTTTCCCTTACCCATGAAAGCGCGAACTCTCGCAGCCTTTGAGGGTAACGATCTAGCTAGGATGGAGGCTAACTCTGTGTCCTTCATACCAGTGTTAGCACAGATGCCTGCTGCTTTCGTGAGCAACCAAGCATCTGCAACGATAAAGGGCTCTACACCATCTATGACCCCGGCGCCAGCAGGACGACTCCACCACGACGTTCCCAATTCCCTGAATCCAACGAAATCTACTCTCCCAACCGTCATGAGCTATGCCCGCCACACACGTTCAAGGAACTGTTGCTCTCGGTGCTTTAAGAACTGGAAATTCCGGACCCTGACAACTCAAGCAATTGTAGTCCATGAGGAATTCCCTCCTTGCCGATGCCCTAATCACTTACGACCACCGATTAAACCTGGTGGCCGCCAACAGGTCATTCCGTTACCCTACTCAGCGAAATTGACTACCGATCCTTCCAACAACATCACCAATTACGAAATAATAACTCCGATAAGGTGTAGGAAAAAAGGGAATGGAGTGTTGGTGATAGAAGAATCCGACTTCAAGGTCAATTATCCCGCTCATAGTAGATTGTCACCCTCGTTGGCGCGGATACTCGCTGCTTCTGAGGGCAACAGCTCAACCATGAAGGACGATGGCTCTGCGTCTTCGATACTCCTTGTAGTGCTAATATCTACTGTTTCCAAAGTGGCAGAGCGTCTAGATGGTAGTTTATCAGAACTTCCGAAACTGTTGATCATGAAAAAACCGTTGAAGGGACTAAGCCTCCCAATCTACATGAGTGGCGTTTGCTGCAGCTGCACAAGGAATTGCTACCCTCAGGACGTCGTAGGCAGGATTTCCCTTGCTCTGTCAGTCCAAACGGTTGTACCCGGGCCGGTAGTAACCCCCTGCCATCAATATCCTATCATCCATATGATCCCCCGACCATACGAAGATGAGTCAATCGTTAATCCACCCAGCAAGTTTATACTGGAGTCTCTGTTAGCGCGAAATCTCGCAGCATTCGAAATCGACAGCGCCACTCCGCCAAACGACAACTGGTCACCCTCAACAGCTCTGTGTGAAAGTGAGACCGCTGTCTATCAGGCCGTCCATGTCACTCCTAGACCAATGTTAGCGCGACTACACGCTGCTTCCAGAGGTAGTAACTCGTTTCAGCTGGACTATGATCTCACGCTTTCAAAGACTCTTACCTCATCTGACCCTCTAAAGGATAGTATGCTATCGTCTCTCTCAAACGATGCGAGCCGTGCTCACGGCAAACATCCGAGTAACCATGAGACTCGAGAATCTGATGGCTGGAATGCTCCAGCTTGGGCGGCTCGAGCTACCCGGAATCCTGAGGAGTTCCTGCTGTACCTACGCCCTAAATGTCTATCACCGCCGTCTAAATCAGACGACTATTGTCCGAACCTCCTGCCTCCTCACTTGTTGTGTCAGACAACCCTTTACGCAGAAGATGAAAACCTGGGTCGTTGGTTCCGCAACATTGATGACCCTGCTAATCACGAATCTGTGATTCCAGCAAAAACTGAGGAACATAGTTTCAGTGCCGCCTTCCTCAGGAGCGGCGGTCTTTCATCTCCTTCTGACCCCATACTTTCGGAACTGTGCTTGCTAGCCGACCTTGGTCTAGCAGATCCTCCCTTGAATTCCGCTGCCTATCAAGGCGCGAATCAAAGGCTTGCACCCCGTAAAAGCATGGTTAAGACACTCGCTGCTCTCGAGAGCGCGGACAACTCTAAAACCGCCATTCCCAACAAGGTGGCGCATAACCCTTTGCCACCCAGCGCGATTCTATTCGTCGTCGTCCTCCCAATAACTCATTCTAAGATCACGACTGACGAAGATCAAGTGCTATCGCCAAATCGAATCAAGGAAGAAAGCGTGCTAGAAGGACGCGAGAGCGTGTCTGAATCCCTCTCGTTCACCTGGGACCTCGAATCTGCTTCCTTGCTAAATTTCAGTCATACACCCATATTCGAAAGTATACCGATGAGGCCCCGCCTCCTGAACAATATGATCTTAGAAAGGATATACTCAGGCACCATTACTTCACTGAGTGCGAATCACTTACCTGCACTTGGTAAAGGTGCAATTAATTCACCTGCTGCTCTCGCTAGTGCAAATAATCCCATACCGGTCATCCAAAACAAAATGGATCGAAAGCCTTCAACAACGAGCGCGACTTGGCTCGCTGCCTCGGAACAAAGTTTGTGGACCCTGACGATAGTGGATCTTGCTCGAACTATCACGGGGAACGAGAACGATCAAAGGAGATTCGCTGAGTCGAGATTCAAGGATTATGAAACTCAGTTGCCCTCGTCAAGTCGAGCTGAGGCTAGGAATGAACCAGATGTCGTTCGAGGAGAGTGTGAGAGAGCATTCAAGGCTATAGACGAGACACTTCTACCCCAAATAAAGGATGAATGCGATCAACCAAGGCGTACGATTGAACTAGTGAACAAAACTCCAAAGGAACACTTAAGTCTGGCTAAACAAAGTTTTACGAGTTACGACTTCACGACAGAAGACCTAGCTAGATGCAACAATCCAGTTGCGGCTGTTAATCAGCTTCGGCGAGTTCTAGCAGGCTTCGTTCTGAATTGCCGGGTTACCACCTTGCTAATGCTAACTTTGCATACAAGCCGAATCGGAATCCTCACGCCCTGGTTGGCATTGCGACATTCAAATCTAATTGTAGACTCTAATCGCTCAGTACAAAGGACTGGTGCACTTACACGGAAGCATGGGAGGAATTGCAACAAGGAGACTATCTGTCTTCCCAAATTCGTTACAATGCCCTCACTATCTGTCTCTGGTAATGGAACTACTAGAAATGGAGCGAGAAGGTTATTGGCGAAGCTGAAGTATTTCGACAAAATGCAAAAAAACTTGTCCGAAATGACTATACACCGGCGTAGTCGAGCTTATAAGGATTTCCAGATCTCGATGGATTTTACGGCCCTCCACCCTTGCAGAAGGCTGAATGAAAGGGAGGCCGAATCAGATGCTGTCAGGAAATCGTCGAACTCCGCTACGGGACTAAATCTTACGCGAAGGTCCATGTCGAGTGAAAGTCCAAGTGTCAGATATGCTCTAATGCAGTTGCCAGAGGCGGGGATGATAGGAGTAACCATCCCAGGAATCTGTCCAGTGAAAATGATGATTTTGCTTAATGAACCAAAGACGGTGACTCCTATTAACCGTAATAATAAACTTGGGGTGCCTGCTGCGTACAGAACGCGCATACCAAGTCCTAAAACTTGGATCGGCTATACCTATTGGCTTAAGAGGAATCAATCGCGCACCACGCATGTTGCGGTAGTAGTTCTGATGAAGACGAAAACCAAACTGAAGACCTATTCATCGAACAAAGAGCCAGAAAGGAATGCGAGCCTCATTAACCTAACCAAGATCAAGACGAGAGCTCTGCAGGCTAGGGGGCTGAAAGCAGGATCTATAAGGGAATTCCGGCCGGAGAGGTCGATGGGTGCGGATTCCTCCAAGCTGAAGGACACTAGCCCTGTCCTCAGACAGCTACTCAAAGATGACTACGTCCTAATGTCTTGGAATCCAGCGTACGGAGAGGTAGTCGATACACCGCGCCCAATAAAGTTGGCAGAGACTAGAACCTCAAGTCCAGCCTACGAGAATGATCAAATACCCGAACGAGTCGTAAAGGAAATTCATTCATCATCAGGACGTTCAAGAGAATTGCTCGCCGCTATAAAGCGCGAACAATCCGCTGCGAACTCGCGCGAGAATACAATTCGAATCCCGTCTCCTTCCTATACAGAGTACCTTCGAATATATCCAGTCCATCTCAGGGAACGAAAAAAGAAGGATCATGATGGAAGGAAAGATCCCGAATTCAACACCATTCCCAAAACCTTTAAATGCCCCTTATCAAGGCTAACGGAGCGATCATGCGAACCAGAACAAGTGCTCCCAGCTATTGAGAGTCAATCGATGCCAGGGAGGAAGGATCCCCGAGAAACTAGAGCTCAGCGAGTCCGAACAAAAGTTGACAGATTAGACTCCGATTCAGAATGGACCAAAACTCGGTTAGACCCAGGATCATTTATCGCTGTCATCATGGTAGAATATTGGATATCCTCGACAAATGCGCCCCATCTGCAAGGAAGCATGAGAATTAAGTTATACCTTCTCGTAAGAGGAACGAAGATCTTGAGTTGCATCGAAATCAATCCTTATGTCCCAGCGCAAGAGGAATTGACCACCAACCAGGGACTCAAACACTGCGTAGTAAGAAATTTGAACGTTCCCCTTATACAAGGAAAGGTCTCTGTGACTACGTACAGATGGAGCATCGCCAGATATGCTACAAGACATCGTGTAATGCTAGGAGGATGGTTTGAAGGGCGCGTGACATCCGCAGCCTCTGCTCAGAACCCCTATGTCGGATTTGAAATCCAAACGGCACCGGTGGCTCAAACTTTCGTCTGGAAAAAAGCAGTAACCCCAGCGGAACTGAAGAAAGTTGGCAAGAAAGAACGCGCGAAAGTGGTAGCCATGGACGACACCTTTAACCTACTAGTGCCCTATCCCATTCGCACAGCATCAGATGGCCAAGACAGTAGGATAGTAGAGAAGACTGTCTTAAGCAACGCTAGTCCACCCCTGCGACATGTGGGAGTAGAAGTCATTAAAATCCTATGGGACCTCGATGTAACGGTTGACAACTTACCTCTAATTGCGAAACATCCCAACAAGATAGTGGCGTCCACCGAGGCACCCAAAATAACTATACGAGCAGTATCAAGAGTTCAACGTTTAGCAACCGCTAAGGATCTAATAGTGGACACTCCTGAGGATGACAACAGTCTCGAGGGCGGTCCTGATGAGTCGCGGGAACCCACGGAAGACCCGTTAAGCGGTTTTATGAACAAGATATTGAAATTCGAATCTGGCTTACCTGAGGACTCGGAGTATCGAGAGCTGTTAATCGAAGCGCTGCACAGAAAAGCCGCAGCTTCCAGGACCAACTATTACATAGGGTACATAGAAGCGCGAGTCCATTCCCCGCCACTCCTTAACACCCAGTCGAGTTCTGAATCAAGAATTGAAGACGGAATAGTTGAGCCATCTGTCAGCTCAGAGGAACTTTCAGCGATTATCATCTACCAGAAGCTTAACTCGAGATTCAAGCTTAACAGACTCGGATACCCAACGCTTCGACAATTGGAAACTGCACAGGTGTCATTGGTAGTTCAAGCGCTATTGTCCTTTGATGTTTTAGCAAGATTCACCCGACGAATAATGAAAAAGAAATCTAAGGAGGAGACTACCATATGTTATCCGTTAAGACTATGGCAGTTCAAGAAACCACCATCTAGTCCCTGGACCGAACCCACACAGCTGGAAATTGGACGACTGGACAGATGGGGGGCTACTTCAGTGGACGAATCTACTGTCCACATGGAACAGGTGGACACTTACCGAAGTAGGACATTAAGACCGACAGGACAAAAGCACAACACCGCGGGACACGAAGCCCTCACCATGACCATGAGAGAGGACCACGACGAATACACTGCCCTAGTCCGAGTGCGAGTTTACGAAGATGCCGGTCGTCTCGGAGTGGCAGTGTGGGGGGCGGCGTTGGCCGTTTACTCAGACCTTGAAATTGTACACCGAAGAGCAGTGTCTGTCGCTTGCCCAGACCAAAGGATTCAACACCGAATCGAACAAGAGGAAATTGCCTTGATGCTAGTAACCGTTCACGATGCCCTAGTCTGGGCGCGAGCTTATGGAGATGCCAACAATCGAGTAGCAGAATGGGGAGCAGAGTTTGCCACTTGCACAGACCCTAGAACTGTACGACAGAAAGTTGTGAAACAAGACACTACTGAAAGAGTGGAGGATAGAAATTTCAGGGTAGCGCTAATTAAGGATCATGTCCGCCTCAGCCCCGAAATTGCACCCGGCACTGGGTGCTTAGCCGTGCGTAGAATGTGTCCGCGCTTGGATCATGAGCTTGTGGAGAGACATGAGCGGAAGAATCGATATACGGTCGCTGGCATGCCCTCAGGCGTCAACACGGATAGAATGGCATGGTTGGAATTTGATACACCGGCGGCTAGAGACATCAACCGAATCATTGCGCAGTCTATTGGTGCCCATCAGTCTCAAGCCAATTCGGCCAGGACGCCTAAGCCTACTCCGTATGCCTTGCAATGGGAAGATCTCATCGGGAAGAAAGCTTCAAGCATTCGTACCAGATGGGAGCTCGCAGCTGAAGTAAAGCGCGGAACCCAGATAGAAACCAGAAACATCTCATCGTTCTCCAAAACGGACTCATACCATCAGACTCACTGTCCGATAGAAGAAAAACCTCTCGAATTATCACTGGATAGAGATTGTCTAAAACAATTACTACTACCCTGCTTCGCTCAGGTTCAACATATTAAAGTGCAGCCCAACGAGAAATCTGTTATTTCTGTGAGCAATTACCACGGAGAACCGAATGAACTTCCATATAAAATCAATGCCAGATGGAAATTACGTCCGCATGTACCCGAGCTAGCCGTCGACTGTGTATTGTGCGGGACGCGTGGATCTCCAAAGGAGGGTACACATACAGGATCCCGCCGCTTTATAGCGCGACTACAACAATTGTTATTACAGTCTTCTAGTAGGAATAAGGATGCTGAAGCCCACTCACCCGAGTCAAATCGCTATGACCATCAGAAGATTAACTCTATCTGCCGAGTTTTAGTGAACGCACTACCACCCTTGCATGCCTTGTCACAGCCCTCCCCGATAGTGACGATAGTCATGTCAACAGGGCTACCAGCCTCAAGTGAACAAGAAGAGTTCACTAAAGTTTTCATTGGAAAAGTCATCAATGTTTATGGGTTCCCTAAGTCGATAGTCTCAGATCAAGACGAACTTAGAGTATTGTGGAAACGAGCAATTGCTATTTGTGGCAGCCTCGTAACGCCTTCATTTACTTTCCCCCTGCAAATGGAAGGACAGACAGAAATCTCCAAGACTACCATAAAGCGGACGCTTCGCGCTTATGTCTTCGCGGCGGAAGAAAGTCAGATGATCGAGCTCGACGTACTAGCCTACTCATGCACTGTTAGCAGCATCATAAGCGTTCCTGCTAAATATTCTCGGAACCGACTACTATCAAGGGAACGTAACCCAAGAATCTCTGAGGGCATGATAATTCCTGAAGACAACTCTCTGCACGAGCCCCTCCTACTTGGTCAAACGTTCAAAAACTTTATCAAAGATCTGATATTCCATCGAAGCACAGTCAAGATCGTTATTACCTTGACTCCTAGCAAAGAATGGAGAATGGTGATAATTTCACTTGCTGCGGGCAATCCGCGCAATAATCCTAAAATCCATGATGAAACTCTGCCCAGAATTCGTGACCACTTCCACTTCCTCGGATCAGTACACACAGCCTTACGAAGTGTCAGAACCTATCCCATTGAATTCGCTCCCAAGATTATCTATTCTTTACGAAGTCGCAGACAATTTCCCCTAGCCATCGATTGGACTACTGAGGATCAAAGAGACATCCTGTTTTGGGCACCGATGAACCCCGGCGACGTGGTGAGAAGAACAGAGGGCTGTTACTTAGGAGTATTGATAATTGAACGACAAACTCAATGGTACTCGAAGAAGAGCTTCCATCGCGTCACGATACGAGAGGCTACATCCCCTAAGCGCGAGCAACTCGCTGCTCAAAAAAGGAAAACGATGATCGACTCTGCGACAAAGACTACGACCACTTCGATTCGCTGCGCCCTGTCCTTCCATGACCAAAATTGGACTGGGTTCAGAATAGAGACTGGCATCGACTTCACGGCCTTCCCTACTGAAGATGGACAACCGATCAAGCTCCTTCCAGTAAGATTTAGTGATAAATCCCACCTGGATGAAATCCTTCTAGATGGATCTGCAAAGGGCTCTACCGATCATCAGATCCGCTCTGTGTACAATCAGGGAGAGGGTTGCCAAACACTGCCCCTTCGATCTCTCAATGACCCCCTCAGTCATTTAGTGGATCCGAATCAATATAGACGACCATGCCTGGAAGGTACTTGTAAAGATCGAACCGAAAAGCAACACGTTCAACCTAGTCGGATCCACAACCACGTGGAGCCTAAGTCTACCAATGTAATGGAGGAAAATCCCATTCCCCAAACCAAGGAATTGCCTCTCTCGAAGTTCCTTCATTTAACCCCAGGAGCCGATAGCTATGGTTATGACAATTTCTATCCTGGTTCAAGTGATACTGAGGGATGCACCAAGAACCACTTCGAGGAAATCAATATCTCCGCAAAGAGCGTGATAGTTAGACCCGCTGCTCAAAACTCTGGACGAAGACCCACCATCCCTAACTCAACCTATCATTGCTTCTGGTCTCTCGTTCTCCTTCATCACCTGGAGACATTTCACCTACGGCTATCAGGCCAAGACTTGTACTGCGTCCGGGAATATCCTTCCCATTCCGGCACATCGCCATCTGTCACCAGCAAAACAATTCAAGTCCTGTTTCAACCTCTGAGCCCCAATACTCTTGTCACCTTAGGATTACTATCCAATGCTCCGCAGCCTTATGGCACAAAAATTAACTTCCGTGGGCGGACCCCTTTAGGAAACACGATAGTCTGGTCTTGCCTCTGGGTGTCTCCCTTTCCAGCAACCCTCGCGGAAACAACTCCTAGTGCTCAAATACCTCAACCTTCGTGCCCATGGACGATGCTCCCAGCTCACGGGGGGGCTTTGTAACGGCGAGCTAATGTACTACACAGTACTTGCTACTTCCCTTCTTACGTGACCTGGGATCATCATAATATTTACTTGTGTTTATCTATCATTATATAACGTTGTGTACATAACAAGGAGAACACACTTTGCAACCACATTATATATTACATGTGGACGGAGTCACACCCTTTCTGTACGGCTAGGCAGCCATATGCCTCCCCTCTGGGATACAAGAGTCCTGCGCCGGGTGACCGCGCCCCAGTTCCTGGGTCACAGGATAAACTACACGTGGTACCGCTTTGCGGCACCACGTTACGAACTCTTTCACGCGTACCACGAATATTCTCCGCCGCCATCTCGCACTCACGCCTTCGTCAAGAAGTCCCGAATCGCCCTACGGTTTCACAGTAATTGACTATCGTCAGTCAATAATAAATAGGGAGCGAGAGGCTACAAGTGTTCATGATAATGAAGAAGAGATAGGTACCGAAGAGGGTCCTTGTACTTTTGTAGTGCAAGGGCTGACTGGAGAAGAGTATTCTACCATGTCTTTGGAGGCAATAAAGGCTCGAGCACTGAAGCATTTGACATCCAATAGAAAAATCATGTTTGCAGGCCATTCTCAACAACCCAACTCCATTTATAACAACCCTCAACTATTTCCTGCTATGCTACCATGGCTATTTCCTTATGGCCTTGGAGGTATCGGAAATGATATGATACCCCATAACATATCTACAATGGCCCACAAGCGTTTACTGTTAATGTATCATGATAAGTGATTCCAAATGGATCCACATTTTCCACTTATTGCATTCAATCATGAACAAATACAACAAAGTACAACGGGAGGTTATCTTACGACCAAAAAATCCTCATTTAATTCAGTAACTGAACGCTTGCTTAACCTTGACATGCAAGTGATATCTAGCATAAATAAAAGACTTGCTTCAGGTGAACGAGTAAAACCAGAAACTGAGCAAGAAAAAGAATGCTTTCAATTGTTGAAGGATCTGGATTCAGTTGGAGGTCATGTGCAAGGTTCAACAACATCTAAAAAATACATGCGAAATGAAGTTTGGTCACTTATATCTTATATTGGTGCTCCCTCCTGGTTTATTACGCTTTCTCCAGCAGATGGCAAGCATCCTATTTGTCTTTATTTTGCTGATACCAACACAGAATTCAGACCTGAATTAACCTTTTCACCAGAATGCTCTACATTAATTGCGAAGAATCCTGTAGCTGCAGCACGCTTTTTTCATTTTATCTGTGAGAACTTTATTAAACATGTACTAGGTGTTGGAAGTAATCATCCTGGGTTATATGGTGAAACAGATGCATACTATGGAACAGTTGAACAACAAGGGAGGTTAACACTGCACCTTCACCTGCTTTTGTGGATAAAAGGTGCCTTATCTCCTCAAGACATACGAGATCGAATTATGGATCCTTCATCTGACTTTCAAAAATTACGAGTCCTCTGAGTTTACGAAGAGACTCGTTTATTCCCCAGGATCTCAAGACTTTTTTCAGCGCGGTAACGCTGAAATTTGACTTTCTCCCACGAAAGTGATTTCTTCCCACGATCAGCTGCCTGCTTAGCATTGACGGCTTTGCTAGTTTACTTTACTATTCCTTACCTATCACTTGCTTTTAGTCCTATACAAGTTGTCATTAATGTAGGTGGTAGCTGAGGTACTGCCCTATTTGGCTGTCAGACTCTAACATATGAATATATTGCCTCTATTTCACATTTATGTAACAATAGTTCTTTATATTGAAGATATAATGATTAAGGACATGACAATTTTTGTGGCATATTTTTAGGAAGTGTGTGGGTATCCGAACAAGCCCTCGATCACAGAAAATGGGGCATATTGAGGCCCTGGGGAGTTGTGAGCATATGGGCAAAAAAGCGAAAATGCACACTGACCTAGCTCCACGAGACCTCAACCGTTTTGTAAGCGGTTTTGGGGAGCGTCTTCACGGAGTGTGGGGGTATCCAAACGAACCCTCGACCATGGAAAACGAAGCAGATTGAGGCCCTGGGGAGTTTTGAGCAGATAGGCAAAAAAGCGAAAATACACACTCACCTAGCTCCACGAGACCTCAACCGTTTTATAAGTGGTTTTGGGGAGCGTCTTCACGGAGTGTGGGGGTAACCGAACGAGTGCTTGATCACAAAAATCGAAGCAGATTGAGGTCCTGGGAAGTTGTCAGCACAAGGGGAAAAGGAGCGAAAAGACAAACTTACCTAGCTCCATGAGACCTCAACCGTTTGGTACGCGGTTTTCGGGAGCGTCTTCACGGAGTGTAGGGGTATCTGATTGAGTCCTCGATCGCAGAAATTGAAGCAGATTGAGGTCCTGGGGAGTTGTGAGCATAAGGGCAAAAGAGCGAAAATGGAAACTGACCTAGCTCCACAAGACCTCAACCGTTTTGTAAGCGGTTTGGGGGAGCATCTTAGCGGAGTGTAGGGGTATCCGAACGAGTCCTTGATCACAAAAATCGGCGCAGATTGAGGTTCTGGGGAGTTGTGAGCACAAGGGCAAAAAAGCGATAATAGAAACTACCTAGCTCCACGAGACCTTAACCAGTTTGTAAGCGGTTTTTGGGAGCGTCTTAGCGGAGTGTAGGAGTATCCGAACGAGTTCTTGATCACAAAAATCGACCCAGATTGAGGTTCTGGGGAGTTGTGAGCACAAGGGCAAAAAAGCGATAATAGAAACTGACCTAGCTCCACGAGACCTTAACCATTTCATAAGCTGTTTTGGGGAGCGTCTTAGCGGAGTGTAGGGGTATCCGAACGAGTCCTCGATCGCGAAAATCGAAGCAGATTGAGGTTCTGGGGAGTTGTGAGCATAAGGGCAAAAAAGCGATAATAGAAACTGACCTAGCTCCACAAGACCTCAACCGTTTTGTAAGCGGTTTGGGGGAGCGTCTTAGCGGAGTGTAGGGGTATCCGAACGAGCCCTTGATCACAAAAATCGACCCAGATTGAGGTTCTGGGGAGTTGTGAGCACAAGGGCAAAAAAGCGATAATAGAAACTACCTAGCTCCACGAGACCTTAACCAGTTTGTAAGCGGTTTTTGGGAGCGTCTTAGCGGAGTGTAGGAGTATCCGAACGAGTTCTTGATCACAAAAATCGACCCAGATTGAGGTTCTGGGGAGTTGTGAGCACAAGGGCAAAAAAGCGATAATAGAAACTGACCTAGCTCCACGAGACCTTAACCATTTCATAAGCTGTTTTGGGGAGCGTCTTAGCGGAGTGTAGGGGTATCCGAACGAGTCCTCGATCGCGAAAATCGAAGCAGATTGAGGTTCTGGGGAGTTGTGAGCATAAGGGCAAAAAAGCGATAATAGAAACTGACCTAGCTCCACAAGACCTCAACCGTTTTGTAAGCGGTTTGGGGGAGCGTCTTAGCGGAGTGTAGGGGTATCCGAACGAGCCCTTGATCACAAAAATCGGCGCAGATTGAGGTTCTGGGGAGTTGTGAGCATAAGGGCAAAAAAGCGCAAATGGAAACTGACCTAGCTCCCCACAACCTCAACCGTTTTGTAAACGGTTTTTGGGAGCATCTTCACAGAGTGTGGGGCTATCCAAGCGAGCTCAAGATCATGAAAATCGAAGCCGCGTTGACAGAGAACTTTCATTGTGTTTGGACTAGCCAAGACGGCAATGTACCATTCCACTAACAAACTACACACAGCCACATGAGCAAGAGTCAAGACACACATTACAAGTTGACCAGATCCCCACCCAAATGAAATATTGCTGTGAGATGAATATGGTAGACATGTGGCACTCGAATTGTTTGGACTGGCCAAGACAATGACAAGCATGCAAAGGAAACAGACAAGATGTGGTAGATAGATACATTGCACAAATCGTTTGGACTGGCCAAGACAACAAAGAGTGCAAGACAGCAAAGCAAACAGCACACCACCTGCTTTGGATGTGGCATTATGTGTGTCGCGTTTGGATTGTTCAAGACGATGACCATGCTAATGTGGCATCACAGAATACTCTGTGTTGTGTTTGGATTAACCAAGACGACAACAACACAATGGATGTGGCATCACAGAATGCTCTGTGTCATGTTTGGATTGACCAAGACGATGACAACAGGGTTTGTACTTAGCAAGCAGAAGTTGACGTTGAGTCTTCGGAAGTATCCGAAAATGACGTACTTCCCTTGCGGGCTACCTTTGATTTTGAAGGTAGCCCGCAAGGGAAGTACGTCATTTTCGGAGATTTCCGATGCTTACAAATCCAGCCTATACACA
The DNA here is from genome assembly GCA_018417955.1 of Laccaria trichodermophora. NCBI lineage: Eukaryota > Fungi > Basidiomycota > Agaricomycetes > Agaricales > Hydnangiaceae > Laccaria > Laccaria trichodermophora. Next base: position 449,012 of record JACTVC010000019.1, read on the forward strand.
TTATATTAGCTGTAAAGGGCTTGCTGCTTGCGACAATGAGCTTAGGGTGTTGCTCACTGTTGGTGGCGACGTCGGGGGTCGTTTTCAGGGTCCAGGGCGCATTTCTAAATAAGGAAATGTGCGCATTTTCAGATGTAAAATAGCAATAAATTAGCAGAAAAATCACCAAAATCACAAAAAATTGAGGGTAGTCTGGTAATGATGTTGGAGGTTGTTTTCAGGGTTCAGGGCACATTTCTAAATAAGGAAATGTGTGCATTTTCAGATGTAAAATAGCAAAAAAATAGCTGAAAAATCAGAAAAAAATTGAGGGTGCTGCTTACTGCTGGTAATGATATTGGAGGTTGTTTTCAGGGTCCAGGGTATATTTCCAAATATGGTAATATAGCCAACAATAGCCAGAAAATCAGAAAAAAAAATGGAGGATAGTGGTGATAACCTTGGGTAATGTTGTCAAGGTTCAGAGGCTATTCTCATCATGGTAATATAACCAGAGATAGCTAGAAAATAGCCAGAAAATCAGAAAGAAATGAGGGATGGTGCTTATTGCCAGTGATAACCTTGGGTAACATTGTCAGAGTCCAGAGTCTAGTTCCAAATAGAGTAATATAGACCCAAAAATAGCCAGAAAATAGCTAGAAAATCAGAAAAAAATGGGGGATGGTGCCCACTGCAGTGATAACATTGGGTAATCTTGTCAGGGTCTAGTTCTATATATGGTAATATATCCAAAAAAAAGCCAGAAAACTGTTATAAAATCAGAAAGAAATGGAGGATGGTGCTTAGATATCATTGGGTAACATTGTCAGGGTCCAGAGTCTAGTTCCAAATATGGTAATATAACAAAGAATAGCCAGAAAATGGGCAAAAAATCAGAAAAAAATGGTGGATGGTGCTCATTGCTGCGATAATGTTTGGTAATGTTGTCAGGGTCAAGGGTCCAGCTCCAAATATGGTAATAGATCCAAAAATTGCTGGAATATAGTGGAAAAATTGAAAAAAAAAAAAAGTTTGAATGGTATGTAGAATGTCAGGCACTACCTTCAGAGTCCATACCAAAAAAGAAAATATCATCTACTTTGACCAAAAACTGGAGAAAACCAAGCAAATAATAACTTTGTCTATTACGGCCTATTGGTAATGGGATGATGGGATGATTGTCACATGATCAGTTACCAAAAATAGTCAACAAATGGAAGTTGTAGCCCTACACTGAAAGTGCTCCTGTTGTAGAGATAATGTAACTTTGTAGTCTATGTCTGACATCTGCAGTCTTTTATTGTATATTAGTAAACTTTGTAGTATAAGTTTGCTAAAGTGTTCAGGGTATAGAGCAGACATCCAAATATGGTAATCCATTAAAAATAGTCATAAAATCTGTGAAGATTGAAGGATGGTGCTTATTGTTAGTAATGATGTTGGGTAACAGTTTCAGGCTCTAGGGTAGATTTCCAAATATGGTAATCTACCTGCATATAATGAGAAAATAAGAAAAAAATAAGAAAATCATAGAAATGTTTTTTATTGATGGTGATGATGCTGGGGTAATTTGTTTAGAATCCAGAAGAAGACTTATATAGGAAGATTTACTGGTTTGTGATAAAAATGTACCCAGAAAGACAGAAAAAAAGGAGAAAAAGTAGAAATTGGTTTCTATTGCCTTTGCAAAAAAAGGAGGACTCGTTTCTGCCATGCTTGCAATGGCCTCTAACACAAGTGTATTGTTGAATATCTTGAATCAGTACATAAAGGAGAACTTCATGGAGGATCCTCTGAAGATATTCGAGCTCAATGTCAAGATGCTCAGAAAAACAACCCTGAATACAAAAATCCAACCCATACTATGCCTATACCTCCACCTCCTCTCTGTAAGAATAGAGGGTGCAACAAATGTTTAAGATGCACTAATCTTAAAGTATGGTGGGGTAAATTTCATGCAACAACAGATGATCTTTTGTCTAGATCAAATCATCATGGGTGCCGCAGACCTGAAATAGATGGGGAAGACCCTACAAAAGTGAAGCGGAAAGGTTGTCTAAATGCACAAGGCCAATGTAAGGCACGCTTTCCACGTGAGATTGTAGAGGAGACAATGGTTGATCCACTGAGCGGTGCATTGAAAATAAAGAAAGGTGAAATGTGGCTCAATGCATTCACACCTGAGCTAACATATCTTCTTCGCTGCAACACAGATACTACTAGCTTGATGTCAGGTACAGCAATAAAGGCAGCTGTTGGATATATCACCGAATATGTAACAAAAACTGGCTTAAATTCATATACAGCTTTTGATGCCGTTCGTCAAGTGTTTAACAGAAACTCTGAAATGATTGGAGGTAATGATGACAGGCAAAATACTGCTCGTCAATTGATGACAAAAATGGTGAATGCATTAACTGCTAGGATGGAAATAGGAAGTCCCATGGCTTCTCTCTATCTGCTTGGAAACCCTGACCATTATACAAGTCACAAGTTCACTCTTTTCTATTGGAAAAATTTTGTAAGAGAGGCTAGAAATCCCTGGATGATTACAACAGAAAGTGACACATCAAATTCAGCTGTTTCTGAGGAGAAAGAAATGCCAGAGAAGGTAGTACTGCAAAAATATGAGGGAATGTACATTGGATTGTCAAATGTTTATGATTATATTTACCGTCCTATTGTTTATGAGAAGATGTCTTTATATGACTGGATAAGAAAAGCGAAAAAAGAGAAACGCTCGAAAGAGGAGCAGCAGGAATTTGATGCTCACTATGACAAAAATGAAAATGAAGTAGAATCTGATGATGAATCAGTTACTGAAGGAGAAGATGAACTCAATTTTCTGGGTGGTGGAGCAACTGCATGTGATATAGAAGATGAATCAACAGATGAATTGCTTGGTGAATTGGATTCTGATGATGAACTTAACAACTATGAAAATTTTTATGATGATGAACCAGATAGTCAAGAGTTTCTACCTGATCACCCTCAACATTGTACACACAAGGTAGTTGTTGTTGATGGGAGAATGCTCTTATACCAAATTTTGTTGGTGGAGGCTTACCTCGCTGTGATCAAGGTGACAGAGAATATTACTGTTCTACTATGCTTTCTTTGTTCAAACCTTGGCGAAATGGCAAAGATTTGAAACTAGAAGATGAATCTTGGGATGAAGCTTTTTGTGGCTATGCATTTTCAGCAAGACAACTTGAGCTTATGAATAATTTCAATATCAAGTATGAATGTAATGATGCAAGAGATGACTACTCTGCACAAATGAAAAAGAAAGGTGAAAGAGAAGGAATATTAGGCTCATGGGATGACAGTGGTGGTGAACTTGATACTAACTTTCCTGACTTTGGTGAAGATGGTCTATTGGATATTGATGAATCACTGTATATGTTGGGAGACCCCAATAGTATCAATAATCAGAAGCTTCATGAAATGAACAGAATTGAGAATGTCGTTCAAAATGCAGGATGGCTTGATCCATGCATTGGCAATATTGATCCAGTGGATGTAAACTTTAAGCCAGAAGAAGAACGAACTGGATCTCAGTGGAATGTTCTTGTACAGTCGCTAAAGAAACTCTTCCTTGAAACACGTTCAAAGAACCTTCCAGCAGCTAAAGCAGATAAAGAAAGAAATGGGACATCACAAAATGAAGTGGTTGTGGATGATATCAGCTACTTGGACAAAAAATTCAAAGCAAAAAAAGAAGAAGAACAGAAAATGATAGATGACATTGCCCAAACATTCAGTTTGAATGAAGAGCAGGAAAGAGCATTCCGAATTGTGGCCAACCATGCAACTATGAAAGAAAGTGAGCAACTTAAAATGTATCTGGGAGGTATGGGTGGAACAGGAAAATCTCAGGTTATAAAAGCATTAATAGCTCTCTTTGATAAACGTAATGAAGCACATAGAATTATGATATTGGCACCTACTGGATCTGCTGCTGCTCTATTGAATGGCTCAACATATCATTCAGCTTTAGGTGTAAAAAGTGATTCCCGAAGAAGTCATAATGAACAGTCAAATATGGCACAAGTTAGATCTCGTTTGGATGGTGTAGACTATATATTTATAGATGAAGTGTCCATGATCTCATGTTATGAGCTATATAAAATAAGTGCACAACTGGCAAAAGGAAGAAACAATATGGATGTACCCTTTGGTGGAATCAATATGATTTTTGCAGGAGACTTTGCACAACTTATGCCAGTACTAGGCCAGGCCCTTTATAATGGGAATGTTGGCACATTGGTGGATGCCTCCATGTCAGAACGTGGGCAGCAATCTGCTATAGGTAAAGCACTTTGGCACCAAGTTACTACAGTTGTAATTCTACGAAAAAATATGAGACAAAATACACAATCAGTGGAAGATGCCAAGCTAAGGACAGCTCTAGAAAATATGAGATATGCAGCATGTACTGCTGATGACATTAAATTTTTAAGAAGCCGTGTTGCAGGAAGGCGGCCTGATCAGCCGAAGTTGGCTGACAAACGTTTCAGAAATGTCTCTATCATTACTGCTTTGAACTCCCAGAAAGATCGAATCAATGAATTGGGTTCTCCACGTTTTGCAGCAGATACTGGCCAAACCCTCACTGACTTTTACTCTGTGGATACGCTGGGGGTTGAGTGTGATCCAGTCACTGGTAAAAAGCCTCGTGGAAGACCTAAGAAAACTGCTATATACAAAACTATCAGTCCAAAGCTTCAAAATTTACTTTGGAACTTGCGCCATTCGGCCTCTGACCATGTTCCTGGAAAACTTTCACTGTGTATTGGTATGCCAGTTATAATACGAAATAATGATGCAACAGAATTATGTATAACAAAAGGTCAAGAAGGTCATGTTGTTGGATGGGATGCAAAGTTGGGCCCAAGTGGACAACGAATCCTTGAAACTTTGTTTGTAAAGCTTGATCGTCCTGCCAAGACAATCAAGATTGAGGGATTGCCTGAAAATGTAGTTCCACTAGTAAAGAACAGCATGTCTATTGAATGTATCTGTCCAAGTGATGTTACTCTTGCTATATCCCGTTCTCAGGTGTCTGTGCTACCTAACTTTGCAATGACAGACTATGCATCACAAGGAAAGACTCGTCCATTCAATGTGGTGGATTTAAATAGCTGTCGTAACCACCTATCTTACTATACTGCTCTTTCTAGAAATGCAACATGTGAAGGAACTGTAATTGTACAAGGATTTGATCCATCAAAGATTACCTGTGGTGCATCTGGTTATCTTCGACAAGAGTTTAGAGAACTTGAGCTTCTTGATGACATTACCAACCTTAAATACAATGGCCAATTACCTCCATCAATCAATGGCCAACTGCGTAATGCTCTCTTACATCAGTATCAACAGCTCAAAGGGAAGGGGTATTGTCCACAAAATGTGATGGGGCCAATTAGATGGAGTGAAATGTATCCAATGCAAACTTTTCAGGTGATCACTGATAGTTCATGGACACTCACCACAAAATCAACCACTGATGCAACTGAAGAGGTTGACATCCAATCACAAAAGAAAAGTAAAAACGTCTCAGGTTATTTTGTTCCTGCACAGGGATCAAAGGCAATTGCATCTACACTCAAAAGAAAGGCAGAAGAGGATCTAAATACTGATGGTCCAAAGTCAAAGAAAATTAGAGCCAGCTTTGGACCTACACCTGACATTCCAGTTGGGATTCTTTGGGATTCGGTAAATTACAGCTGCTCATATGATTCTCTATTTACAATTTTGTGTGAGATTTGGATTTACAATCCAAAAAGCTGGACAAAAACATTTTTTTCATTTGGGAATCAAGGAAAAATATTATCAGAAGGATACAAAAAAGTTATCAGAGGTCTGGAGACTTTGGAAAATGTTCGAAATGATGTACGTTCATCACTCAAACAAGAAAATTCAGATTTATTTCCAAGTGGACAAATGGGGACTGATATCTGTGATTTAATCTCATATATTTTTACTTCACATCACAATATTAGCTTGGGCTACCGTAGAATATCATGTGATACATGTGGTTTTTTTCAAGACTTGGATAATCCACCTGAAAGAGTGATGTCAATACTTGATGGAACTTACAAGTCAATCAATGAATGGTTGCAACAATGGCTGAGGGAACCAAGCATATGTGATTGTGGTGCACTGATGGCAACTTCCCGAATGTATGACCAACCCCCTTCACTTCTTGTATTCAGTTTGAATACAAGTAATGTCTCAATTAGCAAAACTATTCGTATTAAAGGCTCCAATGGTAAATTCACAGTCCTCCCACTGAGGGGCATAATTTATTCTGGTGGATTTCACTTCACATCTCGTATAATTAGCCCTGGAAAGGAAGTGTGGTATCATGATGGTATGGTGACTAAGAGAAATTGTATAAAGAAAGGGCATCTAACTGATTTTACTGAAGACTCTTTGAAGATCTGTAGAGAGAAAAACTCTTCTGGTGAGTTGGTTGAGCGCCAAGCAGTTGTAGCAATTTACTCTAAAAAGTGAACCATATTTAAATGTGTTTATTTGGTTTGTTGGAGCATTTTAGTAGCATATAGTAGTGTCGTCTACACTGGAGCAAATTGGGCCATAGAAAGGTCCTAAGCACAAGGTAGCATAAAGGCAAAGATGTCAAAATAAAAACATACAACTTCATTGCTGAATTTGTACTCAGTTTGTTGGAGTATTTCCATGCCATGTAGTAGTAGTATTCAAACGAGTATACACCCTTCTGAGCATCAGCAATTTTGTATTTATGATTACAATTACACACATATATAGTGGAAAAGTTGTATTCAAAACTACTTTTTCACTTGTTGTTGGGTTTGATCAATCAATGGGGGTGGAAAGTCTTCTGTTAGTATTGTTAGTATATGTATAGTAATTGCAGAGTAGTAGCAATATACCTTGGAAGGGTCCAACATCAGCTGAACTATCTATTTCAATGAAAAATGAATATAAAATAATAAAATAAATAAAATATAAAAAAACTTACTAAATGACAAGCTTACAGCTCGATATTCACTGGGGCCAGCTTCACCATTTTTGTTACTTTCTCCATGGGTAGGTGGAGAAGGGGTAGGTGGAGAAGTACCTCCATGCAGGTGCAAGCCCTTGAAATTAGTTTGAACTGCTTTATCAATCATCAGCGACAGCAAAACCAAAAACAGTTGTATCACATACATTGTTGAGCCATGGTGACTTGATGTACAAATATTTGGTTTAGAAAATATTGTTGCAAGTGGCCAGGTAATAGCTGAAGACCAAAGTGAGACGCTGTTATGTTGAACAGAGACTACAATACTAACCTGAAGTCTGAATATTGGGGACTTCATTGAGTACAGCTGGGCTACTTATATAGGTTGGAAACAACAAGGGGCAAAGAACAACAAGAAGACAATAAGAACAATAAGAACAATGGGAACAATAGGAACAGTAAGAACTAACAATAAGAACAATAGGAACAATAAGAACAATAAGAACAATAAGAACAATAGGAACAATAAGAACAATAGGAACAGTAAGAACAATAGGAACAATAGAAACAATAAGAACAGTGAGAACAGTGAGAACAGTGAGAACAGTGAGAACAGTGAGAACAGTGAGAACAATAAGAACAATAGGAAGAATAGAAACAATAAGAACAATAAGAACAATAAGAACAATAAGAACAATAGAAAAGATAGGGGTAGGATGATGACAATAAGAACAATAAAGACAATAATGATGTTGGAATAATGGAATCAGGTGACAGGAACAGAATCAATTCTAATAAATATAATTGGATGGCTAGAGTAAAGAATATTGGTAATTAAAATTATTTTCTAAAATTGTTCTTTATATATCCTGTTGCAAAAAAAAAGAGGACTCGTACCTGCCGTGCTTGCAACGGCCTCTTACACAAGTCTTCAAAGGATCCTCCATGAAGTTCTCCTTTATGTACTGATTCAAGATATTCAACAATACATTTTTGAAAGTCAGATGAAGGATCCATAATTCGATCTCGTATGTCTTGAGGAGATAAGGCACCTTTTATCCACAAAAGCAGGTGAAGGTGCAGTGTTAACCTCCCTTGTTGTTCAACTGTTCCATAGTATGCATCTGTTTCTCCATATAGTCCAGGGTGATTACTTCCAACACCTAGTACATGTTTAATAAAATTTTCACAGATAAAATGAAAAAAGCGTGCTGCAGCTACAGGATTCTTTGCAATTAATGTAGAACACTCTGGTGAAAAAGTTAATTCAGGTCTGAATTCTGTGTTAGTATCAGCAAAATAAAGACATATAGGATGTTTGCCATCTGCTGGCGAAAGTGTAATAAACCAGGAGGGAGCACCGATGTATGATATAAGGGACCAGACTTCATTACGCATATACTTCTTTGATGTTGTTGAACCTTGCACGTGACCTCCAACAGAATCCAGATCCTTTAACAATTGAAAGCATTCTTTTTCTGGCTCAGTTTCTGGCTTTACTCGTTCACCTGAAGCAAGTCTTTTATTTATGCTAGATATAACTTGCATATCAAGGTTAAGCAAGCGTTCAGTTACTGAATTAAATGAGGACTTTTTGGTTGTAAGATAACCTCCAGTCGTACTTTGTTGTATTTGTTCGTGATTGAATGCAATAAGTGGAAAATGTGGATCCATTTGGAATCGCTTATCATGATACATTAACAGTAAACGCTTGTGGGCCATAGTAGATATGTTATGGGGTATCATATCATTTCCAATACCTCCAAGGCCATAAGGAAATAGCCATGGTAGCATAGCAGGAAATAGTTGAGGGTTATTATAAATGGAGTTGGGTTGTTGTGAATGGCCTGCAAACATGATTTTTTTGTTAGATGTCAAATGCTTCAGTGCTTGAGCCGTTATTGCCTCCAAAGACATGGTAGAATACTCTTCTCCAGTCAGCCCTTGAACTACAAAAGTACAAGGACCCTCTTCAGTACCTATCTCTTCTTCATTATCATGAACACTTGTAGCTTCTCGCTCCCTATTTATTATTGATTGACGATAGTCAATTACAACTGGTGCATCACTCAAAGGGTACTGGCTCAAATTCTCCTGTGATATTCCGATGTCAAAGTAGTCAGAATGGTTCAATTTTAACCACTCAAGTGCTTTTGAAATCTGCTTTCGACGGACCAGCAATGGTGTGCGTTGAAGGTCTTTTTTGGTAGGTTGACAAGGTCCAGTAAACATAACAGCCAAGACTTCATCAAGTTCTTTGAGAGGAGGAGGAAGAATGTCATAAATCTTTGCAACAGGATTTTGGAAAGTTATTGCATTTGCATGCATCTTGTACCGTCCAGAGGCTACTTTGATTATACAGCGATTGTGGCGAACACGTGATATGAGCAGCTGTTCAACATAAGTTAAGCAGGCAAGCTCATCAGGAATTTTACCAAGCCAAAAACCATTACAAAGTGCATTAGCAGGTATTTTTCCTTTGTCTAGACTTTTATTGCAAGTTTTGCATATATATTTACAGTCGTCATCAATCACAGGCCCTGTGATTTCATGAATTTCATCTTGTTCAGATCTTCTTTCTGTTTGGGAAACCTCTTCTCGAATCAAGGGTTCCAAGTTACTTGAGGTCTCAGATCGTTTTAACATGTCTGATAATTTTGTTAGCTGACCGCAAACTGCGCATCCAGATTCAAGAAGTTTGGAAGGGTGTGTGTCTTCACAGAATCCAGTAATTATTCTATGAATCAATTTCTTAGAGGGTGGTTTAGGTGGGAAAATAGTGATTTTCGATTTCTGATAAGCAGACTTATTATGTTTTTCTTTGATAATTTTATGCATAGGACTTTTCACAAAAATATTGTGCCTCTTCTTATTGATTTTTTTCTTGTCTGCTTTACTTAAACCCTTGTACCATTTAGCTTGACGTTCCAGCGATGTCAAGGATGGTTTCTCAGGAGCAAACAATGTATAAAAATGAGAACATCGTGATGAACACATATGTGCTGATAAAACCTCCAAGACCTCTGCAACTGGAGATTTGCTTGATATTGTAACATTGTGCATCTTTGCAATGGATTTTGCTTGAACCAACGATAATTTCCCCTTTAATATTTCCAACGGCATATAACATACAAGAAGTTCAGGGTTTTTACGTAACTCAGCCTGAGCTGCTTGAAGCACAAACTGGCCAACATATTTATAATTGATGGAGGTTGCATTCTGTGGTTCTAGACTATATGGTGTTATATAGCTTTTGATCTCGCTTATGTTTGCATTGAATTTTCCACCGCCATATTGAATGGAAGGCACAACTGTTGGCATTGCTTGACAAGCGCATCCATCCCCATACCAATGTCTAATAGAATGAAGATAAGGTTTATTTATGGTTGAGGCATGGTTAAAGGAAACTCTATTTGACAATAACAGTTCATAGCTATACCAGTCAGAGATGGATGAAACTGAGGTATACGTATGGGCAGATATATATTGAATCGTTTGTGAAACCAGAAGCAAGGAGAAAAAATGCACAACAAAGTGACGACGAACAAATAATGCAGGTAGTGATAAAGATAGGTGCTCTCGAAATAAGCGAAGTTTGTTTGCATACAAATGATGGAAACTACAATGTCTTGAGAATCGGAGGGCAAGCAAAATGCAGAGATCAATAGCGTAATTTACTGATAAGGAATATACAATTGCACTATAGTATACTAAGGACGGTATTTGACTGTACAGGTATTCCAAGGCAAACTCCAACAGCAAATGGATTACACAAATTAATTTCATGATCACTTCTCGGAACTCGTTGGCGTAGACAGTGCTTGTCTTAGCCTGAACATATATTTCCCAATCTGTCTGCTCAGCCAGACGTATATAATCATCGTTGACATAGTCAACATGTGCCTGCGGGCTCGGATTGTTTCCAATCTCTATTATGGATGCATGAAAGCTCGGGCTGTTCTCAGCCACTATCAATCCTCTGCAAATTGCTTTGGATTCTATATTTGTATCGGTGTGATAGGTTGTGTATGGCAGAGGAATGATGGTAAGTAGCAAGAAAGTCCATCGATATAGGTTCATTGTGAATGGAGTAGGAAGAGAAGACGGCAGTCCACATCAGAATGTTGAAAGTTGAACAATCACATGACTTGATTCACATGCACACGTGATTTTTCAGATTTGGGTGTGTTGATCAAAATGTCTGACCGTGTGATGGAGGTGATGGCACACACCAAAAGGGAGGGTTGCCAGAGGAAGGTATCTTCATGCTGCACAGGAAGGCATTAGGATACGATGAGCTAGCTATACACTATCACTCAGGGGTTATTATACTGTAAGTGCTGTTGACAGCGATGCATTTGTTGAACAAGTTGATTGGCAGACGGTACTAGGAAATGCAGACATATCATAGAAGTATTTTGAGTAGTAGCTTCAACAACGATGTGTATGTCCTTTCGCTTAGTTAATAATACTGCAGTCCAGTTCTTGGATATACGTTAGAATGTTAAGCATAATGTAGACAACAGCTCACTTTAAAGGTAGTTGGCTGGTAAGTATGTTGAGTAATTTTGAGGAGGTGTTTGATGATCAACAAAGCATATGGAAACGGTTGTCGATTCAGCTACCCATGTTAGTTCAGTGAGGCTGACTTTCTGTCCTCCTACTTGGACAATGTTTACCGAACGTAGAAGTGGGAAATGTGTTTCGTTCAGCATAGTTTGCAAATTTTGCCAATCAAGACGCTTGCCATCATCTGGTCTCATCACAAGAAAAAGTTCTTCGAGTTTCCACCCTCCAGCTGATCGCCACCTGACCAAGCTCTTACTGACTTCACTGAAGTTGCCTCTGTTGTCGCATATCAGGACACGTACGCTGGTCACCAACGTGGTATTGCAGAAACTTTCCAGATGGCGCATGGCTGTATTTAATTGATATTGTTCCTTAAATATAATGTAGTGACACACCGGTGATGGCAAGAATTTCAATGTTTGGTTTCCAATCATGTAGGACACTGCCTGGTATCGACGATGAATAATGAAGGTGCAATACACAGACAGAAGATAAATCCATTATGGGACTTGAGTCGTTCCATTTAGCCTTGAATAAATGTGCAAACACAAATGCATCATTCTGCGCAACATACAGTATGGTTGGCTTTGGGATGGGTCTTCTGATGAACCTTTTGACTCCAGCACGAGGAGTGAAGTTTATGTGAAGGTTGTGAAGTTTCAGACGCATGATGTTGTGACAGTGTGCAAAGATGGTGACTGGAAAGTATCGAAATCGAGAGAGTGTGAGGGTTGTGAGATTTGGTGAGGAAAAGACACGAATAAATTCAGTCTGTAGCTCTTCCGGGATGGCATTCCAGTTCTTTACAGGATATCCTCCTGTAAGCTCGAAACTCTTTAGCAAGAAAAGCTGTTGCATCAGGCCCGTCTGTGTGTCCCAGTCCGAGTCATCCAGATGATAACGAAGGTGGTATATATATTGGGCAATGTGTGGACTGGCATGGAAAAGTTTGAAAAGGTGTTGGACTGAGGGCCCCGCAATGGAAATTGTTGCAAAAAGACGTCTTTGCGATGGTTGAACTAACAATTGGCATGTTCGGGACATGGAGGACAGTGTTTTCCAATCTTCAGCAAGCATAAGCTGGTCCAAGATGGTCTCTTGTAAGATGTCGAACAGGATGGTGACTTGCATTCTTTTTTCTAATTGTTCATCAGTTCGATATGGTAGTAGATTAGCCGGCTTACTTGTGATCAAAAGCTTGTAGTATGGAATAAATCCCAACAAGATTACTAAGCAGAGTACAATTCAGCAGTAACACATCACGTGGCCTTCAAAATCACCAAAATGTAACACTTGTAACATGTAATTTTTGCCATTGCTGAAATGGTTTGGTCGTCACAGTCTCAAGTAGAATTTTACAGTTATGTTTATTGCTTGAAGTTGGAGAAACATATTCATACCACTGTTTCAATGGACTTGATGAGTTTGTCCATACCAATATCTTATTTCTCGTATTTATTTAGTTACAAACAGCCCTATGTATCTATCACCACTCAGCATTACACTTTATCAAGGTGGTTCTCAATTCAGGTCGATGTTTGATGAGGAAGTTAACTGCTAATGTTTCTGTTTGTCGTATAAGTGATGTCGACTCCTTATGACCCTTAAGGAAGTCCCTCCACTTTGAAACTGGACGAGGCTGGGCATTGCCTGAACGAATGTCAGCAAGACAGTTTGAATATAATGCTTCCGCCCATTCACTCCATTCACCATAAACTTGATTTGTAGATTCATTGTCAAGGATACAGAATGGTGGCCACCAAGACTTGATAGCTGTATCGTTGGCACGAGCTATCAAATAGATTGGGTCAGCACTCATATTGGTTAAAAAGAGATTCAAAAAACATACATGTTCCACACAGATATGTTCCACACAAAAGATCCATCTCAATTTTGGATAACTTATTATCCACAAATTCTTCGCCATCACCCTCAATATAAAACATATTAGCACCACCAATAGGACCATCCAAAACTTCATCCAGACTAACACTGCCTATAACTAATCTCCAGAAGTATCCACCCCGAAGGATTGCAGCTCGTATACGAGGCCGACAAAGCATACGTGCCCTGAAGTACAGATATGCTTCATAGTCAGCTTGCGTGAAGACATAGTCTGGAGGACGACTAGGCAAATAAATGTCAACTTCAGGTACCGATGGTGACAATGGGATCTGAGCCCTTGGGGCCAAGGTTCGAAATGCAATTCCACGACCTGCCAGATACCTAGCAATATTGATATCCAGGAATCGATCATCAAGTCTACAGACAAGCAATGCATCTGATGCGGATGTGACTGCCAATTTCCATGGCACTGTGGCTTCTACTCCAAAGTCAAAGATATACCAGGTTTTGATGTGTTTTCTATCATCTTTGTATGGGTGATTGAAATCATGCCATTCATTGTCAAGAATATTGATCACATGACAGATCTGTTGAAGGCGTTTGGATTTTGTTAAGGAATCAGCATGATACATGTTAATATCACAGTTGATATTTTGAATGTTTTGGCGACACTGCAGTTCTTCCGTGAAGGCAACCCAAAACCTGACAAGGTCCAAATTCCAGAATTGATGTAACACATCTTCATTTTTATTTGTCAGCAATAGACCAATCCATCGGAGCCAAAACTTTTGATGTTTACTGGTCAAAGAGGGTAATCCTTGAGAGTTGAAGGTTTGTGGAGTGACCAATCCATAATGTTCATGCATGATGTGTTGTACTTGATCGATCAGACCTTGTAAGGTGCACCTTGGGCCCTTCAGAGTGTCTTGGTAGTGGTCAGGCAATGTATTGGCATTCTCATAGTCTTCTTCGGTCATGGGCTGAATCATGGGTTGTTGTAGTGGGGGTTGTTCAATCATCTCATCATACTGCTCAGGATTTTGGAAAGGATCAGCATCTTTATATGCATCTTCATCTTCCTGAGTGCTAGATGCATCTGGTGGTCCAAATGCACAGCAACAGTCCCACTGATTCCAGAATGAGCTATAGACTTTTTGCTGAGAGCCATATTCTGCCAAAGTTTCCTCACGTTCTCTAACAAAAACCTCCTCATGCACAAGATGATCAGGATCTCTGTCCCACACAAAGACCTGTGCAGTTTTTGTTGGTGGCATATGTTCTCGATTCAACCTTCTCTCACGTTCGGATGGCTTCTCAAGAAAGAGCAATCGGGTTAAGGACTCCCTGCGTTTCTGGAAAAAATGTTCCCAAATCTGGTTTGGGTACTTCTTAGCAAGATTTGTTGGTATGTGGGAAAGAGCTTCCTCCCTTTGAAACTCAATTTGATGAGGCAGAGGACCTATTGATGCTAAATAAGGATCTCCCTCAGCTCTCTTAATCTCATACTTGTCCCATTGGTACCAGACAGGAATATTATGCTTGACAAACCATCGGACAGATGGTTGGCAGGTGTCTCTAATGTCGGTATTGTTTAGATGTATAAATGTGCCCACACGACGACTCTCGTGGGTACAAGTCCCAATATCAGATGCACAAATGAGGTCAATAATTGAAGGATGGAACTGCAGTTTTTCAACTAGAAAGGAGTGCCATTCTTGATATGATGTTGAATCTGCTCTTGCGACTGCATAAGAGAAGAGACCGATCCACAGAAGAAAGATTTCTCTAGCGGCATGTGCTTCCCTCCATGCAATGGAAGGTGATGCATGTGCCCTCAGATATCCTCATGCAGAAGGATAGGCAGGAGCGAGTGCTCCAAATCTACTCAAGCCATTCATTGCATTGACAAGCCAACATTCTAGATTTCGCCATCCGTTCATAACGTGGGCAGGCAACTGGTACTTGCCATTGACTTGATCGAAATCACTGGGTACGTGAGCCAGAATACCAAGTAAAGCACCTTCAAGGTGAGCTCGTTTAGGTATGAATGCCATCCAACCAAACACCTGTGTCCACCAATGAGGTACGTGAATCATAGAAGACAGATTTTCGTGGAAGTGTACAGTGGGACTTTCCGGGCTTCGAAGATCAACGCAGTTTGGAGGAGTTTGAATATCGTCACTAGAATTAGGAGAATAAAACAGTCGGTCTTGAATTCGTTGAAGTCGTCCATGAGAGCGATCAAGGGGACTTGATATTAGTTAGTAAAGATGGAGTGTAATTGTTAACAAATACGCACGCAATTTCATTTTCAGCTGTAGCGCTGTGCAATTCTGGAATATAAGGCTCACGCCGGGGTGCACTGGGAGCAGCCATGTCCCAAGGCATAACGCTAAAGTGCATGATAAATTGAGTATGGTGAAATAGGCGAAAATCGCAACACTTACGGAGATAGATTGTCCATGTAGCATTGAGCAACTAGATTTTCTAACCTCAGTGGAGTCCGTTGATGATAAGTTCGTAATAATCGAGACCTTATTGCGTTTGAGGAAGCAAATATCGAGCCCACAACAGGTTTGGTATAACCAAGACGCTATCGTGCTAATCTGAATGCAAGAAGCTGGACAAAAGATAGGTTTGGTATGACCAAGACGCTATCACACCAGTCTTGAAGCTTGGATCAGAGAGATCTCCAAAATCAACAGCAGTGGCAGCTGTTCTGTTGTGACCGTCGCTATATGGTATCTGAGGATGCAAGGACCTCGTCAGAAGATAGGTTTGGTATGACCAAGACTCTATCACGCTCGGCTTGAAGGTATCAACGCAGCAGTCGTTCCGTGGTGAGTTTGCGAAGCAAGACTTAATTGCGAGTGGCATTTGACTTATCTATGATAATTATTACATAATAAAGTTCAGCTTGCTCTCTCAATACAAAAAGTACGATACGCTAGGTGCTCTGTAATAAGATAACCAAGAAGAAACGCGAAGAAGGGGCCACGTTGTGTTGCCAACATTGCTAGCCCATTGTTGTCGGTGTTGGGTCCTGTAGATAAGGGCATATTGAGATGGGACGGCCACGTCGGCGGATTTCCGACAGATTTCATGTCATCGTGGTGTATGACGTTGTGCACTCACGCGAACCAGAGACTGAGGTCAACGGTCACGTCACATGGCCTTGTCGTTGTTGTGGTCGTCAGGCCGCTGTTGTCGTTGACGTGTCCTGTAGGTGAGGGATGTATGTGAGATAGATGGGTTAGTATTGCCACATCGCTGACTCGGACAGCGACGTGGCACCTGGATTCCGTGTCAACAAAATGACTCGGGGGATGGCGTTGTGCACTCACCTGAAAGAGAGACTAAGGTGAACGGTGCGTCGTGACTAACACACGATGTCGTCACCGTCAGACGATGCCTTCCCAGTTCGTCGTTTGTGTCGGACAGACCGCTCGTAGAAATTAAAACGCTCGCTGACGGGGAAGCATGGTTTTGTCTTGAAATGTCTTGGTTTGTTGGTTTGTCTAGTACCTGTAAAATATGAGTTGGTAATTTCACACGAGAAAGGGGTAGCGTACTAGAATAAGATGGTGAAGGGGACACCGGCGGACACCAGCGGACACCAGCGTGTTTCCGGAAATAGTTGTGCACTTGGATAAAGAGCAGTGTGGTTGGGTTTTCAATGGTCGTTTTTGAATGATTAAAGGGGGAATGAATGATGGAACGAATCGCGATGTGCATTGAGGAGAGATGAGTTGAAACTTGAGAGCTCGTGTTTGCGAATAAGTGGGAAAATCGATTTGTAGAGATTGTAGAACCCCCATGTAGATTGGGGGTGCAGTTGGAGATGTGGGGGGACATTGACGAGGATCATGATGTCGTTGAAGAGACCAGTGTTCCTGCAGGCACGGAGTAGCACCCCCTTGAGGAGAAGTTAGTTGAACGAGGTGTGAACGAGCACACAACACCTTGGTAGCCTCTTCTCCCTCCACCGCGACTTCTATCTCCCTGGTGGCCTGCTTATCGTTCCCTCCAGCCTTCGCCTCGTCCTTCAAATCCCCCGGTTCCGTCTTTCCACTAGAACGCACGCGAGCCGTTGACTCGACATACCATCTTCGGGTATGTTGTTTCTTCAGAGGCATTTCATTCTTACTTCATTTGACTGTCAACTTTTTGACTTACAGCCTTCAAATTGGTGTTAACTATGGTCTTTGGAAGTGTTGCGAGACATCGAAGTTGAATCTACCAAGTTAGGTTGGTGTCAGGATGACCTGCAGACTCAAACTAATGTACCTTATCGCTTAGCATGCCCTGGCTCTGATAATGCCCCCTCCCCCCCCCTCAGAACTTCGAAACATCGCCGTTACTCGTTTCCAGCGTCGAGACGACGTATTTTCATCCGCAGAACTGGCGTATGCAGTCCAGTGTGCTCCACGCAAAGTGCTGAGTACTTTGAAAGGGTTAGCGTTGTTGATGATCCAATGTGACATTACTCACTTTCCGTCACCCCATTCCAAACTTTACAACCTCTCCCAACTTCTCGTATCCCATCATCTCTGTAGCACATCCATCCTTTCCCTGCACTCCCGCATCCTTCCGGCGGCGTTTATGGGTTAGATTGCAATGTCCATTCTTTGCGTACATGTATTCGACGTCTTGTTCTTCCTTTTGCATGCGTGTTCGTACAATTATCTGTAGTTAGTAGAACGAATCTATGGACTTTAGTTAGCTGAAAATTGTAGTGTGGTACTCACTGTAGGGTGTGCGAGGAAGTTTTGAACCAAGGCGATGTCGTAAAGACCGAATTCTTGCATGAGTTCGTCTGAGTCCTGGTTGGGGGGGCTGAGATCTTATGAAAAAGAGAGGGGGTAAGACTTACCGGCGCTGTGGCTGATGTTTCCGTTGTCTGCTTGATTGAGCTGGTTGAGACGTCAGCGCAAAATGCTTGAAACTTGTGATGGTTTACAGGGCTGGGGATGGTGACGACGTTGATGAAGGCATGACGATGTTGATGAGGACTGCGAGGCTGTTAACCAGCTGGTTCTGAAGTGGAGAGGGATGGGAGATTAAGTGAGGGGATAACAAGTGCAGATTCTGCACATCTATTCGAACTAATCAGCGAGTATGTAAGTTCAATCGATAAAAACTAGAATACACGCACCTCCCAGGGGGTAAGGCTGGCCAAGCCCGTGGTGAGAGACGAGGTTGACAGTGGCGACGTTGACAACATTGAACCCACGTAGACGACATTGCGCGTTGAGCCTGCGATGACGTGGCGTTGACGGCGTTGACGACGTTGGCAGCATTGAGGGCGTTGGCGTTGACGACGTTGGCAGCGTTGACGGCGTTGGCGAAGGGTGCGTTGACGATGTCGACGAGGGTGCGTTGACAACGTTGATGAAGTTGTTGATGTGAGGACGTTGATGAAGTTGTCGATGTTGACGATGTTGTTGATGTTGTTGATGTTGTCGACGTTGACTTGAGGGCGTTGAGGGCATTGACTTGAGGGTGTTGACGACGTTGGCAACATTGTTGACTTGAGGGCATTGACAACGAAGATGGATTCTTGTGCCTTGAAATGACGTACATTCGTTTCCCAATCATATGATCGGGAAACGAATGTGCGTCATTTCAAGGCACGAGAAGGGATAAAAATCTGAGATCCTTGATGGGATCTTGGAATTTCCTTGCCTCGGAAATTTACCTTTACGGTTGTTTGTGTAATCTTTAGGGCAGACCCTTTGCATCAGATGGCATCTCTTTTTTTTCCCCAGCCCTTTCTTCCTTTCTCCCCCCTGGGCACGGCAACGTTACCTTTCCTTTCATCGTAAGTGGGTCACGTCTTATATATGTTGTTAATTAAACATCCAGATTAGATGCCGAAGCTCTATCCGCCGGACAAATCTGAGTACATGAGAGCAGATGGTCCCAAAGATAAACGCTTTGTTGTAGATAACGGCCGTCTTGTCCATGACAAACGCCGTGATGAACGCTTTCCTTATCTCTATGAAGTCTCTTCGCATCCGCTTGTGCACAATACGCGGGCGGTCAAACGTATACTAGTCTACATGATAGATACCGACCCTGCTGCATTGAAAAAATTAGCGGACTGGGAGGATACTTTAGGTATTCCTTTGGGCCCAGATGCTTACATGGATGAGCATGGCAAGTTACCTCCAATTTTATTTTGTATTATATATTCATGTTAAAATTTGATACTGAATATCACAGGTCTTCTTCATTTGGGGGATGGAACGGTGATATATGCTCGGGCTATAAACTGCCCACGGCATCCCGACACCGGCCTTCAGATGCCAGAGTATGATGTTGTCAATTGCTGGGGGTTTGCTGGGTAAGTTAAAATTGTATCATTGTCAACATGATAAATAAAGCTCATAATAATGTTTTGTTAGCAAACGGCTTCTAAATCCATCATACATTGAAGAATTATATGCTGTACAACAGATTATACTTGGGAAACCAGAAGAAATGACACGAAATCCGCCAACCAAAAATGACAAAGGCGAGTATGTTGGAGGCACAGCGATTGAACGCACCGGAGTCAAGGGAGTCAAGGGAACTCGTTGCTACTCGACAACATGTACCCATCAACATAGCAGGGGCTTAGTAGGTCCAACGGCTCAAGGGAAAATTTATACGGATGAGGAGGAATCTGAATGGAGCGATGACCTCATTGGTCGGAAGCGATCTGTCAAAGTGAGTGTCTATTTGGTTATATCTTGTTTTTTTTTCGTTAAGCCTATACAAGATACATGGGCAAGTTGCTATGGAATCCTTGAAGATGTTTGCACCAAAAAAATATATTGAGCCGGTCACCTTAAATGCGGAGGTTACAAATATGCCTCGGGTGGGCTCCGATGAAAATATTATAACACCCGCTCATCAAATTAATTTGGCTCCTGCGGTCAGGCAAGAAGAATGCGAAGGTAAATCAAATTTATATATATAAAATCAATGATAACTAATCAACTTCTTGTGACACAGATGAAGGGTTACCCGGGATGGGTGGTTTTGGAATAGGACATACTGATAAGTGTGATTCTGGAGGCTCAGGGTTGGGGTGCTATTTCGTGTTGGAATCACTATTTGTCATGTGCTTCTCTGGTTTACGGAAACATGGTGGAACACCACCAATTGCACCTCGGGGTGTAGAACCTGCAGATCATGCAATTCGCTGCATGACTGTATGTTATCCACCAAAATCTATGATATCTGCTGCTGGCGCATATGTATATCCTCTTGCATCATTACCTGGACGAGCTCAGCAAGATGGTTTATTGATGCTTGGGCCAGAGATCACTTCACAAATGTAAGAAATGTCTATTACTATGAGAGATACATCAAGAATAATATTTCAAAGGAATCCACAGTGGCCACCTACTTCGAACTATGCAAATTGGGCATCCGATGGTATTGTCATAATGGAAAGAAAATCTCTTTTCCGTTTTTTTGTGCGCTCGCTACTTCAGCTTTGCGCTTTTCTGCTTGGTCAACTTTCTCGAACGCTTGGAGCACGCTTAGACTCCACAACATTTTTGAGTGCATTCTCATTCATTGATAACGATGGGAAGCGGTATTCCTTAGGCCCTTGGGTGGGTGCTGAGGATGGGATTGTTGTTGATACGCCTTGCGAAGATTCATCGACATGGGGTGTAGATGTGCCGTCACGTGTCTATGATGATACACCCCTCAGTGCTGAAGTGGATTCAAATGGCAAACAAACAGAACCATCAACTACACAACCTTCCGAACCATCCACATCTTCATTGCATCATATAACTACATTCAACAGTCAGATTCCTGATGAACAAGTCAAAGTTCACAGACGTGCAATACTTTCCATTCCTCCACTGATTCCTACCGGATTCCGCAGATTCTGGCCGGAATCCAGGAATTCCGGCGGAATCCAGGAATTCCGGTGGAATCCGACCGGAATCTGCAGGAATCCAACTGGAATAGACAGAAAATCTCATTATTTAGGTTATATTTCACTCTTCTATTTCAGACATACATTTTGGAACAGGGGAATTGATGAAAATACACTTTAAATGCGACTTAATGTGCACTTATCAAGACCTCCTGAATTACTTATGCAATGTAGTCAACCAATCTATTATTCTATTCTATGTTGATAACATAATCCTAAGAATTTCTTATCACACTTAGATTTGAACAGAGAAAATTGTAGTATATTATATTCATTAGAGCTACATAAATCTATTCTACAACATTGAGTGTTAAAGAACTACATACTCTACTACATGAGGGGGGAGGGAGTGGTGGGGAGAGAGTGGTGGAGAGGAGAGATGGAGGGGGGATGGAGGGGAGGGAGTGATGAAGGGGGGAGGGAGCAATGGAGGGGGATGGAGGGGAGGGAGTGAGGGGGAGGGATGGAGAGAGGGGGGAGGGATGGAGAGAGGGAACAGGGGGGAGGGAAAAGGAAGGGGAGAGGGGAAAGGAAGAGGGAGGGATAGGGAAGAGGGTGGGCCGTCATCCGTTGACGTGCTCGTCGTCCGCTAACGTGCTCGTCGTCTGTTGACGTCGTCGTCGTCCATTGACGTGGGCGTCCGTTGATGCGGTCGTCGTCCGTTGACGTGGTGGTGGTGTCGTCGTGGGCGTGTCGTTTGTTGGCGTGGCCCTCCGTTGATGTGGTGAGGCGTGTCGTCGTCCGTGGGCGTGGTCGTGGTGGTCGTGCGTTGACGTGGTTGTCCCTCGTCGTGTGCCTGGTGTTAGCAAGCTGGGTGGGACGAGCTTGGGATGGGGGTTGCTCACCTAGGACGACGAACGACGACTTGCGTCGTTCGTCGTCTGGTTGCCACGTCGCTGATAGCGACGTGGCAACGTGTTGCCGCGCTCGTTTACTGGGGCTGGTGGCGTGGCGTTGGGGCGTCGTTTCCCGCGTCGTGGCCGTGATGTTGTGTTAGAGGGTAGGGGTCGTGGTGAGAACGACGACGGACGTCGTCGTTCTCTCGTCGTTCTCGTCGTCTTGTTGCCACGTCGCAACGTGTCGTCGTCGTTTACTGGTGACGTGGCGTTGAGGCGTGGTGGTCGATTGGTGGCTGGTGTGCGTGGTGGTGGCCGTTGGTGATGTGGTCATGTCGCAAGGTTGGTGGGCGTCGTGGACGATGGTGGTGGTGGTTGAGAGAGAGAGGGTTGTTTGTTGATTTGGGCATCAGGAATTCCGTTCCGTGTCATTCCGGGAGCATTCCTTCCGGGTGATTCCTGGAACGATTTCAGCGGAATTTGAATTCCATCAAAATTCCGCCGGAATGGTTTGATCAATTTGGCAGGGCCCTCTGCCAAATTTGATTCCTCCGGAATTCCGGGAATTGTCCGGATTCCGCTGGATTCCGGCAGGAATCAGTGGAGGACAATAAAGACCTCCAGACGTGGACGATGGGATGAATGGTTTGACCATCTTCAAAATCAAAGCAGATTTATTCCATCTCAGTATTCATTGTTGGAGTTGGATGAGAATGGTCTCACAGGATTTGACATACTTCGAAACCAATTTGATGAAGGCCCAGGAAAGCCAATATGAGGAAAAGGTAAAGGAGTAATAAAAGGTATGACTTTTCATTTATACATATTTGATATTCTCATTTAATATCTATATGTAAAGCCAATAAACGACCAGGAACTGAGTCTAGCAATAATGCCAATAAACCCAAGAAACGTGAATATATATTTTAAAACTATCGATTATTTACCACCCCTGACAAACTTTGAAGGCAAAGTTGATTTGGCCTATATGCTCAACAGTTATGAAGCGTTGTCAATGTATGGAAGTAGAATGGAACCAACAGGACATGGTGAGAATACTTTAATCAAACACCAAAGAATGATTATGACCTCAGTATCTAGGTTCCCAATCTAACGACCATAATTCTCAATCCATCGTACATGCAAGGCAACCAACCGCTAGACCCAATTTGATGGAGGTTGTCATCGTAAAACCACCCTGGCTTGATACTCTCAAGTACAATAATGCAATGGGAGATATTCTCAGGAAACAACAAACCCAAAACCATGGTATGCAATTAAAATAATAAATATATAATATATAATAATTTATGATTTAAAGTATCTGAGTATGGATCGTTGAATGAAATGCCAGCTTCCAGTGACATGGAATGTGGTGATGAAGATATCGAAGAAACACATCAAATGAACGTTGACCATGTAAATGATGAGGTGGATATGGTTGATGACCTTTACAACAATGAGGAGCCAGTTGTAACACATTGGAAAGACCTACATAATCATCAGAATCCATTTGATTCTGATGATTCTTTGGATGACTATGACTTTTCAAAATACATGAAGAGAGGTCAATCACAATCATCATCAGAAGATGGAGATGAAGATGAAGAAAGTCAAGCATCGGAATTCCATTCTCCTCATTCAATAGATGATGACGAAGAGGGAACAAACCAGGATTATGAATTTGAGCAAGGCGCACCTTTATCACCAATTGAGGAATGTGAGGATGGAGCTATCAACAATCTTTCATCTTGTTTGTACAGCGATTATGGAGATGCCACATATGAAGATGATTATAATGGAGAAGCCATGTGCAGAGTTGGACGAACTCAAGCAAATAGATTTGATCAAAGAGAACCATCACTGCTGGCTGAGGAATCCAATGATGGATCTA
This sequence comes from Laccaria trichodermophora, assembly GCA_018417955.1. Taxonomy (NCBI): domain Eukaryota; kingdom Fungi; phylum Basidiomycota; class Agaricomycetes; order Agaricales; family Hydnangiaceae; genus Laccaria; species Laccaria trichodermophora. Next base: position 473,068 of record JACTVC010000019.1, read on the forward strand.
TCAACAGTGATGATGAAAATGACTTGTTGGACAAAGATTATGTACCGAACCCATCGGATAAAGACGATGAGGATTGTTTGGCTGAAATAAACTCAGACTCTGATGACTACGAAGATCAGGAGGATAATGACTTCTTGTACCGTGAGTTATTTTGGGGAAGCATTAGAATTCCAGCTAATTACATACCTGTACAGATGATCACCTTGGCGATTTCTTTGGACATCTTAACCTGTCAGAGATATCAAAGGTGTTTCGAGATTTTCAGTTTGGAAAGCCTAGATATGACAAGCCATCACAAGCAATTGCTTACAGCAAATCGACCATGGCCCTTGATGAGAATTTAACGAGGATTCTCAAACACCCGCACTCTATTGAAGCGGTGATTTCAATCCCTCAAATGTGGCGCAATGTCAACCAAGTAATTGAAATAATTGATGGCTATCATCTTGAAATACGTATTTCCCGTGCTCTTGCTATGTGGACAGTTTTAAGCTTGCACCAATGGGTTAAGAAGGCGATTGATAGTGCGCAGTCAGAACAAGTAAAGGACACTTGGATCAACAAACTGATCCTGAAAATTGAGAACCTGCTGAACACCAAAGACCGCGCAGGAACACAGATTACTTTGAAATCTTCTGATTTCATATCTGGACTCCCAGAACGTTCTACAAAATTCAAAAAGCCTGGATTCAGCTACAATGCCATGGTAGTTGCGGAGAGGACTCAAGATATTGCATATGATGTCATTAGAGCGTGGCTCAATTACCCCAATGACAAAAGAGCGCAGATTCAATGTGAATTCTTGGAGACAATAGTCTCACGTACTCAAATATCGGTTCTTCTTCTGGATATTGTGTGGTCTGCATATCGTGACCCATTCAATGTTATTCTCAACAAAACCGAAGGGCGACATATTTCAGGCGATCCCCTCAAGCAGTTTAAAGAACGTTATTACATTCATCCATTTGTCGACCCACACTCAGAGGAGTATAAAGCGTTAGAGGGCTTGACCACTCAGATGCAAGATTTCTTTGCTAATGAAGAGAAGAATAAAATAACACCACCGACTCAACCACTTGTGTTAAAGGCCATTGCAAGCATGGCAGAAACAAGTCCTCTTTTGCAAAGGCAATAGAAACCAATTTCTATTTTTTCTTCTTTTTCTGTTATTCTGGGTACATTTTTATCACACACAAGTAAATCTTTCTATATAAGTCTTCTTCTGGACTCTAAACAAATTACCCCAGCATCATCACCATCAATAAAAAACATTTCTATTGTTTTTTGCTTATTTTCTGATTATATGCAGGTAGATTACCATATTTGGAAGTCTACCCTAGAGCCTGAAAGTGTTACCCATCATCATTACTAACAATAAGCACCATCCTTTAATTTTCACTGATTTTCTTGACATTTTATGACTATTTTTTAATGGATTACCATATTTGGATGTCTGCTCTGTACCCTGAACACTTTAGCAAACTTATACTACAAAGTTGACTGATATACAATAAAAGACTGCAGATGTCAGACATAGACTACAAAGTTAGATTATCTCTACAAGAGGAGCACTTTACAGTGTAGGGCTACAACTTCCATTTGTTGACTATTTTTTGTAAGTGGTCATATGACCATTATCCCAACATCCCATTACATGGGCCCTAATAGACAAAATTATTCTTTGCTTAGTTTTCTCTAGTTTTTGGTTAAAGTAGATGATATTTTCTTTTTGGTATGGACTCTGAAGGTAGTGCCTGACATTCTACATACCATTCAAACTTTTTTTCAATTTTTCCACTAAAGGTTATCACCACTATCCTCCATTTTTTTCTGATTTTCTGGCTATTTTTGGCTATTTTACCATATTTGGAAATGTACCCTGGACCCTGAAAACAACCTCCAACATCATTACCAACAGTAAGCACCATCAAATTTTATGGGAGAAAGACAAGATTTGGTCCACATTTATTGCTATTTTTCAGTTGGACAAATGCTGAGTGCCTTAAATGGAAATTTACCATGGACCCTGAAAGTGTTTCCAAATGTTGTCACCAACAGTGAGCACCATCAGTCATTTTCTTTTGATTTTGTGCTCATTTATTGCTATTTCTTCATTGAAAAAGCTTGCATTGACTTGATTTGTGCAAATATATGTCTATTTGTGCATATGGATTTTATTACATAATATACCTAACAACAGACTATATTTTTTTCTTGGTGTTTTATTTCATTCAATTTAGATTTTATTTTGGTGAGCTTCAGACTCTTCTTTATATATTCAGACTTTGACCTTATTACATAATGTCTCAATGAATTGTATACAATCATGATCCCTGAAATTTTACATTTTTTGTGTGTTTTACTTCATCTGAATTGGACTTGATTTGGTAAAGTTACACATTTTTCTTTAGGCAATGCTGGTACTCAAAAGCAATGACACACAAACATTTTTATGAGTCCTTACGAGTTTACGAGTAAGACTCATTCTTTATCAACTGAGGACTTAGGCCAATTTTTCATTCATTGATTCATTGATTCATTGATTCACCTTTCATCACCACGGGAACTTTTTCTCTTAAACAGAAAAGCAGCCATAAAATCAGGGAAAATAGCTAGAAAATTAGCAAAAAAAAAGTAAAAAATCAGAATATTGCTTAGTAAGGTGGGGAGGCTGTGTTCAGGGTTCAGGGTCCATATCTAAATATAGAAACCACCTAAAAGTTGCCAGAAAATCAGAAAAAAATACCCAAAAATTAAGAGGCATCTTCTCTGTCACCATGGTGTTGAAGGGGCTGTGTTCAGGGTTCAGGGTCCATATCTAAATATAGAACAAAGGAAGAAAAATGGCTAGCAAATCAGAAAAAATCAAAATGATACTTTTTGTTGCCATGATGTATGAGGGACTGTGTCCACTGTTCAGGGTCCATATCCAAATATAGAAAATTAAGACAACTATGTAAAAATATTATCATATTATGCAATGTGACTATATATATCATCAGACCAGCCTTCTTGCTCTTTCAGATATTGGTCAAAAATGCATAACAATTTCCAAAAAGTGTCCAATTTTTTCAGTATTTTGTGTTTTTCTCAATGAGGAAATATCTGTGTGACATAATTTATATATATTTGTAAAGCTAAGCAAAGGGGCTACATCTTTTGTTAACAGAGCTAAGGGAGTAGCTGTGTTTCTGTGACTGTGGGAAAATTAGCCCAAAAAGGAAATTGGCAGCAATTGTATAGAGCATGCTGTTATGTTTCTTAATGTGGTCACAAAATGTGACTAGCTGTCTTTGTTTCTGAGATATATGCAAAAACAGCTATTTTTTGTGTTTTTCCCAATAAGCAATACAGCTGGTCACATGATTTAAGTATATTTAGAAATGTCTAAGAAGGGGCTACAATTCATGTACTGTGGGAAAAAGTTCCCAAATAAGGAATGTGGACTTGCCCTAAACTTCCTGGGTACTTCAAAGCTTCTGGTAAACAATGGTAAACTTTCCCTCTTGAACTTGAACCACCATCATCTTGCTTTGCTGGCACCTTGTTCACCTCATTGTGACTCAACCACTCATGCTACTGCTACAATTCTTTTTGCTATGGCTTCTAGCCTTTCTCTGCTACACTTCTATGCCCTCTGTGTTCTCTTCCAAGACCTGGAACATGCTCAGATCTGGAAATACTGGTGTTAGCTCTGGACTTGGTCACTTTGGCCATGTAAGTGTCTATTTCTATATTTCTGTAGGTACTCTGCTAATCTTTCTATATTCTAGATCAACAAACTACCTGTTCTCTGGTCACTCTAAGCCCAGAAGGTATGTAACTTGCTCTTTTTAGCACATATTCTTAAATTTAATATGTTTAACCCAGAAAACACATCATTGGCCTTCTGCCAATCAAATCCTATGGATTTTTATGCCACCTCTTCCTTAAACTATGGTAAGTCCTTAGCTTGATCATATGCAACTTAGGACTGAGTAATCTCTTAGATATTCTAGACTGGGATCAAGGGAGTTTTTCCAACTACCTTTATCCCAGTATGAATCTGAGGACTTGTCCTTGGATTTCTATGATAGAGGTTGATTTCAACCCAAGCCCGTTGGCACTGTTAATAGAGATTGATATCAATCCAAGCCCGTTGGCACCCAACCATTTGGTTGATCCTCTTCCATTCAACATGGTTGAGGAGATGATATGTGATACACATGCCCTTCCATCTATGGTTGGCAAATTGAGAAACAACAGAGATGCCCTTCCATTTATAGTTGAGGAGACAGGCCAAGTGGCTTACTCAAATATGAGAGTTGATAAGATGTATAAGCATACATCAGGGGTATCACCCTTGTTATATTGGAATGCACAAAGCTCATGGTCAGAAACTTTGAACTTGAAAAATGGTGGCTTTTCTACCTGTCTTGAACTTAGCCCTGAGCTATGTAAAAGTGACGACACATTTTCTGAACATGTAGATTTAAAACTTCATAAGATATGGTTGCATCTGAGATCTTCTCCACTATTGGAATTATATGTCAGAGCTTTTTTTACTCTTCTCAGATTATTTGATATTATTTCTCAAAGAGATCTACCCTCAGTAAAATGCCAGGAACTTGGTTTGAAATTGAAAAGAAATATATTGAGATCTCATGACTTTGCTGCTCTTATCAAAAGAATTGGTGGATACTTTACTATTTTGAACTTTGCAAAGTACATTGTATATTTTATAATATTCCACCATGTCTCAACTTTGCAGCATTTCAAGTTCTCAATAAAAAACACAAAAAATTGGTGTATCATGATACTTGCTCTATCTGTAGTATTCTTTTTGGAGCTGGATCTTCCAGGTTTTAAACCAACACAAAGTTTTGATCAACATGATGACTTGGTGAATAAAAATGAAATATTGGGGGGTGGCCCTGCAGGTATATTTTCAGCTGAGAAGCTTTCTGCATTTGCTATAAATAAGGTGAATCCAGGAGGAATCTATAAATATTCAAACTATGTACCTGAATCTGAAGTTCATACACTGCAGAGTATCAAGAGTCCAACTTTACTTTGTAAGATGCCACTTACAGAGCTCATCTCCCAGTTAAGCATTCCTAACTTGAAATTTATTGCTCAATGCCATAACATCAAATTTCATTCCAAGTCAAAAAGCTTAGAAATTCAAAGAATTATTGAAAGTCACAAGTGTAAATCATGTGAAGAATATGTAGAAATATTTGAATTTATAGATGAGAAAGACAAGACAGAAAAAAAGAAGGCCAGCAACTTGGAGTTAGTTAAAAAATACCAAGAGAAAAGTCCAGACAAATATAAGGCCAGCCATTTGGAGGCAGTCAAAAAACACCAAGAGAAAAGCCCAGAGAAACATAAGGCCAGCAACTTGGAGGCAGTTAAAAAACACCAAGAGAAAAGCCCAGAGAAATATAAGTTTTTAAACTTGGAAGCAGTAAAGAAATATCAAAAGAAAAGCTTAAACTCAGAATTTCCTCCTGCAGCTCCTTCCCAAAAATTAATGCATCAAATATTTACAGATTTCTGTAACGATATACATCCAAATCAATTTGAGGAATCTGGATGTGCAGTTTGTGGTCAGTTAACACAAAGTTCAACTCTCAAGAAGCTCTCAGAGATGAACTTGGACTTGGATATTCTGATTCAAGATGGTGTTACTCAAGTTGAAAGACAGAGTTCAAAGGATCCCCTCTCTGATATTGAAGGCCCAGTTCTAGACAGTGATTTGGACTCTATATGTCAGACTTGCTATAAAGCTGTATCAAAAGGCAAGATGCCTCTGCTAGCCTTAGCAAATGGGAAATGGATAGGAAAAGTTCCACCTCAATTATTAGACTTGTCATTTGCTGAACAGCTTTTGGTGGCTAGAGTTCGTCATAACAGATGCCTAGTTAGAGTATCCTCAGGAATGCATAAAATGAGAGCCAATGCTATTTCTTTTTCTAATCCTACACCTAAGATCTATGATATATTACCTCCCCCAATAGAGGAAATGGATGATGTTTTAGCCTTTATTTATACTGGTCCTTGCAAGCCAACAAAATCTGACTTTGAGAGAACTCCTCTTCTTGTAAGACATAAAAAGGTGGCTGCAGCTCTAGAGTGGCTTAAATTGAACCACTGTGATTATTTTGATCTGGAAATATCTTATGAAAATCTTGGAGAATATCCTGAGGACAGTCCACCAGTTGTAGTGGATTATAGAGTGTCATCTTCAAACAAAGATCCAGAGTCTACAGCTATTAATGATATGGAAGAGGAAACTGGAACTGAAACTGGCCAGTGTCCATTTGTAGTTCATGGATTGACTGGTGAAGAATATTCAACAAAAAGCTTAAAAGCACTTAAAGCCATTGCCCTTCAACACTTGACTTCAAATAAAAAGATATTAGCTGTGGGCCATGCACAAGAACCAGAGTCATTATACAATAATCCTCAGTTATTTCCTCAGATGTTTCCATGGCTTTTTCCATATGGCCTTGGAGGAATTGGAAACACTCTCCAGAAGGGGCGTCTATCTGAAATAAAACATAAAAGGCATCTTCTCATGTACCATGACAAGCGCTTTCAAAAGGATTCTCACTTTGCATTAATTGCTTTTAATCATGAGCAAATAAAACAAAGTACATCTTCAGGATACCTGCTTGCTGAGACTCCAAAATTTGACAATATTTCAAAAAGACTTATGGATGTTGATGTTGAAGTTTTAAGTGACTTGATCCAAAGAATGGAAGATGGAGAAAGAGTAAAACCTGAAACTGATGAAGAGTCCTTGTGTTTTCAGCTTATTAAAGACTTGGATCATGTTTCAGGAAGAGTTCAAGGCTCAACCACCACCAAAAAATATATGCGCAATGAAATCTGGTCTCTCATCTCATTCATTGGAGCTCCATCTTGGTTCATCACATTCTCTCCAGCTGATAACATGCACCCTATATCATTGTACTTTGCTGATACTAAGGAAACATTTAGTCCATCATTGAGAGAATATGATGAAAGATACAAATTAATTGCAAATAATCCTGTAGCTGGTGCTAGATTTTTCCACTTTATAACTGAGATGTTCATCAAGCATGTTCTTGGTGTGGGTGAAAAACATAGAGGACTGTATGGAGATACAGAGGCATTTTATGCAACAGTGGAACAGGGAAGATTGACTTTACATTTGCATATGCTACTTTGGATCAAAGGAGCTTTAACTCCTCAGGAAATCAGAGACAAAATCATGGATCCTTTCTCAGACTTTCAAAGGAAAATAGTGGAATATTTGGAGGCTGTTCACATTGGTGAATTTATGACAGGGTCAATGGATAAGGTGAAACATGAGGTAGAGATAGAGAAAAATCAAAACACAAATTATAAGGATCCAACTCAGACATTACCTGAAACACCTCCTCCATTTTGTGACTGCAATAATTGTGAAAATTGTGAAAATCTTAGCACTTGGTGGCAAGAATATGCAAAGACAGTAGATGATCTGATTCTCAGGTCTAATGTACATGATTGTGGAAGGAACAAATCAGCTGGTGAAAAAGCTGCAAAGAAGGATAGACCTACATGTATGAATAAACAGGGAAAATGTAAAGCTAGATTTCCCAGAACATTGTATGATCAGACAGAGGTGGATTCAAACACTGGGGCCTTGAATGTTAAGAAAGGAGAGGAATGGATTAATACTTTATCTCCTCCAGTCACTTATCTGCTCAGATGTAACTCAGATGTAACAAGCCTTCTATCTGGAACAGCCATCAAAGCTATAGTGGCATATATCTCAGATTATGTGACCAAGCCTGGGTTAAAAACTTATGCAATATTTGATGCTATTAGGAGTGTATATGACAGAAACTCTGAAATGTTGGGAGGGTCTTTAGAAAGAAAAGAAAAGGCAAGAAAAATTGTAACACAAGCTAGCAATTGTTTAACAGCTAGAATGGAGATTGGAGGGCCTATGACTGCTCTATATCTTTTGGGAAATCCTGATCATTATACTAGTCACAAATTTGTAGTGGTCTACTGGAAAAACTTTGTGAGGGAAGCTCTAAAACCCTTCAGATCAGAAGAAGACTTGGAAGAGTTACCTGAAAAACTTGTGCTTCAAAAAGGCAAAGGAGAATATGTGGGCTTTTCATCAGTTCATGATTACATCTATAGACCAAAAATATTTAAAGATAAGACTCTGTATGAATGGGTTCAAATGTCTACCAGATGCAAAGTAGCCAATAGCTCCCAAGACCATGATGAAATTACACATTCAGATGATGAACTTGACTTGTTAGAAAAAATTGAGCAAGTCAGTACTGATGTACTACCACAACTTGTTGATGATTCTGATGATTATGATACTGATGGAGATGAGCTCAATATAAATAAACACTCAACCAGTATTGAAGCTGATGATAGTGATGATGAACTTGTCAGTGAAAATAGAGTAACCTACCCATTTCTTAGAGATCATCCTCTCTATAAAACACATCAAGCTCAATATAATGAGAAAAAAAGCAATGTTGTCCCCAACTTTGTTGGAGGCTCACTGCCAAGATGTGACAGAGGAGATAGAGAGTATCATTGTGCTACCATGCTTGCTTTGTTCAAGCCTTGGAGAACTGGTCATGATCTGAAATCTGAGGAAGACACTTGGGATGAAACCTTCAATGACCATGAATTCACAGCTCAACAGAAGCAATATATGCAGAACTTTAATATTAGATATGAGTGTAATGATGCTAGAGATGATTTTTCTGCTCAACAAAAAAAGGGAGATTCAGAAGGAATATTTCCCCAGTGGATGTCAAATGAGACAATGTTGATGAATTAAATGCATATGATGGTGCTCACTTTGGGGATGCAGAATATGATGAAAATGATGAAGAGAATACTCAAAATAAATATACAGCACTTGGAAAATATGGAAGGGCAAACCAAGAGCAAATGAATGCTACAAAAATTGCAGTAAAAGAAGCTGGCTGGATGGATGAATCCCCAAATGGAATAGATGAAGTTGACAAGGAACCAATCCAACCTGATATATTACAGTCTAGTTCTAAATGGAAAGCATCTGTTGATCAGAAAAGACAGGAGGAGTTGGCTCAAAGAAATAAAAATATCCCAGCTCAGAAGAATATCAAAATCCAACAGCTAGACCCCAATGAAAATGATGTAAAAATTGTTGGCCAGTCTTACCTTAGAAAAGACTTCAAAGCCAAAGAAAAATCAGCACAAAGGATGATTGATAAAGTTGTAAAAAAATATTCCCTCAACAGAGAGCAAGAAAGAGCCTTTAGAATTGTTGCAAATCATGCAGTTCAACCCCAGACTGAGAAATTAAAAATGTATCTGGGTGGCATGGGTGGTACTGGAAAATCACAAGTCTTCAAAGCTCTCATTTATTTTTTTCAACAGAGAAATGAGTCTCATAGATTCATTGTACTTGGACCAACAGGATCATCAGCTGCTCTTCTGAATGGATCAACTTATCATTCATTTTTGGGTGTGCCAATGAGTGGAATGGGTATCAGAAATGAGGCTACAAGCATTGCTCAAGTCAGAGCTAGACTAGATGGAGTTGACTATATATTCTTAGATGAAGTATCAATGCTCTCATGCCATGACATGTATAAAATTGCTGCACAGCTGGCCAAAGCACTGAATAATTTCAATGAGCCATATGGTGGTATCAATATGATATTTGCTGGTGATTTTGCCCAATTACCACCTGTTGGTGGTCAATCTCTATACAGTCACTCAGTTGGAACACAAGTCCATTCAGGCTTGAAGCCAGGTGGTCAAGAAGCAGCTGTAGGAAAAGCTCTCTGGCATCAGGTTACAACTGTAGTCATACTTAGAGAGAATATGAGGCAGAAAACTCAGACTCCTGAAGATGCATCTCTGAGAAAAGCATTGGTCAATATGAGATATGGAAATTGTACTGCTGAAGACATTAAATTTTTGAGAACTCTTCAAGCCAGTAAAAAGCCAGGAAGACCTAAGATAGCTTCAAAGGAATTCAGAAATGTGGCAATTATATGTGGAAGACACACACAAAAAGATCAAATCAATCAAATGGGGTGTGAAAGATTTGCTGAGGAGACAGGCCAAAAATTGACCCATTTTTATTCTGTAGATAAGTGGGGAAAGGATGCTGATCCAGCTAATAAAACAAAGTGGGGAAAATCAAAGGCTGCTTCAAAATCAAAGCACAAGTCAAATGAAATTGATTTTGATGATCAACATCAAATCTGGAATGTCAGACATGGGTCAACTGAACACTTTGCTGGAAAGCTTTCACTCTGCCTTGGAATGCCTGTGATGATCAGAAATAATGATGCAACTGAGCTGTGCATAACAAAAGGTCAAGAAGGATTTGTAGTTGGATGGCAGGCAAAGAAAGGTCCACATGGAAAGAGAATACTGGACACTCTATTTGTAAAATTAGATAAGCCTTCAAAAACTATTCAAATACCTGGGCTTCCAGAAAATGTAGTACCTTTAGTTAAGGGAACTAAAACTATTACATGTACATTCCCTAGTGATCTGAAGGAGTCTATAGAAAGACAACAAGTCTGGGTTCTACCTAATTTTGGAATGACAGATTATGCAGCTCAGGGAAAAACTAGACCATACAATGTTGTCCATCTCAACAGCTGCCATACTCATATGTCTTACTACACTTGTCTCTCCAGAAGTGCAAGTGCAGCTGGAACTATCATTCTGCAAGGCTTTGAACCTAGCATTATTACTAGAGGATGTGCAAAATATCTTAGACAGGAACTCAGAGAACAAGAACTTTTGGATGAGATTACCAGGCTTAGATATGAAGGGTCACTTCCTTCTTGTGTTATAGGATATACAAGAAATTCATTAATCAGATATTTCCAAGACTGGAAAGGTACAGCATATGTTCCAGAGAAAACAGATGCATCTTTGAGGTGGAGTGAAAGTGATCCAATGGATATACTACCTGTGGTTACAGACAGTCCATGGCAGATAATCAAGAAAGGCAAAGATAAGACAGCAGAGCAACCCAAGAAACCTTCAACATTTGTCCCAGCCAAGGGATCAGTTGCAGTCAAGCATAAGCTGGATGATGATGATGAGATTAATATAAAGAAAAAGAGTAAAAAAATAGTGAAGCCTAGGTCTAGCATCAAGCTGGGACTTCAATGGGATAGTGTAAATTACAGTTGTGCATATGATAGCTTATTTGTGATTTTATATCATATTTGGAACATAGATCCTCTGAGGTGGACTGCAAATTTTACAGAGATCAACCAAGGTTATTTAGGTGCATTGGCAGCTGGTTTCAACAAGGTGCTTCAAGGAACACTTACTTTGGAAAATGTAAGAGATGAACTTAGACATGATCTTCATAATTTAGATCCTATCAAATTTCCTATGGGCAAAACAGGTGCTAGTGTTGGACAACTTACATTTGAAATGCTTAAGTATGAAAAACATAATGCAGTGGCTGAAATAATATGTTCAGACTGTGGAAATGCATATGAAGTAGATGATACACTGGGATATGTTCTACATGCATCTGACCCTATACCAGCATCAACTTCAAAATGGATAGGATCAATTCAAAGGCGATCTACAGAAATATGTGGGGGTTGCTCAGGTGCAATGATTGAGCATGTATCCTATGCAGAGGTTCCAAAGATTATCATCCTGGAGTACCCATACTGTAATACTGAAACTAGTCACAAGGTAAAGTTTGTGGTAAATGGAGAAGAAGTCTTACTGAGGCTAAGAGGGATCATATACCATGGAGATAATCATTTCACCTCTAGAGTATTTTCATCTGAGGGTAAAGTTTGGTTCCATGATGGGATCACCACCAAAAATAAATGCATAGAAGATGGGCAGCTGGATGATAAAAGCAATAATGATCTTAGATACTATGAAGATCAGGAACTTGTTTCAGCTGTATATTCTCAACTTTAAATTAGAACTTTGTCTTGGTAAATTTAACATTAAAATATTAGTAGAAAAATACATATATGATCATACAATATTGAAATTATTACTTTACATTCTGTGCTCATTGTTAAACCAAGAAGGTGACAAAGAGATTTAAAAAATCTGGAATCATAAATAAAAATAAGATTAAGATCTTTACAACATGGAATGCAAGCCACATTAATTTGAAATAATAATTGTAGATAATTGTAAAGAAATGTCAAATAATATTACAATCTTTTGGACATTGTTACTCCAAAATTATTTGAAATTTCTTTACAATTGTTTCACAATACTTTGGTTCAAGTTAATGTGGCTTGCATCCCTTACCAATAAAAATATGGTTTTTAAGAAGAAAGTTATTCTAGATATTTTTCAGCATGTGAGGTCCACAGAAAGGACTCATACATGCCATGTGAAGCACTGGCCCACACCCACAAGTCTGATCATTTGATGGGGGACAATTTTGTGTGTCATAGTAGATCTCAGATCAGTTACCATTTTCAGTAATAAATAAAGATTCATGATCTATTTCCTTTCTAAACAATCTTTCCCACAATCTAAAAATGCAGGGGAGGCAAATCTCAGGGGGTACATCTTAGATCTCATCTCTCATCTCTTGTCCTCTTGGCATCACAGATTCTGATGATGCATGAAACTTCCCCCCATCAAACAATCAGGGAATGTTCGTGCATCATAGAATCTTGAGCTTTTGTACCAAGGCTGTGCAACTTCAGAAGTATTCATCATAGATTCCAATGACACATCAAATGATTAGGAAATGTTCATGCATCATCAATTCTGGCTCTTCACTCCAAGGCTGTCCAAATTCAGGGCACCCTGTCTTTTGCTGTGCTTTCATTGTCTTTTGCTGTGCACTTTGTCATCTTGTGCTCTTCGTCGTCTTGGCCAGTCCAAAGGATTCATGCAATGTATCTACCACATATTGTCTGTTTCCTTTGCATGCTTGTTATTGTCTTGGCCAGTCCAAACACTTCAAGTCCCATGTGTCTACCATATTCGTCTCACAGCAATACATCCACACCAACTCTGCATGCCCATTGTCATCTTGGCCAGTCCAAACAGTTTGAGCATGAAGAACCTACCACAATTGTCTTGTGGAGTAATCTGCTGGATTATCCAATCCTGCTATTTCCTCTTTGTTGGCACATGCTAAGCGCTAAGATCCAAGCATATAGATTCAGTTACCATTAACTGTGCCAGGGCTTTATTCAAGATAAACACCCCCCCATTCTTTCCTTCCCTCCAATGCCTGTACATTTGCCAAACCCAATTCATACACAACTTTTCACTTGTGTTAGAGGCCATTGCAAGCATGGCAGAAACGAGTCCTCCTTTTTTTGCAAAGGCAATAGAAACCAATTTCTACTTTTTCTCCTTTTTTCTGTCTTTCTGGGTACATTTTTATCACAAACCAGTAAATCTTCCTATATAAGTCTTCTTCTGGATTCTAAACAAATTACCCCAGCATCATCACCATCAATAAAAAACATTTCTATGTTTTTCTTATTTTTTTCTTATTTTCTCATTATATGCAGGTAGATTACCATATTTGGAAATCTACCCTAGAGCCTGAAACTGTTACCCAACATCATTACTAACAATAAGCACCATCCTTCAATTTTCACAGATTTTATGACTATTTTTAATGGATTACCATATTTGGATGTCTGCTCTATACCCTGAACACTTTAGCAAACTTATACTACAAAGTTTACTAATATACAATAAAAGACTGCAGATGTCAGACATAGACTACAAAGTTACATTATCTCTACAACAGGAGCACTTTCAGTGTAGGGCTACAACTTCCATTTGTTGACTATTTTTGGTAACTGATCATGTGACAATCATCCCATCATCCCATTACCAATAGGCTGTAATAGACAAAGTTATTATTTGCTTGGTTTTCTCCAGTTTTTGGTCAAAGTAGATGATATTTTATTTTTTGGTATGGACTCTGAAGGTAGTGCCTGACATTCTACATACCATTCAAACTTTCTTTTTTTTTTCCAATTTTTCCACTATATTCCAGCAATTTTTGGATCTATTACCACATTTGGAGCTGGACCCTTGACCCTGACAACATTACCAAACATTATCGCAGCAATGAGCACCATCCACCATTTTTTTCTGATTTTTTGCCCATTTTCTGGCTATTCTTTGTTATATTACCATATTTGGAACTAGACTCTGGACCCTGACAATGTTACCCAATGATATCTAAGCACCATCCTCCATTTCTTTCTGATTTTATAACAGTTTTCTGGCTTTTTTTGGATATATTACCATATATAGAACTAGACCCTGACAAGATTACCCAATGTTATCACTGCAGTGGGCACCATCCCCCATTTTTTTCTGATTTTCTAGCTATTTTCTGGCTATTTTTGGGTCTATATTACTCTATTTGGAACTAGACACTGGACTCTGACAATGTTACCCAAGGTTATCACTGGCAATAAGCACCATCCCTCATTTCTTTCTGATTTTCTGGCTATTTTCTAGCTATCTCTGGTTATATTACCATGATGAGAATAGCCTCTGAACCTTGACAACATTACCCAAGGTTATCACCACTATCCTCCATTTTTTTTTCTGATTTTCTGGCTATTGTTGGCTATATTACCATATTTGGAAATATACCCTGGACCCTGAAAACAACCTCCAACATCATTACCAGCAGTAAGCAGCACCCTCAATTTTTTTCTGATTTTTCTGCTATTTTATTGCTATTTTACATCTGAAAATGCACACATTTCCTTATTTAGAAATGTGCCCTGAACCCTGAAAACAACCTCCAACATCATTACCAGACTGCCCTCAATTTTTTGTGATTTTTGTGATTTTTCTGCTATTTTATTGCTATTTTACATCTGAAAATGCGCACATTTCCTTATTTAGAAATGCGCCCTGGACCCTGAAAACGACCCCCGACGTCGCCACCAACAGTGAGCAACACCATAAGCTCATTGTCGCAAGCAGCAAGCCCTTTACAGCTAATATAATATGTATAGGCTGGATTTGTATACATCGGAAATCTCCGAAAATGACGTACTTCCCTTGCGGGCTACCTTCAAAATCAAAGGTAGCCCGCAAGGGAAGTACGTCATTTTCGGCTATTTCCAACACTTAGGAAAGTGACTCGATTAGTCATCATTTTTGCGAAAATAAAGATTTCTATGTAGCTCTGCCAATTCTGGTCCAAATGACATGGTTTTTTTTGCATTATGCACTCCTTATTTGTAGGATTATTGTTCATTGAGAATAGTTGAAGGTAAATATAAATAAATAGTCCGAAATTAAATTTTATACTCTACAGCAGACTTTGGTTTCTGTATGCTGAAGTTGAACCCACGTGATATCACATGGTTTGAAACAAATACAAACAGTTTCATATACAACATGCATATGTACTTTCACATTCACAACATGTATCCTCACCATACAACCTTATCCAATCCACTGCAAATAGTGTTCGGCAAGTTGCACCTGTATATGTGTCCTGTTAACTGTTGCCTTCATTGTGGTCTTGGCCAGTCCAAACCCAATGAACTAAAATGTGTGTTCTGTAGAGGCTATGTCAGTGTGGTCTTGGCTAGTCCAAACCCAATAATGACATTTGCAGATAACATTGTCACTTGCATTTTGCACATGCATCACCCTTGTTCTGACTCTCTAGCTAGCTACCATCATCTTGGCCAGTCCAAATGTGGTTGCAAGTTACCAGATAATAATAAACAAGTCTCTTTCTAAACTCAGAGGACTCATAACAACACACTCAAAGTGTTTGAACTGGCCAAGATGATAATGAGCGGATGGCAAAAATAGATGGGAGAGTCTTTGCAGAAGAGGACACACGAAACATGACAATTCGGAAGTATCCGAAAATGACGTACTTCCCTTGCGGGCTATGGTTGATTTTGAGGGTAGCCCGCAAGGGAAGTACGTCATTTTCGGATACTTCCGAAGACTCAACGTCAACTTCTGCTTGCTAAGTACAAACCCTGTTGTCATCGTCTTGGTCAATCCAAACATGACACAGAGCATTCTGTGATGCCACATCCATTGTGTTGTTGTCGTCTTGGTTAATCCAAACACAACACAGAGTATTCTGTGATGCCACATTAGCATGGTCATCGTCTTGAACAATCCAAACACGACACACATAATGCCACATCCAAAGCAGGTGGTGTGCTGTTTGCTTTGCTGTCTTGCACTCTTTGTTGTCTTGGCCAGTCCAAACGATTTGTGCAATGTATCTATCTACCACATCTTGTCTGTTTCCTTTCCATGCTTGTCATTGTCTTGGCCAGTCCAAACAATTCGAGTGCCACATGTCTACCATATTCATCTCACAGCAATATTTCATTTGGGTGGGGATCTGGTCAACTTGTAATGCGTGTCTTGACTCTTGCTCATGTGGCTGTGTGTAGTTTGTTGGTGGAATGGTACATTGCTGTCTTGGCTAGTCCAAACACAATGAAAGTTCTCTGTCAACGCGGCTTCGATTTTCATGATCTTGAGCTCGTTTGGATAGCCCCACACTCTGTGAAGATGCTCCCAAAAACCGTTTACAAAACGGTTGAGGTTGCGGGGAGCTAGGTCAGTTTCCATTTGCGCTTTTTTGCCCTTATGCTCACAACTCCCCAGAACCTCAATCTGCGTCGGTTGTTGTGATCAATGACTCGTTCGGATACCCCTACACTCCGCTAAGACGCTCCCAAAAACCGCTTACAAAACGGTTAAGGTCTCGTCGAGCGAGGTCAGTTTCTATTATCACTTTTTTGCCCTTATGCTCACAACTCCCCAGGACCTCAATCTGTATCGATTTTTGTGATGAAGGACTTGTTCGGATACCCGTACACTCCGCTAAGACGCTCCCCCAAACCGCTTACAAAACGGTTGAGGTCTCGTGGAGCTAGGTAGTTTCTATTATCGCTTTTTTGCCCTTATGCTCACAACTCCCCAGAACCTCAATCTGCTTCGATTTTCGCGATCGAGGACTCGTTCGGATACCCCTACACTCCGCTGAGACGCTCCCCAAAACAGCTTACAAAATGGTTAAGGTCTCGTGGAGCTAGGTAGTTTCTATTATCGCTTTTTTGCCCTTGTGCTCACAACTCCCCAGAACCTCAATCTGCGTCGAGTTTTGTGATCAAGGACTCGTTCGGATACCCGTACACTCCGCTAAGACGCTCCCAAAAACCGCTTACAAAACGGTTAAGGTCTCGTCGAGCGAGGTCAGTTTCTATTATCGCTTTTTTGCCCTTATGCTCACAACTCCCCAGGACCTCAATCTGTATCGATTTTTGTGATGAAGGACTTGTTCGGATACCCGTACACTCCGCTAAGACGCTCCCCCAAACCGCTTACAAAACGGTTGAGGTCTCGTGGAGCTAGGTCAGTTTCTATTATCGCTTTTTTGCCCTTGTGCTCACAACTCCCCAGAACCTCAATCTGCATCGAGTTTTGTGATCAAGGACTCGTTCGGATACCCCTACACTCCGCTAAGACGCTCCCCAAAACAGCTTACAAACTGGTTAAGGTCTCGTGGAGCTAGGTAGTTTCTATTATCGCTTTTTTGCCCTTGTGCTCACAACTCCCCAGAACTTCAATCTGGGTCGATTTTTGTGATCAAGGACTCGTTCGGATACCCGTACACTCCGCTAAGACGCTCCCCCAAACCGCTTACAAAACGGTTGAGGTCTTGTGGAGCTAGGTCAGTTTCTATTATCGCTTTTTTGCCCTTATGCTCACAACTCCTCAGAACCTCAATCTGCTTCGATTTTCGCGATCGAGGACTCGTTCGGATACCCATACACTCCGCTAAGACGCTCCCCAAAACAGCTTACAAAATGGTTAAGGTCTCGTCGAGCGAGGTCAGTTTCTATTATCGCTTTTTTGCCCTTATGCTCACAACTCCCCAGGACCTCAATCTGTATCGATTTTTGTGATGAAGGGCTTGTTCGGATACCCGTACACTCCGCTAAGACGCTCCCCCAAACCGCTTACACAATGGTTAAGGTCTCGTGGAGCTAGGTCAGTTTCCATTATCGCTTTTTTGCCCTTGTGCTTACAACTCCCCAGAACCTCAATCTGGGTCGATTTTTGTGATCAAGAACTCGTTCGGATACCCCTACACTCCGCTAAGACGCTCCCAAAAACCGCTTACAAACTGGTTAAGGTCTCGTGGAGCTAGGTAGTTTCTATTATCGCTTTTTTGCCCTTGTGCTCACAACTCCCCAGAACCTCAATCTGCGCCGATTTTTGTGATCAAGGACTCGTTCGGATACCCCTACACTCCGCTGAGACGCTCCCAAAAACTGCTTACAAAAACGGTTAAGGTCTTGTGGAGCTAGGTCAGTTTCCATTTTCGCTCTTTTGCCCTTATGCTCACAACTCCCCAGGACCTCAATCTGCTTCAATTTCTGCGATCGAGGACTCAATCAGATACCCCTACACTCCGTGAAGACGCTCCCGAAAGCCGCGTACCAAACGGTTGAGGTCTCATGGAGCTAGGTAAGTTTGTCTTTTCGCTCCTTTTCCCCTTGTGCTGACAACTTCCCAGGACCTCAATCTGCTTCGATTTTTGTGATCAAGCACTCGTTCGGTTACCCCCACACTCCGTGAAGACGCTCCCCAAAACCGCTTATAAAACGGTTGAGGTCTCGTGGAGCTAGGTGAGTGTGTATTTTCGCTTTTTTGCCTATCTGCTCAAAACTCCCCAGGGCCTCAATCTGCTTCATTTTCCATGGTCGAGGGTTCGTTTGGATACCCCCACACTCCGTGAAGACGCTCCCCAAAACCGCTTACAAAACGGTTGAGGTCTCGTGGAGCTAGGTCAGTGTGTATTTTCGCTTTTTTGCCCATATGCTCACAACTCCCCAGGGCCTCAATATGCCCCATTTTCTGTGATCGAGGGCTTGTTCGGATACCCACACACTTCCTAAAAATATGCCACAAAAATTGTCATGTCCTTAATCATTATATCTTCAATATAAGGAACTGTTGTTACATAAATGTGAAATAGAGGCAATATATTCATATGTTAGAGTCTGACAGTCAAATAGGGCAGTACCTCAGCTACCACCTACATTAATGACAACTTGTATAGGACTAAAAGCAAGTGATAGGTAAGGAATAGTAAAGAAAACTAGCAAAGCCGTCAATGCTAAGCAGGCAGCTCATCGTGGGAAGAAATCACTTTCATAGGAGAAAGTCAAATTTCAGCATTACCGCGCTGAAAAAAGTCTTGATATCCTGGGTAATAAATGAGTCTCTTCATAAACTCAGAGGACTCATAAAAAGCAAGTGATAACTAAGAAATAGTAGAGTAGACTGGCAAAGTCGTCAATGCTGAGCAGGCAGCTGATCGTGGGAAGAAATCACTTTCGTGGGAGAAAGTCAAATTTCAGCGTTACCGCGCTGAAAAATGTCTCGAGATCCTGGGGAATAAACGAGTCTCTTCGTAAACTCAGAGGACTCGTAACTGTCCTCTCGGGCACGGACAGCTCGTGGTCGCAAAGAGATATATGGCATCTAATCAGCGTTGGGCGATGTGACGATCATTCTGTCTGGAATCGTTTGTCCTGGTTGCAAGTTGGGTTGGGCGAGGTCTGTTTTTTGGTGGGGCCTGTACGCCTCGTTGAGCTCGGTAATCGCTAATGCGTCGAACACTGTGAGTTCACCTAGATCAGTAGATTGTCAGATAAGAAAATCATTGATAATTGCCACTTACCATCGCACTCGTAGAATTCAAAAGCGGTGTCACCATTGTTGTGGTGGCAACGCCCAAAAACGTCAGGGCTACCGTCTACGGAGAATGTCAGAAGTGACCTTCTCTTGGTCGAGAGAAACTCACAAGTGTGTGATAAGGGCTCCTCGTATTGACGGGTGGGTGGCATTTTACTGGAAGTAAAGCTGATAGGAACTACCACGAGTTCTTTGAGCAAGAAAAGCTTGGAGCAAATATGTAGCATGACTTACCAGTAATTTGAACGAGGAAATGAGCCAGAGATACGAAAATAAGTAAGATTGTAGATTACAGACTACAATTCACTAAATCTACAAAACGGCAACTGAAGATGAAGACGAACGACTGAAAGTCTTAGTGTTTGAAAGTCCGGTTCGGTCCGGTTTTTTGATGCCCAGGGGCGTTAACCGTAACCGTAACCGGTCTGCATTTTCCCCAGAAGTCAAAAGACCAGACCGGACCGCAAAAAGACCGCAGACCGCGGTTTTTTGCGGTCTATAGACCGGTTTCGGTCTGCATCGGTTTTAACTGGTTTATGACCGGTCTTTAGGCCAATATTTTTAAATTATTAATCGGTAAATTTATTAACATTTTTGATAGCTTCAAAACGAGCACAAGAACGTTAAATTCCGATAGGAATTGGTGCTTCTATAAAATAAGTCTGGTACATCTATTATTCCCCAAAGTAATTTACATGTTAATTCATATCTCTCTCGTTTTTTTACCAAATCGTACGTTCTTGGGTGCGTTTTAAAGGGTATTTAAGGGGCTACAAAAGACCGGTCCAAACCGGTTCACGTTAACCGGTTTTTTTGCGGTCTTTACATTTCAAAAATAAAAGACCGTAACCGCAGGTCTGGTCTTTTGCGGTCTTGGTCTGGTCTGGTTACGGTCTTTTTCCAGTCACGAGACCGGACTTCCAAACACTAGAAAGTCTGCTCGCTTGCCATCGACTTATAGTCTGATGAAGGATCGACTTAGAGTCTGATCGTGGTGGCCCGTTGTTGAGACTAGAGAACCAAAGAGAACTTACCTGTACCAATTAAAGGGAAGTGGGGACCAGGGACAATGTAGAACTTGATGTGAAGCACTGAGTGAGAAGACTTGGTGACTTTGTTTGGCGTGACCCTCAAGGGCCAACATCACCGGGCTGCCGCACCTCCTTTTGATCAACCTTAAGGTTGATCAAGTTTCATTCAACTTCCTTTCAACCGCTCACCCTTCCTGTCAACCGCGCACCCACCAAGCGCCTCGTGGTATGTTGCCAGCAGACTCTGAGTTGCTGGCCCGACTGACTTGACTTTTAGTCAGACGTTCCATACGTCTTGCAGCCAGACTGTAGTTGGCTGATAAGCCTTTCATCGCGACTATCGACTGCCATCTATGCGGAATCGCTTCGATAAGCGCCATCGATAATCAGCAAACCTCCTGCAATTCCAGTCCACTTGGAGGTACGTTGTTACATTGAACCTACGTCTATTTGATTGACCCAAAGGCAACACATTACAGGTATCTCATATCATCTGAAAGCTGAGCCGTGCAGCGCATTCACCAAAGGCAACACCTTACACCAAAGGCAAGACATTACAACAGTCCCAATTCTTCGGGAGGTATGTGCTCAACTTTTCCAGGTGCATTCCCTGCTCACAAGAATTCCCTTTAGCCGCGAACGGTCATGCTGGGATTTTCGCGTTCCCAAATAGCTTAGATTATAGAACATATAGAATATATATACGAGATTGTGGTACTTACAACCAATAACGTAGATTTCTTTCGGCCAAGACGCCCTCCCAAATCAAACACAAGTAACCTGTTTCTCAGAAGGTATGTGGCTCGTTTTTTTCACTTGTGTTCCTTGCTCACAAGGAACCTGTTTAGCTTTTGACTGACCTTCGACTTCAACTCAGCACGGCATCACCGCGTTCAAAATAGTATAGAATCTAGATTAAATTGTATACACATAACTCTGGACTAGTACCAACCCTAGTACGTGCATAGGCTGCAGCCTGCCCTACCCCACGTGAATGGCACTCAAAACACAACATATGTCTTTCTGTCGATCGGCTGTAGAACAGGCTCAAACCACCATTCAGCCTGGGCTACGACCACGCGCACACAACCTCAATATGCATGGATTGCCTGCGTCCAGGTTTCGAAGGCTTCAGGGCTGTCGCGTTGCACGTGATCACATGCACCGAAATATTTAACCAGCTCACACCCACTGCAAGCAACTTCCTTCCCTCGCGACTTACTTGAACCAGCCACCAAGGGCTTCCTCATTCACTCTCCAGTATGCCCCCCCACGCTCCCAAACAAAAAGACCGAGGTTTGGCAAGTGCCGGAACTCGTTCCACGAAAACCCCTGTAAGTAAATCACTCTCCCTCCCCGTCCGTGTACCGACGTGGCACATCTCATTTAGACTTCCAAGGCCAACGAAATGTCGAAGAAAAACAAAACGCTGGAGCCGAATCCCTCCAAAAAGGTACATCGTGTAATGTCTACATTGTTACTACGTTACTAATGAATTCTAAGAAGACCTCCAACGGCGACGATGTCTCACGTCAAGTACTCGATTGCGTCTCGATACCAACTGACAAATCCCGTGATGATGTGCAAGCAATGAACATCGCACACGCGGAAGCGCGGCTGAGGGCGGCAGCTGGCAAAAGAAGGTTAGTGGCTTATATTATTGTATTGTCCGTCGTGGAATCAGACTTTAGTCGATTCCTGATTGTCAGACTTTATGTCGACAACCCCGCTCAACCAGACTTTAGTCGGTTGGGCAGCGGCGGCCTAGGAAACACAAACTAACTTCATTCAAAACAGTGTCCAGGATTCCGGCCCTGCTTTGCCTGACCAGACAAACAACGTCGTCACTATGTGAGTTGTTTCCGCTGTAGATTACATCACAACAATCTCATAATATTTTTAGGATGTCTGCCACGGAGCCCGATGCTCCAGTTCCACCATCCAACACCCTCTCCTCAGCCACTGCAGAAGGCACAGACGACGAAGACGACACTGATCACCCACATCTGCCACGACGCATCGAACTGATAAGCCTTGGCCACTTTGACAACATCAAGATTGCTGCATTGAATGGTGCGCTCCAAGGCGACACTCGTTACCAATTCGCGTATAAAGAAGGGGGATATAGAAGTTACAACGGGCGTCGCCCCAAGAGAGGGGGCCGCTCTGCAGCCGACGATCGGACGACCATGTTCGACGAGGAATCTGGATTTTGGGTCCCAATCCCAGTGAATTACACGGCCCCTCACACGCCAGAGGATCTCATCGAGGCAGAGAACGACGTACGCATCCTGGATTGTCGTTGTGTCACTTACGTCCACCCAGAGGCTCGCAAAACCTTCAAGGAACTCAATGCCTCTCGTGAGCCCGGAGATCCGGAGATCCACCCTCTCCATGTTTATGACATTTCGAAGGGGGAAGAGGCGGCATTGGTAGCAGGCCTCGAGGGGGAAGAGGTGGCCTACAAGTTCTGAAAGCCCTGGGAGGAGGGCTACATTCGCTACCAAGGCTCCTTACCTCAAGAAGGTGCCCAAAACGCTGCTGATAGGCATACAGAAATGTGGGATGACGACACACAGGCATACCTCATGCTCCCTGCGGGTTACACGGCCCCACACGACCCCCAGGACTATGTTGACGCCGTCAACTATGAACTTGCGCGAGCTGAGAGGCGTCGTCGCTCCGCAATCAGTCTTGCACAGCGCCAACTTCGTCCACGCAAGGAAGAAGGGAAGAAGGAGAAAGTTACAGCATTAGAGGACTGGGAAGCCCCAGATCTCGTGATCAAGAGCGACCTCAGTGGCTCCGACTATGAAGTGGGACGACGCGAGGGAGAGAAGACAAGGGACAGGCATAAATTGAGGGGAGAATCGGTTACGGACACTGAAGAGGATGACACGAAGATTGATGAGGAAGATGCCGAAGAAGAACTTCACATGGACCGTGAGGAGGTGGAAGAATTGCGTGAGGCGGAAGAACCGTGTTTCAAGGGCAAGGGACAGTTCGACGAAGAAGAGGAGGAAGAGGAACACGATTTGGAGCGTGACGAGCTGGAAGAAACGCAATCCAAAGCCGCTCGTGTTTTGTTATCAACGATGAAAAAAGAAGGCAAGATCCCAACCTCGTCAGACGCCCACTGGAAGGACTTAAGGGCATCATATACACCTTCCCAGCTGGACGCCGTTTCGGTGTTGAACAGCTACGGACTGATCTTGATGCCCAATGCCCTGCTGCCGGATCTTGAAGAGCTGTCTTCGACAAAGCCTTCACTCCTGGAAACGGCATTGTATCCAATGTTTGGCCAGATCGTCTGGCAAGTCGCACAGAGGTTGGGCCATCTCTATGGCCACTCTTCGGAATTTGCCATGGAGAAAGCGGGTCTTTTGCGTAAGGAGAAGAGGGCTCCAAACAGGTACAACATGTTCAAAACTTATGCCAGCAGGACGAAACCAGAGGAGGGGGATCACGGTTAGTCTTCGTTTTACCTTCTTGAACCCGCTTCCTCATATATGATTGTAGAAGGCCTCCAGCTCTGGAACAGGGCCACGAATGAGGAGTACAAGAAGTTTATGCAAGGAGCAACAACAAAAGAAGAGATGAACAGATCCAGGAGGCTGTTAGTTTCATCAAGAATCAAGTCAACGAAGAAGGGACCAATGTCCGCGACGCAAACCTTCGCTTCGCGTCTTACATGAAGCAAATTCGCGACCTTGTACGTCTGATTGGTTTGTTCATCGCATTCTTCTTATATACACCACTTTTAAAGATCACCAATATCAAACGTCGCGACAAATCTTTCGACATTGCCGGTATCTTGGTCTACAGTGGCAGAAATCTAACGGCGCGGAACAAGACGGGGTTTTTCATGAGTTCTGAGGACCTTCAAGCACTCTGCACCCGTGAGGAGTGGCCAATTGCCACCTTGACGGACATCTTTGTTAGCAAAGTCCGGTGCGTTGTCCCTCTTTAATGTTATGGGTTTTTTTCTTACTTGTACTGCTATAGCGCTATGCATGCGGACCAGCAAATTAAGCAGTTGATGGAGGAACTCAATGTGGCTCCTTCAACTACGGCTAGCTCCTCAACGGCTCGCGCCCCGAGCTGCCTTGCTTCTGCTTTGAAGGAGGAGGCATCTACGGATAAGGATGTGCTACCTTACACAAAGGAACGTCAGAAACAATTCACGCAATTGTTTCTTGATCTTTTGAGTAATATTTTTGTTTTGTTCAGTCATTAACTGTTATTGATATGGTATTCAGATGGGTGTTTGGCTGAAAAGGATCGACGCAAGTCGGCCCCTTGGACCATGTGGCCCAATCTCGCCTACCAATTCAAACTTGTTATCACAGGATGGGATTCTGCCATGGTCGACATAGCCTTCTGCCTGGGATTTGCACCTACAAAGATCACGAGCTCTCAATGGAAGCACCTATCGACTCTGATTGTAAAGAAGCTCTTGGTGGTGAAGCCCTGGTCGGACGGTAAGTTCTATAATTTTCTGTTGACTTACATTTGTCTGAGTTGTTTTTTTAGAGCAAAGACTAATCCAAGAGAGTGAAGCTTGCTTCGGTGAGATCCCCGTCATTATTAACTCTGAAGGTCTTCCAATGGTCTTCGTCAAAGACTCGAGCAAATGGGTCCGTGGCAATTGCTCCATTTCGGCCCCAATGAAGAAGCGTGATCGGAAAGGTGATACATCTTTGCCTGTCAGTTCTTTCCCTTCGTCTCCGGTGTTGTCCACGAAGAAACGATCACATGACACCGCCATGGCCTCGCCTGAAGAACTCAAGCATAGGTCCACAAGAGAGTACCGCCGTCTGCCGAAACAACCAGAAGTGGAACCTCCCGCTAAACGCCAACGTCACGTCTCCTTCGCCTCCCTTCCCGATAACATGTTTTATACTAAACTTCGATGAGCTGAACACCCAATCTCCTTCTTTGACCCACTCAAGAACCAGAAAACACCAGCTTCATCGTCTCGTTCAGTTTCTCAACCCTTCGCTAGTTCTTCAGCTCATGTTGCCTCCTCATCTCGATCAGTATCTCAGCCTTTCGCTAGTACTTCAGGTCATGCTCGCGTTTCAGGCAAACATGCTGGGCCAGGGAAGAACTCTCAAGGTTCAGTTGCTCCCTAGGTCATTGCTTACATGTTAAGTCCTTTTGGACTTCTTTTTCTTGGGTTGTTTTGCTGCTTGTTGGGTATTTCCTAAGTCCTTACTTATGTCCATTCATGCATCTGACTGGTTCATTTGTAGCTGTGTTCCTGATTTGCCTTTGTCCATACATCATTATGTAAGTCCTTTATAATGTTCTTTCATCAATCTGACTTGGTGGTTTTAGGCTGTGTCCCCCTCCTTTTGCCTTTGTCCACCTACACACCTTGCTCTGTCAATTCCCTTTCCTATAGTCCTTTGTAAGTCCTTTATGCCATGCTTTACTTGATCTAACTTTTGGGATTGCAGTAATACACAGGTTTTTTGTTGGCTGTTCCTTCACTGTCTTTACCCATGCCTATCCTTCCACTCTTTACTTACACATTAATATCCTTCACTCAGTTTCAACTCCACTCTTTTCTTACATATTAATATCCTTGACTCAGTTTTGATTAGTTTTGACTCCACTCTTTTCTTACATATTAATATCCTTGACTCAGTTTTGATTAAGTCACTTGGTTGACTCTCTATTAACCCACTCAATCACTCATTTTTGATCATGCTTACATCACAAATTAGATTTTGGTTCAAATTATATTTTGAAGATATATCTTGACTTAGGATATATATTATGCTTGCATGGCAAATACTCAAAATATATTTGGAAGATTTATCTTGATTTAGGATATTTTGGAAGGGAATGCATCCTGGGTTGAAATATATCTGGATTCATTTTATAGTTGGAAAATATATCTTGGTAATATATCCTGCTTCAACATAAAGCTTAATAATATTCAAAATATATTTCAAAGATTTATCTTGACTTAGGATATTGGAAAGAAATGAATCCTGGTTTGAAATATATCTGGATTCATTTTATAGTCCAAAAATATATCTTGGTAATATATCCTGCTTCAAGATAAGGCTTAATGATATATCCCTGTTTAACATAAAGTTTAAGGATATATCCGTGTCCAAGATGTATCTTACAAATATATCTTGGTGATATATACTGGTTCAAGATAAATCTGAAAGAGATATCCTTGTTAAAGATAAAGTTTAAGGATATATCCTTGTTCATGATAAAGTGAAAAGATATATCCTTGTTCAAGATATAGCTCAAGAATTTATCTTGTTATTATCCTGGTTTAAAATAAAGTTGTAAGAGATATCCTGGTTCAAGATATAGCTAAAGAATATATCTTGGTAATGTATTCTGGTTCGATATCTTGTTGAATATATATCTTTGTGCAGGATCAAGTTGAAAGATATATCCTTGTGCAAGATATAGTATGAGAATATATATTGTTAACATATCCTGGTTCAATATCTTGTGGTAAATATATCCTGGTTCAAGATATAGTTGAAAGAATCTAGGTTCAGCTTCTTTCTAAGCAATATACTTGTGGGTGTGGGCCAGTGCTTTGCATGGCATGTATGAGTCCTTCCCATGGACCTCCAATGCTGAAAAATATGTAGAGTAAGTTTTTTTTTAAAAGGCATACTTTAACATTTTCATTAACAATGGATGCAAGCCACATTAACTTAAACCAAATTAGTGTGAAGAGATTGTAAATAATGTTACAGTAACAATGTCTAAAAAATTGTAAAATCATTTGACATTTATTTACAATTCTTTATAATCATTTGCTTCAAATTAATGTGGCTTGCATTCAATGTTCTAAAGATATTAATCTAGAATTCTATTTTAATGTTAAATTATCAAGACAAAGTTCTAATTTAATGTTGAGAATATACAGCTAAAACAAGTTCCTGATCTTCATAGTATCTAAGATCATTATTGCTTTTATCATCTATCTGCCCATCTTCTATACACCTATTTTTGGTGGTTATCCCATCATGGAACCAAACTTTACCTTCATATGAAACAACTCTAGAGGTGAAATGATTATCTCCATGGTATATGATCCCTCTCAGGCTCAGTAAGACTTCTTCTCCATTTACTACAAACTTTACCTTGTGACTAGTTTCAGTATTACAGTATGGGTACTCCAGGATGATAATCTTTGGAACCTCTGCATAGGATACATGCTCAATCATTTCACCTGAGCAACCCCCACATATTTCTGTAGATGGCTTTTGAATTGATCCTATCCATTTTGAAGTTGATGCTGGTATAGGGTCAGATGCATGTAGAACATATCCCAGTGTATCATCTACTTCATATGCATTTCCACAGTCTGAACATATTATTTCAGCCACTGCATTATTTTTTTCATACTTAAGCATTTCAAATGTAAGTTGTCCAACACTAGCTCCTGTTTTGCCCATAGGAAATTTGATAGGATCTAAATTATGAAGATCATGTCTAAGTTCATCTCTTACATCTTCTAAAGTAAGTGTTCCTTCAAGCACCTTGTTGAAACCAGCTGCCAATGCACCTAAATAATCTTGGTTGATCTCTGTAAAATTTGTAGTCCACCTTAGAGGATCTATGTTCCAAATATGATATAAAATCACAAATAAGCTATCATATGCACAACTGTAATTTATACCATCCCATTGAAGTCCCAACTTGATGCCAGACTTAGGCTTCAGTATTTTTTTACTCTTTTTCTTTATATTAATCTCATCATCATCATCCAGCTTATGCTTGACTGCAACTGATCCCTTAGCTGGGACAAATGTTGAAGCTTTCTTGGGTTGCTCTGCTTTCTTATCTTTGCCTCTCTTAATTATCTTCCATGGACTGTCTGTGACCACAGGTAGTATATCCATTGGATCACTTTCACTCCACCTCAAAGATGCATCTGTTTTCTCTGGAACATATACTGTACCTTTCCAGTTTTGAAAATTTCTGATTAATGAATTGCGTGTGTATCCTACAATACAAGGAGGAAGTGATCCTTCATATCTAAGCCTGGTAATTTCATCTAGAAGTTCCTGTCTAAGATATTTTGCACATCCTCTAGTAACAATGCTGGGCTCAAAGCCTTGTAGAATGATAGTTCCAGCTGCACTTGCACTTCTGGAGAGGCAAGTGTAGTAAGACATATGAGTATGGCAGCTGTTGAGATGGACAACATTGTATGGTCTAGTTTTCCTTGAGCTGCATAATCTGTCATTGCAAAATTAGGTAGAACCCAAACTTGTTGTCTTTCTATAGACTCCTTCAGGTCACTAGGGAATGTACATGTAATAGTTTTAGTTCCCTTAACTAAAGGCACAACATTTTCTGGAAGCCCAGGTATTTGAATGGTTTTTGAAGGCTTATCTAATTTTACAAATAGAGTGTCCAGTATTCTCTTTCCATGTGGACCTTTCTTTGCCTGCCATCCAACTACAAATCCTTCTTGACCTTTTGTTATGCACAGCTCAGTTGCATCATTATTTCTGATCATCACAGGCATTCCAAGGCAGAGTGAAAGCTTTCCAGCAAAGTGTTCAGTCGATCCATGTCTGACATTCCAGATTTGATGTTGATCATCAAAGTCAATTTCATTTGACTTGTGCTTTAATTTTGAAGCAGCCTTTGATTTTCCCCACTTTGTTTTATTAGCTGGATCAGCACCCTTTCCCCACTTATCTACAGAGTAAAAATGGGTCAATTTTTGGCCTGTCTCTTTAGCAAATCTTTCACACCCCATTTGATTAATTTGATCTTTTTGTGTGTGTCTTCCACATATAATTGCCACATTTCTGAATTCCTTTGAAGCAATGTTAGGTCTTCCTGGCTTTTTACTGGCTTGAAGAGTTCTCAAAAATTTAATGTCCTCAGCAGTACAATTTCCATATCTCATATTGACCAATGCTTTTCTCAGAGATGCATCTTGGGGAGTCTGAGTTTTCTGCCTCATATTCTCTCTAAGTATCACTACAGTTGTAACCTGATGCCAGAGAGCTTTTCCTACAGCTGCTTCTTGACCACCTGGCTTCAAGCCTGAATGGACTTGTGTCCCAACTGAGTGACTGTATAGAGATTGACCACCAACAGGGGGCAGTTGAGCAAAATCACCAGCAAATATCATATTAATTCCACCATATGGCTTATCAAAATTATTGAGTGCTTTGGCTAACTGTGAAGCAATTTTATACATGTCATGGCATGAGAGCATTGATACCTCATCTAAGAATATATAGTCAACTCCATCTAGTCTAGCTCTGACTTGAGCAATGCTTGTAGCCTCATTTCTGATACCCATTCCACTCATTGGCACACCCAAAAATGAATGATAAGTTGATCCATTCAGAAGAGCAGCTGATGATCCTGTTGGTCCAAGCACAATAAATCTATGAGACTCATTTCTCTGTTGAAAAAAATAAATGAGGGCTTTGAAGACTTGTGATTTTCCAGTACCACCCATGCCACCCAGATACATTTTTAATTGTTCAGTCTGAGGTTGAACTGCATGATTTGCAACAATTCTAAAGGCTCTTTCTTGCTCTCTGTTAAGGGAATATTTTTTTACAACTTTATCAATCATCCTTTGTGCTGATTTTTCTTTGGCTTTGAAGTCTTTCGTAAGATATGATTGGTCAACAATTTTTACATCATTTTCATTGGGGTCTATCTGTTGGTTTTTTCTATTTTTCTGAGCAGGGATATTTTTATTTCTTTGAGCCAACTCCTCCTGTCTTTTTTGATCAACTGAAGCTTTCCATTTGGAACTAGACTGTAATATATCAGGTTGGATTGGTTCCTTGTCAACTTCACTTATTCCATTTGGGGATTCATCCAGCCAGCCAGCTTCTTTTATTGCAATTTTTGTAGCATTCATTTGCTCTTGGTTTGCTCTTCCATATTTTCCAAGTGCTGTATATTTATTTGGAATATTCTCTTCATCATTTTCATCATACTCTGCATCCCCAAAGTGAGCACCATCATATGCATTTAATTCATCAAGATCCAACATTGTCTCATTTGACATCCACTGGGGAAATATTCCTTCAGAATCTCCCTTTTTTTGTTGAGCAGAAAAATCATCTCTAGCATCATTACACTCATATCTAATATTAAAGTTCTGTATATATTGCCTCTGTTGCACTGTGAATTCATAGTCATTGAAGGTTTCATCCCAAGTATCTTCCTCAGATTTCAGATCATAACCAGTTCTCCAAGGCTTGAATAAAGCAAGCATGGTGGCACAATAATACTCTCTGTCTCCTCTGTCACATCTTGGCAGTGAGCCTCCAACAAAGTTGGGGACAACATTACTTTTTTTCTCATTAAATTGAGCTTGATGTGTTTTATAGAGAGGATGGTCTCTAAGAAATGGGTAGGTTATTCTGTTTTCACTGACAAGTTCATCATCACTATCATCAGCTTCAATACTAGTTGAGTGTTTATTTATATTAAGCTCATCTCCATCATTATCAGAATCATCAGAATCATCAACTAGTTGTGGTAGTACTTCAGTACTGACTTGCTCAATTTTTTCTAACAAGTCAAGTTCATCATCTGAATCTGTAATTTCATCATGCTCTTGGAAGCTATTGGCTACTTTGCATCTGGCAGACATTTGAACCCATTCATATAGTGTTTTGTCTTCAAATATTGTTGGTCTGTAGATGTAATCATGAACTGATGAAAAGCCCACATATTCACCTTTGCCTTTTTGAAGTACAAGTTTTTCAGGTATCTCCTTTTCCAAGTCTTCCTCTGATCTGAAGGGTTTTAGAGCTTCCCTCACAAAGTTTTTCCAGTAGACCACTACAAATTTGTGACTGGTATAATGATCAGGATTTCCCAATAGATATAGAGCAGCCATAGGACCTCCAATCTCCATTCTAGCTGTTAAACAGTTGCTAGCCTGTGTTACAATTTTTCTTGCCTTTTCTTTTCTTTCTAAAGACCCTCCCAACATTTCAGAATTTCTGTCATATACACTCCTAATAGCATCAAATATTGCATAAGTTTTTAACCCAGGCTTAGTCACATAATCTGAGATATATGCCACTATAGCTTTGATGGCTGTTCCAGATAGAAGGCTTGTTACATCTGAGTTACATCTGAGCAGATAAGTGACTGGAGGAGATAGTGTATTAATCCATTCCTCTCCTTTCTTGACATTCAAGGCCCCAGTATTTGAATCCACCTCTGTCTGATCATATAATGGTCTGGGAAATCTAGCTTTACATTTTCCTTGTTTATTCATACATGTAGGTCTATCCCTCTTTACAGCTTTTTCACTAGCTGATCTGTTCCTTCCACAATCATGTACATTAGACCTCAGAATCAGATCATCTACTGTCATAGCATATTCTTGCCACCAGGTGCTAAGATTTTCACATTTTTCACAATTATTGCAGTCACAAAATGGAGGAGGTGCTTCAGGTAAAGTCTGAGTTGGATCCTTATAATCCTTGTTTTGATTTTTCTCTATATCTACCTGGTGCTTCACCTTATCCATTGACCCTGTTATAAATTCACCAACATGGACAGCCTCCAAATATTCAACTATTTTCTTTTGAAAGTATGAAAAAGGGTCCATGATTTTATCTCTGATTTCCTGAGGAGTTAAAGCTCCTTTGATCCAAAGTAGCATATGCAAATGTAAAGTCAATCTTCCCTGTTGTTCCACTGTTGCATAAAATGCATCTGTATCTCCATATAGTCCTCTATGTTTTTCACCCACACCAAGAACATGCTTGATGAACATCTCAGTTATGAAGTGGAAAAATCTAGCACCAGCTACAGGATTATTTGCAATTAATTTGTATCTTTCATCATATTCTCTTAACAATGGACTAAACTTTTCCTTAGTATCAGCAAAGTATAATGATATAGGGTGCATGTTATCAGCTGGAGAGAATGTGATGAACCAAGATGGAGCTCCAATGAATGAGATAAGAGACCAGATTTCATTGCGCATATATTTTTTGGTGGTGGTTGAGCCTTGAACTCTTCCTGAAACATGATCCAAGTCTTTAATAAGCTGAAAACACAAGGACTCTTCATCAGTTTCAGGCTTTACTCTCTCTCCATCTTCCATTCTTTGGATCAAGTCACTTAGAACTTCAACATCAACATCCATAAGTCTTTTTGAAATATTGTCAAATTTTGGAGTCTCAGCAAGCAGGTATCCTGAAGAGGTACTTTGTTTGATTTGTTCATGATTGAAAGCAATTAATGCAAAGTGAGAATCCTTTTGAAAGCGCTTGTCATGGTACATGAGAAGATGCCTTTTGTGTTTTATTTCAGACAGACGCCCCTTCTGGAGAGTGTTTCCAATTCCTCCAAGGCCATATGGAAAAAGCCATGGAAACATCTGAGGAAATAACTGAGGATTATTGTATAATGACTCTGGTTCTTGTGCATGGCCCACAGCTAATATCTTTTTATTTGAAGTCAAATGTTGAAGGGCAATGGCTTTGAGTGCTTTCAAGCTTTTTGTTGAATATTCTTCACCAGTCAATCCATGAACTACAAATGGACACTGGCCAGTTTCAGTTCCAGTCTCCTCTTCTATATCATTAATAGCTGTAGACTCTGGATCTTTGTTTGAAGATGACTCTCTAAAATCCACTACAACTGGTGGACTATCCTCAGGATATTCTCTAAGATTTTTATAGGATATTTCCAGATCAAAATAGTCACAGTGGTTTAGTTTAAGCCACTCTAGAGCTGCAGCCACCTTTTTATGTCTTACAAGAAGAGGAGTTCTCTCAAAGTCAGATTTTGTAGGTTTGCAAGGACCAGTATAAATGAAAGCTAAAACTTCATCCATTTCCTCTATTGGAGGAGGCAATATATCATAAATCTTAGGTGTAGGATTAGAAAAAGAGATAGCATTGGCTCTCATTTTATGCATTCCTGAGGATACTCTGACTAGGCATCTGTTATGACGAACTCTAGCCACCAAAAGTTGTTCAGCAAATGACAAGTCTAATAATTGAGGTGGAACTTTTCCTATCCATTTGCCATTTGCTAATGCTAGCAGTGGAATCTTGCCTTTTGATACAGCTTTATAGCAAGTCTGACATATAGAGTCCAAATTACTGTCCAGAACTGGGCCTTCAATATCAGAGAGGGGATCCATTGAACTTTGTCTTTCAACTTGGGTAACACCATCTTGAATCAGAATATCCAAGTTCAAGTTCATTTCTGAGAGCTTCTTGAGAGTTGAACTTGGTGTTAACTGACCACAAACTGCACATCCAGACTCCTCAAATTGATTTGAATCTATATCTTCACAGAAATCTGTAAATATCTGATGCAGTAATTTTTGGGAAGGAGCTGAAGGAGGAAATTCTGGGTTTAAGCTTTTATTTTGATATTTCTTTACTGCTTCCAAGTTTAAAACTTTATAATTTTCTTGATTTTTTTCTTGGTGTTTTTTGACTGCCTCCAAGTGGCTGGCCTTATATTTCTCTGGGCTTTTCCCTTGATGTTTTTTGACTGCTTCCAAGTGGCTGGCCTTATATTTCTCTGGGCTTTTTTCTTGGTATTTTTTTGACTTATTTAAATTAATAGCTTTCTTTTTTTCTGTCTTGTCTTTCTCCTCTATAAATTCAAATATTTCTACATATTCTTTACATGATTTACACTTGTGACTTTCAATAATGCTCTGAATTTCTAAGCTTTTTGACTTGGAATGAATTTTGATGTTATGGCATTGAGCAATAAATTTCAAGTTAGGAATGCTTAAGTGGGAGATGAGTTCTGTAAGTGGCATCTTACAAAGTAAAGTTGGACTTTTGATACTCTTCAATGTATGGACTTCAGATTCAGGTACATAGTCTGCATATTTATACATCCCTCCTGTATTTACCTCATTCATAGCAAATGAAGAAAGCTTCTCAGCTGAAAATATACCTGCAGAGCCACCCCCCAGTATTTCATTTTTAGTTACCAAGTCATTATGTGGATTGAAACTTTGTGTTGGTTTAAACCCTGGAAGGTCCAGCTCCAAAAAGAATACTACAGATAAAGCAAGTATCATGATACACCAATTTTTTGTGATTTTTGTTGAGAACTTGAAATACTGCAAAGCTGAGACATGGTGGAATATTATCAAATACACAATGTAATTTGCAAAGTTTAAAATAGTAGAGCATCCATCAATTCTTTTCATAAGAGTAGCAAAGTCATGAGATCTCAATATATTTCTTTTCAATTTCAAATCAAGTTCCTGGCATTTTACTGCAACCAGATCTCTTTGAGAAATAATGGTAAATAATCTGAGAAGAGTCAAAAAAGCTCTAACATATAATTCCAAGAGTGGAGAAGATCTTAGATGCAACCACAACTTATGAAGTTTTAAATCTAAATATTCAGAAAATGTGTAGTCACTTTTACATAGCTCAGAGCTAAGTTCAACACAAGTAGAAAAGCCATCATTTTTCAAAATCAAAGTTTCTGACCATGAGCTTTGTGCATTCCAGTGTAAGGGTGATACTCCTGATGTATGCCTATATATATCATCATATCTCATATTTGGGTAAGCTATGTCTGTTCCCTCAACCATAAATGGAAGAGCATATTTATTGTGCCTCTCAACCATGAATGGAAGAGTATTGAATGCCAAAAGGCCATGCCTCTCAACCATAAATGGAAGAGTATATAGTGCCAAAAGGCCTTGCCTCTCAACCACAAACGGATGAGTATATAATTTATGTATTTTTCTCTCAACCATGTTGAATGGAAGAGGCTCAACCAAATGGTTGGCTGCCAAAGGGCTCGGATTGAGATCAATCACTATAGAGGGTGCCCAAGGGCTATGGTTGTAATCAACCTCACTGGAATCAAGGTAGTTGCCAAAACTTCCTTGATCCCAGTGTAAAAGATCTAAAAGATTGCTCAGTCCTAAGTTGCATATGATCAAGCTTAGGTCTTACCATAGTTTAAGGAAGAGGTGGCATAGAAATCCATAGGATTTAACTGGCAGAAAGCCAATAATGTGTTTTCTGGGTTAAATATATTAAATTTCAGAATATGCACTAAAAAGGGCAAGTTACACACCTTCTGGGCTCAGAATAGCCAGAGAACAGGGAGTTTGTTGATCTAGAATATAGAAAGATTAGCAGAGTACCTACAGAAATATAGAAATAGGCTTACATGGCCAAAAATGACCAAGTTCAGAGCTAATACCAGTATTTCCAGATCTGAGCATGTTCCAGGTTTTGGAAGAGAACACAGAGGGCATGGAAGTGTAGCAGAGAAGGCCTAGAAGCCATAGCAAAAAGAATTGTAGCAGTAGCATGAGTGGTTGACTCAGAATGGAGTGAACAAGGTGCCAGCAAAGCAAGATGATGGTGGTTCAAGTTCAAAAGGGAAAGTTTACTATTGTTTACCAGAAGCTTTGATGTACCCAGGAAGTTTAGGGCATGTCCATATTCCTTATATGGGAACTTTCTCCCACAGTACATGAATTCTAGCCTCTTGTCATACATTTCTAAATGTACTGAAATCATATGACCAGGATGATTTCTTATTGAGAAAAATATAAAAAAACATGAATAAATAGGTGTCTTTGCATATATCTTAGGAAAGAAAATAGCTAATCACATTTTGTGACCACATTGAGAAATATAACAGCATGCTCTATAAAACTGTCACTAATTTCCTTTTTGGGTCAAATTTCCCACGATACCAGAAACACAGCCTCTCACTTAGCTTTATTAACAACAATTGTAGCCCCTTTGCTTAGCTTCACAAATATATATAAATAATGTCACACAGGTCATTCCTTATTGAGAAAAACACAAAATACTGAAAAAATTGGACACTTTTTTGAAAATAGTCATGTATTTTGAGCAATAAATATCTGCATAAGAAAGAAGGCTAGTCAGATGATATAATCACATTTCTGATATTTGATGTTTCTATACTATTGGAGAGGCTGTATTCAGGGTCCAGGATACACTTCCAAATATGGGAATCTGCCTAAATATAGCTAAATTATTGTCTACAAGTTTCCTCACTTTTTTCTCATTTTCCAGCTATTTTCTCTGAGTTGTTTTTTTTTCTCTGTCTATATTTAGATATGGACCCTGAACACAGCCCGTTCAACATCATGCCAACAGCAAATATCATTCCTATTTTTCTTCTCTTTTTGGCATATTTTGTAATCATGTTACACAATCTTTCTGGCTTTGTTCTATTTTTAGAGTTGGAATCTGAACCCTGAACACAGCCCCTTCATGATCATGGCAATGGTGAATACCATGCTTATTTTTCACTGCTTCTCTACCTATCTGTTTCCATTTTTCAGACAGCTTTCTATATTTGGATATGGACCCTGAACCCTGAACACAGCCTCTCCAACTTACTAAGCAATATTCTGATTTTCTACACATTTTTTGCCAATTTATTTGCCATTTTCCCTGATTTTATGGCTGCTTCTCTCTTTAAGAAGAAAAGGTTCCCGCGGTGATGAAAGGTAAATCAATCAATGAAAAATTTGCCTAAGTCCTCAGTTGATAAAGAATGAGTCTTACTCGTAAACTCGTAAGGACTCATAATTCATGATACAGTTCAGAAATTATGTATCTGGATTCATAATATGGTTGAAAAAAGATCTTGGTTAGGATTTAGTGGAAAGATAGATGTGACTCCATACAATGACATGGTGAATAGAATTCATGGTCCATAAGTTTACAATCAAAACTCAAGAGATAAAGGGGGGAACACAGGGAGAGAAGAAGAGGAGGAGAGGAAGAAAGCAGGAGAAGTAGAGAAGCAACAAAGAACTTGGTGAAGTTTGTGAAGTTTTTGTCCATAAATTTACAATCAAACTCAATAGAAAGAGGGAAGAAGGCAGGGAGAGAAGAAGAGGAGGAGAGGAAGAAAGGAAGAGAAGGAGAGAAGCAATAAAGAACTTGGTGAAGTTTGTGTTACTACAGATGTGGGTGGGGTACACTTCAGTCACCCACCTTGACCAAGCTATTAGCCTTGTAAAATGTAAGAATGTATCCAGGCTAATAGGTTCTTCAGCCATTTATTTTTTTTGCCTCTGGAGAAAAATATATTATTCCATTGGGCAAAAATGTTTGGCCTTCAATATTGTGACCAGAAATATTTGGGCTGATATTTTGCAATGAAAAATATCCTAGCCATCTGAAAGTGGTTGGATATATTTGAAGCATGTTAGAGTGGTAGGAAATATTTGAAGTGTTTCAGACTGGTAGGAAATGTTTTAGCTATGTGACATTGCTCAAAAATATTTTAGTCATGTCACACTGCTAAGAAATATTTTAGCCATGTCACACTGCTCAGAAATCTTTTGACCATGTCACACTGCTCGGATATATTTGAGCCATGTCACATAGGCCAAATATTTCCTGCCAGTGTCACGGAGTATCTGGGGTCCTAGTTTCAAAAAAAAAACTTCAAAAATTTCTGACCATTCCAAACTTTTATCTTCTGGATTCAACTTTTCTACAAAATTTATCATAAATATAATTTTGGTCCTAAACTTGCCTTTTTACTCTTATATTGTATTTTTAGCATAGAAAAAGTAGATTATATATTGCAAGCAACTGTATCTATTGGTATTCAGCTATCTGTTGTATAGTTATGGCCTCTAAATTCTGCTTTATCACATAATGAATCTTGTTACTGACTGCTCTTATATTGAGTTTATATTGATAATTGCCAATAATAAACCAGTTTTATCTACTGAACCATTACTGTTGTCTATTATTCTTGCAAATTACCAGAAATAAATATTGGCTAATATGTGAGCCATATTCTTCACTGCAGTAGACCCATGTTTCTGAAAGCTAGAGAGAGTTCTGGAGATTGTTACATTTACCATGCTAGCTATATCTTTTCACTTCCATAGAGGTATATTTCTGAGTGCTGGAGAGAGTTCTGAGGAGTGTCAGAGTTTGATGTTTCATGTAAATGTATATGATGTGATGTATTTGTGTTTGTTGACTATAATGACATATTAAATTTCTTTCTTGAACATCATCATGACTGCCAGTACTTTACTGTACCTCACCTATTTCTGCAGAAATGGCTACAATCCTGCAGTATTCTGATCTCTCTATTAGAAATACTTCCATTTTCTTTTTAGTCATGATTTTAGACCTTGACAACAGTACCCAACAAGAAGTCCTATCTTTCCTCTCATTTTTACCTTATTTTATAAATAATGTTCATTTAAAATCGTAATATTTCTCATGCAAAATAGACTCTGAAATCAGCCCTGCAA
This sequence comes from Laccaria trichodermophora, assembly GCA_018417955.1. Classification (NCBI taxonomy): domain Eukaryota; kingdom Fungi; phylum Basidiomycota; class Agaricomycetes; order Agaricales; family Hydnangiaceae; genus Laccaria; species Laccaria trichodermophora. Next base: position 512,122 of record JACTVC010000019.1, read on the forward strand.
CATTATCATCACCAGTAATTACCATCTACATTTTCTCCAATGTTACTCATTTTATTGTGATTTTCTGGCAATATTTACATAAATTAATTTATTTGGAAATATGCACAGGTCATGTCCACCATGCATCCACATTGTCAATAACGGTCAATCATATGTATGTTCTTTTTTTTCTGTTTTCTTTTCTGATTCTCACACTATATTTTTATCAATTACTATATTACAAAATGCACACAAACCATGTATATACTACCTCAATCTTCCTCACAATAATCTATTATTGTTCTTTTTTTTGCTCTAATTTTCCAGCTATATTATTATTATTTATTATATTTGGAAATATACACAGACCAAGTAACCAGTGCATGAAGAGCCATTTACATCACATGATTTTTTCTTATTTTTCTAATTATAATTATATTAATTACTACATTAAGAAATGTGCACAGGCCATGTATATACCCAATATTGTCAATGATAGTACATTTTTTATTCTAATTTTCTGGCTATATTTTCATTAATTACCATATTTGGAAATATGCACAGACCAAGTAAACAGTACATCAACATCATCATATATCATTTGAATCTTTTCTTATTTTTCTACCTATATTTATATTGATTACCATATTGCAAAATATGCACAGACCCTGTATTTTGTACCTCAATGTTTTCAACAATACTTTATTATTATTATCATTTATTTTTCTGATTTTCCAGCCTTATTTAATTTCTTTTCTTATTTTTCTGGCTGTATTTGCATCAATTACTATATTAACTATATATCTATTTCCCCCCTTTTTGTCTGATTATATATATATATATTTCTAATGGCAAATGTAACAATGGTCTATTATTCTTTTTTCTTTTTTTCTGACAGTAGTGGTAGTGTTGGAAAGACAGATCACATGACTATATCATATGATGTATCATATGATGTATCATATGATGTATCATATGATCATGTCGTCTGACATGTACAATGTCCATATCTACATGCAATATGTCTATGCTATCTACAAATGACAGTAACTAGATGGAAATCCAAAGCTACAACCCCTGCTACCTCTTTGGAAATCCATGAGAGGTTGGATACAGACACAGGAAGGGATAACACTGCAGATCTGATAAGATCTGCCCTGATTAACTGGTGCTGACATTTGTTCTCTTGGAGCAAAGTGTCAGTGACCTGTTAATATACAATAACACTTGCCTATTGGTTTGAGCTACAATAGAACACCTGCTATAAAGCAATAGATGCAGTGGTGGTAGAGATGTAAGAAGGTGAATTGTCACATGACTACTACTGACAAGTATGGAAGGGAGTCATGTGACACAAATGCTAAGTAATGGAAAGTAAATGATATAGAGGAAGAGTAGGATCCCATATCCCTGCTACAGTAGATATGTAACACACCATCTATGTGTTATATCTGGGGAGCTGTTGATGAATGTTGTATAGTGAGCCAAAACAATAATGCTGTGATTAGCTAAAATACAGTGAGATCTTGGTCCATGAGAAATTCTGCCAGTATCCATCCAGTTGATGCTTTAGAATTCCACTGCACAATCCCCACTCCTTCTCTAGAAATTTCTCAAAAAAGTGATACTGGGAGAGACATGCTGTTGTCTTTCATTTAATGTAACATGGCCATATGCAACACAATGCAACCACTACACCAAAAGGTTGGATAAATGAAAGATTACTCCTTCACCTACTGGTGCATGTATATGGTAGTATACCTAATACAGCCTTACACCCTCCCCCACTCTATAACATCAATCAGGACCTTCCAATATGTAGTTATCATGGGGAGGTACCATATGGGTGACCCCAGGGGATCTCACCTTGCAACTTGTCACTTACTGCTACAGTTGGTGAGGTTAACCAGCTGGCAATGTAATCTTGCCTCCAGCTTGGTTTGAACCACCAACTTGCTAACAAGCCATACTCAATGCCTTCACAACAAGAGTATTCAGTGACTCTGATAAACTCAAATTACTTGCTAAACTTCTGTGTTACAAAACCAGTTTATCAGAGTAGGTCTTATTACATCTGCACTATTATCCCTTCCTGTATCTGTATGTGGATTTCAAAGGTAGCTTTGAATATCTGGAGTAATCTCAAATCTCATTAAAATACACCCACTTCTAGTCTCTAACACTCATTCTTCCTCTCTTTGAACTGACCTGTGACCAAGTCTTCACACCATTGTCATTTCAGCTTGCTGTATGACTTTCATTGACAGCTCCCACATTCAACACACATATAATTTATTAGACCACACAAATTTGGAATACTACCAGAATAAAATCAGAAAGAAATCAGGTGTTGATGATGGGCAGATGTTTGCATGGTCTGTTCACAGTTCCTAATATAGTAGTTACTGAAATTACAGCCAAAAAGTTAGAAAACAAATTCACATGCTGGAAATGGTCATTGATTATATAAATGAATTATTTACTTGGTCTGTGCACGTTTCTAAATATGGTAATTAGTGAAAATATGGCCAGAAAATTAATATCTGACTCTAGCTGATATAGTTTCATCTTATAGGCACATGATAAATGCATCATATAGTTGTTCATGTGATATGGTAGTCATGTGACATATCAAAGTAGTCTGATCATGTGACCAGTCATGTGGTCTGATCATGTGTCAAGTCATATGATGTATCATGTGATACAACCATGTGATATAGTCACATGATCTCTTTTTCCAGCCAGCAAAGATTTTGGCACTTGTGTAGTATTTACATCAGAATAGTGTGGCTACTACAACTGCAAAATAAAGTAAGTATTACATTTCCACATGAAAAATTGTCATAAAATCAGAAATGAATGGAGATAGTGCACACTATTGGTAATAATATTGAGAACTGTCCACATGGTGTGTGCATCTTTCCTAATATGGTAATTAATGGAAATATAACCGAAGAAAATCAGAAAAAAAAAGAAATAATAATAATAGAGTGCTGTCAAAGATCTGTGCACATTTTATAATAATGAATTATATGTAGAAAGAAAGAAAAAAGAATGTTGTTACCAATGTTTGAGTACTATTCAGATTATTCATGTGCATTTCCCAATATGGTTATTAATACAAATATAGTTATAAAATTAGGGGGAAAAAAAAGGAAAAAAGAATATACTGCTGTGGATATACAGTAATTAATATGTCTGGCCTTCAACAAAACAAACAGATGATTGAACTGGAATGGGAAGTCAGCTGCTCTATCATTTCACAATTAGCTGTAATGTTAGTGTTATTTTACAGGTCCAGTATGTAATTTCAGACAAGAAAAGATGTGCATTTTTAGATGAAAATTAGCTATAAAATTGGGTAAGAATAAAGAGAGAAAAAAAGCATTATTCTTGGGTGCTGTTGCGAGAGTCTTGGGTACACATCCAAAGAAGCAAATTTGTAAAGTACTGGCAGTCATGATGATGTTCAAGAAAGAAATTTAATATGTCATTATAGTCAACAAACACAAATACATCACATCATATACATTTACATGAAACATCAAACTCTGACACTCCTCAGAACTCTCTCCAGCACTCAGAAATATACCTCTATGGAAGTGAAAAGATATAGCTAGCATGGTAAATGTAACAATCTCCAGAACTCTCTAGCTTTCAGAAACATGGGTCTACTGCAGTGAAGAATATGGCTCACATATTAGCCAATATTTATCTCTGGTAATTTGCAAGAATAATAGACAACAGTAATGGTTCAGTAGATAAAACTGGTTTATTATTGGCAATTATCAATATAAACTCAATATAAGAGCAGTCAGTAACAAGATTCATTATGTGATAAAGCAGAATTTAGAGGCCATAACTATACAACAGATAGCTGAATACCAATAGATACAGTTGCTTGCAATATATAATCTACTTTTTCTATGCTAAAAATACAATATAAGAGTAAAAAGGCAAGTTTAGGACCAAAATTATATTTATGATAAATTTTGTAGAAAAGTTGAATCCAGAAGATAAAAGTTTGGAATGGTCAGAAATTTTTGAAGTTTTTTTTTTGAAACTAGGACCCCAGATACTCCGTGACACTGGCAGGAAATATTTGGCCTATGTGACATGGCTCAAATATATCCGAGCAGTGTGACATGGTCAAAAGATTTCTGAGCAGTGTGACATGGCTAAAATATTTCTTAGCAGTGTGACATGACTAAAATATTTTTGAGCAATGTCACATAGCTAAAACATTTCCTACCAGTCTGAAACACTTCAAATATTTCCTACCACTCTAACATGCTTCAAATATATCCAACCACTTTCAGATGGCTAGGATATTTTTCATTGCAAAATATCAGCCCAAATATTTCTGGTCACAATATTGAAGGCCAAACATTTTTGCCCAATGGAATAATATATTTTTCTCCAGAGGCAAAAAAAATAAATGGCTGAAGAACCTATTAGCCTGGATACATTCTTACATTTTACAAGGCTAATAGCTTGGTCAAGGTGGGTGACTGAAGTGGTGGGGTATGCAGATAAGGTGCAGTAGAGAAAGATCAAAGCACTTTGCCAACTTATTGGTAATACAGATGTGGGTGGGGTATGCAGATATGGTGCAATTGGAGAGAGAAGAAGAGAAAGACTAAAGCACTTTGTCAACTTGCTGGTAATACAGATGTGGGTGGGGTATGCAGATATGGTGCAATTGAAGAGAGAAAATGAGAAAGACTAAAGCACTTTGTCAACTTGCTGTTAATACAGATGTGGGTGGGGTATGCAGATATGGTGCAATTGGAGAGAGAAGAAGAGAAAGATCAAAGCACTTTGTCAACTTGCTGGTAATACAGATGTGGGTGGGGTATGCAGATATGGTGCAATTGGAGAGAGAAGAAGAGAAAGATCAAAGCACTTTGCCAACTTGATGGTAATACAGATGTTGGTGAACTGTGCAACTGAACAGAGAAGAAGAGAAAGATCAAAGGACTTTGTCAACTCAGAGGGTGTTTCAAGGCAGCTAAAGAATCTCATAGTGCAAACTGTATCCATAGTGTCAAAGTGGATAATATGCAAGCAACTACTAGGTAGGTCACAGATGCTATTGCCCCTTATTGCTACCTACATACTGCCAAAACCCCTGGAAATCATTGCAGAATCTTCCAGAATATATATCCCAGACAGCAAAAAAATCACAAGTTTTTTGGTGAAACTAGGACCCCTGACACCCCTACAGACCCAAAAAATATATCCTTACCACATCTGTCTCTCAAAATATATCCTAAGGCCAAGCCAGGGCAAAAATATATTTCTAAGGTGTGACAGTGACATTTCAGGGTCCACTCACCAAAAATATATCCTTACTGCATTTCACTTGCAAAATATATTTTGGGGGCGTGACACAGACATTATAATTTTTGTGTGACATTTCAGGGTCCATGTCTCAAGAATATATTTTAGATTTCAGGGCTTTTTATGACCCATATATATCTAGAATCTAGATATGGTCCATGACATTTAGTCATGTAACTTACATGGAGTTTGCATGACTAATAGTCAGTTGGTAGTGGGTGACTGAAGTGCCAGTAGAGCAAGTTCATGTACGTATGATTGATCCCTTAATTCCTCTATTCACAATGCTGATATCTTACACAGACGGCAGCCCAGATTGCTATGGCCGCGAACATTATGATGACGGCGACACCAAGTGGCTTTTGAATCAACAGGATTGTGGTAGGTGGTATTTGCGCTTTTGTAAGACTGTAATAACCGTTTGTTTTGGTAGAGGATATAACACCCTATGACGCCCTCGTCCTGGGCGAGCTCAACGAATCTTTCACCCCTTCAACGAGATCGATGTCTGCCCATTCTCTTCCGGGGGGACAATTGGTGCCTAGACGAGGTGTGGTAACTTCACCCAATGTATCTTGGTTACCCTACATCACTGTCGCTCCTTTGCCTGTCCGAGCCTGCGCCAATGGTCGATTTGCACATGCCGACTTCACCATTTGCCCCCAATGGTGGTTCAGCAAAACGGCCCACCTCACCTTCGTGCTCTGGCGACCACTCGAGCAGGACATCAACAAGCACCCCCTTTCTTGGCTCTGGTGGGATGTCCAACCGAGGCATTTTAACCCTGTGGAAGGCTCAGCCGTCCAAGACTTGGGAACTCTCGATGAGAAGATCGCAGGCATCATGAGGTCAGAGGCCAAAAAGCTCCATGCCCAAGTAGCCGAACTCGCACGCACCAAAGACCCCAAAATCTGTGGTGGTCTCTTCTTTGTGGCCAACCGGATGCGTGACGCTTCAGGCCGCCTCTCACTCACAACATTTTACTACCGGGATCTGGTTTGGCACGTCACCAGCTTCCAAAGGCTGTACATGGAAACTCTGGCGATGGTTGACTGGTTCAAAACCTGGGAGGCTCGCCTCCTTGAACCCAACCAACAGGTTTACCCCGTTGACGAGACTGTGATGGGGGCCATTACTGACAGTCTCGAGACGGCAGAGACTCTTTTCCGCATTGGGGCGCCCGTTTGGCTGGTTCGTACCCCAGCCGAAATCCCTCCACTAATCAACATTTTGAACGTACGCCCCCCAACGCCAAAAAGCATTGCCACCCTCTGTGATCGCCGTCCTTCTGAGGTGGACCCTCGTGAACTCTGCCTCGATGACTATCCAGAACACCCTTTTCCCAACATCACGACGGCTTCCCCTCGAAGCACACTCTACATACAGGCATGTCAGTCGCATTTTGAAGGGTTTCTTGGGGCAGAAGACCCAAAGCCGGTTGTGACGGAGCCGCAAAGTGGCTTCTTATCCGTAGAGCCTGGGACGGGGCCCAGTCGAACAGACCGCAAAGTTCTTCGAGCATCTCCTTGTAAGTTTGTTGCTGATTTCACCTCAGTTCATGCTCACAAATTATTGCATTAGATTCAAACCCTGCTTCGTCCTCAACAAAGGCTTCAGGGAGTATGTCAGGTGGTATGTATTTGTTAATCTACTTGCTTTTCTTCTATTGATGAAAACGTCTCTAAGTCACAGCATGCGTCAATCGCGATAAGTTTCGTGAGATTGAGGAGGCCTTCATACCCCCTCAATCCCCGGTGTGGAAGAAGGCGCTGCAAAACGTGAATCCCGACCCCTCCTGCATCAAGTCCTCCAAAGATCGTGTCCATGGTTACCAGTTTCCCGACCCCTGGCTTTTTATGAAGGGAACAAACCGCAAGGCTTTCATGCTCGCTTGGCTGATTTCGCGCAGCCAGTGGCTTCAATCCTTCACATCTGTCGATTACTCTCCATCGCCCGTGCCACACACTCAACACTGGCGTGATTTTCTGTATCGTTTCTCAAAGGAGATGAATCTTGTTCATGGTTCGCGGGCCGAGGATCTCCCAACATCGCAACAGGGTAAGAAGGGTAAAACTCTGGCAAAGGGTGGTAGAAAATCGGAAAAATCGAAGCAGAACTACGCCATCAAGCGAGGGGAGTCCCTAAAGAACACTCAAACGACGTTTTTCGGACCCAGGGTTAAATTGGGTGAACGTCCGCATTCGATCTTCTGGCGTGATGTTTTGGTGATGGAGGGGAATACCGACAATCTGACGCCGGCGATTACAGCAGAAATCCTGTGGAACCTTTTCGAGCAAAACTTTCGTTTGGAGCTTTGTATGGTTGACCAGCAAGTTTTACCAGCAAATTGGGCCTCGCAGGAATCGGCAGCTGTTCGAGATGAGTTGGTTCGGAGGACTTTCCCTGAGGACGATGATGGGTATATTGTTGGGAGATTGCCAGAGACAAATGTGGGACTTGTTGCAGAGAATTGGAGGGATCGGGCAAGGTCGGTAGAAGCTTTACGTGTGCTCATCACAGGTTGGCCTGGTCCTGATGCGCGTGCACTTGCATCAATGTCGATATTTGATGGGTCTGGGAAGTTGGCAACGATGCGCGCAGACTTTGAGCGTATGGAGGAAATGGCTGTTGGACTGTATTGCCAAACATTCTTTGATTACTTCGGTCATGCCCCCTCCACCCCACATCGCATTGCTACTTCATAATTGCCAACCTCGTCATCTCGGATTCTTTTGCCTTGTCGGTGTTTATATCTTGTGCGTTTATTTTGGTACCTTTCTTTTTTTAATATACATGTGAACTTGTGTCCATTTTAGGAAAGTATGGGGGTCAGATAAGAGTGCCTTGTCCATGATTGACCTTCTGCTTCCTTCCCCCCTTCTCTGTGTGACCTTCACTCAGCCAAGTCATCATGTCAATGTACAAGAAAAAACCAGCTAAGTCTTTGCCACCAGAAAATGCTGGCCTTTTTCCTGTAAACACTGCACCCAAATCCTTGAAGGCTCATAAAGCTGTTAAAGGAAATCTGTACACACCAGCTGGACATTTTGTCCAGCCCTTTAAGCCTGGGGTTTCCAAGAAAGCAGACCCTTTTCAGCCACTGGCAACAACTCTTACCTTTGAAAATGAAGGTGATACTGTCCAGCTACCAGGAAAAAAGCAGAAACAATTTCAGTGATGGGAAACTGAGGTTCTTCCCAGTCTAATGGAGCCATATGTCAAACTTCTACATGAAACAGACTCTTTGTGAGATATGGCGCAAGTGCGTTCTTGAAGGGGATGTGCTGGTTGTGGGTCAGGCAGACAATTGAATGTTGCATGCATTTTCTTTGAGCGTATGTGTTCTAGTATATTTTGAGAAGTCACTCATAATTTTGGCAGGTATTGAGATCCTTTCCCTCTGCAATTGCACTTCCCCAGCACTTCAACTCCTTGAGCTAGGGTTCTTTCCATGTGCACCAGTTAATCCATCTCTCGCAGTGGACTTGAATATGCTCGAGTTTGTAAATGAGCTGTTTGTAAATGCAGCTCCAAATACTACGGCTTGGTGTGAAACCTTGGAGACCTTTCTTGGAAACAGAAGATACAAGTTAACAACTCGGGTATGTTTTATTTGTTTTCTGTCAATGTTTTTCCTTGCTTAAAAGTTCTTTTACTTTAGAATAGTTTGCGTCGTCGTTTTGGAAGTGCTATGCAGTGGTATGCTACTTTGATTGATAAGAAGAACCTTCTTGTCAACAATTATCTGGATGACATGAGAAGTTCAATCAAAGTTTCAGGTATTTATTGCGTATGACAATGTTTCTTGGAACTAAAAACTTTTCAAACAGAAGACTATGAGATTGAGCAAGGTATTTCTTTTTCTGGCTCAGTCAAGATATAATTCTGCTGCAACTCAAACATTCTTTCACAGATGAAGAAATGGACCAAGGTTTTTTTCTTCAATCAGAAAGATTTGTGTAATTCTAACTTTTTTTTGAAAAGATGAAAATGTTGGAATGGAGCAAGGTTTCTGTTTTTGCTCTTGATATAAGAAATCTTTCTGCTGACAATAAAACCTTTTTTTTTTGCAGATGAAAACGTTGAAATGGCTGATGGTATTTATTTTCTTTTAAGTGAAAACTTCTTATGCTAATTCTTTTTTTGTGTAACACAGATAATATTAATCAAGGTTGTTTTTTCTTTCTTTTTGGCTCAAAAAAAGTTTCATATCTAACTGTTCTCACATTTTTTTAGAAGATAAGATTGAAATCGGTATGTGGTTTTTTGTCCAGTGAAAGGAATGTACTGGAGCAAATTTTAGATGAGGATATGCACACTGCTGCACCAAACTTTGAAAGACCAAGTGATTATCTGAGAGGACAGTGTCCTTTGTGCTTTGGTGGAAAAGATTGGTCAAAGCCTGATGATTTGTATGTGGAGTTTTTGGCTAACACTATTATTGTGATCTCAACTTTTTTTTTGTAAGGGTTGATTTCATTGTATGCTTGGATGCTTGTTTCAAGCAAAAGTCACACAAGGCTCAGAGTAAAGAAGCACCTGCCCCTCGGAAGCACCCAGATACAGCATTCATCTCCTCAGAAGATGTCAAGGCGATGGAGGATGTGGTCAATGAAATCCGCCCAGAGCCCAAGTCCAAGTTGAAAGGTAAAAAGTCACAAGATACTCCTTTACAGCCTCAGAAGGATGAAAATCCTGACTTGTGTGAGCCTGGGCTCAAAGTTCCAAACTCTGTGCTGAACATGTGTGGTGACTCTTTTACTGCTGCAGATGAAAAACGAGTAAAAGCTAGCACTCAGTTCTTTTCTGATACTGGATTGATGGCTCTTCTCTGTCGACATGATCGTGTCTTATGGCTGGTCAACATGACTTCTGCAGGAGAGAAGCAACACTATGCTCTGGTTCTTTTAGAACGTTTGTTCAACCATTTACCCTCAACTGCCAGAGTGGGTGTGCTCTATGATATTGGCTGTCAGCTTCATCGTAGTTGTATGAAATGGGGCTTTCTGAATGACTTTCATGATAGACTCATCTGGGCTATATCAGTTTTTCATGCTTATGGCCATCAATGGGCTTGCCAGCTCATTTATCACCCAAGAAAGTGTATAGGCTTTGGACTTACAGATGGCGAGGGCTGTGAGTGCTTTTGGAGCTCAATTAAACTGCTCATCCCATCACTGAGAGTTACTAGATACTATAACCGTCTCTGTACCTTGGATACTCAAGTGAAGCATCTAGATAAGAAGTCACTATTGAATCTTGGAGATTGGCTCAGACGTAAATGGGTTTCCATGAATACATGCAAGTCAGAAGCTCTTGATATCTTAGAAGAGCTGGAAGAATTAGATATCACTGAAGATATTCTAAGAGAGGAATGGGCTGCTCAACTGGTTGCACAGACTAAGCCAATGCCCCGTCAATCCAAGAATCTGGCAGATAAACTCATTGAAGAGATTATACAATTGAAAGAGGATACAGATTCATGCAATCAAGAGATATACAAGTTTGAGGGTATGATTCAATCTGGGCAGTATGAAGATGGGTGGGATGTCTCTGAAGTTAGAGTGACACTTGCTGAACTCAAAGAGAAATGCAACAAACTAGAGAAAGCCTACAAAAGGGATAAATGCCTTGGCCTTAAAAAAGAGGTTGAGAACCAGACTTCAGCAGCGAAAATTTGAACTTGATGGATTAGAAAGAGCTTACCGCAAAACAAATACCAATGGTAGGCTATAAATACTGATATCAGTATTATACCTCACTAATGATATAATGCAGATAAGAAGCTACAGGACCACTCAGTGTCTCAAATCAAGTGGAAGGAACCTGGTATTCAACAGCTTGCAAAAAAATACAATGAGTTATGTGGAGAGTTGGAGGCTATGATTAAGAAGAAACAAGCACCACATGGTGCTCGTGCACCTCATCCTATTGCCAGTGATGGATTGTTCAGCTGGATGTTGATGATGACATATGGCAAGATGTCGGCCTAGATGAGACTGATATTTCACCTGGAGGAGAAATCCCCAAATGGTTGGGTGATGAAAATGTTCGAAAGGGAATAAAATCCATGCTTGAGTTGGATAGATGTAATGAGGAAGAAAGGAGACTAGCATATGAGAGAAGTGCCATGCAAGATTGGCTCATTGAGGAGTGGAAATGTGTAACAATGGCTATGAAGAAGAATATAAGTGAAGAAGTAGTCTATCAGATGGTCTTGCGTGCAGAATTCTTAGCACACTTATGCAACAACTGGCAAGACAAAACATGTATGATTGATCCTCACAAACCTATGCCAGATTCATGGGGACAATCATTGGAAGATCTTATGGAGGCACGTAAGTTTGAAATGACTGCCATGGTTGCTGAGAATGAAAGAGAGAGATATGATGATGACAATGAAGAGGAGGAAGAAGATGAGGATGATGAGGGTGATGAAGAAGAGGGTGAAGAGACAGAGTTATTGGAGGCTGTTGAGATGGTAGCTTTATCTGATGAGTTTCGAAAAAGCTATACAGACTCATTGTTTTGACTATTGATAGGATGAAAGTGTATGTAAATAGTGATAAGTCCTGCTTTCAGAAGAGTTATGCATTATAAAGTGTTGAAATATATGATTTTGGATTGTAACTTCAATAAGAAACAAAAAAAAGCAATGTGCAAAATATTGAGAGAACTATGCCAGCAAAACCAAGTTTTTTTTCTGAAACTGGGACCCCAGATACCCCATGACGCTGGTCGGAAATGTTCTAGCCATGTGACAAGGCCAAAAGATTTTTTAGCAGTGTGACATGCTTAAAACATATCCGAGCAATGTCACACCACTGAAACATTTCTAGTCACTCTGGCACACCTCAAACATTTCTGGCCAGTTTGACTTGGCTCAAACATTTCTTACCAGTCTGACACTCTTCAAACATTTCTGACCACTTTCACTTGACTAGGATATTTTTGAACACAATTTATCTACCCAAATATTTCTGGTCACAATATTAGAGGTCAAACATTTTCTATCAAATCCAATAATATATTTCTATCCAAAGGCCAAAAAAAAAACGACCAGAGGATCTATTAGCCTGGATAATTTTTCAAGATTTCCTAGCTAATAGCTTGTTCAAGGTGGGTGACTGAAGTGTTTGTGTATTGGTTTGTGGTGCAGTTGTAACTTGAGTTCTTGCCTGAATGGCGTCTCGATTCGGATCGTGTGAGCTTGTTGCATCCTCCTGTCATCGAGAAAATAGGGAGTGGAAGGACTGTGTCTCTCCTTGCCCCTGATTCCAAGCCATTGAGGTGATAGGCGCTATGGAAGGACCCAAAGGAGTGGACAGTCGATTTGAGGGAAATGAAAATCCGGAGAATTGTATCCCGTCTGGGGAGAAAGCTGGGATATCATCTGTTCCATAGAGGAAGTTACTTGCCGAGGTATGTCAATTAGGTCCCGTCTGCGGGAATGGTCCTAGATCCTGATCTTCTCCTTGCGAGAAGATACCCTTGGCTGATTTGAACGGTGTTCCACTGCTCATTGGAGCTGCTACCTGCAGCGATTCTGAGTTATCCGCTAAGGGGGCAAACTGGATGACTTTTGAGCTTTTCCAGGGTGTCGGAATTGTGGGGGTTTGTTTCTTTGGAACTGTTTCTACGGCTTCGACAATATCTGGTAATGCAAAAGATGAAGCCGCTTTGTAACTTGTCCTAACAGGGACGTCTGCTGTTGGAGAGGAAGCTAACCAAGGAGGGGCCGGGATGATCTTTTCCCATTTCCCTCTCAAGTCCGTTAACTGTTGCTGTGCTTCACGCGAGAGTTTGTTGGCATGACGGGGAATGACGCTGTGAATGCTTCACAATTTGTTATGAGTCCTTATGAGTTTACGAGTAAGACTCATTCTTTATCAACTGAGGACTTAGGCAAATTTTTCATTGATTGATTTACCTTTCATCACCGCGGGAACCTTTTCTTCTTAAAGAGAGAAGCAGCCATAAAATCAGGGAAAATGGCAAATAAATTGGCAAAAAATGTGTAGAAAATCAGAATATTGCTTAGTAAGTTGGAGAGGCTGTGTTCAGGGTTCAGGGTCCATATCCAAATATAGAAAGCTGTCTGAAAAATGGAAACAGATAGGTAGAGAAGCAGTGAAAAATAAGCATGGTATTCACCATTGCCATGATCATGAAGGGGCTGTGTTCAGGGTTCAGATTCCAACTCTAAAAATAGAACAAAGCCAGAAAGATTGTGTAACATGATTACAAAATATGCCAAAAAGAGAAGAAAAATAGGAATGATATTTGCTGTTGGCATGATGTTGAACGGGCTGTGTTCAGGGTCCATATCTAAATATAGACAGAGAAAAAAAAACAACTCAGAGAAAATAGCTGGAAAATGAGAAAAAAGTGAGGAAACTTGTAGACAATAATTTAGCTATATTTAGGCAGATTCCCATATTTGGAAGTGTATCCTGGACCCTGAATACAGCCTCTCCAATAGTATAGAAACATCAAATATCAGAAATGTGATTATATCATCTGACTAGCCTTCTTTCTTATGCAGATATTTATTGCTCAAAATACATGACTATTTTCAAAAAAGTGTCCAATTTTTTCAGTATTTTGTGTTTTTCTCAATAAGGAATGACCTGTGTGACATTATTTATATATATTTGTGAAGCTAAGCAAAGGGGCTACAATTGTTGTTAATAAAGCTAAGTGAGAGGCTGTGTTTCTGGTATCGTGGGAAATTTGACCCAAAAAGGAAATTAGTGACAGTTTTATAGAGCATGCTGTTATATTTCTCAATGTGGTCACAAAATGTGATTAGCTATTTTCTTTCCTAAGATATATGCAAAGACACCTATTTATTCATGTTTTTTTATATTTTTCTCAATAAGAAATCATCCTGGTCATATGATTTCAGTACATTTAGAAATGTATGACAAGAGGCTAGAATTCATGTACTGTGGGAGAAAGTTCCCATATAAGGAATATGGACATGCCCTAAACTTCCTGGGTACATCAAAGCTTCTGGTAAACAATAGTAAACTTTCCCTTTTGAACTTGAACCACCATCATCTTGCTTTGCTGGCACCTTGTTCACTCCATTCTGAGTCAACCACTCATGCTACTGCTACAATTCTTTTTGCTATGGCTTCTAGGCCTTCTCTGCTACACTTCCATGCCCTCTGTGTTCTCTTCCAAAACCTGGAACATGCTCAGATCTGGAAATACTGGTATTAGCTCTGAACTTGGTCATTTTTGGCCATGTAAGCCTATTTCTATATTTCTGTAGGTACTCTGCTAATCTTTCTATATTCTAGATCAACAAACTCCCTGTTCTCTGGCTATTCTGAGCCCAGAAGGTGTGTAACTTGCCCTTTTTAGTGCATATTCTGAAATTTAATATATTTAACCCAGAAAACACATTATTGGCTTTCTGCCAGTTAAATCCTATGGATTTCTATGCCACCTCTTCCTTAAACTATGGTAAGACCTAAGCTTGATCATATGCAACTTAGGACTGAGCAATCTTTTAGATCTTTTACACTGGGATCAAGGAAGTTTTGGCAACTACCTTGATTCCAGTGAGGTTGATTACAACCATAGCCCTTGGGCACCCTCTATAGTGATTGATCTCAATCCGAGCCCTTTGGCAGCCAACCATTTGGTTGAGCCTCTTCCATTCAACATGGTTGAGAGAAAAATACATAAATTATATACTCATCCGTTTGTGGTTGAGAGGCAAGGCCTTTTGGCACTATATACTCTTCCATTTATGGTTGAGAGGCATGGCCTTTTGGCATTCAATACTCTTCCATTCATGGTTGAGAGGCACAATAAATATGCTCTTCCATTTATGGTTGAGGGAACAGACATAGCTTACCCAAATATGAGATATGATGATATATATAGGCATACATCAGGAGTATCACCCTTACACTGGAATGCACAAAGCTCATGGTCAGAAACTTTGATTTTGAAAAATGATGGCTTTTCTACTTGTGTTGAACTTAGCTCTGAGCTATGTAAAAGTGACTACACATTTTCTGAATATTTAGATTTAAAACTTCATAAGTTGTGGTTGCATCTAAGATCTTCTCCACTCTTGGAATTATATGTTAGAGCTTTTTTGACTCTTCTCAGATTATTTACCATTATTTCTCAAAGAGATCTGGTTGCAGTAAAATGCCAGGAACTTGATTTGAAATTGAAAAGAAATATATTGAGATCTCATGACTTTGCTACTCTTATGAAAAGAATTGATGGATGCTCTACTATTTTAAACTTTGCAAATTACATTGTGTATTTGATAATATTCCACCATGTCTCAGCTTTGCAGTATTTCAAGTTCTCAACAAAAATCACAAAAAATTGGTGTATCATGATACTTGCTTTATCTGTAGTATTCTTTTTGGAGCTGGACCTTCCAGGGTTTAAACCAACACAAAGTTTCAATCCACATAATGACTTGGTAACTAAAAATGAAATACTGGGGGGTGGCTCTGCAGGTATATTTTCAGCTGAGAAGCTTTCTTCATTTGCTATGAATGAGGTAAATACAGGAGGGATGTATAAATATGCAGACTATGTACCTGAATCTGAAGTCCATACATTGAAGAGTATCAAAAGTCCAACTTTACTTTGTAAGATGCCACTTACAGAACTCATCTCCCACTTAAGCATTCCTAACTTGAAATTTATTGCTCAATGCCATAACATCAAAATTCATTCCAAGTCAAAAAGCTTAGAAATTCAGAGCATTATTGAAAGTCACAAGTGTAAATCATGTAAAGAATATGTAGAAATATTTGAATTTATAGAGGAGAAAGACAAGACAGAAAAAAAGAAAGCTATTAATTTAAATAAGTCAAAAAAATACCAAGAAAAAAGCCCAGAGAAATATAAGGCCAGCCACTTGGAAGCAGTCAAAAAACATCAAGGGAAAAGCCCAGAGAAATATAAGGCCAGCCACTTGGAGGCAGTCAAAAAACACCAAGAAAAAAATCAAGAAAATTATAAAGTTTTAAACTTGGAAGCAGTAAAGAAATATCAAAATAAAAGCTTAAACCCAGAATTTCCTCCTTCAGCTCCTTCCCAAAAATTACTGCATCAGATATTTACAGATTTCTGTGAAGATATAGATTCAAATCAATTTGAGGAGTCTGGATGTGCAGTTTGTGGTCAGTTAACACCAAGTTCAACTCTCAAGAAGCTCTCAGAAATGAACTTGAACTTGGATATTCTGATTCAAGATGGTGTTACCCAAGTTGAAAGACAAAGTTCAATGGATCCCCTCTCTGATATTGAAGGCCCAGTTCTGGACAGTAATTTGGACTCTATATGTCAGACTTGCTATAAAGCTGTATCAAAAGGCAAGATTCCACTGCTAGCATTAGCAAATGGCAAATGGATAGGAAAAGTTCCACCTCAATTATTAGACTTGTCATTTGCTGAACAACTTTTGGTGGCTAGAGTTCGTCATAACAGATGCCTAGTCAGAGTATCCTCAGGAATGCATAAAATGAGAGCCAATGCTATCTCTTTTTCTAATCCTACACCTAAGATTTATGATATATTGCCTCCTCCAATAGAGGAAATGGATGAAGTTTTAGCTTTCATTTATACTGGTCCTTGCAAACCTACAAAATCTGACTTTGAGAGAACTCCTCTTCTTGTAAGACATAAAAAGGTGGCTGCAGCTCTAGAGTGGCTTAAACTAAACCACTGTGACTATTTTGATCTGGAAATATCCTATAAAAATCTTAGAGAATATCCTGAGGATAGTCCACCAGTTGTAGTGGATTTTAGAGAGTCATCTTCAAACAAAGATCCAGAGTCTACAGCTATTAATGATATAGAAGAGGAGACTGGAACTGAAACTGGCCAGTGTCCATTTGTAGTTCATGGATTGACTGGTGAAGAATATTCAACAAAAAGCTTGAAAGCACTCAAAGCCATTGCCCTTCAACATTTGACTTCAAATAAAAAGATATTAGCTGTGGGCCATGCACAAGAACCAGAGTCATTATACAATAATCCTCAGTTATTTCCTCAGATGTTTCCATGGCTTTTTCCATATGGCCTTGGAGGAATTGGAAACACTCTCCAGAAGGGGCGTCTGTCTGAAATAAAACACAAAAGGCATCTTCTCATGTACCATGACAAGCGCTTTCAAAAGGATTCTCACTTTGCATTAATTGCTTTCAATCATGAACAAATCAAACAAAGTACCTCTTCAGGATACCTGCTTGCTGAGACTCCAAAATTTGACAATATTTCAAAAAGACTTATGGATGTTGATGTTGAAGTTCTAAGTGACTTGATCCAAAGAATGGAAGATGGAGAGAGAGTAAAGCCTGAAACTGATGAAGAGTCCTTGTGTTTTCAGCTTATTAAAGACTTGGATCATGTTTCAGGAAGAGTTCAAGGCTCAACCACCACCAAAAAATATATGCGCAATGAAATCTGGTCTCTTATCTCATTCATTGGAGCTCCATCTTGGTTCATCACATTCTCTCCAGCTGATAACATGCACCCTATATCATTATACTTTGCTGATACTAAGGAAAAGTTTAGTCCATTGTTAAGAGAATATGATGAAAGATACAAATTAATTGCAAATAATCCTGTAGCTGGTGCTAGATTTTTCCACTTCATAACTGAGATGTTCATCAAGCATGTTCTTGGTGTGGGTGAAAAACATAGAGGACTATATGGAGATACAGATGCATTTTATGCAACAGTGGAACAACAGGGAAGATTGACTTTACATTTGCATATGCTACTTTGGATCAAAGGAGCTTTAACTCCTCAGGAAATCAGAGATAAAATCATGGACCCTTTTTCATACTTTCAAAAGAAAATAGTTGAATATTTGGAGGCTGTCCATGTTGGTGAATTTATAACAGGGTCAATGGATAAGGTGAAGCACCAGGTAGATATAGAGAAAAATCAAAACAAGGATTATAAGGATCCAACTCAGACTTTACCTGAAGCACCTCCTCCATTTTGTGACTGCAATAATTGTGAAAAATGTGAAAATCTTAGCACCTGGTGGCAAGAATATGCTATGACAGTAGATGATCTGATTCTGAGGTCTAATGTACATGATTGTGGAAGGAACAGATCAGCTAGTGAAAAAGCTGTAAAGAGGGATAGACCTACATGTATGAATAAACAAGGAAAATGTAAAGCTAGATTTCCCAGACCATTATATGATCAGACAGAGGTGGATTCAAATACTGGGGCCTTGAATGTCAAGAAAGGAGAGGAATGGATTAATACACTATCTCCTCCAGTCACTTATCTGCTCAGATGTAACTCAGATGTAACAAGCCTTCTATCTGGAACAGCCATCAAAGCTATAGTGGCATATATCTCAGATTATGTGACTAAGCCTGGGTTAAAAACTTATGCAATATTTGATGCTATTAGGAGTGTATATGACAGAAATTCTGAAATGTTGGGAGGGTCTTTAGAAAGAAAAGAAAAGGCAAGAAAAATTGTAACACAGGCTAGCAACTGTTTAACAGCTAGAATGGAGATTGGAGGTCCTATGGCTGCTCTATATCTATTGGGAAATCCTGATCATTATACCAGTCACAAATTTGTAGTGGTCTACTGGAAAAACTTTGTGAGGGAAGCTCTAAAACCCTTCAGATCAGAGGAAGACTTGGAAAAGGAGATACCTGAAAAACTTGTACTTCAAAAAGGCAAAGGTGAATATGTGGGCTTTTCATCAGTTCATGATTACATCTACAGACCAACAATATTTGAAGACAAAACACTATATGAATGGGTTCAAATGTCTGCCAGATGCAAAGTAGCCAATAGCTTCCAAGAGCATGATGAAATTACAGATTCAGATGATGAACTTGACTTGTTAGAAAAAATTGAGCAAGTCAGTACTGAAGTACTACCACAACTAGTTGATGATTCTGATGATTCTGATAATGATGGAGATGAGCTTAATATAAATAAACACTCAACTAGTATTGAAGCTGATGATAGTGATGATGAACTTGTCAGTGAAAACAGAATAACCTACCCATTTCTTAGAGACCATCCTCTCTATAAAACACATCAAGCTCAATTTAATGAGAAAAAAAGTAATGTTGTCCCCAACTTTGTTGGAGGCTCACTGCCAAGATGTGACAGAGGAGACAGAGAGTATTATTGTGCCACCATGCTTGCTTTATTCAAGCCTTGGAGAACTGGTTATGATCTGAAATCTGAGGAAGATACTTGGGATGAAACCTTCAATGACTATGAATTCACAGTGCAACAGAGGCAATATATACAGAACTTTAATATTAGATATGAGTGTAATGATGCTAGAGATGATTTTTCTGCTCAACAAAAAAAGGGAGATTCTGAAGGAATATTTCCCCAGTGGATGTCAAATGAGACAATGTTGGATCTTGATGAATTAAATGCATATGATGGTGCTCACTTTGGGGATGCAGAGTATGATGAAAATGATGAAGAGAATATTCCAAATAAATATACAGCACTTGGAAAATATGGAAGAGCAAACCAAGAGCAAATGAATGCTACAAAAATTGCAATAAAAGAAGCTGGCTGGCTGGATGAATCCCCAAATGGAATAAGTGAAGTTGACAAGGAACCAATCCAACCTGATATATTACAGTCTAGTTCCAAATGGAAAGCTTCAGTTGATCAAAAAAGACAGGAGGAGTTGGCTCAAAGAAATAAAAATATCCCTGCTCAGAAAAATAGAAAAAACCAACAGATAGACCCCAATGAAAATGATGTAAAAATTGTTGACCAATCATATCTTACGAAAGACTTCAAAGCCAAAGAAAAATCAGCACAAAGGATGATTGATAAAGTTGTAAAAAAATATTCCCTTAACAGAGAGCAAGAAAGAGCCTTTAGAATTGTTGCAAATCATGCAGTTCAACCTCAGACTGAACAATTAAAAATGTATCTGGGTGGCATGGGTGGTACTGGAAAATCACAAGTCTTCAAAGCCCTCATTTATTTTTTTCAACAGAGAAATGAGTCTCATAGATTTATTGTGCTTGGACCAACAGGATCATCAGCTGCTCTTCTGAATGGATCAACTTATCATTCATTTTTGGGTGTGCCAATGAGTGGAATGGGTATCAGAAATGAGGCTACAAGCATTGCTCAAGTCAGAGCTAGACTAGATGGAGTTGACTATATATTCTTAGATGAGGTATCAATGCTCTCATGCCATGACATGTATAAAATTGCTTCACAGTTAGCCAAAGCACTCAATAATTTTGATAAGCCATATGGTGGAATTAATATGATATTTGCTGGTGATTTTGCTCAACTGCCCCCTGTTGGTGGTCAATCTCTATACAGTCACTCAGTTGGGACACAAGTCCATTCAGGCTTGAAGCCAGGTGGTCAAGAAGCAGCTGTAGGAAAAGCTCTCTGGCATCAGGTTACAACTGTAGTGATACTTAGAGAGAATATGAGGCAGAAAACTCAGACTCCCCAAGATGCATCTCTGAGAAAAGCATTGGTCAATATGAGATATGGAAATTGTACTGCTGAGGACATTAAATTTTTGAGAACTCTTCAAGCCAGTAAAAAGCCAGGAAGACCTAACATTGCTTCAAAGGAATTCAGAAATGTGGCAATTATATGTGGAAGACACACACAAAAAGATCAAATTAATCAAATGGGGTGTGAAAGATTTGCTAAAGAGACAGGCCAAAAATTGACCCATTTTTACTCTGTAGATAAGTGGGGAAAGGGTGCTGATCCAGCTAATAAAACAAAGTGGGGAAAATCAAAGGCTGCTTCAAAATTAAAGCACAAGTCAAATGAAATTGACTTTGATGATCAACATCAAATCTGGAATGTCAGACATGGATCGACTGAACACTTTGCTGGAAAGCTTTCACTCTGCCTTGGAATGCCTGTGATGATCAGAAATAATGATGCAACTGAGCTGTGCATAACAAAAGGTCAAGAAGGATTTGTAGTTGGATGGCAGGCAAAGAAAGGTCCACATGGAAAGAGAATACTGGACACTCTATTTGTAAAATTAGATAAGCCTTCAAAAACCATTCAAATACCTGGGCTTCCAGAAAATGTTGTGCCTTTAGTTAAGGGAACTAAAACTATTACATGTACATTCCCTAGTGACCTGAAGGAGTCTATAGAAAGACAACAAGTTTGGGTTCTACCTAATTTTGCAATGACAGATTATGCAGCTCAAGGAAAACTAGACCATACAATGTTGTCCATCTCAACAGCTGCCATACTCATATGTCTTACTACACTTGCCTCTCCAGAAGTGCAAGTGCAGCTGGAACTATCATTCTACAAGGCTTTGAGCCCAGCATTGTTACTAGAGGATGTGCAAAATATCTTAGACAGGAACTTCTAGATGAAATTACCAGGCTTAGATATGAAGGATCACTTCCTCCTTGTATTGTAGGATACACACGCAATTCATTAATCAGAAATTTTCAAAACTGGAAAGGTACAGTATATGTTCCAGAGAAAACAGATGCATCTTTGAGGTGGAGTGAAAGTGATCCAATGGATATACTACCTGTGGTCACAGACAGTCCATGGAAGATAATTAAGAGAGGCAAAGATAAGAAAGCAGAGCAACCCAAGAAAGCTTCAACATTTGTCCCAGCTAAGGGATCAGTTGCAGTCAAGCATAAGCTGGATGATGATGATGAGATTAATATAAAGAAAAAGAGTAAAAAAATACTGAAGCCTAAGTCTGGCATCAAGTTGGGACTTCAATGGGATGGTATAAATTACAGTTGTGCATATGATAGCTTATTTGTGATTTTATATCATATTTGGAACATAGATCCTCTAAGGTGGACTACAAATTTTACAGAGATCAACCAAGATTATTTAGGTGCATTGGCAGCTGGTTTCAACAAGGTGCTTGAAGGAACACTTACTTTAGAAGATGTAAGAGATGAACTTAGACATGATCTTCATAATTTAGATCCTATCAAATTTCCTATGGGCAAAACAGGAGCTAGTGTTGGACAACTTACATTTGAAATGCTTAAGTATGAAAAAAATAATGCAGTAGCTGAAATAATATGTTCAGACTGTGGAAATGCATATGAAGTAGATGATACACTGGGATATGTTCTACATGCATCTGACCCTATACCAGCATCAACTTCAAAATGGATAGGATCAATTCAAAAGCCATCTACAGAAATATGTGGGGGTTGCTCAGGTGAAATGATTGAGCATGTATCCTATGCAGAGGTTCCAAAGATTATCATCCTGGAGTACCCATACTGTAATACTGAAACTAGTCACAAGGTAAAGTTTGTAGTAAATGGAGAAGAAGTCTTACTGAGCCTGAGAGGGATCATATACCATGGAGATAATCATTTCACCTCTAGAGTTGTTTCATATGAAGGTAAAGTTTGGTTCCATGATGGGATAACCACCAAAAATAGGTGTATAGAAGATGGGCAGATAGATGATAAAAGCAATAATGATCTTAGATACTATGAAGATCAGGAACTTGTTTTAGCTGTATATTCTCAACATTAAATTAGAACTTTGTCTTGATAATTTAACATTAAAATAGAATTCTAGATTAATATCTTTAGAACATTGAATGCAAGCCACATTAATTTGAAGCAAATGATTATAAAGAATTGTAAATAAATGTCAAATGATTTTACAATTTTTTAGACATTGTTACTGTAACATTATTTACAATCTCTTCACACTAATTTGGTTTAAGTTAATGTGGCTTGCATCCATTGTTAATGAAAATGTTAAAGTATGCCTTTTAAAAAAAAACTTACTCTACATATTTTTCAGCATTGGAGGTCCATGGGAAGGACTCATACATGCCATGCAAAGCACTGGCCCACACCCACAAGTTGTCAACATCAGGTAATTCCACTATGTATTTGTGGATGTCAGGATTAGTCGAGACTGGTGACGACGGCACAGAAGTATGTTGGTATTTCAACATGAATCTTTGTGCCATGCTCAATCGGCTTGTTAAGCAGACCCAAGAGGTGTGTAGCTGACTAGTGGTTTCCGCTCCTCCTAGTACTTTCAATAGAGTGTCTTCGGGATCCACCTGAAAATATTTCTCCCTTTCCTCAATCATTCCTGCCATATGTTGTATATATACTTGAAGCTCATTCACTGTACGGATGATTTGTTCTAGAAGAGGCTTCTGAACCATATAATGTTGTGTTGGATTGCTAGGTCCCCTATCTACTACCTCGTCTCGGGCGAGCGAGGGTTTAGTAGCATAATACACTACTCGAGATTGAGTGGATTTTGAAGATTCTCCTTCGCTACAGTATTCCAACCATAGGTTGTACATAGGGGAGAGCGAATACCTGTTCTCCATACCTCTGCACGTGAATTGAGAGGGGTGTGGTGTCGAGACACTCTCTGTCTCTAGTGTGCTTGCGTTGGCGTCGACTTCAAAGGCTGTATTGGCCATTGTGTTGTTGTCGGATTGACTGAGTAGCATCTGGGGTTGCAGAGAGCTTGAAGGAGGAGCTACGAAGACTGGGGCTCTCTCTGCCGTGTGTGAGGAGAGGGGGTCTGTCTCAAACGTCTGGGGACTTGCCCAAGCCTTTTTTTTTCCTTCTACTTTATACGATCTCTCCGTTAAACTTTCTTTAGGCGTAGTTAGTGAACCCTCTGCCGTCACTGGACTGGTAGCAACGGTTGGGGCGGAAACCGCTTGTGTAGTTGGTTTGTGGGATCCGGGGGGTAGTTTGCTTCCGTCGGTGATGTTTAGACGACACGCAAGTGAAGTTGAAGTTGATGATGACAACGATCATGATGAAACATTGTGTGGCTGTTTTCCGAACATCTCCGAATCCGTGAAGGAATGGAATGCGTCGGCATCGGATACGTCGTGTAGAGTTGAATTGTATGGGGACTCGGATGTTGAATGGGGTAAACGCGAAGGTGAAGAGCATACAATAGAAGAGTCGTCTTTCAGTATGAAAAAATTGTTAGGAAAATTGATACTCGCCAGTTTGGTAGACGAGATCCCACAGTGTCCACCTTTGTGAGGGTCAAACTGTGTCTACCGTCGTGAAACCCAAAAGTCTGATGAGTGAAGGTGTGATGACCCATGATTGAGTCGATCTAGATGAGTACTGTCGGTCTTGGATATGTTTCGAAGTCAACGTCAACCGTAGACTCGATGATATCCGTCCTCTTCAAGTCAACCTTTCAGAGGATACCGTGGACTCTAACACGCAAATTACCTAGCTCAGAGTTGTGAGGGCCAGTAGTACGGCAACTTGGAACCTGAGGGTAGGTAGATGATGGTGAAAAAGATACTGTATTCGAGCAGTTGTGACGTGTCAACTAAGTACAACATGAGAATAGATGACAAAGAAAATAAAACTAAAGGCGTAAGTATAAAGCATCGTGTAAACTGCAAAGGATGAAGGAGTCAAACAAGTGGATATCCATGGTATGTTACAGTTCTATCTTCATATAAATCGGACTTGTAGCTAACTATTTTGGTCTAGATACTGTAATATGGATTATCTCATTTTCTCAGCCCTTGTGGGCATCCTTTTACCATGGATATTCATCACATACGACATTGGTTATGAGTCCTTACGAGCTTACAAGTAAGACTCATTCTTTATCAACTGAGGACTTAGGCAAATTTTTCATTGATTGATTGATTGATTCATTTACCTTTCATCACCATGGGAACCTTTTCCCTTGAACAGAAAAATAGCAACAAAATCAGCAAAAAAATGGCAAAAAATCAGAATATTGCTTAGTAAGTTGGGGAGGCTGTGTTCAGGGTTCAGGGTTCATATCCAAATATAGAAAGCTGTCTGAAAAATGGAAACAGATAGGTAGAGAAGCAGCAAAAAGCAAAATAAGCATGATATTCACCATTGCCATGATATGAAGGGGCTGTGTTCAGGGTTCAGGGTCCATATCTAAAAATAGAACAAAGCCAGAAAGATTGTGTAAAATGATTATCAAATACACCAAAAAAGGGGGAGAAAAATAGGAATGATATTTGCTGTTGTCATGATGTTGAAGGGGCTGAGGGGCTGTGTTCAGGGTCCATATCTAAATATAGACAGAGCAAAAAAAAACAACTCAGAGACAATAGCTGGAAAATGAGGAAAAAGTGAAGAAACTTGTAGACAGTAATTTCTTCATCATTTTCTAGCTATATTTGGGTAGATTCCCATATTTGGAAGTGTATCCTGGACCCTGAATACAACCTCTCCAATAGTATAGCAACATCAAATATCAGAAATGTGATTATATCATCTGACTAGCCTTCTTTCTTATGCAGATATGGGTCAAAATACACGACTATTTTCAAAAAGTGTCCAATTTTTTCAGTATTTTGTGTTTTTTCTCAATAAGGAAAGATCTGTGTGACATTATTTATATATATCTGTAAAGCTAAGCAAAGTGGCTACAATTGTTGTTAATAAAGCTAAGTGAGAGGCTGTGTTTCTGGTACTGTGGGAAATTTGACCCAAAAAGGAAATTAGTGACAGTTTTATAGAGCATGCTGTTATATTTCTGAGGTCTTAGCAGTGCCCCCCCTATTCCTGCAGGAATCCAGTCATTCCGGTGGAATGGAATTTAGCAGAAGGCCCTGCTAAATTATTTATTCTGGTGTTTTCCATTCCAGTGGAATTCTGGTGGATTCCGGAATGTACACCAGAATGTTCCCTGGAATGGTCTTCCCTGGAATGGGCAGGAATAGCATTCCCCGGAATGGGCAGGAACTGCAATCTGGTTATTTTATTGTTTTGTTATATATTATAGTTTATTTATTTTCAATGGATAACAAACAATGCTTGTTTGGCACACACTGCTCACCAAACACGGCCACCCTCTCCTTCCACCACCACCACTATGCTCGTCACCACCGCCAAACACACCCGTTGCCACCACTGCTCGTTGTGACCACCACAAACCCCTTCACTCAATGCCATCTGCATCCGTCACCCATGCCCACCAACGATGTGTCAACCAACGGACGATGACAGACAACAATGACATGGCACCACCAAAAACACTGCCAGCACCCCCGAAAACACCCCAGCACCCACAAAAAGCCCACACTGCCCACGAAAATGTCTTAGCACCCACCATAAACCACCCACACCCACCAAAAACAGCCAGTGCATATTGAATAACACGAAATAATGCCCCTGGACACAAAACGACACCCAACGGACTCAAAACGACACCCAATGGACACGAAACGACCCCCAATGGACACAAGACGATGCCCAACGGATGGGAAACAACACCCAGTGCCCATAGAACAACCATGAACGTCGACATCAGGACGACCAACGACAATGATGCCCATGCCCACGTGTCCACGCCAGATGAGAGGACAACGTGTCAACGCCAATGCAACGATGTCCACGCCAACACCACCATGTCAACAACCATACATGAATGAAAATGGGGTGACAACGAGCCTATGAGAGTGAGCTTGCTATGTGAGCATGTCTTTCCCCCTCTCATACCACCCCCTCCCCCTCCCTCACTCCCTATTTCTATCACTCCACCTCATTCCCCTCCCTCCCCTCCCCCCTTCCCTTCCCTACCCCTCCACCCCTCCCCTCTCCATCACTCCCCCCTGTCCACCACTCCCTCCCTTCCTCCACAACTCTCCCCTCCTTCCTACCCCTTTCCTTGTCTATTCCTTGTCCCTACCCCTTTCCTTCCCCACTGCCTTGTCTTTCACCCACCCCCTTTCCCTGTCTCTACCCCACTGTCCCCCCTTCTTTAAATATAGACTCTGTTAATTTGTAATAAAATACATCCCATGTCTTTGAATACATTCAATACATTACAATTCAAGCTATCAACTTCAAATTTATCAGGAAAAGTGGTCAGAATGATGTTGGAGTTGAATAAACACATCTTAAGTCACATGACTTGTAAATTCCTGTGGAATGACAGGATTCCTGCAGGAATAGGTGGGGCACTGTAAAGTACTGATATTTCTCAATGTGGTCACAAAATGTGACTAGCTATCTTCTTTCCTGAGATATATGCAAAGACACCTATTTATTCATGTTTTTTTATGTTTTTCTCAATAAGAAAATCATCTGGTCATATGATTTCAGTACATTTAGAAATGTATAAGAAGGGGCTATAATTCATGTACTGTGGAAAAAAAATTCCCAAATAAGGAATGTGGACATGCCCTAAACTTCCTGGGTACTTCAAAGCTTCTGGTAAACAATACTAAACTTTCCCTTTTGAACTTGAACCACCATCATCTTGCTTTGCTGGCACCTTGTTCACCCATTCTGACTCAACTACTCATGCTACTGCTACAATTCTTTTTGCTATGGCTTCTAGGCCTTCTCTACTACACTTCTATGCCCTCTGTGTTCTCTTCCAACATCTGGAACATGCTCAGATCTGGAAATACTGGTGTTAGCTCTGAACTTGGTCATTTTTGGCCATGTAAGCCTATTTCTATATTTCTGTAGATACTCTGCTAATCTTTCTATATTCTAGATCAACAAACTCCCTGTTCTCTGGCTATTCTGAGCCCAGAAGGTGTGTAACTTGCCCTTTTTAGTGCATATTCTGAAATTTAATATATTTAACCCAGAAAACACATTATTGGCTTTCTGCCAGTTAAATCCTATGGATTTCTATGCCACCTCTTCCTTAAACTATGGTAAGACCTTAGCTTGATTATACGTAACTCAGTACTGAGCAATCTTTCAGATCTTTTACACTGGGATCAAGGGAGTTTTGGCAACTACCTTGATTCCAGTGAGGTTGATTACAACCCTAGCCCTTGGGCACCCTCTATAGTGATTGATCTCAATCTGAGCCCTTTGGCAGCCAACCATTTGGTTGAGCCTCTTCCATTCAACATGGTTGAGAGAAAAATACATAAATTATATACTCATCCATTTGTGGTTGAGAGGCAAGGCCTTTTGGCACTCTATACTCATCCATTCATGGTTGAGAGGCACAATAAATATGCTCTTCCATTTATAGTTGAGAGAAAAAGGCACAATATATATGCTCTTCAATTTGTGGTTGAGGGAACAAACATAGCTTACCCAAATATGAGAAATGATGATATATATAGGCATACATTAGGAGTATCACCCTTACACTGGAATGCACAAAGCTCATGGTCAGAAACTTTGATCTTGAAAAATGATGGTGTTTCTATTTGTGTTGAACTTATCCCTGAGCTATGTAAAAGTGACTACACATTTTCTGAATATTTAGATTTAAAACTTTATAAGTTGTGGTTGCATCTAAGATCTTCTCCACTCTTGGAACTATATGTAAGATCTTTTTTGACTCTTCTCAGATTATTTACCATTATTTCTCAAAGAGATTTGGTTGCAGTAAAATGCCAGAAACTGGATTTGAAATTGAAAAGAAATATATTAAGATCTCATGACTTTGCTGCTCTTATGAAAAGAATTGGTGGATGCTCTACTATTTTAAACTTTGCAAATTACATTGTGTATTTGATAATATTCCACCATGTCTCAGATTTGCAGTATTTCAAGTTCTCAACAAAAATCACAAAAAATACGTGTATCATGATACTTGCTTTATCTGTAGTATTCTTTTTGGAGCTGGACCATCCAGGGTTTAAACCAACACAAAGTTTCAATCCATATAATGACTTGGTGACTAAAAATGAAATATTGGGGGGTGACCCTGCAGGTATATTTTCAGCTGAGAAGCTTTCTTCATTTGCTATGAATGAGGTGAATCCAGGAGGGACACTTCAGTCACCCACTAACAACTGACTATTAGTCTTGCAAACTCCATGAATACTACGGGACTAAATGTCAGGGTGTATATCTATATTGTATATATCCTGGGGCTTGTATATCTCCACTTTTATGTGAATATATTTTGACATCCAATGTCACACCAAATATATTTCTAGTGTGTCACACACCCCAAAATATATTTCTTCACTGAGATGGACACCAAATATATTTCTTATGCCTGGACCCTGAATTGTGACTGTCACACTGTAGAAATATATTTCTGGTCTGGGATGGACTTAGGATATATTTTGCAGCTGGGGTTGACCAAGGATATATTTCTTCAGCCACTAGGGGTGTCTGGGGTCCCAGTTTCTAAAAAAAACTTTGATTTTCTGTAATGTGGGACATATATTCCAGATGATGTTTCTACTATTTTTAGGGTTTTGGCCACCATCTGGAGCTGTGTTTCCTTGACTGTTTGTAGGATATACATAGACCATTAGCATGGCTTCCATGAAGGCTGCAACAGTCTGACTGTCCATTTTTTTCCCATAGCACTTGAATATTGTGGATAAGAAAAAACCCCTTTGCATGGGAGGACTATGACTGGGGGAATGAACATCATAGATCAAAACCATGTTCAGCAATGAACATGGTTAATCCAAACTGTTCAAGTTGGAGGACTATGACTTGAGCAATGAACATTCTAGATCAACAGAACTGGTCAAGTTGGAGGGCTTTGACTTGGACAATGAACATCATAGCTCAATGACTATGTCTTAGACAATGAACAAGATCAACCATTGAAGTTGGAGGACTATGACTTGGGCAATGAACATTGTAGATTAAAATCATTCAAGTTGGAGGACTATTATATATTTACATATACTTATAAGAAACATGGGAACCATGCTGTGATGCTAGGTGACAGGATAGCATCTCGATCAAGTTGAAAGTTCCTTGTCAGGGCTTCAAAAATATTGACCTGGGCTTGGTGGGACTCGCTCACACCCAGATAGAGCAGACAATCAAATCTATACTCATTATTCATGTGCTCAAGAAGAGTCAAGAAAAGATTGGAGATGAACCTTCCAGGTTGTAAGAGGGCAGGATTGAGGTGATCACTCATGCATCTATTTTTAGATGAGTTCTCCTTTCTATGAGGCTCTTGTCTCAACAGCTCACTTGTGTAAGAGGCCGTTGCAAGCACAGCAGATATGAGTCCTCTTTTTTTGCAACTGTAGTAGCATTTATAGTGTAGCTATATGTTTGAGCCCACATGTTATCATATATTAACAAATACTATATATATATAGTAATATATATTTATTTTTTAGAGTAAAGTACTACAACTGCATGCCGCTCAACTGACTCACCAGATGAATTTTTCTCTACACTGGTCTTCAAAGAATCTTCTGTAAAATCAGTAAGATGCCCCTTCTTTATGCAATGTCTCTTAGTCACCATACCATCATAATACCACACCTCTTTTCCAGGGGTAATTATATAAGATGTAAAGTGAAATCCACCAGAATAAATTATGCCTCTCAGTGGAAGGACTGTGAACTTACCATTGGAGCCTTTAATACAAATAGTCTTGCTGATTGAGACTCTACTTGTATTCAAACTGAATACAAGAAGTGAAGGGGGTTGATCATACATTCAGGAAGTTGCCATTGGAGAACCACAATCACATATGCTTGGTTCCATGAGCCATTGTTGCAACCATTCATTAATTGACTTGTAAGTTCCATCAAGTATTGACATGACTCTCTTGGGTGGGTTATCAAGATCTTGAAAAAAATCACATGTATTACATGATACTCTGCGGTAGCCCAAGCTAATGTTGTGATGTGAAGTAAAAATGTATGAGATTAAATCCTGGATATCAGTCCCAGTTTGTCCACTTGGAAATAAATCTGAGTTTTCTTGTTTAAGTGATGCACGCACATCATTCCTAACATTTTCTAAAGTTTCAAGACCTCTGATAACTTTTTTGTATCCTTCTGACAATATTTTTCCTTGGTTACCAAATGAATAAAATGTTTTTGTCCAGCTTTTTGGATTGTAAATCCAAATCTCACACAAAATTGTAAATAGAGAATCATATGAGCAGCTGTAATTTACTGAATCCCAAAGAATCCCAACAGGAGTTTCAGGTGTAGGTCCAAAGCTGGCTCTAATCTTCTTTGATTTAGGTTCATCAGAATTCAGACCCTCCTCTGCCTTCCTTTTCAGTGTGGATGCAATTGCCTTTGATCCCTGTGCAGGAACAAAACATCCTGTGACATTTTTACCTTTCTTTTGTGATTGAATGTTGACCTCTTCAGTTGCCTTATCAGTTTATCAGTGGTTGATTTTGTGGTGAGTGTCCATGAACTATCAGTAATCACTTGGAAAGTTTGCATTGGATACATTTCACTCCATCTGATTGGCCCCATGACATGCTGTGGACAATACCCCTTCCCTTTGAGCTGTTGATACTGACGTAAAACAGAATTGCGCAGTTGCCCACTGATTGATTCAGGTAATTGGCCATTGTATCTAAGGTTGGTAATGTCATCAAGAAGCTCAAGTTCTCTAAACTCTTGTCGAAGATAACCAGATGCACCACAGGTGATTGTTGATGGGTCAAATCCTTGTACAATTCACTTCAGTCACCCACTTTGACCAAGCTATTAGCTAGGAAATCTTGAAAAATTATCCAGGCTAATAGATCCTTTGGCCAGTTATTTTTTTGCCTCTGGAGAAAAATATATTATTGCATTAGACAAAAATGTTTGACCTTGAATATTGTGACTGGAAATATTTGGGTTGATATATTGTATTGAAAAATATCCTGGCCATCTGAAAGTGGTCAGAAATATTTGAAGCATGTTAGAGTGGTAGGAAATGTTTGAAGTGTTTCAGACTGGTAGGAAATTTTTTAGCTGTGTGACACTGGTGAAAAATGTTTTAGCCATGTCACACTGCTAAGAAATTTTTTAGCCATGTCACACTGCTCAAAAATCTTTTAGCCTTGTCACACTGCTCAAAAATTTCTTAGCCATGTCACATAGGCAAAACATTTCCTGCCAGTGTCATGGAGTATCTGGGGTCCTAGTTTCAAAAAAAAAAACTTCAAAAATTTCTACCATTCAAACTTTTATCTTCTGGATTCAACTTTTCTACAAAATTTATCATAAAGATCATTTTGGTCCTAAACTTGCCTTTTTACTTTTATATTGTATTTTTATTATACTATATATTGCATTCAACTCTATCTATTGGTATTCAGCTATTTGTTATATAGTTATAGCCTCTGAATTCTGCTCTATCAGATAATAAAGGTTGTTACTGACTGCTCTTATATTGAGTGTATATTAATAACTACCTATAATAGACCAGCCTTACTTACTGAATTATTACTGATGTCTATTATTCTTGCAAATTACCAGAAGTAAATATTGGCTGATGTGTAAGCCATATTTCTTCACTGTGGTAGAAGTATGTTCCTGAAGACTAGAGAGAGTTTGGGAACTGTCAGATTGACTATGCCAGCTATTTTTTTTTTCACTTTTATAGAGGTATTATATTCCTGAGGACTGCAGAGAGCTCTGAGGATTGTCAGTGTCTAAATATGTATAACATGATATAACATGATATGATGTATTCATATCTGTTCTGTTGACCATAATGATATGTTAAATTTCTTTCTGACTACCAGTACTTTACTGTGCCTACCTATTTCTGCAGGAATGGCTAGAATCTCCCAGAATTCTGATCTCTCTATTATAAATACTTGAATTTCCTTCTTTAAATATAGACCTTAGACCTTGACAACAGTACCCAACAATAAGTTCTATTTTTTCTCATTTTTACCACATTTTCTAAATGATTTTCATTTAAAATAGTCAATTTTCCTCATTTACTATGATTTCAGCTCTGCAACATTATAACCAATAGTGATTACCATCTACTATTTTCTTTAATGTTTCTTGTATTTTTCTGGTTATATTTGCATAAATTACCTTATTTGGAAATATGCACAGACTATGTGCACCATACACCAACATTGTCAATAACAGTTAATAGTATGTCTATTCTTTTTTCTATTTTCTTTTCTGTTTTTCTAGCTATATTTGTATCATTTACCATATTAGGAAATGTCCACAGACCATGTATATGGTATCTAAATATTGTTAACAATAGTCTATTATTTTTATCTTTTTCTTCTGATTTTCTGGCTATATTTTCATTCATTACCATATTTGGAAATATGCACAGACCAAGTAAACAATACATCAACATTATCAACAACTATTTATATCATGTGAATTTTTGTTCTAATTTTTCTAGCTATATTTGTATTAATTACCATTTTAGGAAATGTGCACAGACCATGTATACAGTTTTTCTCTTTTTCTTCTAATTTTTTTTGGCTAAATTGAATTTTCTTTCTTATTTTTCTAGCTGTATTTGTATTAAATCATTGTATTAGAAAATGTACACAGACCACATATCTATCTCTTTTTTCCCCTTTTTGTCTGACTCTCTGGATATATTTCCATAATAGGAAATGTGCACAGGCCATCAACAACAGTTTATTATTTTTTCTCCTTTTTTTCTGATAGCAGTGGTGGTATTGTAAGTGCCAAAATCTTTCCTGGAAGGACAGATCACATGACTACATCACATGGTTATATCACATGACCAGATCATATGACTGTTATATGATATGTCACATGACCACATCACATGGCAATGTCACCTGACTATCATATCACATGATTGTGTCACATGATATAGAACATGAACAACTAAAGGATGAGTTAGATGTTTGTTCGTTATTTGTGCTATCACTTACATGCCTATCCATGCATGTCCTTGCTCAGTATTTATGACTACTACTGACAAGTATAAAAAGGAGTCATGTGACACAATAGCTAAGCAATGGAAAGTAAATAATGGATAAGATCCCATATCTGCCAGCCATTTCCATACTTGTCAGTAGTAGTCACATGTGTGAGGGGTCAGGCTATCAGGTATATTCCCTATTCAATGCATCCTACATATGCGTGTCACAGTAGTCACACTTCTTATGCATCTTTTTACATGCATCTTCTCCATTTCTGCTTGAGTATTGTCTTCATGACTCTTTGTCAAGCTTAGCAAAGGAATAGAGTGACAAGGTCAGCTGTAGATTGTGACTCTTTTAGGAGAGCTCATGACTCTCTGTCTTTGTGTGCTCATTATTTTTCCCTTCCCTACATTCTCGCAGGATCCTGCTAAACCTTTCTGCGGCATTCTGGGAAAGGCAAGTACAGTTACACTTGTGACATTCCAGGGCATAAGTAGCTACTCACTTAGCTTGATTCTGCAAGACTCTTAGATTCAAGACTTCTCGCAGGTTTTCACACTGTAATGCAAACCGTCAGGATAACACTGCAGATCTGATAAGACCTGCTGCCCTGATAAACTGTGCTGATACTTGTACTCTTGGAGTAATGTTAGTGACCTAATAATACACAATACCACTTGGCTATCAGGGTGAACTATGATAACACACCTGAAAGCAATAGATGCAGTGGTGGTAGAAGAGTAAGCATGTTGCAAGAACTAATTACAAGGTAGCAGAGTATTATAAGGTTCTCATAGATAACAATATAAGTGTCTGGCAAGCTAAGGAGGAATTGACGGTTTGCATTACAGTGTGAAAACCTGCGAGAAGTCTTGAATCTAAGAGTCTTGCAGAATCAAGCTAAGTGAGTAGCTACTTATGCCCTGGAATGTCACAAGTGTAACTGTACTTGCCTTTCCCAGAATGCCGCAGAAAGGTTTAGCAGGATCCTGCGAGAATGTAGGGAAGGGAAAAATAATGAGCACACAAAGACAGAGAGTCATGAGCTCTCCTAAAAGAGTCACAATCTACAGCTGACCTTGTCACTCTATTCCTTTGCTAAGCTTGACAAAGAGTCATGAAGACAATACTCAAGCAGAAATGGAGAAGATGCATGTAAAAAGATGCATAAGAAGTGTGACTACTGTGACACGCATATGTAGGATGCATTGAATAGGGAATATACCTGATAGCCTGACCCCTCACACATGTGACTACTACTGACAAGTATGGAAATGGCTGGCAGATATGGGATCTTATCCATTATTTACTTTCCATTGCTTAGCTATTGTGTCACATGACTCCTTTTTATACTTGTCAGTAGTAGTCATAAATACTGAGCAAGGACATGCATGGATAGGCATGTAAGTGATAGCACAAATAACGAACAAACATCTAACTCATCCTTTAGTTGTTCATGTTCTATATCATGTGACACAATCATGTGATATGATAGTCAGGTGACATTGCCATGTGATGTGGTCATGTGACATATCATATAACAGTCATATGATCTGGTCATGTGATATAACCATGTGATGTAGTCATGTGATCTGTCCTTCCAGGAAAGATTTTGGCACTTACAATACCACCACTGCTATCAGAAAAAAAGGAGAAAAAATAATAAACTGTTGTTGATGGCCTGTGCACATTTCCTATTATGGAAATATATCCAGAGAGTCAGACAAAAAGGGGAAAAAAGAGATAGATATGTGGTCTGTGTACATTTTCTAATACAATGATTTAATACAAATACAGCTAGAAAAATAAGAAAGAAAATTCAATTTAGCCAAAAAAAATTAGAAGAAAAAGAGAAAAACTGTATACATGGTCTGTGCACATTTCCTAAAATGGTAATTAATACAAATATAGCTAGAAAAATTAGAACAAAAATTCACATGATATAAATAGTTGTTGATAATGTTGATGTATTGTTTACTTGGTCTGTGCATATTTCCAAATATGGTAATGAATGAAAATATAGCCAGAAAATCAGAAGAAAAAGATAAAAATAATAGACTATTGTTAACAATATTTAGATACCATATACATGGTCTGTGGACATTTCCTAATATGGTAAATGATACAAATATAGCTAGAAAAACAGAAAAGAAAATAGAAAAAAGAATAGACATACTATTAACTGTTATTGACAATGTTGGTGTATGGTGCACATAGTCTGTGCATATTTCCAAATAAGGTAATTTATGCAAATATAACCAGAAAAATACAAGAAACATTAAAGAAAATAGTAGATGGTAATCACTATTGGTTATAATGTTGCAGAGCTGAAATCATAGTAAATGAGGAAAATTGACTATTTTAAATGAAAATCATTTAGAAAATGTGGTAAAAATGAGAAAAAATAGAACTTATTGTTGGGTACTGTTGTCAAGGTCTAAGGTCTATATTTAAAGAAGGAAATTCAAGTATTTATAATAGAGAGATCAGAATTCTGGGAGATTCTAGCCATTCCTGCAGAAATAGGTAGGCACAGTAAAGTACTGGTAGTCAGAAAGAAATTTAACATATCATTATGGTCAACAGAACAGATATGAATACATCATATCATGTTATATCATGTTATACATATTTAGACACTGACAATCCTCAGAGCTCTCTGCAGTCCTCAGGAATATAATACCTCTATAAAAGTGAAAAAAAAAATAGCTGGCATAGTCAATCTGACAGTTCCCAAACTCTCTCTAGTCTTCAGGAACATACTTCTACCACAGTGAAGAAATATGGCTCACACATCAGCCAATATTTACTTCTGGTAATTTGCAAGAATAATAGACATCAGTAATAATTCAGTAAGTAAGGCTGGTCTATTATAGGTAGTTATTAATATACACTCAATATAAGAGCAGTCAGTAACAACCTTTATTATCTGATAGAGCAGAATTCAGAGGCTATAACTATATAACAAATAGCTGAATACCAATAGATAGAGTTGAATGCAATATATAGTATAATAAAAATACAATATAAAAGTAAAAAGGCAAGTTTAGGACCAAAATGATCTTTATGATAAATTTTGTAGAAAAGTTGAATCCAGAAGATAAAAGTTTGAATGGTAGAAATTTTTGAAGTTTTTTTTTTTGAAACTAGGACCCCAGATACTCCATGACACTGGCAGGAAATGTTTTGCCTATGTGACATGGCTAAGAAATTTTTGAGCAGTGTGACAAGGCTAAAAGATTTTTGAGCAGTGTGACATGGCTAAAAAATTTCTTAGCAGTGTGACATGGCTAAAACATTTTTCACCAGTGTCACACAGCTAAAAAATTTCCTACCAGTCTGAAACACTTCAAACATTTCCTACCACTCTAACATGCTTCAAATATTTCTGACCACTTTCAGATGGCCAGGATATTTTTCAATACAATATATCAACCCAAATATTTCCAGTCACAATATTCAAGGTCAAACATTTTTGTCTAATGCAATAATATATTTTTCTCCAGAGGCAAAAAAATAACTGGCCAAAGGATCTATTAGCCTGGATAATTTTTCAAGATTTCCTAGCTAATAGCTTGGTCAAGGTGGGTGACTGAAGTGATTAAAAATGTATCTGGGTGGCATGGGTGGTACTGGAAAATCACAAGTCTTCAAAGCCCTCATTTATTTTTTTCAACAGAGAAATGAGTCTCATAGATTCATTGTACTTGGACCAACAGGATCATCAGCTGCTCTTCTGAATGGATCAACTTATCATTCATTTTTGGGTGTGCCAATGAGTGGAATGGGTATCAGAAATGAGGCTACAAGCATTGCTCAAGTCAGAGCTAGACTAGATGGAGTTGACTATATATTCTTAGATGAAGTATCAATGCTCTCATGCCATGACATGTATAAAATTGCTGCACAGCTGGCCAAAGCACTGAATAACTTCAATGAGCCATATGGTGGTATCAATATGATATTTGCTGGTGATTTTGCCCAATTACCACCTGTTGGTGGTCAATCTCCATACAGTCACTCAGTTGGAACACAAGTCCATTCAGGCTTGAAGCCAGGTGGTCAAGAAGCAGCTGTAGGAAAAGCTCTCTGGCATCAGGTTACAACTGTAGTCATACTTAGAGAGAATATGAGGCAGAAAACTCAGACTCCTGAAGATGCATCTCTGAGAAAAGCATTGGTCAATATGAGATATGGAAATTGTACTGCTGAAGACATTAAATTTTTGAGAACTCTTCAAGCCAGTAAAAAGCCAGGAAGACCTAAGATAGCTTCAAAGGAATTCAGAAATGTGGCAATTATATGTGGAAGACACACACAAAAAGATCAAATCAATCAAATGGGGTGTGAAAGATTTGCTGAGGAGACAGGCCAAAAATTGACCCATTTTTATTCTGTAGATAAGTGGGGAAAGGATGCTGATCCAGCTAATAAAACAAAGTGGGGAAAATCAAAGGCTGCTTCAAAATCAAAGCACAAGTCAAATGAAATTGATTTTGATGATCAACATCAAATCTGGAATGTCAGACATGGGTCAACTGAACACTTTGCTGGAAAGCTTTCACTCTGCCTTGGGATGCCTGTGATGATTAGAAACAATGATGCAACTGAGCTGTGCATAACAAAAGGTCAAGAAGGATTTGTAGTTGGATGGCAGGCAAAGAAAGGTCCACATGGAAAGAGAATACTGGACACTCTATTTGTAAAATTGGATAAGCCTTCAAAAACTATTCAAATAGCTGGGCTTGCAGAAAATGTAGTGCCTTTAGTTAAGGGAACTAAAACTATTACATGTACATTCCCTAGTGATCTGAAGGAGTCTATAGAAAGACAACAAGTCTGGGTTCTACCTAATTTTGGAATGACAGATTATGCAGCTCAGGGAAAAACTAGACCATACAATGTTGTACATCTCAACAGCTGCCATACTCATATGTCTTACTACACTTGTCTCTCCAGAAGTGCAAGTGCAGCTGGAACCATCATTCTGCAAGGCTTTGAACCCAGCATTATTACTAGAGGATGTGCAAAATATCTTAGGCAGGAACTCAGAGAACAAGAACTTTTGGATGAAATTACCAGGCTTAGATATGAAGGGTCACTTTCTTCTTGTGTTATAGGATATACAAGGAATTCATTAATCAGAAATTTCCAAGACTGGAAAGGTACAGAATATGTTCCAGAGAAAACAGATGCATCTTTGAGGTGGAGTGAAAGTGATCCAATGGATATACTACCTGTGGTTACAGACAGTCCATGGCAGATAATCAAGAAAGGCAAAGATAAGACAGCAGAGCAACCCAAGAAACCTTCAACTTTTGTCCCAGCCAAGGGATCAGTTGCAGTCAAGCATAAGCTGGATGGTGATGATGAGATTAATATAAAGAAAAAGAGTAAAAAAATACTGCAGCCTAGGTCTAGCATCAAGCTGGGACTTCAATGGGATAGTGTAAATTACAGTTGTGCATATGATAGCTTATTTGTGATTTTATATCATATTTGGAACATAGATCCTCTGAGGTGGACTGCAAATTTTACAGAGATCAACCAAGGTTATTTAGGTGCATTGGCAGCTGGTTTCAACAAGGTGCTTGAAGGAACACTTACTTTAGAAAATGTAAGAGATGAACTTAGACATGATCTTCATAATTTAGATCCTATCAAATTTCCTATGGGCAAAACAGGAGCCAGCATTGGACAACTTACATTTGAAATGCTTAAGTATGAAAAATATAATGCAGTTGCTGAAATAATATGTTCAGACTGTGGAGATGCATATGAAGTGGATGATACACTGGGATATGTTCTACATGCATCTGACCCTATACCAGCATCAACTTCAAAATGGATAGGATCAATTCAGAAGCCATCTACAGAAATTTGTGGGGGTTGCTCAGGTGAAATGATTGAGCATGTATCCTATGCAGAGGTTCCAAAGATTATCATCCTGGAGTACCCATACTGTAATACCAAAACTAGTCACAAGGTAAAGTTTGTGGTAAATGGAGAAGAAGTCTTACTGAGGCTAAGAGGGATCATATACCATGGAGACAATCATTTTACCTCTAGAGTATTCTCATCTGAGGGTAAAGTTTGGTTCCATGATGGGATCACCACCAAAAATAAATGCATAGAAGATGGGCAGCTGGATGATAAAAGCAATAATGATCTTAGATACTATGAAGATCAGGAACTTGTTTTAGCTGTATATTCTCAACTTTAAATTAGAACTTTGTCTTGGTAAATTTAACATTAAAATATTAGTAGAAAAATATAATTATGATCATTCAATATAGAAATTATTACTTTACATTCTGTGCTCATTGTCAAACCAAGAAGGTGACAAAAAGATTAAAAAAATCTGGAATCATAAATAAAAATGAGATTAAGATCTTTACAACATGGAATGCAAGCTACATTAATTTGAAATGATAATTGTAGATAATTGTAAATAAACCTCAAATAATATTACAATCTTTCAGACATTGTTTCTCCAAAATTATTTGAAATTTCTTTACAATTGCTTCACAATAATTTGGTTCAAGTTAATGTGGCTTGCATCCCTTGCCAATAAAAATATAAAAATATGGTTTTTAAGAAGAAAGTTATTCTAGATATTTTTCAGCATGTGAGGTCCACAGAAAGGACTCATACATGCCATGCGAAGCACTGGC
Organism: Laccaria trichodermophora; assembly: GCA_018417955.1. NCBI lineage: Eukaryota > Fungi > Basidiomycota > Agaricomycetes > Agaricales > Hydnangiaceae > Laccaria > Laccaria trichodermophora. Next base: position 552,702 of record JACTVC010000019.1, read on the forward strand.
CCACATCCACAAGTTGCCATGATATTGACGGCTAGGCTCAGGGCTTAGAGTCTATTTGCACATATAGAAGAAAACTCAGAAAATAATAAAGTGATTACATGTCATTGTAGCTGATGGGATGTTAGGAGGTTGGTTACATGACCAATTTCTCAAAATTAAATTTAGAGTCGACAGGAAGGACTCATACATGCCATGCAAAGCACTGGCCAACACCCACAAGTCATGATAAATTAACAGTAAACGCTTGTGGGCCATAGTAGATATGTTATGGGGTATCATATCATTTCCGATACCTCCAAGGCCATAAGGAAATAGCCATGGTAGCATAGCAGGAAATAGTTGAGGGTTATTATAAATGGAGTTGGGTTGTTGTGAATGGCCTGCAAACATGATTTTTTTGTTAGATGTCAAATGCTTCAGTGCTCGAGCCTTTATCGCCTCCAAAGACATGGTAGAATACTCTTCTCCAGTCAGCCCTTGAACTACAAAAGTACAAGGACCCTCTTCAGTGCCTATCTCTTCTTCATTATCATGAACACTTGTAGCCTCTCGCTCTCTATTTATTATTGATTGACAATAGTCAATTACAACTGGTGCATCACTCAAAGGGTACTGGCTCAAATTCTCCTGTGATATTCCAATGTCAAAGTAGTCAGAATGGTTCAATTTTAACCACTCAAGTGCTTTTGAAATCTGCTTTTGACGGACCAGCAATGGTGTATGTTGAAGGTCTTTTTTGGTAGGTTGACAAGGTCCAGTAAACATAACAGCCAAGACTTCATCAAGTTCTTCAAGAGGAGGAGGAAGAGTGTCATAAATCTTTGCAACAGGATTTTGGAAAGTTATTGCATTTGCATGCATCTTGTACCATCCAGAGGCTACTTTGATTATACAGCGATTGTGGTGAACATGTGATATGAGCAGCTGTTCAACGTAAGTTAAGCAAGCAAGCTCATCAGGAATTTTACCAAGCCAAAAACCATTACAAAGTGCATTAGTAGGTATTTTTCCTTTGTCTAGACTTTTATTGCAAGTATTGCATATATATTTACAGTCATCATCAATCACAGGCCCTGAGATTTCATGGATTTCATCATGTTCAGATTTTCTTTCTATTCAGGAAGCCCCTTCTCGAATCAAGGGTTCCAAGTTACTTGAGGTATCAGATCACTTTAACATGTCTGATAATTTTGTTAGCTGATCACAAACTGCGCATCCAGATTCAAGAAGTTTGGAAGGGAGTGTGTCTTCACAGAATCCACTAATTATTTTATGAATTAATTTCTTAGAGGGTGGTTTAGGTGGGAAATTAGTGATTTTTGATGTCTGATAAGTAGACTTATTCTCTTTACTTCTCTTAATTTTATATGTTGGACCTTTTAAAAACTTAATATATTTTTTTTAATGATTTTTTTCTTGTCTGCTTTACTGAGACCCTTGTACCACTTAGCTTGACATTCAGAAGATGTCAAAGCTGGTTGTTCTGGGGCAAACAATGTATAAAATTGAGAACATCATGAGGAACACATATGTGCTGATAAAACCTCCAATACCTCTGCAACTGGAGATTTGCTTGATATTGTAACATTGTGCATCTTTGCAATGGATTTCGCTTGAACCAATGATATTTTTCCCTTTAATAATTCCAATGGCATATAACATATAAGCAGTTCAGAGTTTTTACGTAACTCAGCCTGAGCAGCTTGAAGCACAAACTGGCCAATGTATTTATAATTAACCGAGGTTGCATTCTGTAGCTCTAGACTGTATGGTGTGATGTAATTTTTTATGTCACTCAAGTTTGTGCTAATCTTTCCACCTCCATATTGAATGGAAGGCACAACTGCCATCGTTGCTTGACACACTTCAGTCACCTACCTTGACCAAGCTATTAGCTAGGAAATCTTGAAAAATTATCCAGGCTAATAGATCCTTTGGCCGTTTATTTTTTTGCCTCTGGAGAAAAATATATTATTGCATTGGGCAAAAATGTTTGGCCTTCAATATTGTAACCAGAAATATTTGGGCTGATATTTTGTATGGAAAAATATCCTAGCCATCTGAAAGTGGTCAGAAATATTTGAAGCATATTAGAGTGGTAGGAAATATTTGAAGTGTTTCAGACTGGTAGGAGATTTTTAAGCTGTGTGACACTGCTGAAAAATGTTTTAGCCATGTCACACTGCTAAGAAATTTTTGAACCATATTACACTGCTGAGAAATTTTTTAGCCATGTCACACTGCTGAAAAATGTTTTGACCATGTCACACTGCTCGGAAATGTTTTAGCCATGTCACACTGCTGAAAAATGTTTCAGCCATGTCACATAGGCAAAAAATTTCCTGCCAGTGTCACAGAGTATCTGGGGTCCTAGTTTCAAAAAAAAAACTTCAAAAATTTCTGACCATTCAAACTTTTATCTTCTGGATTCAACTTTTCTACAAAATTTATCATAAGGATCATTTTGGTCCTAAACTTCCATTTTTACTTTATATCATATTTTTCTTATAGAAAAACTAGATTATATATTGCATCCAGCACTATCTATTGGTATTCAGCTATTTGTTATATAGTTATAGCCTCTAAATTCTACTCTATCAGATAATAAAGGTTGCTACTGACTGCTCTTATGTTGGGTATATATTGATAACTATCTATAATAGTCTAGCCTTACCTACTGAATTATTACTGATGTCTATTATTCTTGCAAATTACCAGAAGTGAATATTGGCTGATGTGTGAGCCATATTTCTTCACTGAAGTATGTTTCTGAAGACTAGAGTGAGTTTGGGAACTGTCAGATTGACTATGCCAGCTTTTTTTTTCACTTTTATAGAGGTATGTATATTTCTGAGGACTGCAGAGAGCTCTGAGGATTGTCAGTGTCTGAAGTTATAGATATGTATAATATGATGTATTCATATCTGTTAACCATAATAACATGCTGACTACCAGTACTTTACTGTGCCCCACCTATTTCTGCAGGAATGGCTAGAATCTCCTAGAGTTCTGGTCTCTCTATTACAAATACTTGAATTTCCTTTTTTAGATATAGACCTTAGACCTTGACAACAGTACCCAACAACAAGTCCTATTTTTTTCTCATTTTTACCACATTTTCTAAATGATTTTCATTTAAAATAGTAATTGTGCCTCATTTACTCTGATTTCAGCTCTGCAACATTATAACCAATAGTGATTACCATCTAATATTTTTCTTTAATGTTTCTTGTACTTTATTGTAATTTTCTGGCAATATTTGCACAAATTACCTTATTTGGAAATATGCATAGACCATGTGCACTATACACCAACATTGTCAATAACAGTTACAGCTGAATGCAGAATGATAGGCCATGCCAGACCGACACATGCACAGGGCAGACTGTCAAATTTTCAAAGCAATATGATGGCTGAGGCTGCTGAGTTCTCACCAAGTTCTCACAATGAGTCAAATAATTGATGTTACTGTAGTACCACAGTAACATTTGAGAGTCTGCTCTATGTATGTGTTAATCTGCATAATCTATCATTCTGCATTCAGCTGTGATGGTATGTCTATTCTTTTCCTTTTTTTTCTGTTTTTCTAGCTATATTTGTATCATTTACCATATTAGAAAATATCCACAGACCATGTATATGGTATAGAAATATTGTTAACAATAGTCTATTATTTTTCTCTATTTCTTCTGATTTTCTGGCTATATTTTCATTCATTACCATATTTGGAAATATGCACAGACCAAGTAAACAGTACATCAACATTATCAACAACCATTTATATCATGTAATTTTTTTTTCCTAACTTTTCTAGCTATATTTGTATTAATTACCATTTTAGGAAATGTGCACAGACCATGTATACAACACCCCAATATTGTCAACAACAGTCCATTATTTTTCTCTTTTTCTTCTAATTTTTTGGGCTAAATTGAATTATTAAATTATTATGTTAGGAAATGTACCCAGACCATGTATCTATTTTTCCCCCCTTTTGTCTGACTCTCTGGATATATTTCCAGAATAGGAAATGTGCAAAGGCCATCAACAACAGTTTATTATTTTTTCTCCTTTTTTTTCTGATAGCAGTGGTGGTATTGTAAGTGCCAAAATCTTTCTTGGAAAGACAGATCACATGTTATATTACATGACCAGATCATACGATGCCCAACATAAACAACTATATAATGCATATGAGATAACTATAGTCACCTATTTTTCTCTTTTTTTTCTGATTTTCTGGCTATATTTTTACTAATTACCATATTTGGAAATATGCACAGACCAAGTAAATAATACATCAACATTATCAACAACCATTTATGTTATGTGAATTTCTTTTCTCATTTTTGGCTATATTTTCATTAATTACTATATTAGGAAATGTGCACAGACCATGTGAATAGTACCCCATCAATACCACTCTTCCTATTTTATTCTGATTTTATTCTGGTAAAATTCTATATATTGGAATAGATTATCTGTGCATCAAATGCGGAGCTGTCAATGAAAGTGGTATTGCAAGTGTGTGAAGGCTGAGCTGCAGCTCAGTCCAAAGAGAGGAAGAATGGGGGAAAGAGACTAGATGTAGGCATATTTTAGCAAGATTTGAGATTGCTCCAGAAATCCAAAGCTACAGTTCTTTGCATTCCTGTTTGCACACTGAAATTATGAAAATCATATTTGATTTTGTATCTTCATCACAGATTGTCATGTATCAGGGCATTTTGAATCTCTCAAACCCCAACTCTCATGGTGCCTCAGATATCAGATGAGATCCAGGCACAGATCATTGTTTGCTATGATGAGCAACATCTATCAGTGCTAGACATTACAAGCCTTGGTGGATGTAACTGATCTCTTACTTCCCAATTTGTGGGTCACAATACAATACATATACATATGATTCCTAAACTTCATTATGCAAACAACAGTGCAAAGTACTGTAACCTCTGCTATCTCTTGGGAAGTCCATGAGTGGTTGGATACAGATGCAGGATGGGATAACACTGCAGATCTGATAAGACCTGCCCTGATAAACTATGCTGACACTTGTACTCTTGGAGTAATGTCAATATAAGTGTCTGGCAAGCTAAGTGAGTAGCTACTTATGCTCTAGAATGTCACAAGTGTAGCTGTAGTCACCTTTCCCAGAATGCTGCAGAAGGGTTTAGCAGGAAGTACTGGTCACATGATGTCTACTACCTATCCTCACACAAGCTCTCCTAAAAGAGTCACAATCTACAGCTGACCTTGTCACTCTATTCCTTCACTAGGCTTCATAAACAGTCATGAAGACAATACTCTTAGATGCAAGTGGAAACAGAGAAGATGCATGTACAAAGATGCATAAGAAACATGACTAAAATATAACATAACCTGAGTGTGACTACTGTGATATGCATATGTAGGGTAGGATCCATTGAATAGGGAATATATCTGATAGCCTGACCCCTCATACATGGGACTACTAGTGACAAGTATGGAAATGGCTGGCATATATGGGATCTTATCCATCTTTTACATTATTTACTTTCCATTGCTTAGCTATTGTGTCACATGACTCCTTTGTATACTTGTCAGTAGTAGTCATAAATACAAAGCAAGAACATGTATCAATGGGCATGGAAGTAATAGCACAAATAACAAACAAACATCTAACTCACATAGTTATTCATATTCCATATCATGTGATATAACAGTCATGTGATACAGTCATATGATATGACATGGGACAATAAAATCATGTGACATGATCATGTGATATATAATAGTCAGGTGACATCGTCATGTGATGTGATCATGTGATGGATCATATGATCTGGTCATGTGATATAACATGTGATCTGTCTTTCCAAGAAAGATTTTGGCACTTACAATACCACCACTGCTATCAGAAAAAAAAGGAGAAAAAATAATAAACTGTTGTTGATGGCCTTTGCACATTTCCTATTCTGGAAATATATCCAGAGAGTCAGACAAAAGGGGGGAAAAATAGATACATGGTCTGGGTACATTTCCTAACATAATAATTTAATAATTCAATTTAGCCCAAAAAATTAGAAGAAAAAGAGAAAAATAATGGACTGTTGTTGACAATATTGGGGTGTTGTATACATGGTCTGTGCACATTTCCTAAAATGGTAATTAATACAAATATAGCTAGAAAAGTTAGGAAAAAAAAATTACATGATATAAATGGTTGTTGATAATGTTGATGTACTGTTTACTTGGTCTGTGCATATTTCCAAATATGGTAATGAATGAAAATATAGCCAGAAAATCAGAAGAAATAGAGAAAAATAATAGACTATTGTTAACAATATTTCTATACCATATACATGGTCTGTGGATATTTTCTAATATGGTAAATGATACAAATATAGCTAGAAAAACAGAAAAAAAAGGAAAAGAATAGACATACCATCACAGCTGAATGCAGAATGATAGATTATGCAGATTAACACATACATAGAGCAGACTCTCAAATGTTACTGTGGTACTACAGTAACATCAATTATTTGACTCATTGTGAGAACTTGGTGAGAACTCAGCAGCCTCAGCCATCATATTGCTTTGAAAATTTGACAGTCTGCCCTGTGCATGTGTCGGTCTGGCATGGCCTATCATTCTGCATTCAGCTGTAACTGTTATTGACAATGTTGGTGTATAGTGCACATGGTCTATGCATATTTCCAAATAAGGTAATTTGTGCAAATATTGCCAGAAAATTACAATAAAGTACAAGAAACATTAAAGAAAAATATTAGATGGTAATCACTATTGGTTATAATGTTGCAGAGCTGAAATCAGAGTAAATGAGGCACAATTACTATTTTAAATGAAAATCATTTAGAAAATGTGGTAAAAATGAGAAAAAAATAGGACTTGTTGTTGGGTACTGTTGTCAAGGTCTAAGGTCTATATCTAAAAAAGGAAATTCAAGTATTTGTAATAGAGAGACCAGAACTCTAGGAGATTCTAGCCATTCCTGCAGAAATAGGTGGGGCACAGTAAAGTACTGGTAGTCAGCATGTTATTATGGTTAACAGATATGAATACATCATATTATACATATCTATAACTTCAGACACTGACAATCCTCAGAGCTCTCTGCAGTCCTCAGAAATATACATACCTCTATAAAAGTGAAAAAAAAAGCTGGCATAGTCAATCTGACAGTTCCCAAACTCACTCTAGTCTTCAGAAACATACTTCAGTGAAGAAATATGGCTCACACATCAGCCAATATTCACTTCTGGTAATTTGCAAGAATAATAGACATCAGTAATAATTCAGTAGGTAAGGCTAGACTATTATAGATAGTTATCAATATATACCCAACATAAGAGCAGTCAGTAGCAACCTTTATTATCTGATAGAGTAGAATTTAGAGGCTATAACTATATAACAAATAGCTGAATACCAATAGATAGTGCTGGATGCAATATATAATCTAGTTTTTCTATAAGAAAAATATGATATAAAGTAAAAATGGAAGTTTAGGACCAAAATGATCCTTATGATAAATTTTGTAGAAAAGTTGAATCCAGAAGATAAAAGTTTGAATGGTCAGAAATTTTTGAAGTTTTTTTTTTGAAACTAGGACCCCAGATACTCTGTGACACTGGCAGGAAATTTTTTGCCTATGTGACATGGCTGAAACATTTTTCAGCAGTGTGACATGGCTAAAACATTTCCGAGCAGTGTGACATGGTCAAAACATTTTTCAGCAGTGTGACATGGCTAAAAAATTTCTCAGCAGTGTAATATGGTTCAAAAATTTCTTAGCAGTGTGACATGGCTAAAACATTTTTCAGCAGTGTCACACAGCTTAAAAATCTCCTACCAGTCTGAAACACTTCAAATATTTCCTACCACTCTAATATGCTTCAAATATTTCTGACCACTTTCAGATGGCTAGGATATTTTTCCATACAAAATATCAGCCCAAATATTTCTGGTTACAATATTGAAGGCCAAACATTTTTGCCCAATGCAATAATATATTTTTCTCCAGAGGCAAAAAAATAAACGGCCAAAGGATCTATTAGCCTGGATAATTTTTCAAGATTTCCTAGCTAATAGCTTGGTCAAGGTGGGTGACTGAAGTGCTTGACAAGGGCACCCATACCCATACCAATGTTTAATAGAATGAAGGTAAGGTTCATTTATGGTGGAGACTTGGATAGCTGAAACTCTATTTGTCAACAATAGTTCATAGCCATACCAGTTGGAGATGGATGAGAAAGAGATAAATGTATAGGCCATTGTATATTGAATTATTTTTGAAATAAGAATAAAAGAGGACAAATGCACAACAAATCGATGTTGAACAAATAGCGCAGGTAGTGAAAATGAGAGATGCTCTTGAAACAAGCGAAGTTTATTTGCATATACATGATGGAAAGTACAGTGTCTTGAAAACCGAAGTGCAAGCAAAATGCAGAGATCAATAGCATAATTTACTGATAAGGAATATACAATTGCACTATAGTATACCAAGGCTGGTATTTGACTGTGCAGGTATTCTAACATGAAACCAAATAGTGACTGAATAATGCAAGTTACTTTTACTCTCAGTTCTTGAAATTCATCAGCAATGACAGAGTTTGTCATAGCCTGAACATATATTTCCCAATCTCTCTGCATAGTCAACATGTGCCAGCAGGCTCAGATTGTTTCCAATCTCTATTATGGGTGCATGACGGCTCGGGTTGTTTCCAACCACTATCAATCCTTGGGAAATTGCTTTGGATTCTATGTTTGTATCAATGGGATAGATTGTAAGGAGCAGAGGGATGATGGTAAGTAGCAACAGAGTCCACCGATATGGATGCATAGTCAATGGAGGACAAAGAATATTGGCAGTCGTTGTTCAAATATTTGAAAGTTGAACAGTCACATGACTTAAATTTACACGGACATGTGATTCAGCAATAGCACTCAGCGCATCACACTTAACTCAACTTGTCTAGAGAAAGATCTGTGAGGAAGTACACGAATTTATTATTCATAACTCTTGCTCATTATCTGAGCCACTTTCAGATGCTCTAGACCCATCATCGTCCGTTTCTGTGTAGTCGTTTCTTGAGAACATTAGAGTCAAAAGTATAAATTGAATATTGAAATTCACCTTGCCAAGTCCTCCACATTAATTTCATGATGTGAAAGTATTACACTATCTGTTTGGATAGAAATCTGTGTAATAGAGGGTATCGTACCACACACATAGTTTGCCAAGGAAGTTCAACTGGTACTACGATCATTGAGTTTGACGATACCCAATGTTGTTAATTGGGGGTAAGTTGATGTTGGAGGAGATTGCAGCTGAATATCAGCAGGATGAAAAAATGGAATCTTTAATGACTCCAATTGTGGGCAGAATGCCAGAAGTCGCATTACTCCTCGGGTTGAGGCTGATACAGGAACAGGAATTCCATTTCCAGGGATCAGATGCAAAGTTTCAAGAGATGGCCAGGTCTGGCCAATAGTTAAAAGGAAATGATCATGTAGCATTGTGAAGGGAAGTTCCACATCTATGATCAGACAGTGGAGTGGAAATGACACAAGATGCTTTCTGAGTTTCAGGGCTGAAAATGGGGCATAGTCACCCTCATTTTCAAGGAAGTACTCATCCATAGGTGTACCAAGAGGGTCTGCCCAATAACGTATGATGAGGTCATGAAATGAAGCAGAAGAGCATATCTGCTTTATCTTCATCAATGTTCTTTCAATTGTTTGAGGAAATGGTGGTGCATCTGTATACTGCATGGAGAAAGAAACAAGGGAATCTGTCAATGAAATGTAGTCAAAGGACTTGAGAGAAATGTATTTGGCTGCAGTCTCCACCTTGAAGCGCAGGAGTGCTGGCAAATCCAGATGGTAATCAGGCCGCAGTTTACAAATGTCAACATTTTCTGGACTTGTGTAAGAGGCCATTGCAAGCATGGCAGAAACAAGTCCTCCTTTTTTTGCAAAGGCAATAGAAACCAATTTCTACTTTTTCTCCTTTTTTCTGTTTTTCTGGGTACATTTTTATCACAAACAAACAAGTAAATGTTTCTATATAAGTCTTCTTTTGGATTCTAAACAAATTACCCCAGCATCATCATCATCAATGAAAACATTTCTATGTTTTTCTCATTTTTTGCTGATTTTCTGATTATATGCAAGTAGGTTACCATATTTGGAAGTCTACCCTAAAGCCTGAAACTGTTACCTAACATCATTACTAACAATAAGCACCATTCTTCAATTTTCACTCATTTCTTTGACATTTTATGACTATTTTAAATGGATTACCATATTTGGATGTCTGCTCCATACCCTGAACACTTTAGCAAACTTATACTACAAAGTTTACTGATATACAATAAAAGACTGCAGATGTCAAACATAGACTACAAAGTTAGCTTATCTCTACAACAGCAGCACTTTACAGTGTAGTGCTACAACTTCCATTTGTTGAATATTTTTTGTAAGTGGTCATGTGACCGTTATCCCAACATCCCATTACATGGGCCCTAATAGACAAATTATTCTGTGCTTTGTTTTCTCCAATTTTTAGTCAAAGTAGATGATATTGTCTTTTTTGGTATGGACTCTGAAGATAGTGCATGACATTCTATATACCATTCAAACTTTTTTTTTCAATTTTTTCACTATTTTCTTACATTTTTTTGATCTATTACCATATTTGGAACTGGACCCTTGACCCTGACAACATTACCAAACATTATCACAGCAATGAGCACCATCCACCATTTTTTTCTGATTTTTTTGCCCATTTTCTAGCTATTTTTTGTTATATTACCATATTTAGAACTAGACTCTGGACCCTGACAATGTTACCCAATGATATCACCAGCAATAAGCACCATGTCCCATTTTTTTCTGATTCTTGACCATATTACTCTATTTGGAACTAGAACCTGGACGACAATGTTACTCAATGTTATCACTAGCAATAAGCACCATCCTCCATTTCTTTCTGATTTTCTAACAGTTTTCTGGCCTTTTTTGGATATATGACCATATTCAGAACTAGACCCTGACAACATTACCCAATGTTATTACTGCAATGGGTGCCATCCCCCATTTATTTCTGATTTTCTAGCTATTTTCTGGCTATTCTTAGGCATATATTATTCTATTTAGAACTAGACTCTAGACCCTGACAATATTACCCAAGGTTATGTCTGGCAATAAGCACCATGACTTATTTCTTTCTGATTTTCTGACTATTTTCTGACTATTTCATCATATTGGGACTATCCTCTGAACTCTGACAACATTACCCAAGGTTACCACCACTATCCTCCATTTTTTTCTGATTTTCTGGCCATTTTCTGGATATTTTTGGCCATTTCAGCATATTTGGAAATGCACCCTAGACCCTGAAAACAACCTCCAATATCATTACCAGCAGCTTACCCAATGTTATCATCAGCAATAAGCACCATCCTCCATTTCTTTCTCATTTTCTAACAGTTTCTGGCTTTTTTGGAGATATTACCATATTCAGAACTGGACCCTAACAACATTACCTAATGTTATCACTGCAATGGGTGCCATCCCCCATTTTTTTTCTGATTTTCTAGCTATTTTCTGGCTATTTTTGTGTTTATATTATTCTATTTAGAACTAGACTCTAGACCCTGACAATATTACCCAAGGTTATGTCTGGCAATAAGCACCATCCCTCATTTCTTTCTGATTTTCTGGCTATTTCTGGTTATATTACCATGATGGGACTATCCTCTGAACCCTGACAACATTACCCAAGGTTATCACCACTATCCTCCATTTTTTTAATGATTTTCTGGCTATTTCCTGGATATTTTTGGCTATTTTACTATATTTGGAAATGTGCCCTGGACCCTGAAAACAACCTCCAACATCATTACCAGCAGTAAACACCACCCTCAATTTTTTCTGATTTCTCTGCCATTTTATTGCTATTTTACCTGTGAAAAAGCACATATTTCCTTATTTAGAAATGTGCCCTGGCCACCATCAGTGAGCAACACCCCAACACCATCAGTCATTTTCTCTGATTTTATGCTCATTTATTGTTATGTCTTCATTGAAAAAAGCTTGCATTGGCTTGATTTGTGCACACATATGTCTATTTGTGCATACAGCTTTTATTACATAATATACTCAAAAACACACTATATTTTTTCATGGTTTTTTTTTCATTTAGTTTAGATTTTATGTTGGTGAGCTTCAGACTTCTCTTTGAAAATGTATGTTTATTTTAAATTTGACCTTCTTACATAATATGTCTCAATGAATTGTATACAATCATGACTCCTGAAATTGTACATTTTTTCTGCATTTTATTTCATCAGGATTGGACTTGATTTGGTAAAGTTATGCATTTTTCTTTAGGCAACACTGGGAACTCAAGAAGCAATGACACACGAACATTTCCCGATCGTTTGATGGGGGACAGTTTTGTGTGTCATAGTAGATCTCTGATCACTTACCATTTTTGGTAATAAATAAAGATTCACGTATAACTCAGTGAGTTTTGATCCAAATGACATGATTTTTTTTGTAACAGGTACTCCTCATTTCCGTGGTCATGGTGATGTTATGTTCCTGGTAAAAAAACACAAATAAATGGTTGAAAAAACAACATGGATCATCTCTGATCTATTGTGCTCTTGGCATCACTAATTCTAATGATGCACAAAACTTCCCCCATCAAATGATTGGAAAATGTTTGTGTATCATAAAATCATGAGATTTGTACCAAGGCTGTGTGGCCATCATGGATTCCGATGATGCACAAACCTTCCCCCCATCAAATGATCAGGAAATGTTCATGCGTCATTGATTCTTGCTCTTCACTCCAAGGCTGTGCAACTTCAACTTCCCACAGCACCCTCTCTTTCGCTGTGTGTGCCTTGTCATCTGCTGCACACTCTTCATTGTCTTGGCCAGTCAAAACAATTCATACAACATATCTACCACATGTTGTCTGTCTTGTTTGCATGCTTGTCACCGTCTTGGCTAGCCCAAACGATTCGAGTGCCACATGTCTACCACATTCATCTCACAGATCAATACACCAGCTTGACCATACGATCTCTGTGCACCCATCATCGTCTTGGCTGCATGCTATTACGAGTCCTCTGAGTTTACGAAGAGACTCGTTTATTACCCTGGATCTCAAGGATTTTTTCAGCATTCTAATGCAGAATTTAGCCTTTCTCCCACGAAAATTGATGGTTTCCCATGGTCAAGGATTTTGTAGTCTTTGTCCAGGGTTTGTAGTCTTCTGTTAGCATTTTTGTAGTCAACACTACAATGTTTTACTGACCGTGTGAACTGTCTGGTGATGGCGTGGATTCTTGCTCAAAATGGTCATCACCGGTTAAAGGCACTTTATATACACGACACCTATACCCAAAACCTTGTATCATTTTGAATCAACAAGGAAGATGATGGTCCACATTCCCATGACTGATTCTTCACTTGTGGGTGTGGGCCAGTGCTTTACATGGCATCCTTAAGTGTGTTGTGTGTGGTGACAAAAGTGAGCATGAAGTTGGTATCTGAACAACCCCAAGAAGACTCAGGAAACGAACCATGATAGGTTGGCACAACCTAGGTTTTAGTGGTTCCTACTCATGTACTTGCTTTTGTCCAGCAGATGGACAGTTAGCGTCTAATTTGCATGTTTAGTTGATGATATACACAAGATCTGACATCACTCATTATGATATAAAGGTTAAAGTCTCTGTGTGTGGGGGGAGAAAGAAGAAATGGCCAGTGGAAAAAAGACATGATCTGATGCGAAGGGTCTGCCCTAAAGATCTCACAAAGAACCATAAAGATTTTCCAAGGCGAGGAAAGTCCGAGATCCCATCAACGATCTCAGATTCTCATCCCTTCTCATGCCTTTGGATGACGCACATTCATTTCCCATCAATGCGATTGGGAAATGAATGTGCGTCATTGTTCGTGCCTTTCTCCCTTGCTTCACATGCCAAGTGAATGTCAAATTCTGCTCAGGACCTCAATGTGGCTTGTTTCGCTGTGTACTGGACTCCTTTGGATACCTCTACACGCCCCGAAAACGCTGCACCGAACCGTTTGCAAATTGGTCAACTTGTTGTAGAGGTTTGTCTGTTGTGCTTTCGTGTTTTTGGCCTTATTGTAAATTCTGCTCAGGACCTCAATGTGGCTCGTTTCTCTGCATGCTCAACTCGTTTGGATACCTCTACACGCATCGAAAACACTCCAACAAACTGTTTGCGAATCGGTCAGCTTGTTGTAAAGGTATGGCCATTGTATTTTCGCATCTTTCGCCTTATGGTAAATTCTACTCAGGACTTCAATGTGGGTTGTTTCTCTGCATGCTAGACTCGTCTGGAAACCTCTACATCCCTCGAAAATGTTCCAACAAACCGTTTGCAAATCTGTCAACCTGTTGTAGAGGTATGCCTGTTGTATTTTCGTGTTTTTGGCCCTTATGCTGACTTCTGCTCAGGACCTCAATGTGGCTCACTTTGCTGCATACTGGATTCATTTAGATACTTCTGCATGCCTCCCAAATGCTCCCACAAACCATTTGCCAAGCGGTCAACTTAGTGTGGAGGTATGTCTGTTGTATATTCATCACTCTTGTAAATTCTGCTCAGGACTTCAATGTGGCTCAATCAGGACCATCATCATCAAGGACGCCCACAACCTTAGGGTGATTAGAAAGGGCAGATAGTAGCTTGGACAGGGGGATGGAGCTGAGAGAGATGATACAACAATGTATATTATTGTTAACCACAATGGCAATGATGAAGTGCTTGCATTGACCATGTAAGCTAACTAAGTACTACCTGGTTGGGATGAATTCAGTAGTGTTTGGAAGTCCGGTCTCGTGACTGGAAAAAGACTGTAACCAGACCAGACCAAGACCGCAAAAGACCGGACTTGCAGTTATGGTCTTTTATTTTTGAAATGTAAAGACCGCAAAAAAACCGGTTAACGTGAACCAGTCTTGACCGGTTTGGACTGGCCTTTTGTAACCCTTTAAATACCCTTTAAAACCCACCCAAGAATGTACGATTTGGTAAAAAAACGAGAGACACCTCAAACAAGGGGCGATCGGGCAGTTAAGCAAAGCCTTTGAAAAATTCCTGGACAAATTAATCATTTTTTAACATTTTATGTAATTAGGACAAATTTATTGGACAAGTTAAATTTTGATGGTGTGTTTGTCTATTGTCCAAAGGCGCTGACAGAATAAAAAACAATTGTTCTGCTTATTGTATAAATTTGTCTGTAACTGCGTTCCCAAGGCGAAACATTGCTCAAAATAAAAATTTTGCCTAGTGCCAAAGTGAACAATTACATTGTTCCTGAAATCTGTCCACTGTGCAGATTTTAATTCTTAACATCACTTTGTCCTGTGGACACATCTAATGATACATTTATAAATTAGCAACCTCTAATGGTTTACATTTGTTTGCCCTCTTTGAACAATAGGCAGACCAACTGTCAAAATTAAAATTGCCCCAACAGTTTGTTGTAATCACACAAAAGGTTAAAAAATGATTAATTTGTCCACGGATTTGTCAAAGGCTCTGCTCGACTGCCCGATCGTCCCTTGTTCAAGGTGAGAGATATGAATTAAAATCTAAATTACTTTTGGGAATAACAGATGTACCAGACTTATTTTATAGAAGCACCAATTCCTAACGGAATTTAACGTTCTTAGGCTCGTTTTGAAGCTATTAGAGATGTTAATAAATCTACCAATTCATAAATTTACAATATTGGCCTAAAGACCGGTCATACTTGTGCCCAAAAAAAGTAATGGGCAACATTGAAATAGCTTGTTCTCACTCAAATCAGCACCAAATGACCCCAAATAAGTTGTAGACATAGAAGTTAGGTCCACTGGGTCTTGAATTTGAGGGTAGAAAATTACCAAATAAGGAAATATAATAGATATGGTCTCTACAGTAAATGTTGCAAAACACAAGCATGCTAGGAGATTTTTTGTAGCAAGATTTATGTACACCACTCAAAAGAGGTTGAAGAATGGAGTAGAATCAATCTTTGGTTCATGCAATTTGGCCAAGATTTGAGCTCACAATTGCCTCTTGAAAGTGGGGCTTTGAAGGCAATTTTGGTGATTTTAGGCAATCTTCCCTGATTTTCACAGGTTTGAGGAGACAATTGTAAGCTCAAATCTTGACCAAATTGGATGAACCAAAGATGGATTCTACTCCATTTTTCAACCCCTTTTGAGTGGTGTACATAAATTTTGCCACAAAAAATCTCCTGGCATGCTTGTGTTCTGCAACATCTACTGTAGAGACAATATCTACTATATTTCCTTATTTGGTAATTTTCTACCCTCAGATTCAAGACCCAGTGAGCCTAATTTCCATGTCTACAACTTATTTGGAGTCATTTGGTGTTGATTTGAGTGAGAACAAGCTATTTCAATGTTGCCCATTACTTTTTTTGGGCATGAGTAAACCGGTTAAAACCGATGCAGATCGAAACCGGTCTATAGACTGCAAAAGACTGCGGTCTGCAGTCCAGTCTGGTCTTTTGACTTCTGGGGAAAAGGCAGACTGGTTACGGTTACAGTTAATGCCCCTGGGCATCAAAAAACCAGACTGAACTGGACTTTCAAACACTAGAATTCAGTGGCCAATTCACTGAATTGTTCCTCAAACTGTTTGTGAACCAGACTCCCAGTGGACAAGATGTCCTCATGCCAAGGATTGTCTGAACCTGTGCTGGTGTTCAGATAATTGTTGGCACACAGCATCGATTAGTCATTACCTTTGGCTTATATGAAGATTTCTACATAGCTCTGCCAATTCTGGTCCAAATGACATGGTTTTTTTTTGCAGTATGCAGTCTTTATTTGTAAGATTATTCTGAAATGAGGATAAATGTAGGTAAATACAAATAAATAGTCTCAAACCAACTTTTGTAGTCTATCATATATTGTCATTGAACCTATGTGATATCACATCACTTAAAACAAATACAAACAGTTTCACCATACACACAGTTAAACTGTTTGCACATGTTGAATGCTTAGTAATCTATTTTGGCAGAAATAAAGATTTCTATGTACTATGCCCTACCAGGACCTCAGCACCCCCTCTCAGTTGGCACATTTTTGAGATTGATGGTGATTATGCTGGGGTACTTTGTTTAGGGTCCAGGGCAACATTCAAATAGGGAAACTTACTTGTTGGTGATAAAAATATACCCAGAAAAACAGAGAAAAGCAGAAAGGAGTAGTGAGTTACTATTCCCCTTGCAAAAAGGGACTCGTTTCTGCCATGCTTGCAATGGCCTCTTACACAAGTTAATAAGGTAGACGACAACCATACACAACCAACCCTCTGTGACATGACATAACACTCCTTTTTTGGCAAACAGAAGTGAGAAAAGTCAAAGAAAAGGCCATAACAATTCTGTGCATAAAGTTAGGGAAAATCGACGACCATAGAAGCATTAGAATTAGTGCTCTAAAGATATATACAAATTTATAAAGTAGGAGAATGAAAATTGGGGGAGGAGATACAAAAATACTATGGTAGGTTCCTGAAGCTCAGATTGACTGTCAAAAGCCTTCATTGCATCGAAGTTTCAATCCAAAATGACTATAATGAATTCCTAAAGGTTTCATATCTTGCAGGGTTGTTGTTCTCTGATATTTGTTAGTTAAGACACATCCTTGAGTAATTGAACACCCAGAAATAGAATCCCCTCATTCTCCTTTGCAGTTTTAGCTTTTTTGTATAGATTTATCACCTCTATTATGGTTGTCGTCTACCTTATATGATGTAGGTCCATTTAGATGTCGCTTTCAAAGCGAGTCTCTTCATGAACTCAAAGAACTTGTAACAAGGCAGGCAGTGGTCTATCGATGGTGATACCATCAAAACAGATCAGGATGCACAGATTGAAGTTTTAGATCTGAGTTATCAGATCTTATTCTTTTGACACATCACAGATTTCTATGACACACGAAACTTTCCCCCATCAAATGATCGGGAAATGTTCGTGCATCATCATTTTTTGAACTTGCTCATGTGGCTGTGTGTAATTCATTTTGCTGGTGCATTGCTGTCTTGGCTAGTCCAAACACAATGAAAGTTCTCTGTCAATGCGGCTTCGATTTTCATGATCTTGAGCTCGTTTGGATAGCCCCACACTCTGTGAAGATGCTCCCCAAAACCGTTTACAAAATGGTTGAGGTTGTGGGGAGCTAGGTCAGTTTCCATTTGCGCTCTTTTGCCCTTATGCTCACAACTCCCCAGGATCTCAATCTGCTTCAATTTTTGTGATCGAGGACTCGTTCGGATACCTCTTTACTCCGTGAAAACGCTCCCAAAAACCGCTTACAAAACGGTTGAGGTCTTGTGGAGCTAGGTCAGTTTCCATTTTCGCTCTTTTGCCCTTATGCTCACAACTCCCCAGAAACTCAATCTGCTTCGATTTTTGTGATCAAAGACTCGTTCGGATACCCCTACACTCCGTGAAGAGGCACCCAAAAACCGCTCACAAAACAGTTGATGTCTTATGGAGCTAAGTATGTTTGTATTTTCGCTCTTTTTCCCCTTTTGCTCACAACTGCCCAGGACCTCAATCTGCTTCGATTTTCGTGATTAAAGACTCGTTCGGATACCCCTCCACTCCGTAAAGACGCTCTCCAAAACCGCTTACAAAACGGTTGAGGTCTCGTGGAGCTAGGTGAGTGTGTATTTTCCCTTTTTTGCAATATGCTCACAACTCCCCAGGGCCTCAATCTGCTTCGTTTTCTGTGGTCAAGGGCTCGTTCGGATACCCCCACACTCCGTGAAGACGCTCCCCAAAACCGCTTACAAAAAGGTTGAGGTCTCATGGAGCTAGGTGAGTGTGTATTTTCGCTTCTTTGCCCATATGCTCACAGCTCCCCAGGGCCTCAATATGCCCCATCTTCTGTGATTGAGGGCTCGTTCGGATACCCACACACTTCCTAAAAATATGCCACAAAAATTGTCATGACCTTAATCATTATATTTTCAATGTAAAGAACTATAGTTACATAAATGTAAATAGAGGCAATATAATCATATGTTACAGTCTGACAGTCAAATAGGGCAGTCCCTCAGCTACCTACATTAATGACAACTTGGATAGGACTAAAAGCAAGTGATAAGTAAGGAATAGTAAAGTAGACTAGCAAAGCCGTCAATGCCAAGCAGGCAGCTGATCGTGGGAAGAAATCACTTTCGTGGGAGAAAGTCAAATTTCAGTGTTACTGCGCTGAAAAAAGTCTTGATATCCCAGGTAATAAACGAGTCTCTTCGTAAACTCAGAGGACTCGTAACCTCGGACAGTAAGCTCCTGAAGACATGGAAATGCTGGAAAATATAAGTGGATAGGTTGACCATCACACAAGATATTGAGGCTCCTAAGCCTAGTATGGATAGTGTCTTTGGTGAATAAAGGTGGCTGATTTGAAGATGAATTGTCAAGATCAAGAGTAAGGGAGTTCAGGAGGGGACAATTGTGCAGAAGACTAGCCATAGCATCCTGAAACTTAGGATCTGCCTCAGAGAACCTAAGATGAGATAATACCAGATGGTAAAGATTAGGTGAAGCCAACAGGAATGGTAAAAAGTCTGAGAGAGGCCAGTTGGGTGTTATGGACAATGATAGAGCAGTCAGATGCTTGAACATGTCTCTGGGAAGCAGATTATGTTCCACAGCCAAACAAACAGACGATGCAAAGTTTCAGACATCAGCCGTGTCTTGAATGATGCCTTTAGATTGATCATGACTAATAGCAGTCATAGAGCCAGCAACTTTATTGAAGGCAGCCCAATTCTAGTAGTGTAAATGAGTAATCCAAGTAACAAAAATAAAAGGAGAACACAAACAGATGCAAGGGCTGGAGCATCTAGAGGGATCAATGTCAGACAAACAATGCTTGTTTGCTTTTCCAATAATTCTAGAGTGGCAGGTTTTGTAAAAGCTTTGCAAGTAGCAGCTAATTGCACCAGATCACAAAGCAAATCAATCTGTGTGAAGATCAATGATCTCACTTCTGCAATATTCCATGCTTGATGCATAATAGACATTGAAAAATTGAAGGTTTGGATGAATAAAGACGTTGATGTTGTAATAAATATTTGTGATAAATTGTGCTGCCAAACAATGACAAGCTTGGATGCAAAGTATTTAGGTTCACAAATTTTGAAAAGAAGAATAGCAATGAGCGATATTGATTGCAAGATGATGGTGAGAATATTGTACAAGGTGCACATGGCATATGACAAGAGCTAAAGACAACAGCATATAAAACATTATTTCACTTTTGCTTTCTTGCGTGGAGGTTTGACAACATCAACAATCATGTTGGCGTTCTCAGAGTTAATCCGCAGCTTAGTGGCCTGAAAGTACTTGATATCAAATGGAGTCTGCCCTGCAAGGGCAAAATCTAAATATTGATAAGCACTTGCAAAATAGAATAACTATATATTACTCACCAACAGATGGGGCTCCACGACGTGGGTTCCCAATCACACCGCCATTCAACATTGTACTTCTCCTTCTCCTCAAGAGCGAGAGAGCACGAAGGAACACGTTCTTTATATGCCCACACAGCCTTCAGAATTGGATCTACCTCAAGAATGTTGACAATCTGTTTACTGAGCAAATGGGAGGTGCAATGGGGGACTCCACCATAACTCTTTGCTTCAGCAAGGCTTTTGTAGTCTGATAGACTAGCCAAAATCTGAACAAAAAAAAGAGATATCAGATCGTCGGCAAGACCATCCGGTGGGCCAGTGAAAGTGGCACATGAACGGAGCCACTTGAGGATGTGTAAAGCCACGCCACATGCATAACAATATGCAATTCTTTCATTGTTGGGAATGGCATTGATGTCACCAGTGTCCATCAATGTTCTTTGGGTAGGAGAGGCTTCATCATCTTCCCCTTGATTTGGAGTGCTGTAAGTCCTGAAATCCAGAACATTGCCAAGAATAATCAGGACTGCAAGACAGATGATATCGAGCACGCCCTCCATCGTCTCGACGTTAGGTAGATGAACTGATGCAGGATCTGCAAGTGGAAATGAGTCAAAGATATAAACAATGAGGGGAGAACCTCACCGTCTTCAGAGATGCCACCCTCAATGAGGCCAACTTGGTAGAAGATCAGGATCCTCCGCAATAGGTGACGAGAGGGAATATGCTCTGTTTTTGTTAAAAACTTGTTGAGAACAAAGGCATGTACAATGCCTTGCAGAGTCTCCTGCATAAGATACGAGGAATAGTAATGACCACCCTGTGCAATCACATCATCTATGGCCATATACCCAATGTGCAGAATTGGGCAGCATATGACTGCAATATCATGAGATAATGCCATGATTATTAACACAACACTCACAGTTCATCACCAGGCCGAAGAACAACAGCCTCAAAGTCATACTTGATATCCTTGGGCTTCCCAGAGAGAGAAAAACCATCTTCATCCATGTAGAAGTCAATTGAAGAGAGCTTTTTCAAATCTTGTGGTCTCAAGAAGGCCCACAGTTTTCATCCAACTTTAGTGCCATATCTTGTGTTAAACCCATCGCAGTCAATGTGGAGAAAAGTGAGAACATGCTTAAGACCGGCAATACCCCATTGATGGTCCTGGGTTGGGCCTTCAAGGGTCCATGAAGCAGAATTCTGTGGGTCCCATGCATAACATTCCATGCAACAGCATCTGTTTCATAATTGTTTGAAGGTCGATAGGAAGACCACATGGGGAGGTCAAGTCCATTCAAAATCTTGCCGGTGCTTGAGGCATTCTCAAGAAGGTTGTTAACATGCCCACTGACAACAGAGGGAACACAGTCAGTCCCTGGGTTGATGACTGAGAAGTCTACAACAATGATTTAGATTATTAGACCAAATATATATATATATAAGTTCAAACGAACTGGTAATGGAGATCTGTGCAGTCATGGAACCAACAATGGTGCGAAGGCCTTTGGAATTGAACTGCATCTTTTCATCGAAGGGGAGCCCAGTGACAACAACCTGTTCATGGCGCATTTTGTTCTGGATGTCTGAGGCAGACATGGTCGAAAAGTCTTGATGATGCAATTTTGCCAGACAAGAGTTTTGCGGATCCATGATGTGAGGACAACCCTCAATGTAACCATCATAGACAAGTTCCATAAACTCTTGGAACCGGTCATTGAAGACACCATGCTGAATGATGAAATATAAATGATTATTAAAACTCATAAACAAGTTTGACACGTACATGGAATTCTGGCGTGAATTCATGAGGATTGCCATCAATATCGTAAACTGTGAATGACCAGTCACAGACAATGCGAGGAGCTTCTTCTTTACTAAGAGAAATCTCTTCATCCTTGCCCTGTAAAGCTGATTAGCATGGACAAGACTGAAATGAAATGAAACACACATAATCGTGCAGTATTGCAGGTTCAAACATTGAGAGAAACTCATTAACATTGATCGGCTTATCTGGAGAATTCCCAATAGAACCGAATCGAGAGCATTTCCTAGGATTATCCTTGCCACCAGTCACTTGGGAACCCTCTGCTTTGGGTCCCTTAGTGTCTACCTTTGATGAGCCAACCCTGGGTTTCTTCAAGTTTCCAGGATCACCCCTTCCACCCCTGTTGCCTGAGGTATTCCCAATAGGCTTCTTGACACCACTGTCTGTAGACTCATCTGACGATGACAATGAAGATTCTGGCAATGATGAGCTTCAGCAGAAAACAAAAGCAAAAAACACAGCTCCTGCCTCACCTTCATCGTTGGTATTGTCATTGTCAGACGGTTGCACCTCAGGATTTGTTTTTTTTGCAGGCCTAGCTGGTGAATGCTCTAGGATACAGTAAACATTGATTTTTATCAGATCATAAATGCAAGAAAAAGGTAACATGTCAACCCACCAGAATCTTCGTCTTCAAATGATGATGATAATTCACTAAGGGCGCCCATCTCAATATCTTCTTGGCCTGAAAGATTTTTTCCCAACACATTGAGCAGGAGGGAGATATGAGAGGGATTAACAGTCCCAAGGTGAGGAGATAATATGGGACAGGATTGAAAAACTGAATTGAGAACTGAGGCCAATGAAGTTTCTAGACTTTCTGGCATTGGGGAACCACCATCATGGTCAGGGGTAGAGGACAATTCAGGGCATTTGGAGGTGGGTAATGGCGTGGGAAGCATTGGGGAACCACTATCTTGGTCCATTGTGGGGGCAGGCATAGAGGGCGATTTAGGACATTTGGAGGTGGGTAATGGTGTGGGGAGCATTGGGGAATCACCATCATGGTCCATTGGAGCTTCAAGATGCTCTTCATTGACACAAGATGCATTGTCCTCAATTGATGTTGAACGTTGAGTGTTGGGGATGACTGAGGCTTCTGGCATGGGCCCACTAACTTGTATGTCTGGAGTAAGGGTGTTGGAGGCACCTTCTATTGCTAATTGCTTCCCAACAGCCAAACCAGGCTGTAATGGTGTTGAAGGAGAAGAGGGCTGGGCTGTATGTAAATACAACAAAGAATAAATAAATAAAGTTTGAAAAGCAGTCTAACATTTCTCACCTAAAGGGGTGCAAAACATGTGACAATCGCAGGGGTTGTTGGATGCTGCCTCTATCTCAGCCCACGGCAATCTTGACACCAGTTGTGTTAAAGCTTCATGAGGCGTGATAGTCACATCAGCAAGCGCTATAAGAGAACACCAGATGGATCTCTCAATTTTAAGCACAAGGGGTGTCTTCCGAGGAGCAGTGCTAATTGCAGAGGTGTCCCTAGTTGGTGGAGGGTGTGTGAAGCTGTCTCTCCATCAAGTAAATCTTGCAAGTAGTAAGTCCCCTCCTCTTGATTATTGATGAATTCATCTGTAGAGGTCTTCTCTTTGAAGATGCTGAGAGATATGAGTATCAGATATAAATGTAACATGAGTCTAACGCACTGGAGACGGTCATTTAAAATATCAGGATAGTCAGGCAGAGTCCCATCTCGGAATTGGGTCATCTTGAGGTAGTAAAGATGCAGAGCAGCTTGAAGAAAGTTGTCGACAACTGTCGAACCCCTGCAAGCAAGGAAAATTAACTTGAGGATCAGAATATATATATAAATCGACGTACAACAATCTTTCCGCTATCCTGCTCAGACTTGTTGAAAGCCAAGGGAGGAAGCAGGTGACTGGGAGGATGCGAAACACCAGTTTCACAGTCAAGAGCCAAGACCTCAAATGTTCGATATGCACAAAGAATGGAAGCAAGGGTTTTGTACTCCCCCTTTGATGATGCAGTCGTCGCCGTTGGATGTAGGGTGACCGCGTTGGATGCTTTCAGGACATCTAAGCCTAGAAGCGGTGCTAATTCATTAGAATTGACCACAAGTTCATCAAAGGCAAAGAGCGAGCGCTCAAATCAATTTAGTGAATTGATGAAGTGCTGAAAGCAGTCTGTTAAGTTACAATCAAGGTCACAGAGAAATAAAGTACCTTGTGCAGTGACATTATCTTGGTGAAGTCGGCCAAAGGCTTTGGCACTTGTATGATGTGTGGAGTGGCCCAAGGAAAGGCTGAGAACACAGGTGAGACAGCACAGCATTCTGAAGGACCTGAAAGGGGTGAACCGGTGTGATATAGGATTGGAAGGGAATGCCCAGAGGCCATAGTCAAACAGTGGTATATAGCTAGATTTGGATATCTTACATAATATATTGATCTTTTGTCTTGAACCACCATCTTGTCAGCAGTCTTGCCATCCTCTTGCACTACATGTAGTGCTTTGTATATCGGTACTTCCTACAGTATGCATAATCATGTTGGGCCAGCTGAGTATCTTGTAACTGCTCATTGCTCACTTATGGGTGTTGATCCCAGATCCTCCCATTCTTGCCTCCTCCTTCCCTCTTGGCTTCAGCTATGTGAGAAGTTCAGAGTGAACGCTTCACAACCGGTGTGAGTGCTTGCTTCAGTGAGAGCAGAAATGGTACAGACAATTAACCATGTGAGCTGAACTGGAAGCATCAGAGTCCATAGCAGATTTCAAGTAGAAGAGATGGTGGCTGGAGAGGTCAACGTCAATACATACAAACAAAACTACTGCGCGCACAGTAATATTGTTTGCATTTGTTTTGGACGATGTATGGATAATATTTTACATAGACTAAGTACTAACTATCAGCCCTTTGTCGATTTTCATCCACGCGGCGTAAATTGAACATCCGTATAATTCATATAACTTGGAACATAACATACAAATCATAGTCCTCATCGCCCTTGCCCCCTTCTGCCCATCTCACTGCGGAGGGATGTTGTTGTACTTCGTCATTCACAACCGAATTTCGCAAACGTCATTTGCTGTCGTCCATGCAGTTGCTTTGCATCACTTCAGTCACCCACCTTGACCAAGCTATTAGCTAGGAAATCTTGAAAAATTATCCAGGCTAATAGATCCTTTGGCCAGTTATTTTTTTGCCTCTGGAGAAAAATATATTATTGCATTAGGCAAAAATGTTTGACCTTGAATATTGTGACTGGAAATATTTGGGTTGATATATTGTATTGAAAAATATCCTGGCCATCTGAAAGTGGTCAGAAATATTTGAAGCATGTTAGAGTGGTAGGAAATGTTTGAAGTGTTTCAGACTGGTAGGAAATTTTTTAGCTGTGTGACACTGGTGAAAAATGTTTTAGCCATGTCACACTGCTAAGAAATTTTTTAGCCATGTCATACTGCTGAAAAATGTTTTAGCCTTGTCACACTGGTGAAAAATCTTTTGACCATGTCACACTGCTAAGAAATTTTTTAGCCATGTCACACTGCTCAAAAATCTTTTAGCCTTGTCACACTGCTCAAAAATTTCTTAGCCATGTCACATAGGCAAAACATTTCCTGCCAGTGTCACAGAGTATCTGGGGTCCTAGTTTCAAAAAAAAAAACTTCAAAAATTTCTACCATTCAAACTTTTATCTTCTGGATTCAACTTTTCTACAAAATTTATCATAAAGATCATTTTGGTCCTAAACTTGCCTTTTTACTTTTATATTGTATTTTTATTATACTATATATTGCATTCAACTCTATCTATTGGTATTCAGCTATTTGTTATATAGTTATAGCCTCTGAATTCTGCTCTATCAGATAATAAAGGTTGTTACTGACTGCTCTTATATTGAGTGTATATTAATAACTACCTATAATAGACCAGCCTTACTTACTGAATTATTACTGATGTCTATTATTCTTGCAAATTACCAGAAGTAAATATTGGCTGATGTGTGAGCCATATTTCTTCACTGTGGTAGAAGTATGTTCCTGAAGACTAGAGAGAGTTTGGGAACTGTCAGATTGACTATGCCAGCTATTTTTTTTTTCACTTTTATAGAGGTATTATATTCCTGAGGACTGCAGAGAGCTCTGAGGATTGTCAGTGTCTAAATATGTATAACATGATATAACATGATATGATGTATTCATATCTGTTCTGTTGACCATAATGATATGTTAAATTTCTTTCTGACTACCAGTACTTTACTGTGCCTACCTATTTCTGCAGGAATGGCTAGAATCTCCCAGAATTCTGATCTCTCTATTATAAATACTTGAATTTCCTTCTTTAAATATAGACCTTAGACCTTGACAACAGTACCCAACAATAAGTTCTATTTTTTCTCATTTTTACCACATTTTCTAAATGATTTTCATTTAAAATAGTCAATTTTCCTCATTTACTATGATTTCAGCTCTGCAACATTATAACCAATAGTGATTACCATCTACTATTTTCTTTAATGTTTCTTGTATTTTTCTGGTTATATTTGCATAAATTACCTTATTTGGAAATATGCACAGACTATGTGCACCATACACCAACATTGTCAATAACAGTTAATAGTATGTCTATTCTTTTTTCTATTTTCTTTTCTGTTTTTCTAGCTATATTTGTATCATTTACCATATTAGGAAATGTCCACAGACCATGTATATGGTATCTAAATATTGTTAACAATAGTCTATTATTTTTATCTTTTTCTTCTGATTTTCTGGCTATATTTTCATTCATTACCATATTTGGAAATATGCACAGACCAAGTAAACAATACATCAACATTATCAACAACTATTTATATCATGTGAATTTTTGTTCTAATTTTTCTAGCTATATTTGTATTAATTACCATTTTAGGAAATGTGCACAGACCATGTATACAGTTTTTCTCTTTTTCTTCTAATTTTTTTTGGCTAAATTGAATTTTCTTTCTTATTTTTCTAGCTGTATTTGTATTAAATCATTGTATTAGAAAATGTACACAGACCACATATCTATCTCTTTTTTCCCCTTTTTGTCTGACTCTCTGGATATATTTCCATAATAGGAAATGTGCACAGGCCATCAACAACAGTTTATTATTTTTTCTCCTTTTTTTCTGATAGCAGTGGTGGTATTGTAAGTGCCAAAATCTTTCCTGGAAGGACAGATCACATGACTACATCACATGGTTATATCACATGACCAGATCATATGACTGTTATATGATATGTCACATGACCACATCACATGACAATATCACCTGACTATCATATCACATGATTGTGTCACATGACTGTATCACATGATATAGAACATGAACAACTAAAGGATGAGTTAGATGTTTGTTTGTTATTTGTGCTATCGCTTACATGCCTATCCATGCATGTCCTTGCTCAGTATTTACAGTGACTAGGCAAAAGTCTTGCACCACACAAATAATTCTATATCCTCTCCAAGTTCAAAGAAATGGTTACCATATATATATGGTAATATACATATAATCTATATATATCTTTGACATAAATATGAGATCTGGATCTCATGCTCTGCTCCATGTAGGAAAAAATGAAAAAATGGGGTTTTGAGAGTTTTACAGATACTTCATGTAAGGGTCTAGAAAAATGTGAAGAATTAAGTACTTGCTAACTCAAGTATACAGCACTTTGAATCATATCAATTGGATTAGCGGTTGTTGAGATATAGGTATAAGAAAAGAGCTTGTTTTGGTCAAATAGTCCATATTTCACCACATTTGACCAAAATAAGCCCTTTTCTTACACCTATATCTCAAAAACCGCCAATCCAATTGATATGATTCAAAGTGCTGTATACTTGAGTTAGCAAGTACTTAATTCTTCACATTTTCTTAGACCCTCACATGAAGTATCTGTAAAACTCTCAAAACCCCATTTTTTCATTTTTTCCTACATGGAGCAGAGCATGAGATCCAGATCTCATATTTATGTCAAAGATATATATAGATTATATGTATATTACCATATATATATGGTAACCATTTCTTTGAACTTGGAGAGGATATAGAATTATTTGTGTGGTGCAAGACTTTTGCCTAGTCACTGTATGACTACTACTGACAAGTATAAAAAGGAGTCATGTGACACAATAGCTAAGCAATGGAAAGTAAATAATGGATAAGATCCCATATCTGCCAGCCATTTCCATACTTGTCAGTAGTAGTCACATGTGTGAGGGGTCAGGCTATCAGGTATATTCCCTATTCAATGCATCCTACATATGCGTGTCACAGTAGTCACACTTCTTATGCATCTTTTTACATGCATCTTCTCCATTTCTGCTTGAGTATTGTCTTCATGACTCTTTGTCAAGCTTAGTATCACATGATATACAACATAACCAACTATATGATGCATTTATCATATGCATATGAGATGAAACTATATCAGCTAGAGTCACATATTTTTCCCTTTTCTTTTCTGATTTCATGGCTATATTTTTACTAATTACCATATTTGGAAATATGCACAGACCAAGTAAATAGCACATCAACATTATCAACAACCATTTATATCATGTAAATTTATTTTCTTATTTTTCTTATCTTTGGCTATATTTTCATTAATTACTATATTAGGAAATGTGCACAGACCATGTGAACAGTACCCCGTCATCACCACTCTCCCTATTTTTTTCTAATTTTATTCTGGTAAAAATCTGAGCTGTGACTGAGCTTGCAGCTCAGTCCAAAGAGAGGAACAATAAGGGAAAGAGACTAGATGTAGGCATATTTTAGCAAGATTTGAGATTGCTCTAGAAATCCAAAGCCACAATGCTTTGCATTCCCATTTGAACACCGAAATCACAAAAATCATATTTGATGTTGTATCTTCATGACAGATTGTCATGCATCAGGCTGAGATGTAAGTGCTTTGGGCATTTTGAATCTCTCAAACCCAACTCTCATGGTGCCTCACAGATCATTGTTTGCCATGATGAGCAACATCTATCAGCACTAGACATTGCAGGCATTGGTGGATGTAGCTGGTCTCTTACTTCCCAATTTGTGGGTCACAATACAATACATACAAACAGCAGTGCAAAGCACTGTAACCCCTGCTACCTCTTGGGAAATCCATAAGTGGTTAGATACAGATGCAGGAAGGGATAACACTGCAGATCTGATAAGACCTGCTGCCCTGATAAACTGTGCTGATACTTGTACTCTTGGAGTAATGTTAGTGACCTGATTATACACAATACCACTTGGCTATCAGGGTGAACTACGATAACACACCTGAAAGCAATAGATGCAGTGGTGGTAGAAGAGTAAGCATGTTGCAAGAACTAATTACAAGGTAGCAGAGTATTATGAGGTTCTCATAGATAACAATATAAGCGTCTGGCAAACTAAGGAGGAATTGATGGTTTGCATTACAGTGTGAAAACCTGTGAGAAGTCTTGAATCTAAGAGTCTTGCAGAATCAAGCTAAGTGAGTAGCTACTTATGCCCTGGAATGTCACAAGTGTAGCTGTACTTGCCTTTCCCAGAATGCCGCAGAAAGGTTTAGCAGGATCCTGCGAGAATGTAGGGAAGAGAAAAATAATGAGCACACAAAGACAGAGAGTCATGAGCTCTCCTAAAAGAGTCACAATCTACAGCTGACCTTGTCACTCTATTCCTTTGCTAAGCTTGACAAAGAGTCATGAAGACAATACTCAAGCAGAAATGGAGAAGATGCATGTAAAAAGATGCATAAGAAGTGTGACTACTGTGACACGCATATGTAGGATGCATTGAATAGGGAATATACCTGATAGCCTGACCCCTCACACATGTGACTACTACTGACAAGTATGGAAATGGCTGGCAGATATGGGATCTTATCCATTATTTACTTTCCATTGCTTAGCTATTGTGTCACATGACTCCTTTTTATACTTGTCAGTAGTAGTCATAAATACTGAGCAAGGACATGCATGGATAGGCATGTAAGCGATAGCACAAATAACAAACAAACATCTAACTCATCCTTTAGTTGTTCATGTTCTATATCATGTGATACAGTCATGTGACACAATCATGTGATATGATAGTCAGGTGATATTGTCATGTGATGTGGTCATGTGACATATCATATAACAGTCATATGATCTGGTCATGTGATATAACCATGTGATGTAGTCATGTGATCTGTCCTTCCAGGAAAGATTTTGGCACTTACAATACCACCACTGCTATCAGAAAAAAAGGAGAAAAAATAATAAACTGTTGTTGATGGCCTGTGCACATTTCCTATTATGGAAATATATCCAGAGAGTCAGACAAAAAGGGGAAAAAAGAGATAGATATGTGGTCTGTGTACATTTTCTAATACAATGATTTAATACAAATACAGCTAGAAAAATAAGAAAGAAAATTCAATTTAGCCAAAAAAAATTAGAAGAAAAAGAGAAAAACTGTATACATGGTCTGTGCACATTTCCTAAAATGGTAATTAATACAAATATAGCTAGAAAAATTAGAACAAAAATTCACATGATATAAATAGTTGTTGATAATGTTGATGTATTGTTTACTTGGTCTGTGCATATTTCCAAATATGGTAATGAATGAAAATATAGCCAGAAAATCAGAAGAAAAAGATAAAAATAATAGACTATTGTTAACAATATTTAGATACCATATACATGGTCTGTGGACATTTCCTAATATGGTAAATGATACAAATATAGCTAGAAAAACAGAAAAGAAAATAGAAAAAAGAATAGACATACTA
Organism: Laccaria trichodermophora; assembly: GCA_018417955.1. Lineage (NCBI taxonomy): Eukaryota > Fungi > Basidiomycota > Agaricomycetes > Agaricales > Hydnangiaceae > Laccaria > Laccaria trichodermophora. Next base: position 583,806 of record JACTVC010000019.1, read on the forward strand.
TTAACTGTTATTGACAATGTTGGTGTATGGTGCACATAGTCTGTGCATATTTCCAAATAAGGTAATTTATGCAAATATAACCAGAAAAATACAAGAAACATTAAAGAAAATAGTAGATGGTAATCACTATTGGTTATAATGTTGCAGAGCTGAAATCATAGTAAATGAGGAAAATTGACTATTTTAAATGAAAATCATTTAGAAAATGTGGTAAAAATGAGAAAAAATAGAACTTATTGTTGGGTACTGTTGTCAAGGTCTAAGGTCTATATTTAAAGAAGGAAATTCAAGTATTTATAATAGAGAGATCAGAATTCTGGGAGATTCTAGCCATTCCTGCAGAAATAGGTAGGCACAGTAAAGTACTGGTAGTCAGAAAGAAATTTAACATATCATTATGGTCAACAGAACAGATATGAATACATCATATCATGTTATATCATGTTATACATATTTAGACACTGACAATCCTCAGAGCTCTCTGCAGTCCTCAGGAATATAATACCTCTATAAAAGTGAAAAAAAAAATAGCTGGCATAGTCAATCTGACAGTTCCCAAACTCTCTCTAGTCTTCAGGAACATACTTCTACCACAGTGAAGAAATATGGCTCACACATCAGCCAATATTTACTTCTGGTAATTTGCAAGAATAATAGACATCAGTAATAATTCAGTAAGTAAGGCTGGTCTATTATAGGTAGTTATTAATATACACTCAATATAAGAGCAGTCAGTAACAACCTTTATTATCTGATAGAGCAGAATTCAGAGGCTATAACTATATAACAAATAGCTGAATACCAATAGATAGAGTTGAATGCAATATATAGTATAATAAAAATACAATATAAAAGTAAAAAGGCAAGTTTAGGACCAAAATGATCTTTATGATAAATTTTGTAGAAAAGTTGAATCCAGAAGATAAAAGTTTGAATGGTAGAAATTTTTGAAGTTTTTTTTTTTGAAACTAGGACCCCAGATACTCTGTGACACTGGCAGGAAATGTTTTGCCTATGTGACATGGCTAAGAAATTTTTGAGCAGTGTGACAAGGCTAAAAGATTTTTGAGCAGTGTGACATGGCTAAAAAATTTCTTAGCAGTGTGACATGGTCAAAAGATTTTTCACCAGTGTGACAAGGCTAAAACATTTTTCAGCAGTATGACATGGCTAAAAAATTTCTTAGCAGTGTGACATGGCTAAAACATTTTTCACCAGTGTCACACAGCTAAAAAATTTCCTACCAGTCTGAAACACTTCAAACATTTCCTACCACTCTAACATGCTTCAAATATTTCTGACCACTTTCAGATGGCCAGGATATTTTTCAATACAATATATCAACCCAAATATTTCCAGTCACAATATTCAAGGTCAAACATTTTTGCCTAATGCAATAATATATTTTTCTCCAGAGGCAAAAAAATAACTGGCCAAAGGATCTATTAGCCTGGATAATTTTTCAAGATTTCCTAGCTAATAGCTTGGTCAAGGTGGGTGACTGAAGTGCTTTGCATCGTATGGAACGTCGCCAATGGTGACGTGGTCCCTGTGTCTGCTGTCAACAAAGAGATGGAGGAGGTGTGTAACAAGACATAGCTGAAAGACTAGACAGTGACGACAGCATATGTCATCACTGTCTGAACGATGTTCCACATCGTCTTCAACTGATGACATGGCCCTTGTTGTTGCCGTTGTCATTGCTGTTTGTTGTGATCGTCATTGGTGGGATAAAACTATTCAAAAACCCCCTTTCTGCAAAAAATCAGGGGTTTCTGTGTGTTAAGTGAGAAACCCCATGATTTTTTGTTTGCCCATCATAATGCGAATTTGCATGCCTTGCCCAAACAAGAACATGTGACCACATGTAGCTCTAGCAAACCCAACCCTACCCAACCTCGCCTCGACTACATCAGGCTCAGCTTAGTCCTGTGGTATCAGTGACTTAACTCCTATGGTGAGGCATTATTCAAGCATTTCTAACCAGTATTTCTATGAGATTGAATATGTAGGTGAGATTGAATGAGTGACATGCGCTTAACAACATAAAATACAGCGCCTCGCGTCAATGCAAGGCTGAAAACGACGACTTCCTGAGCTGCCAATCCTCAATCCAAAGGGCAGGCCACGTGAACAGAGAATAACAGGTACTACCGAAGGAAGAGGAGGGCAAGGGCACAGCCAAAGGCAGTGCAAACATGAAAATGTGGTGTCTGTGGTAAGACTGGCCATACGAGAAGGTCCTGCCCAAGCTTGAAGAATATTTAGAGAGTGATTAGAAGTTATGATATACTGTACACACCTGAAATCCTCTATCCCATCTAGTTGGCCCGTTGACATCGCCCTAATCATCAAACTAGTAGCGCATGTCTTCACAGCCAGGTAAACGCCGTAGTCTACAGTGATAAAGGGACATGTGACAGCAACTGATCCACAAGTGGTCGCTGCTGTGCTGCCACACATAAGACGCACAAGAGTTGCGTGTTCCAAGTCGAGTCTCAGAGTCACATCACATTCCTTTGATCAACAGAACATATCACCTGATCGACATTGTTTGTCCCATCAGAAAGGGGGTTTCTATATAAGTGGTACCATTTCTCGCAGAAAGGGGGTTTCTGAATAGTTTTATCCTCATTGGTGTGTTGTGATCCTGTGTGCCTGGTAGGTGGACCACTGAGGGTGGTGGGTCACAGATTGATGATGATATGGCTGTGCTGATACTCTCAGCTAGGGAGATGGTGTGTCAGAAGAAGATGGTGCTTGATGTTGTGAATGGCAGGCAACCGGGGATCAAATGTATGGATGGAGGAGAGAAAAGGAGGAGGGGGCATAAAAGAAGGGAAAAGGAACATACCAAACGCCGACGACTTGCAGTACGTCGTCGGAGTCGTCGTCCCTCGTCCTTCTGCATCACATACTTGCAACGTTGCTGACAGGGATGTCATTTGTGAGGTCGTTCGTGGGCGCTGGCATTCGACTGCCGTGGGCGCTGGTTGTCGTTTGCCCGTCAATGTTTTCGTTGACTGTTGAGACGTTGTTGCTGGTCGATAGCATGCGAAAACGACCTTCAAACAAGTAAGTGGACAATCGCATCTCAAATCAATGCAAAACTCACATATATTCAAAAGTTACAACGAACGGGGTGTTTGCACAACATCGACGACACTGTCAACACGTTTAGCCAACATCATTTCGTCCTCTTGGGCCTTGGAAAGGTGGATTGGAGTCGATAACATGTGGAAACGGCTGAATGACAAAGGTGAGTTCTTGAATGGTCACATAACGATGAAAACTAATGAGTTACATTGAAAATTGACGTTAGACTCTTCATAAATGACGACATGGTTGTGTTGAAGTCAGCTGGGTGTGGTTGGTGATGTGGCACACTCGGGAAAGGTTCAAAAGGGCAAGAACACGTGTAAACAATCTTCAAAAGCATTAAGCGAAGACTCAGTACACAAATCAATGGAGAACTCACATATTTTTCAAAGCTACGACCCACGGCGTGTTTGCGCAACATCGACAATATCTTCAACACGTTTGCCAGACGTCAATACGTCCTGTCGAGCGTTGGGAAGGTGGATCGAAGGCGGTAACTTGTTAAAATGGCTAAAGATAAAAGGTAAGTCTGTGAATAGTTGCCTCATACCGAAAACTGATGACTTACCTTGAAGATCGACAACAGAACATCATAAATCCACAATGGACTTGCGTTGGAGGCAGTTGGGGCACAATTGCTGACATGGCGATGGATCGGACACATTCCCAGGGTGCCAACATGCCTAAATGATGTGCAAAGAAGTAAGTAACATCTCAAAACCTCAAATCGACGTAGAACTTACTTAAATCTGAAAGCTACAACATACGCGATGTTGCAGAACATCCACAATGAGCTGAAGGCATTTGGCAGACGTCGATATGTCGTGGTGAGCCTTGGAGACATGGAAGAGAGATGGTGACGCGAGGAAGTCGATCAAACGACGAAGGTACGTTGACCCCATTGCCCAATCTTGAAAAAATGACAACACGTAGTTGCTTGCAGCTCGCAACATTGACCGAAAACGAAAGACGAGCCCTGGGGAGACCACGTCGTGCCCGGATAGTGATTGGCGGAACCCGATACGTTGTGTCGATGCAACGAAGGGCAGGGACAGCTCTAAATGGAACAAGCAGGTATCTACTCGTTTTAAAACACTGAACAAACCTTCTTTTCTTCTCTTTTCGAAGTTCTCAACTGTAACCCATCCCATCCGACATCCAGAGACGACCCACGTGTCGAGAGGGTGTTTAGCAGACGACGTATCGTCGTCTAGACGCCATGGCGAGGTGGATGGATCTGGAAGCAGGAGGGCAATGTGGGACCGTTTTGCTGAAGACGACACATCGTCTTTGGGTCAGGAGGGATGCACAGTGTTGGGGAACAGCTGGAAAAAAACCAGCACATAGGGAGGGGGTTTAGCGGACGATGATACATCGTCTCAACATCTAGGGGACCGATGGCGAGGTGGAAGAGTTCTGGAAGCCCGAAGGTGGTGTGTGGCCGTTTGGCGGAAGACGATATGTCGTCTTGGGGCTAGCGGCATTGTGGAGCGGTTGGAATTATTGTCCAGCATGTAGAAAGCGTTTAGCAGACGACGATATGTCGTCTCAACGCCTGGGGGACCTATGCAAGGTGAAAGAGTTTCTGACGCTGAAGGGCAGTGTGTAATGGTTTTGCGGATGACGATACGTCGTCTTGGGGGTGCAGGACATTGTGGAAGGGTTCAAAACACTTGCCAACATGTAGGAGGGTGTTTAGTGGACGGAAATATGTCATCTCGAGGCCTGGGAGATGGATGACGAGGAGGAAGGGTTTTGGAAGCTGGAGGGTGGTGTGGGAATAAGGAGAAGTGAGGTCCTTGTCAAACGGCGTTGAAAACAAAGATGTGCAAACCAATCCACCGTGCACATGGTGGATCTGTTTGCACGTATGATGGTCCTTGTTTGCAATGAATCTTACTGCCAAACAGACGAGCTTACACACACATCATAGTTTGGCACTGCTTGGCTAATCCATCTACCAGCAACTCAGACTCTTGAGCACCTCTCTAGGTAAGTTGTCTATGAGGTAAGTTGTCTACTGCCCCATTTGACTATTGAAACTCACGAACCTTTTGTAGAACTGCGCCAGTTGCAGGGATGCAATGCTTCATTCACGGTAAGTCAAAGTCATCAATTGCATCAAATTCAATGTTCGTCATAGTCAGAAACTCGAAACTCATACAGCCATGGATGTGTGAAGACCCCAGAAGAGCAATGGTGCTAGCCGCACACCCCTTCCTCCCTCCATTCCTCGCATCAAAACATTTCCAGGCACTCGCCCTGCCTTCCGCACTTCCCATTCACCCCCTGCCTTGACCCACTATCAAATGCACAAAACGAGTTCAAATGAAGTCGTTTCGTGCCTCCCCAGCTTTTCTAACAGTAGGATCACTGCCGGCACGTCCGGCCTGCAAAATGGCATACGACAGAAGGTGAGTGAGTGTAGTCCATGACAATACGGACGTTGACGTACCTGGTTGCAGTCTAGTGTTGTGTTACATCTGGCATCGAAGAAAGGTTCTAAAAATTCGAATGAGATCAAAGGCCATGACGGTGGATGACGAGCAGATGGCTTACAGATGAATGACGACGACGACGACAGCAAGGTTAAAGATGAGAGTGGAGTGAAGATCGACATTGCTAGGTAAGTAAGCTTTCTCAGATATAGGAATCGAAACTTATGCACCCATGGATACAACGGGAGAGCAACAGCGCCAGCCACACACCCCTTCCTCGCGTCAACCCGCCTCCGAATACACAAAACGAGTTCAAATGAAACTCGTTTTGCTCATCTGTAGCTTTTATGGTGCCATGGATATGTTGGATGAAACTATGAATGAACGCAAATGCAATGAATGGGGCCCACAATCCTCCCTCCTCCCCACTTTCCTTGCACTGACAGAACATTGCATGAACGCCACAGGACAGCAACAGCGCTGACTGGCTCAGCCACACACCCCTCCTACTCTCCATTCTTTTGTCGATGCGCCTTCAGATAGCTTCATTCAAAGCTTCTGCAACTTTTCTATATAATAAAATGTCACACCCCTCCTACCGTATGTACCCACATAGACGTGCCTCAACCAAATGATAGAATCTTGGATACAACGTTGGATAGCTAATACTTATCATCAGTCGATTTGAGCATCAGTGCATATTTTCTTTACATCATTTAAAACAAATACAAACAGATTCACCGATGATGGTCCTTGTTTGCAATGAATCTTACCACCAAATTATGATGTGTGAGTAAGCTCGTCTGAGCCCCAGCTAGGGCTCAGACAAGCTTACACGCACGTCATAGTTTGGCATCATTTGGCTAATGCCTCAAATGTTTTGGGCCTCTCTCAGGCAGCTCTGATAAGGCTTCATCGTATATCACTCATCGACATCTGTTCTATCAATTCCAATGTCGGATGGCACGCTTCTAGCACCTGCAGGATATCGATCAAGAGCTTCTTCCTAATGAAGCTGAAGAAACTTATTTACCAGAAGATTCACAGAACGTCACAATCAGCTTTCATGCATCAAGCTGTGGCACAGGTTCATGTTATCCACTAGATGGAAAGGAATTCATGCAAAAAAATGGGCCAATCGACGAACAGTATGTTGTCCCATTTGAAGAGACCTTGTCAGTTCCAATTGGACCTGACTCGTTAATGGACAAACTTGGTGCATACAGTCTGTGCTGAGTGCAAATCAACCTCTTAAAATTTATACATAGGCTCATTGAAAGTGCCACCTGGGGTTGCTCTATATGCTTCTATGCCCCTGACACGTCTTGACCGGATGCAGGACGTCTTGAATGTCTGTATACTGGATGAGGTCTTATCAGTGCCCCCCTAATTCTTGCAGGATTCCGGTCATTCCTGCGGATTCCGGTGGATTCCGGAGGAATGAAATTTGGCAGGGAGGCCTGCCATTTTCATCATTCCGGTGCCTTACCATTCCGGCGGAATTTGGGCATTCCGGAATTCACACCGGAATGTTCTGCGGAATCCACAGGAACGGAATGTAACGGAATCCGGTCCTTTGTTTGTTTATTTTAGTTCTGTTACCAAACAAAGGCAACGTTACCAAACAATTGCAACACCCTTTCCTTTCACCCACCACCAACCATCCTCGTCCCCCCACTTCCATTCCCTCCCACCACCCATGTCGGCAACGACGACCCCGACGACACCAATGCAACATGGTGGCAAAACGACGTGGCAAAACGACGACGACGATGCGACATGGGTACGACGCAACAACACGACGACAACGACAACGACGGGACGTGGGTACAAGGCGACAACGTGACGACGACGACGACGGGACGTGGGTACGACGCAACAACACGACGACGACGACGGGACGTGGGTACGAGGCGACAACGCGACAACGACGACAACGATGGGACATGGGTACAACGCGACAACGACAACGACGCGAAGTGGGTACGACGCGACGACGACGACACGATGTGGGTACAAGGCGACTGGGTACAAGACGACGATGCGACGACGACGACGCGATGTGGGTACGAGGTGACGACGACGACACGACGTGGGTACGAGACGACAACGCGACGACAACGACAATGCGACGACAACGACAACGCGACGTGGGTACCATTAGTCCCCACCACTCTCTCCCCCTCCATCCCCTCCCCAGGGCCTGCCCCACACCATTGCCTGTCCCTCCCCCCTTCCTTCCTCCCCCCTTCCTTCCTCCCCCCTTCCTTCCTCCCCCCTCCCTCCCTTCCTCCCCCCTTCCTTCCTCCCTTCCCCCCTTCCTCCCTCCCTCCCTTCCTGCCTCCCTCCCTCCCTTCCTCCCTCCCTTCCTCCCTCCCTTCCTCCCTCCCTTCCTCCCTCCCTTCCTCCCTCCCTTCCTCCCTCCCTTCCTCTCTCCCTCCCTCCCTTCCTCCCTCCCTCCCTTCCTCCCTCCCTCCCTCCCTGCCCCTTCATTTAACTTAGAAAATAGTAAATTAGATGTAGATTTGAGTTTTAATAGATAAATGCCCTCCCTTCCCTCCCTCCCTTCCTGCCCCTTCATTTAACTTAGAAAATAGTAAATTAGATGTTGATTTGAGTTTTAATATATAAATGTTATAAGAAAGTGTGCATACCCTTTAAGTCAGTGTGAAGAAGTGCATATTAGTGTAAATGTATCTAGCAAAAAGGAAGCAGATGAAGAAACCAGAAGAAGGTGAGGAGGATAATTTGGGTTTGGATGAAGAAGTCCAGGATGATGAGGATAACTAAATGACAGTAAGAAGAAGTGTATATTAGTGTAAATTCACCAGATTCCAGTTCCATTCCTGTGGATTCCTGTCCCATTCCTGTGGATTCCTGTCCCATTCCTGAGGATTCCTGAGGATTCCTGAGGATTCCTGAGGATTCCTGTCCCATTCCTGTGGATTCCTGTCCCATTCCTGCAGATTCCTGAGGATTCCTGAGGATTCCTGTGGATTCCTGTGGATTCCTGCAGGAATGGGAGGGGCACTATAAAGTACTGTACTGGATGGGTACGTTTCTGCACATCCACACAAAAATCATTGTCTGATTATGAAATAGAGCAAAGATGATGACTGAAGAACAAATCAAAGCATTTGACGACTTACAAGCAGATCTGATTGGCCCAGAAGAAGAAGCTACTCTTGATCCACCAACCTGTGATGAAAATGGAGTATTGAGAGGGGGAACGTGGTTTGAAAGGACTGGTGCCATTGGAATTAATGGAACTTGTTGCTATCCCATGGCATCTACAACCCAACATTCCTGTGCAATGTGGAGTCCCCACTGGTTTGGAAAATTTTTGGAGTGTATGGATGAACAACTTAAGTTCAGAAAGAGTTTATCAAGGTACTGTTATTTTGTTCAGCTATTCCTGCTGCTTAACAGGATTTCTAGTTACACAGTGAAATTGGTGCTCTTGCAATGAAAATTTGCTTCCAAATCATGTACAAGAGCTGTACCAACGCTACACATCTGCTTCCAACATACCAAGACTGGGAGTTGAAGATAACTGTTACTTTCAAGCCCTACAGTTGAACATTTCGCCTGCAATACCTTGGGAGAAACATTTTGGTAAGTGTCTCAGTTATTTTACTACAACTATTTATAATTCAATGTTGTAGACACTGCTTTGGTGGGCATGGGGATCTTTGGACAAATGCAGGGCCACCGTGATGATGGAGATGATCCTGGAGGATATACCTGCATGATGTCAAACACTAACATTCCAGAAACAGGTGGAACAGAAATGGGCAGATTTTTTGTTCTAAACAATTTTCTCTACATCAAGATGGCTCGCTTTTCTTTGGCCATATTCAATGGGCTCTACAGACATGGGGGTTCGCCAATCATCCTGGGATGTGGCATTGAGTTGAAGAAGAATCTGTATAGAATTAACTTGTGTAAGAGGCCATTGCAAGCATGGCAGAAACGAGTCCCTTTTTGCAAGGGGAATAGTAACTCACTACTCCTTTCTGCTTTTCTCTGTTTTTCTGGGTATATTTTTATCACCAACAAGTAAGTTTCCCTATTTGAATGTTGCCCTGGACCCTAAACAAAGTACCCCAGCATAATCACCATCAATCTCAAAAATGTGCCAACTGAGAGGGGGTGCTGAGGTCCTGGTAGGGCATAGTACATAGAAATCTTTATTTCTGCCAAAATAGATTACTAAGCATTCAACATGTGCAAACAGTTTAACTGTGTGTATGGTGAAACTGTTTGTATTTGTTTTAAGTGATGTGATATCACATAGGTTCAATGACAATATATGATAGACTACAAAAGTTGGTTTGAGACTATTTATTTGTATTTACCTACATTTATCCTCATTTCAGAATAATCTTACAAATAAAGACTGCATACTGCAAAAAAAAACCATGTCATTTGGACCAGAATTGGCAGAGCTATGTAGAAATCTTCATATAAGCCAAAGGTAATGACTAATCGATGCTGTGTGCCAACAATTATCTGAACACCAGCACAGGTTCAGACAATCCTTGGCATGAGGACATCTTGTCCACTGGGAGTCTGGTTCACAAACAGTTTGAGGAACAATTCAGTGAATTGGCCACTGAATTCTAGTGTTTGAAAGTCCAGTTCAGTCTGGTTTTTTGATGCCCAGGGGCATCAACCATAACCGCAACCAGTCTGCCTTTTCCCCAGAAGTCAAAAGACCAGACCGGACCACAAAAAGACTGCAGACTGCAGTCTTTTGCAGTCTATAGACCGGTTTCAATCTGCATCGGTTTTAACCGGTTTATGACCGGTCTTTAGGCCAATATTTTAAAATTATGAATTGGTAGATTTATTAACATCTCTAATAGCTTCAAAATGAGCCTAAGAACGTTAAATTCCGTTAGGAATGGGTGCTTCTATAAAATAAGTCTGGTACATCTGTTATTCCCAAAAGTAATTTATATTTTAATTCATATCTCTCTCGTTTTTTTACCAAATCATACGTTCTTGGGTGGGTTTTAAAGGGTATTTAAGGGGTTACAAAAGGCCAGTCCAAACCGGTCAAGACTGGTTCACGTTAACCGGTTTTTTTGCGGTCTTTACATTTCAAAAATAAAAGACCATAACTGCAGGTCCAGTCTTTTGCAGTCTTGGTCTGGTCTGGTTACAGTCTTTTTCCAGTCACGAGACTGGACTTCCAAGCACTACTGAATTCATCCTAACCAGGTAGTACTTAGTTAGCTTACATGGTCAATGCAAGCACTTCATCATTGCCATTGTGGTTAACAATAATATACATTGTTGTATCATCTCTCTCAGCTCCATCCCCCTGTCCAAGCTACTATCTGCCCTTTCTAATCACCCTAAGGTTGTGGGCATCCTTGATGATGATGGTCCTGATTGAGCCACACTGAAGTCCTGAGCAGAATTTACAAGAGTGATGAATATACAACAGACATACCTCCACACTAAGTTGACCGCTTGGCAAATGGTTTGTGGGAGCATTTGGGAGGCATGCGGGGGTATCTAAATGAATCCAGTATGCAGCAAAGTGAGCCACATTGAGGTCCTGAGCAGAAGTCAGCATAAGGGCCAAAAACATGAAAATACAACAGGCATACCTCTACAACAGGTTGACAGATTTGCAAACGGTTTGTTGGAACATTTTCGAGGGATGTAGAGGTTTCCAGACGAGTCTAGCATGCAGCGAAACGAGCCACATTGAGGTCCTGAGCAGAAGTCAGCATAAGGGCCAAAAAAACGAAAATAGAACAGGCATACCTCCACAACAGGTTGACAAATTTGCAAACGGTTTGGTGGAGCCTTTTTTGGGCATGTAGAGGTATCCAAACGACCCCAGCATGCAGCGAAACGAGCCACATTGAGGTCCTGAGCAAAATTTACAATAAGGCCAAAAACATGAAAAGACAACAGACATACCTCTACAACGAGTTGACCGATTCGCAAACGGTTTGTTGGAGCGTTTTCGAGGCGTGTAGAGGTATCCAAACGACTCCAGCATGCAGCGAAACGAGCCACATTGAGGTCCTGAGCAAAATTTACAGTAAGGCCAAAAAGAAGAAAACACAACAGACATACCTCTACAACGAGTTGACCGATTTGCAAACGGTTTGGTGGAGCGTTTTCGGGGTGTGTAGAGGTATCCAAATGAGTCCAGCACGCAACGAAACGAGCCACATTGAGGTCCTGAGCAGAAGTCAGCATAAGGGCCAAAAACACGAAAATAGAACAGGCATACCTCCACAACAGGTTGACAGATTTGCAAACAGTTTGTTGGAGCGTTTTCGATGTGTGTAGAGGTTTCCAAACGAGTCTAGCATGCAGAGCAACGAGCCACATTGAAGTCCTGAGCAGAACTTACCATAAGGCCAAAAACACGAAAATACAATAAACATGCCTCTACAACGAGTTGACCGATTTGCAAACGGTTTGTTGGAGCGTTTTCGAGGCGTGTAGAGGTATCCAAACGAGTCCAGCATGCAGCGAAACGGGCCACATTGAGGTCCTGAGCGGAATTTACAATAAGGCCAAAAACACGAAAACACAACAGACATACCTCTACAACAAGTTGACCGATTTGCAAACGGTTCGGTGCAGCGTTTTCGGGGCGTGTAGAGGTATCCAAAGGAGTCCAGTACACAGCGAAACGAGCCACATTGAGGTCCTGAGCAGAATTTGACATTCACTTGGCATGTGAAGCAAGGGAGAAAGGCATGAACAATGACGCACATTCATTTCCTGATCGCATTGATGGGAAATGAATGTGCGTCATCCAAAGGCATGAGAAGGGATGAGAATCTGAGATCGTTGATGGGATCTTGGACTTTCCTCGCCTTGGAAAATCTTTATGGTTCTTTGTGAGATCTTTAGGGCAGACCCTTCGCATCAGATTGTGTCTTTTTTCCGCTGGCCGTTTCTTCTTTCTCCCCCCACACACAGAGACTTTAACCTTTATATCATAATGAGTGATGTCAGATCTTGTGTATATCATCAACTAAACATGCAAATTAGACGCTAACTGTCCATCTGCTGGACAAAAGCAAGTACATGAGTAGGAACCGCTAAAACCTAGGTTGTGCCAACCTATCATGGTTCGTTTCCTGAGTCTTCTTGGGGTTGTTCAGATACCAACTTCATGCTCACTTTTGTCACCACACACAACACACTTAAGGATGCCATGTAAAGCACTGGCCCACACCCACAAGTGAAGAATCAGTCATGGGAATGTGGACCATCATCTTCCTTGTTGATTCAAAATGATACAAGGTTTTGGGTATAGGTGTCGTGTATATAAAGTGCCTTTAACCGGTGATGACCATTTTGAGCAAGAATCCGCGCCATCACCAGACAGTTCACACGGTCAGTAAAACATTGTAGTGTTGACTACAAAAATGCTAACAGAAGACTACAAACCCTGGACAAAGACTACAAAATCCTTGACCATGGGAAACCATCAATTTTCGTGGGAGAAAGGCTAAATTCTGCGTTAGAATGCTGAAAAAATCCTTGAGATCCAGGGTAATAAACGAGTCTCTTCGTAAACTCAGAGGACTCGTAATGCTGTTCTGTACTCACCCTGTTTCATGCTTTCTGGAGCTGGTCAATACTCTATCAGGTTTGCCAGTATGTTTGGACAACTGTTCAAATTGTCAACAGAGGCGACATCATTGCTGTGAGTAACAAACATTAATATCTGTCACAGAAATCTCGCTCCAATAAAGGGGAGATAACAAGGGAAGCCAACTTTGTTCAGGATGGTTTGGTCCTTATGGAGAATAAATCATTATTCAACTTTGTGGTGCGGGGCCTGCTCCAAATATCTGCCTATATTGTTCATCAGCTTCCATTGTCAATGGGGATACGAATAGACCAGGCGAAATTTACATCTTCATTTACCATGCAAGATACTACAAAAACTATACCCACTGAACCTTGGCCTGAAGCACCAGATGGTTCAGTCTCTGATCCTGTTTTACCTGGGGAGGTCAATGAGGACCAGATGGATCCATCGGTCAAAGCTGCATATATCCGCAAAAAGATCCACATGGATTGGATTGACCACAAGGCCAACATGGCCAAGTTTATACCATCCCAGTATGGCCATGTCAAGGACTACACAGATATGACAAACCGAGATACAAAATGTGAGTGTCTTACCATATATATTTCACACTTATTCATAGTCGCAGATGTGGGTGGGGGCTCCAGTAAGAAAAACAAGAATGAGGGTCAAAACCGAGAGCGAGAGCTTCAACGTAAATGGTTCTTCTTATTTATTTAACAAGTTTACTGAGATACTATAGGTATTGGTGCAAGGCTAGCAAGAAAAAAACGAATTGATGGGATCACAATTGACAGCATGAGTTTATTGCATCAACATCTTCATCAAGGTAAGTAGTGAGAGGGTAAAGTTTAATGTACCCCATCAGTTGATGAGATGTAATGTTAGAGACAGTCACATGACGAAAGCTGGAAGCTCAAAGCACTCATGCACAATCATCAAACTGGGAGAAGAATGGCCGAAGCACCAGAAAGAGAAAATGTACCAAATACTCTTCTGGAGGAGAAGGTTGGGTCAGTCAAATCAGACTAAAGGGTGGCTAACAATAGATCTTTCAGACAGTCAAGATGGGAATGAAGATCAAAATTATCAGATGGATTTGGACTCACCTAAAGCAAATGCATCTTCTGCTGATTATAATGGTTAGTATATTAAATACAACTAAACTCTTATCTGATTTGTTTTTTTACAGATGATGAGTTAGAGGATGAAGTGCCCTGGGATCTAGATTATGAAGGGTCTGGGGTTGATGAGGAGGCCTTGGATGATGAAGAACCCATGGATGATGAAGAACCCTTGGATGATGAAGAACCCTTGGATGATGAAGGACGCTCTCAAGATAAGTACACATACGATAGCGAAGGAGAAAGTGAGATAGACTTGGATAGTGAAGATGATGGACTAACAGGTAACACTGTCTACTGACTCTCATGAGAGAAGAATACTAAGAGATTACAGAACATATCAGTCCCTTGGATGACTTCTTGGGTGCTATTGACATCAATGCAATTGCCATCTGCACTGACCATTTCCTGGGATCTCTTGCTTCATTACGTTTGGAAGAACAAGTAAACCGAATGGCATTGATGGCCAACTCTATCAGTATAGAATGCACTGTTCGAAAATTAAGCGACTCTCTATGGGCTTCAGACCATCCCCAAAACATTGCAAAAATATGGCCAAAACATGCTCTTCTCTTGAATTCCACTCACCTTTCAACCATGGAGCTCTATACCTACAGATTGACTTATATGACAGGCATTTCAGCACCTTACACTTGGGTTCAGACCATAGTCCAGGAGGCAATTGATACCGAGCCTTCGGTGAATCTAATTTCCACACCAGCAGGCTACGAACCTACTTGGGTGCATAGGCTGGTCAAAGATCTCAATGGATTTTACACCAGCGGGACACACTCTAGCAAGGTCATACCCTTCTCTTCCAGCAAATACCTCCCTCATCTAGAGGAGGCTGTAACACACAATCACAAAGTCAGATGCTTGGTATACGATGCCAACACTCAAAGAGAGCAACTAGCAACTGCAGCTGTGGATATTATTTGTGCATGGCCGCAAGTTCCAGTGACCCAAAAAGCGATTGCTCAGTGGATGTTCATTGCTACTATTAGGAAGGCTATCAAGCAACACTCCATTTTTTTGCTGGAGCCTGTTTGGACTGCATTTCAAAGCCCACTTCTCACATTGCAGGGCAACAATCAAGGATACAATAATCGTACTGAAAAGCATCCAATATGGTCAGAGTTTGAACTTCGTTTGAAACAGCATCCATTAGCAACCCCGCATTCCTGGCTCTCAGAGAAGTTGGACTTTCTGCACAGTGTTGTTATGGATTGGTTCTCTGAGAGCCAGATTGATACCAAGGCTATCGAGAAGGCACAACTCAAATTTACCCAGGCACGATCTGAAATAAAACTCATAGAAGCCAAGAAGTCAACCAAGTCCAAAACATCTAACATGGACATGGCATCCCTTCCCCAGTCAAAAGACGACAGAAGAATGATATTTGTTGACTTTCTGAGGTGAGGAATGCCACTGCTCACGGATGGAGTCTCTGCACATGTGGACAGTTCCAACAAATTTCTCCGAACAATAGCAAGGACACCGGATAAATTTATGCCATACAGGGAACATGCTCCCACCCGTATTCGTTCACGAAATATGATATACGATGATCCAGAATGGCTCAGGATGTCAATCGGCTTTTGGAACGTCTTATGCTTCCGTGGAGTTTTCTACGGCTTGCCGTTTGCTCAGGATGATGGACGTCACTTTGAGAATCTGGATGATTGGAATGCCTTCAAAGAAAACAAAGCAGAAAGCCATTTCGTCATCAAATCTGCTTATGGGTCTTTGCAAGGCAATCAAAGCATTGATCGTGTTCCAGGATACTGGGAAAAGAGACATTTATGGGAACCCCTGATCAATAAGAAGGATCTGAGTCTCACCGAGGTCTATAAGTTCTTGCTTCAGTCTTCAGTCAATGGTGGAAGGTCTGAAAAAAAGAAAGGAACAAAGGGTGGCAACAAACCAACTCCAAAGGTGTTTGTCAATATAGG